>JAPWDM010000005.1:3058831-4308831 GCA_035578155.1 Brachynemurus nebulosus | reverse complement strand
AATTTTCTTTAAATCGATGAGTAACGGGGCCTCGAAAAAATTGACCACTTTTCGAGGTCGACCCGCGTAACCGCACAAGAGATGGTCTGGCCGACAAAGTATTTTAGTAACTTCGAATGAAAGAAATGTTGAAACCTTGAGTTATAATACGGTACTTGACTGTATTTAAAATTTGTGTCAAATATTAAATAATTCAATGCATTATCATTAATTCATTACATATGTCCAATTTTAATGATGAAACATAAAAAAATTTGATAACTATTTAGAAATTTTATTTTGAAAATCGCCATTTTTCAGCAAATATTCAAATTAGTGAAAACGCGCCATTTCTTGAATATGACGTAACATTTTGTAGCTAGATATGTCGATTTTAATAATTTTCATCGATGAAGTGAAATTGTGTTTTCTTTTGAATATTTCTACTAGCTTATATTACATAGTAATAATAATCGGCCAGAAATCTAATAAATACTTGCTTTTACTTTGAGATTTTATGAATACAATCAAAGTTTTGAGGTTATAAATATTGACATTGGCGTTTAGTTGCAATGGGACAAACTAGATTGGTTTTGCCTCTGTTCCACTTGTAATGAGTTTGTGACGTACTCTGTTTGTGTACATACACACTGTTTGCAGTGTATTAGTTTGGTTTTTTGTAGTAGTATGTGTATCCACGCATACTACCGCAATACACGTATTACCAGAGAGAGCTGTTCAACGTGTTTAACTAACAATGGGTATATTGTTAATACAATGCAGTGCGGACTCGACGACGGACAATGAGTGACTACATGCCTTAAGCTGTGACTGGTGTCAAATGACTCCGAGCGAATTACACTTTTTTATATTAGTTGGCTTCTAGTGTTCTATGTTTAGTTGCTTCAAACTGTGACGTCACTATAGTGAGGTGTTTTCCCGCCTTTTTCTCATTTAAAATTGTAGGGTTATTTTTTTGATGATTTTTTACATAATCTGTCGAAAATAAAAAAATCATTTAACTAATATGTAAAAACAATTAGCGCTATTCATAAAGAGAAGTTAAGATAACTCTTAGATTGAACTTAGCAAAGTTAACACTAAGACTTAACTTAACATTACAATTCATAGACAGATTTTAAAATTGTCCTAGTAGAAACAAGCTTGAAGTTAGTTATAATGATACATTGTGAGGTGTATACAAGCTTTACAATTAATTCACCAACTGAAAGCAATTAGAGAAACGAAAAATATTTGAATAGTAGTAGCGCGAAATATTTAAATTAATGAAAATTCTATCAGTAAATAATTAAAATTTTTTTTATTTTTGCCGTAATTAATAAAATAATACAAAAGTATACATAGTTATGTATTTTAATTTAATTTATAATAAATAACAATATTAACGGAAAAATTTGTTTATTGGAAATTTAAATTTCTTTGTTGTAAATATTATTTTAAACTGTTTTAGAATATGTCAGTACGTAGTATAGCTAGTATAGTACCTAACTATAGTTTGTTTGTTTAAAATGCAGAACGTAAAGACGTGGTCGCTAATAAAATTTAAAATTTCATAAAATAGGTGGTATCATGTGATTATTTTAATATTATTTTTTTTAAAATGTGAATTGTCTTTAAAACATGTAATGTGTGTAAACAGACATAATTGTATTATAATTGTTCTGTTTTTTATATCATCAGTTTTATGTAATCTGAGTGACTTATAAAGTTACAATAAAATATAAATTATATACTAAAATATTTGTTGATTTATTAAAAATTTTTACAAAAGAAGTATAAAATAGATATAAACTTTGTCAATGATTTAGATTTTTATAATTTTAAACATAAACTGCGGTACTTACTTAAAGGCCTAAAACATTAAATAATTCCAGTGTGCTTCCGATAATTTTTAACATTTCAGTATGAAAAACAACTAAAAAAAAATGTAATAATAAATTAAGATTAACTAAAGTATGGTAAAATATTATGTTAAACTACCGTTTTGTTTATAATTTACATTAAAAAAAATACGTCTCTTACACAAAAAATGTAAGTAGAAAGTCAAAATATTCTATCACAGAAGCACACAGAAGTACGTAATAATTCCTTAGTTTTTCTGTTTTTGCACATATCTTTTAATTAGTTAAAAGATAAAATTGTAAGTTTTTCGTCAAATACATGCTGCAAATCGATATTTTCGTCATACATGAAAACTTTTTTGCACCTGAAAATATTTAGAGGTTGAATTACTTATAAAACTAAGTTAATTTGATTCAATTTTTCTTTTAATTTACTTACATTTAAAATATTTATTACGTCAATACTTAATATAGATATTTAATTACGTATATTTTATATTTTTATTCGAAAAAGTTCTTTCAAATTTGATAAAATGTTCAAATGTCAAAAAATTCCATGTAAAAATATATTTAAGATGGACTTAAGTCTGCCATTTGCTTATTTTAAATTTAAGTAAGAGATAAGATTGAACTTAGCGTTAAAACCGACCTAAAGTCGTCTATGAATAAGTTAAGTTTTATCTTAGCTAAGATTGATTTTAGATTTATCTTAAATCGTTTATGAATACCCCACAATGCTTTTAGAATATTTTTGTAACTTCAGTCAAGTACCCTACTGAGTGAGTTTAGGGTGTTTGCTGTTTTTACATATATGAATAAGCTGATATTTTAAATTTTAATATTGGTGGTGACATCTTTTAGAGAACACATGAAGATGATCAAGAATAGAGAATACAAAACATACAAAATGAACGAACAACATAAAAGCAACCATGTAGGTAGATTACGTTTGATGCTTCATATAAATATTCAGTGATGTCGCCACCATTATTATTTACTTAAATGTCCTGAATTCATTATTTGATAACCAGTATATGTACATTTTGAGGTTACAAACAATTGTGATGTTTGAAAGCAACTTTTGTTATTTATAGTGAATAAAAATGAATACAATATTATTTCCAGTTGATTTTATTGAAAACCAAATCAATCAAATTGCTCCACCGGATCTAAAACGAATTTGTCGTATTTGTATGGGTTGTTCGCCAGTAATGTCGAATATTTTTATGGAATACGAAGGGCAGCCTATCAATGAATTTATTATGGAATGCTTTCCAGTCCGGGTAAATACGTTATAATTATTATCAATGGAATTTTAATTGATATTTCTTACTTATTATTATTTGGTCAATTCAATAAAGCCACTTAAGCCATTTCAACGAAAAAAAAAACTAGTACACGTTTGCATATTTCAAAATGAAAGTAGATTAAATAAAAATGTTTACATTAGCATATTATACATACATATTTAAATGTATTGAAATTATTACAGTTAATTAAGAAAACTAAAAATGCAATAACTTTTGCAACTAGTATTAACTCTATTGTTATTTATAGATACAACCAGGTGAAAAACTGCCAGAACTAATCTGTAGCCCATGTTTAGAAAAATTGGTGGTAGTTCGCCAGTTTCGGCTCCTTTGCCTGCATAGTGATCGTGTTCTGCGTAATGAATTGAGTAATATTATGGAACAAAACTCAAGCATAAGTGTTTTACCGGTTCAAAACATTCAACATCACTTAACACCAGCAACTGGCGAAACGTTCATTGACCCGAGTGGTAACCAGGTAATTTTGGTGGCAAATACGGCAAATAACAAGGAAAATTCAAATGTGGAAGAAGAAACACCCACTTACTATATTCTACAAGACGGTAGTGCCCAACAAAATTTTCGCACCGTAACCGCAGAACCACAAGCGCCAGCTCCGCCTCAACAAAAAGACGAAGATCTAATTCTGATCGAAGATGAGGATGAGGACGACGGGCACGCGAGTGATAAAGGTGACGCGGAGGCGGACGTTGAAGAGGACGAAGCAACTGACGGACAAAATACAAATAGTACGGAAAAAGCAGCGAAACGAACCTCAACCAGTGAAGACGAACCACTAGCAAATCGGATGAAAAAAGCGCGAAAAAATAGCCCAGAATTTCAATTTGTCGACATAAATGCGACCGGCACCGAAAACGATGAGAACCTAATCGAAATATTGGAGGACGAAACGTCCGTCGACGTGAAAGTATGCGATAAATGTGCCAGTCCGTACGAAACATCAATGTTAGAGCACAATTTAATATGTGCGGCAAATTTCCGCGAATGTCAATTTTGTGGTTTAGGTGAATTAAACGTGCTTGAATTTGATCAACACATAAGACAAATGCACATAAAAGAGTATCGGGTGTGCCCGAATTGTCGACATGTGTTCTTAGAGGAGAAACACTTCTTACATCATCATTGTAAACATTTAATCGTTGTTGATTTCAATGTGAACATGTACACGTGTGCGTTCTGTTTACAGACATTCGATAATTTGAAAGCGTTCACGCATCACTACTACAAGGAGCATCACAAGAAATCGAACTGTGTCTGTAACAAATACGCATAATATACACCAATCGTACACAAATTAATATTATTATACTAATACATCATTATTAATACTGACAAATGTAATTCGTTTTGCCTCAAAGTGTTATTTCAAAACAGTTATTTTGTGATAAAATTTAAACAAACAATAATAATATTGCGTCGATATATTTATTTTAATTTATAAAAACCGATACAATTTATAGACTACGAGATGGTGACAGATTTTGGTACCTACACCACAAATCCCATTTTACGCAGTGGTCGGTGCAAATTTAAGGGGAAGTACGTAAAATCGGAAGATCAGGGGCGTCGGTAAACTTTTGTTTCGAGGGTTGGTAAACATTATTTATCTGAACTTATTTAAAACAATATAATCTTAAGAGACAATTTACACCTAAAATTCGGTTATGTAGACAAAGGAAATCGAATGTTATACAAATGAATATGAGTGACGACTTTTAGAAAACTGTCGAAAAATCAACTTCACTATCGCATTCATCAGCGCAAAAGACGCCAAATAGTGGAAGCTGACAAAAATTCTAGAATATTTTACTCGTGAACTAACAAAGATACCAAAAAATAAACTTTACTATTGAATTTGGCACTAAAAATTAGATTAAGCAGCTCATTTTGACAAAAATTCTAGAATGTTCTATTCGTCAAGTAACAAAGATATCGAAAAATCGATTGCACCATTTAATTGGTCATCGAATTAAAGACGGAATAACACATTTTTATAAATGTTCTAGAATATTCTATTTGTCAAATAACAAAAATTGTTTGTCAAAATCGGACATTTGGTTTACATTTGACATTGGACATTTGGTCTCTTTTTTGGTAGCCAATACAATGGCGACGTCTGTTTTTGAATATCTTTGCTAGTTGACGAGTAGAATATTTCAGAACATTTGTCAAAATGTGTGATTTGACCTCTTTCTCAGTGGACAATTAAATGGCTTCATTTCAATCAAATGGACAATTAAATTAAATCTTTGCTAGTTGGCAAATAGAACATTCTAGAATTTTTGTCAAACTGCGCTGTTTAATCTCATTTTTAATGACCAATTCAACGGTGAAGTCTCTTTTTTGATATCTCTGCTAGTTGACGATTAGAATATTCTAGAATTTTACGTTACTCATTTTGCATTTGCATTTTGTATACAGAATAATATGTGCATATATATCTGCAGTGAAATTTTAAAATTTTTAAAAGCTACGAGGCCCTCAGACAATATTACCTACGGCCCTGACTCTGGCTTGGTACATAAATTTTCACCAACACAGACAAACCACAACATATCTGTGAGAGGAGAACCCCACTTAATCGCTGACATCACTACGTAAAATCGGAGTACGTACCATTGGATGGCCACTGTACATGATTCTCATTTAGGATGGGAATCGTAAAACTTGGATACCTTTCGTACTATTTGATTTCACAATACGCTCGTATTTCTTTTATATAAAAAAAAGTGTATGTATTTAGACGCAATTTTCGAGCCTACGTTATGTATGTTAATAATTTGTTTTATAAGGATTTCATGATGATAACTTTCATACTTTCAGCGGATGACTTCCTCAAAATATGAAGCAGTCTGACACCAGAACAGCGATACGGGTAGAATGGGATTATGTATATCTCTGTGATCGAGATGTTAATTTAACCAAAAAAAAAATCATCTTAAACTGTTGCTAATTTCATTTTAACAACAAAGTTTTCCGATTCGGTTACCTAGAAATATTGTTTATTTTCTAAAAATTAATATTCCAACTATAAAGACCTAGTCCCGAATAACCTGTGTCGCCGTCCTATTGTCAAACCTCTTTTTTTTTTGTAAAAATTAGTTTTGACTAGTTCAACGTTAAACGTTATATCATAGTCTGGTTGAAGGTAATAATGGCGGTGAATGACAAAACCTCTTTATAATCATCCATATTTGTCTCAGCACTTTCATATCTCTCAATTCTCTCCGGTTCATAAATGCGAAAATTGTGAATCAAAATATGTCACCATCTCTTAGTCTATAAATATTATTGCACAAGATTGCTCTGTCATGATAATATATTGTTTAGTTAAAGGTACGTTTAGATTAATTATTTTTCTGTACTCACAATTAAACAAAATCACAGCAAGATCTGAACGTAATTTTTTTTTAAACTAGCGCCCAAAGTGTTAATTCGCGGAACTGTGCAAAAGATGCAATAGCAAATATGCTTAACTCAATAAATATTCTTAATTTATTTAAATCATCTCCCCTATTCAACTCTTAAATATTCTTTAACTTAACAGTGACAGTGAGTCACATATCTTGAGTTTTGGTTTTATTTTATCACTAACCGTATACCCGATGGGATTTCCCATCGATAACATCTTTTTATTAGGTACTCAATTTCTGCTCACTTTTAATGTTTTTCAAAAGCCTAAATCAATATCCACGTTTCTAATTGTAAGTTCAAAAATGACGAACTTCCCATTTCGTGTTTTAACCCCTTGGGGAATAAATTTACAGAAACGTTTACACAACTGACTTTTATTGATAAATAGAAGCCGAAACGCCAATATTCATATCTGTTGTGCTAAATTTCGTCCTTCTAAACCCAACAGTTTAGGCTGTGCGTTGTCTGTCAGTCAGTCAGTGTTAAAAATTTATTAAGTAGATTTGTAAAAATTATAATGATGGAAGCCAGATTTGTGAAAGTATAATCGGATAATCTATCAAAATTTAAAGTATATTTATTTTGACCGTTCATTTATCGTACTGGCGACTCTGGTGTCAACGCCAAAAACCCGATATACCATTTTCAACAAAAAAAATATTTATTTAGTAGTTGAAAAAATATTCCCAGACACTTTTGATAGTTTCTTTGTCAACGTATGATTGTCTTTTTCTAATTGCAGTCAAACAAATAAATAGTGCATAGGGTACTAATTGAACATTAGGTTACGAAATAATAATAAATAATAGGTTAATAACACTATTTTATATTTTTATGTAAATTCTGTTTATTCAATAATAATTTGATTAGAGAAGAATATTTCTTAAAGAAACCGAATACAAATGACATTAATGATATATTATAATTTAACTGTAAACTTGCTGTAAACATATACATAAAATAACTGAATGACTGGATTCATTGCAAAATATTTAATACTATTAAAAATATAATTTTGAAAAACAAAAATCAGTGGATGTCAATATGTACTGCTTAGAATTTTCAAATCAGTTAAAATCAAACGAAAATAGTTTATTCTAAATGAAAATAACATATTTCACTTTTCTTTACAGTATTGCATCATTTTTTTAACTTTGTGAAGATGAAATATTATTATGTCAAATATTTAAAAAACTAAATAAAAACCACTGATTAAGGACACTGGTGTAGTGTTGAAAAATGTACGACAAGGACAAAAAAGAAGGAAACCTACAAAAGTGTCTGGGAATATTTTTTCAACTATAGTATAAGTTCCGTTCTTGTATGGTCTTTATATTGATTGTAACATTTGGTCAGAAAACTCTTATCAGTACACATAAACCTTGTGCAAGTTCTCGAAAAAACTCAATTTTTTTTAAGAAACAATATTTTACCATGACACTGCAAAACAATATTGTATCAAATATGATTAAAATACAATTTTAAACCAATTAGTAAAAAAAAAATATTAACTAGATTAATACGTATGCGTCTAATTGTCTTTAATTAAGATAAGTAAATAATCAATCGTTTGATATTTTTAATATTTAGCTTTTCATTTTAAGAAGACGCTATCTGTTATGTTAAAATACTTCTTAACTAGTAATCTACAATATAGATTTAACTCATCTATACTGGATGTAAAAAAATCTCTTTTGCACGTGCTGCATACAATATTTTTTTCAATTTTGAATTAAAATGAAAAAATTTGATGAAAAATGAAAAGATGACCTCAAATTACGGTAGAACCTCTGATTACGGATACCTCTCTTAACCGGACCCCTCCTATAGCCGGGCAAATTTCTTATAACGGTGACATGCTGTACTAAAACCAATACCTTCAGCAGTCTCTTAAGTGGGCCCTCTGTTAATCGGACACGGACACAATATTTTTTGACGAAGACATTATTTAGTACATTATTACCTCCATTAACCGGACGCGAGTACGTCTAATGCGTATGTATACCTATATGAGCAAGGGGTCCTCCCTACTTCGTATTACTATGTTGTGTAGGTACACACTGTTTGCAGTGGTGTTGGTTTGATGTTTGCTTCTGTGTACGTATTTACACACATACAACTACAAAACACCTATTATGGGACAGAGCAACGTGTGCAGTTCACGTAACAATGTCTAACAATACATTACAATGCATTGTGCGTTCGGTGATCGACACCGACTGACTACATGGCTTAAGCTGTGACTGACCAACAAATGACTTCAAGCGAGCTACACTTTTTTGATATTAGTTGGCTTCTAGTGTTCTATGTATATGAGTTAGGTATAATTGTTCATGTTTTAATTTGTGTTATTGTGTTATTTGTGAATAAGTACCTAAATTCGTTCCTAAAATTGTTCCAAATTAAAAAATTAAAAAAATTTTGCATTAAAAAATCAGTTATGAATACTGTATTATTTACTGCTATTATTTACTCTACCCCTGTTAAGCGGACATCTCTGTTAACCGGACAAATTTTTGTGTGACACTGCTGTCTGTTTAACAGAGTAGGGATGATCGATATTAGAAAAACATCGATGTTAACATCGATTCAAGAGTATCGATATACGATATATATGGAAAGAAAGACATCGATGTTTATGTAGCAAAATAAACAACCATTATAATCTATTATTTTATTTATTGAAAATTGACATTGCCAGTTTTTATTTGGTACACTTTGCAAAAAAGTCACTTTGTTAAAAGTTTCCCTTTTAATCTGTTCCTTTATTGATACAAATGCTGCCCAGCTTTTGAAAAAAGTCTCTCTGAAGCTGTTGAAGTTGCTGTGAAACACAAATATTTAATGGCAATTTTTTTCAAGTTTGTATAAGTAGATCCTAGAATTTGCCATAAAAGTAATGGATTTGTTTTAAATCAGCTACAGGACCTTTTAGCTGCTGAATAGCTTAGAGTAATATCGATGTTTCGATATTATTCTCGTAACATCGATGTGTTGATGTTATCGAGGACATAACATCGATGTTTTACCCCTAAACATCGATGTTTTTCTACCATCGATGAATATCAATCATCCCTATAACAGAGGTTCTACTGTATTAAAAATTTGACTCAAATATTTAATAATAAAAATTACTGTAGAATATTGTTTATCAACTTTTTTGATGTGTGAAAAAAAGTAAATAAACAATGCTGAATAATGAAAGCGCCATTTTGAACGGTAATATACTCTGTAGTTAATTTTTCAGAAAAGTATGAAATCTTTGGTTGTATGTAGATGAGTTAAACAGTTACGTTATTGATTAAATCCAGTTTATCCGTTCGTATCCGTTTGTATTACATAACTTAGTTCATTAATGTACTAATTGTATAATTAAATTTAGTTAAAACTATAACATGAATTATAGTTAACCTTTTACTTTTTGAGCAGCCGTAGATAAAATTTCTTTAATAACATAACTAATATTTCACTCTTTGTAACGATTATAATGTTGGTCAACTACAATTAGCGCCTACTGGTGGCTATTAGGAGTATAACAAGTGATATTTCGTTATGTCAAATTATACAAATTTTTATCTGTATGACGTGTTATAAAAAATTCACATAGTTTGACATACGAAACAATTTTTGTTCCATTAACTATCACTAGTAGGCGCTGATTGCACTTCACCGCCATTACGTTAGTAGCAAATCAATATTTGAAATAAAGCTTGAAAGAAAGAATTTGTTAGCGTATTTGATCTGTAAAGTACAAATTATAACATTCTTTATTGCTAGTTGTGAATTAATTTGATTCATTTTATTATGTTTTATAGCGACATAAAGATACTCATTCGCGCCTCTAGTGGTGAAATTAGAAATTATATCAGATAGAACAATTACAAGTTTTTTTACTAAATTTCTACGGTCAGTTAGACGTATACGATATCAATTTCGCCACCAGAGGCTCAAGTGAAAATATTTGCAACGCTAATTGAAATCTAATATGCCATAAAGTACGCATGCTCGGATGCGTAAGTTGATAGTATATTTTTTGCTGTTCGCGTATGCTCAGTATTACTTAAAATTTTTATTCTTTTTATCAATATGAGAAGTCGAAAATTGAAAAAGAAATCGGTTCAAGTAATTATTGACATTCGCGCCTCAGATGGTGAAATTGGAAGCTGTATGAGGTTGAACATTGACGTACACGTCTAAAAGTACGTATTTCTACCTCCAATTACATGTATACGTATATATCCTACATGATACAATTTCTAATTTGACCACCAGAAGCGTGCATTTATCAATATGTTTTATTATAAATTTCGTATTTCAGTTAAGTGATGTCTGTAGCAGCATAGGAAGATTTTAATCCCATAATTGTCGATTCTGATTTGAGAAAATGGTTTCGTGTTAGGCAATGGACGGAAGAAGTTTCATTTCAAATGCATAATTTACTCCGTTACAGCATTAGAGGCAGTAATATTTTTAGTAGTATTTTTTCTTAATAATTCAGTATATTATCTAAAATTCGAAATAATGCGACATCATCTTTTGTAATATAAATTTCAAAATAATAAAACTGGAATATATGTAATGGTTAATTTTGAAAGAGGCATAATTGACTATTTCAGAAAAAATTTAGGTGAAGAAAAAATCAATAAATATACATACATATATTTATTGATTATATCATAAATTAAACTTTCTTTGAAATAATCAATTATGCCACTTTTAAAATTAATCATACATATATAGTTTGATTAGCCAGACTTTGCGTCTCCGGTATACTCACTTTGCGTCTCCGGTATACTCGACTTTTTAGCAGTGTTGCCAACTTTTTTTTCTAGAGATCACTAGATTCGACTTTGAAACCGTTAAAAAACCACTAAAAACCACCAGCTTTTCGCCAACAAAAAAAATTTTATTTTATATAATATGTACTTTTATAATACAACTCTTTTAAATCACAGAATAAACCAGCAGTTTTAGTGGTAAAACCACTAAGTCGGCAACACTGCTTTTTAGCCCTTCCGCGCATGCGCGGAAATAAATTTTAAGCGGATAGGGGTCAGAAACTGAGTATACCGAGGCGCAAACTTGCGGTAATCAAACTATACATTGCAGTATATTTCTTAGCATTAAAAAAAAATATTGATATAAGTTATATAAATTAAAAGTATCTTAAATTATCATTTAATTAATTTTATTTTACATTTCATAGTTTAAGAAAATAGCCGAAATAAAAAATATATAATATACATTTAATTATATTATAAGGTACTTGTTTCTTAAAAAAGTTTTATTTATATAATTATGTACAAATGTATATTCAAATTTTAATTACTATTAAAAAAAAAACTGTTGAAATTCTTTTTGCATTTCTGTATATTATTATGAATAGTTTGAAATTTAATGTTTTGTATGATTCTCAAATAAAGTTATATCAAAATTAAATTGTTCTTTTATTTCGCATTTCCACGAAAATAAATTCAGTTGTACTGGCTTGCAAATTGGATGGATATTTTCTGTGCGAAAGAGGAATTTCAAAAATTTATTTAAAATCTTTAGAACATCATTCAGTAATTTATTATTGTATTGTATAGTAGTCAGGGCCACGAGGAGAAATGCCGGGCCCTTGAGAAAAAATCACATTTTTTCCCCTAAGAAAATAAGTGGAGACGCTTCCGAACGCTACAGCAACAGGCTTCCTCACATTACACCATTACAGTAATAATTTAATTTGTCTCCTTATTTTTGCCTTTTGAGTTGTAGCAGTGTACGACTCAAAACTAACATTGGCAGGTTTTGGAAACGGCTATATAACTTATTTGTATTGATACAAATTAAAATTCTCGTTCATTGTAAATTGATACCTTAGAATTGTTTAAATTAGAATGGCATTATTTTATTAATACAAAAAGTAAAGCAAGATTTTGAAATAAAAAATCTTTTTCTAAGAGAATGAAAAGTGTTGAATCTGAAAACCTTACTACAAAGTTTAGCGTTCAGAATATTTCTTATTAGATAAAAATATATTTACAATTATTGTACACTAGGAATTGTACATTGTATAAAAATTTAAATTATGGTACATGTACCTATGTACAATAATTACCTATTTGTATGGGCGCCAACACAATTATTTGAGACAATCAGACAAAATATGCACTTTTTTGCTTCTGTAGGTACTTATGGGTACTTACGTTACGTAAAAAAAAGAAATTCTCAAAAGTACCGTTATAAATTTAAAATGAAACAAATTAAAACTGCATAGTAGTGCCATCTTAACTGTCTGAAAGTGCAAATAGAGATTGTAGAAAAATTGCATTATTTTGTTGCGAAATGTGACAAGTGTAAAAGTGTACATTCTTACCATATCCTATATTTAAGTTTTTTTGTAAAGTTCAATATTTCCTTCTACAATTATTTTAAAAAACATTCGTAAATTAAACATTATAGCATAATTAATAATTATTCATACAAATTTTCTAATAATACCGTTTAATTTTCATAAAATATGTATAACCTACTTTCTTATTAAGTTTAAAAAAAAAAAAAAACAACGGAAGCCTGAAATAAAATAAAACAAAATGAGTAATATTTTGAAATTAATCTAATTAAACAGATAAGTGAAAAGAATTTTAAATAGTTCATACAAAACAGTGTTTTTAATTTTATAAAAGAAATTTAACGTATTTACAATAATGGAAAAGAACGGGGAATTGTATTGTTTAAAGTGGAATCAATTTCAGATAAATATCTTTTCAGCATTGGAAAGTTTACATTTATCAGAGGAATTTGCAGACGTCACTCTCTATTGTGATGGAACATCACATAAGGCACATAAAGTTATTTTGTCTGCATGTAGTCCTTATTTTAAATCCGTTTTTATGGTAATTAAATTATAAGCATTATCCTATTTAAGAAAAAATTATTAAAATTAGGCTATTATAGCAAATAAAAATGTATTAAGTTTTATTAATAAAATAATACTTTAATTTATCCAAGTTGATATGAAAAATTGAGTTGACCCAGTTAAATTATCACATACTCAGCTTTTTATATAGTTGACCATTTCTACATGTTTCTCTAATAATATGCAAATTTATAGTTTGAAATCGTAATAATAAGATCATTAATATCTTTAATAAACTCTAAACTTAGAAAATAATCGAAATTTTTAAGAGATATAATCCGTTTTTTTGGGTATTCTTCAACAACCACCAAAAATTGACTCCGCGATCGAAAATCCCGAAACGATAAAAAATTGTATTTTAATATGAAATTTAGGCAGTATTTGGCCTCTTTAGAAAACATATTTTAACCGTGAAGACTTGGATTATTATTATATTTTTAAAAATATTATAAAACAAAAAAGTTTGTATAAGTAGGAAACAATTATTTGTAAACAAATGAAATTATAAACAATTTTTTGTCTAGTATTTCTTTTTTTTTTCCTTTTAAAGTTATGTTTGTCAGATTTTAATATAATTTATGTTTTACAAACAATTATTGTCCAAATTCATTTTGCAATGAATTACTTTGGAAAGCAATTCATAATAATAGAAACAAATAAGTTTTAAGTAAAACACAGGGACGATTTTTCATTTGTAGAGATCCCTATTATGTGTGACTCTCTGAGCACATACTTTAAATTCTATTAGGTAAATCCGGCAAAAATTAAATGATATTAAAGAATGATCTTTACAACATTTCTACAATGTGTCCATAGGGGATACTACGATTAGTACGGCGCCAAGATTTGATGACACTTCCTTATAGAACTTGACAAAATAAAACGAAAAACAAGAATAAAATTTTTCGAGATCTCGCTTCGTTCTCGAGATATCGATCGTTAAACTTGTATTTAAGGTTATACCCTTTGCCCGAAAGTTAGGCCAGTTTTGACAATAAACTTCGATTTTTGATATAAATATATTTCACCAATATTTCGCCAAATACAATATATCCGAATTTCATGAAAATTTAAATACAAGTTTAACGATCGATATCTCGAAAACTAAGGCGAATTTCAAAATTTTTTACTTTTCATTTTTTGCTTAGAATGCCAAATTCTATCAGATCCGCTTGTCAAATTTTGTCGCCTCGGATATCGTACTCGTGCCCACATCCCATACAAACAATATTGGAATTCAAAAACAAGTTTAACTCGAAAACGAAGCGAGATATCGAAAAATTTTATTCTTGTTTTTCGTTTTATTTTGTCAAGTTCTATAAGAAAGTGTCATCAAATCATGGCGCCGTACTTATCGTAGTCTTGCCTGTCCATAAATGACCGATGTTACGTAACAGATTCTTGTTTTAATGCGAACTACACATCTTTTTATAGGAACATCCTCATTGCACACATCAGTTATCATCTTAAAAGGTGTATCATGCGAAGATTTAAATTCTTTACTGACGTTTATGTATCAAGGCGAGGTGAATATTCAAAGAGAACGTTTACCAGAATTTATGCGTACAGCAAAATTATTACAAGTTCGAGGCCTACTAACTGTTATGAATAACTCCAGTTCGACAAAATCATCGCCAAATGTAAGTTTTATAATTTAACCCTAGAATCATACGTACATGTCAAAACGACGAACGAACTTCTCTACCTGCTCCAATACTACAACTTGTCGGTACCTGCTTGCTGTGAGATTTCTGTTGTCTAATTTATTTGTTGTTATAACACATAAGACGTATTTATTTTGTTTATAGTCATTGTCGTTTTGTTTGTATTGAATAGTGTCCGTCAAAAGGACGTCGATGTATGATTACGCGGTTTTTTTTTAAAGATTTTGTACTTCACATATAAAAATTTTCCTAATTTTTCTAAAATTTATTAAAGATATGCATGTTATAATTAATTTATTCAATGATTATGATAATGTGAAAGATGATTACAGCTGTTTGATTTATAGAGACGACATAATACTAAAGTTTTAATATATTGAATCGAAAACTAAAGAATGCGTTTCAAGTGACTTAATAAAAGATTAACAATTTATTTTGTGGAAAATATTTTAATTTTTATTATTTTTTGAGATCTTATTCGAAAAATTACTAACAAATTTTAGAAAATTTACAAATGTGCCTAATGGGGAAATAACTACATATCTATAGGAATATTTATGACTGAGAAATTTCACATTCTGTAAAGTCACACATGTCCACTGACTCATTATAGTTCATAAATTAATTATTTGAAACACATGTTTTATGATACAACTGATGTATTTATCTATTTTTAATTTTTATAATGAAAATATGCTTTGATAAAAAGATTAAAAAAATTAATAAATATTTACATTAAGAAATTTTTCCAAATCCAATTTTTTTAAATATTTTGTTCGCTTTTGTAGTATTGTTATGTAAAAAAATGTTTTTTTGCAAATAAACTCTAAAACTCTCCGTAAAAAGTTCATGCGTCAAAACGACGTCGATGTATGATTAACGTTTCTCGTAGACCAACGTATGATTCTAGGGTTAAATAGCACTAGGACCACTTGAATCCAAATTTTAATAAATTCATTTATTTACTTTAAAGCAAAAACAGCATAAACGTTCTTTACATGGAGATGATTCAAATACCGATAGTGATTCATCTTCACATGGTAAAAAACGTGTACGTATTCGACGAAAATCATCAACGAAATCAAGCCAAGAAAGTACCGGCGATTTATCTGAAACTTAATTGCAAGCAATTTAAACGTCACAGAAACCAATGACAATAACGATAAACCTTCTGCTTTACCAGTCAGTGATAATAATAATAAGGAAAATGTTAACGATAAGCTAGATAGTAAAGAAAATTTACATAGTGATAACGCACCAATAAAAATTAAACAAGAAGTCATAGATCAATTTGAGTCGCAAAGCGTCTCGTCCGATTACGATACGGAGGGGAGTATTTTACAACGGTCATTAATAGGTAACATCATCCCGAAATATTTCTCAATTTATTCTCTAATTTCTTTGTATTTGACATTCTAGGAGACCATACTGGTTAAACCAGCGGAATCTTTAGTTGTAACACCCGATTTACCATTATCAATGAACTCATTATCCACACCAATCAAAGTTGAGCCAGAAGAACCAAAATCTACCATAAACAATCTACCAAAACCAACCCAAACACCACCAATTTACACAAAAACTACGAAGAAATTCCCAGACATCCCAACATATTCAAAAGACAAAACTCAACATACAACAACTGACTCAAACGATAATTTCGAAGATAAACTTTCAAACACATTACAATTGTTAAAAAGTAATCCACAAATATCAATTTCCCGAGAACACCTGGAGAACATCAACAAGAAAGAACACAAACCGGGCGGGTCAAAACAGAAATCATCTCAGTACGAAATACAACCTCAAATCTCCATCGAGCCAATGAAACATCCCACAGACGAAAACATCGAAAAACTTCGAATTTATCCACCACCCGCGAACAACCACTCCGTCAATTCTAGCGCAAATTTAACGAAAATCGTCGCACCACCATCGAAATCATATCAAATAACACCGAGAAATTTAACCGTGACGCAAACCGTTACGAAGATGGCCGTGACCGAAACGAATACGCAACCGTTTAGAATCTCAATCGTCGCTGTCGACATTAGTACAATTGTTTTGGACAAGCCGCGCATGCGACTGGTAATTCACAACAATCGGGCGGCCAGTCCTGGAATTGTCCCCACTGTCAACAGTTATATCATAATCAGTCAGCTTTTAAGTATCATGTACGGCTCGTGCACTCCGACTTCAATAATCGACCTTTGTTGTTACCTGTGTCCGAACTCGTTTACGATGCGTGAAAGTTATAAGGCGCATATGCTTGAACTTCACGGTATCCGACATTAGTTTTCAATCATTTGCGGTATATTTGTTGCAATATTTTTTTGAAACTGATACGTAAAATACCGAAATTCTAGATTCTGAGAATATATTACGCTTAAGACTTCTTTCAATTATTGTTTTTAATAAAAAGGATAAAAATCACCAACAGTTACTGATATAAAATGACTATTATTTGCGACGTTTCGAAACCATGGAAGAACATATGTAAGTATTAAATTTTGCGTATATAATTTCCATTTTAATTTTGTAATTTTAACGAATTCCCAGAATGGTTATTACAGCCACTGTCATAACGCAACTTGAGCCCGGGACTATGGCAGAAATTTGTTTTGACGTCCCAGAAACCGAAAATAATATTCACTAAAATTCATATATATATATATATATATATATATATATATATATATATATATATATATATATATATATAATATATATAAATATATGTGTGTGTGTGTGTGTGTGTGTCCGCACGATAACTCTCGAACGAAATGTCCTTTTACGAAATTTGGTGAAAATATTGAAAGTCCCAAACCGTTGGATGAGTTCGTTAACCAAACACATCCAATGCCCGAAACATGGTTTTTTTGGCAATTTCGTGAAGAAATTAGTTTTTTGCCAAAATTTTCATTTGTTCAAAAATTTTTGCGACATTTTTTTACACCATTGAAACGGGGAGAAAAAATACACAAAAAAGGTGTTCAGACTCTTATTCTATGTCAACTAGTTTCCGAGAAAAACTATTTTTGTAAACGGAAATTCGCTATGTTATGCAGGATGCTGCGAAAGGAGTATTTTCAGTAAAACAATTTTTGCTTGATGTAGAAACTTCCATGGTCCCGAACGTTGCAAATAAATAGCCATCTTATATCAGTAACTGTTGGTGATTTTCTCCAAAACTTTATCTTTAATAAAAAGGATAGCAATTTACATTCATATCACCTAGTATTGTATTTTTAATAACGGAAAATAGAAAATTTATATAGAGTGTCCACTTTCTCGAGAATTACAGAAACTCACAGTATTCGTATAATCAGTTAAAAATGACGGAAATATCAGTGATTGTTAACAGAAAAAGTTTTGGATCACTATCGGAGGAAATACTACTAATAATCATGAAAATATCAACGAATTATTTCGCTCTTAGTAACGGACGCCCTAAAAATTGTGGTTCTAAAAAACTTATTTTGACACTAAGGCTAAGGCTACACGAGCGTTTTTTAACGCCTGTTTTTTTAGCGAAAATTAACGCGACGTTTTTTAACGTTGATCCGCGGGTATACGAGCGATAAATAACCCCATTAATGCTTTTGAACTTCAAGAATTAATAATTCACTGTCGACAAATTTCATCTCAATATTTATTGTGTTATAAATTCGAAGTATGAAAACAGAATGAAATTGAATCATCAGTCTGTATCTTTCAATACATATGGGGTATGATATGGCGGATATGGCGATACTAGCGTTATTTGTCATTTGTGTAGCCAGCCAGATGTGCCACACGCGTTTTTTTTGTCACCGCATAGACCTGGACCGGCCAGATCCATCTTCTGGCGTTATGACCTTGAAAACGCGTGTGTCTTTCCAGACTGAGCGATAATTTTCGCTACGTGTAGCCACTTTAATTCATATCAATGTTGCCCATATTTCTAGCGTTAATTAACGCTCAAAACTAGGCGTTAAAAAACGCTCCTGTAGCCTTAGCCTTACAGTATTGTAAACAAAATGTGTATCCATGTTCTCGATACTAACTTCACGTTATACTGCAATATACACGACGCTGGCTTCGTAACTAGTGGCGACCAAATACACGGATTGATAAATGTGTCAATACTGTCAATAGAAAAAAAAAATTAAATGCCTTTACAAATTTTGACAACACGTTCGCTCTTGACAGAGAACATCGTCTTGACCACGGAGGTATGTGGAAATGGCATTTCGTATGTGTGAATATTACAGAAATGAAGCATTACACACACATTTACAATCGCATACGTACCTAATAAATACCATGGTCATCTCTTAACAATTTTAAATAGGGGATATTTTTATAAAAGTAATATACGGAACAAAGGAATATTTGGCAAAGTATTTGCCAATAACAAAAACTTTTTTTGGTTTTTTGATGTTTTTTAATGAAAATAAGAGTTATATGTATAAAAAAAAAATACATAAAAATATATACATAAAAAAATTTTGTTTAGACACCCATGTGTATAACATTATAAAATGGCGGATACCCATATTTAATTTTTAAAACATGATTTCTACTCATCTATGAAACGTAATTGGGTTTTTTCCTTCTGTTTTTACTCTATTGTCACTTTTGCACGATAAAACACACCAGTTAACCATTTTGGTTTCCGATGGAAAACGTTGTAGTCAGTTTTAATTTCACGACTTTTCAGACATCCCACGTGACGCACACACACAACTAAACAATGACAGAAGGAACACCAGCGCTTAGCTTCAGATCATCTAACAAAATGACTAGTCCATATACGTCCATGGTCTTGACGAACAGGGCTGATACATGTGAACTTTTAAACTAGTTCTCGGGAGCGAACGGGTTAAAACACCAAAATTAGACAGTTCTTTGAAGCTGGCCATTCATAAAAGACCAATCAGAAACAATACTCGCCTTCAAATGGATTCATATTTTTGCGCCTTGCACAAATATAATTAAAAAAAAAAAAAAGCACAAAAATTTGCTGAATACGTTACAGACTTTATACGGTAGTGTTTCGTTGTATTATACACCAACGAGATAACGCGTGCGAAAAAAGGGGAATACATTTGACGTATTTTTTTCTTTTTTGCACGTTGGCTCACTTGAATGATCTAGTTTAATTATTTATAGTAGCGTAAAAGAGTAGGTTACCTTTTTTTGTAATTTTAATATTAGTTATACTTTGTCTCGTTATAAGAGCAACCGTAAGCATTGTTTGGTCGCTTTGATAATGAGACGAACGTTAGTGGAGAATTTGTTATTGTTAAAATTAGTATGTACCTAGCATTAAAACTCGGGTTTTCTGATTTAATTTTAGATAATTTACCTTTTTATGGACGAAATTTATTCGACTTTGATGATCTCCCGCATATAATAGACCTCAAATTAAAATGAAACTGTTGTCATGCTATTTCTAAAATTTTGTTGTTAGACGTGTTGTTTGTGGAAATGAGCTTAAAAAAAGAAGTTTCACTTAAAAAAAAAAATAATTACGTAAAATGATACCATACTGTGCCTTGGTAACTTATATAATTCAAGGACATAAACTTTTAAGTCAAAGTTTTACGAACAATCGACTTTAATTATAATAAGAGAAAATTTTAGTAATATTACTGTAAAATAAGAAAATTTATAAAATAATGTTATTTTGTATTATAATGTTGATTTCGTTAAAAAAAAATTATTTAGAGAGAAACAGCTATTATATTTTAATTTGCTTTGAAAAAAGATTATTTCGGTTGTATTATGACTATTATTAACATTAAATAAAGTGTATTTAAAATATTGTAAATTTATTTATTTTGTCTTTTTATAAAATAAATTGCTAAAAACTAATTTGATTTTTATTTTTGTTTACCGAAAAATAAATAAAATACCTGAAAAAATAAAAAGACAATTTAACGAAGAGGTTCGTTAATGGCCATACGGCCGAAGCATGTCACAGACATTTAAAACTTTAAATAAAGTGGTATTAGTAAAGTAAAAATTGTCTTTTTATTTTTAAAATTGAATACCATAAAGTAACGCTCAAATCTATCAAATATACGTGAAAAAGTATCACTATTAAACAATTATTTGATATGTTTCGATCAAAATATCAGCATCATCGTCAAACAATATAACGCTCAAGTTTGTCAAATTTATATCTTTTTTTTCATGTGTGATTATTGTTTTAAACTTAAAAACAAGTTACATAAAAAATATTTTTCAAAATTAATTAATGGTTTTTGAAAAATTGATGTACTTGTTATTAAGTAGTTTCCGTTATATTATGTTCAATACTATAATTTATTTCTGACAATCAAATATACAAAACAACCGTTATGCGAAAAGAATTTAAGTGAACAGATCTAAAAATTTCGTAAATTGCTGCGTGTTTTCAATCATTTGGTTACGTAATTTTATTTCATTTTAATATAAATCCCATATTTTTCAAAAAGAAAAAAAACAAAAAAATAAACCAGCTAAATATTTAATAAATTGAATTTTAAAAATAATTTAATTATTTTCAGTGTAAACACCTGTGCAAGGACATTAGAAATATTTTCAAAGAATCTCAATTACAGCACTTATAATTTTATAAGTCATTCATAGGAGATTTCAATGCTCCAATTCTTATTGCTGGTTTGTTTGCTAGGTAAAGATTTCACAATATCTTCCATCATTATCTTCGTAGGTGCAAATCATCATAGGGTAGACAAAGATAAAAAGTATTGACACATACGTACCATTAATCTAGTAAGGTTTCCAAAAACATTCTTGTGGTGAAGTCTTGAAATTGACAGCAAATTAATAAACCAATTCATCAAAAACAAATATGTGAAAAATATGGCCTTTCTTTGTCCAGTTCGAATTCGTCGGGGCAAGAAAAAGAAACGTAAGATATTCAAATATTGTTAAACAGTAATTATATGTTGAAAATTAAATTTTTTTTATTTAAATTTAAACCGGGCCATTGAACTTTTGAAATATAATTTTCAAATCGTTCGCTTTTTTAATATGTATAAAATGTTTTAATTAAGAAAAAGTGATTTTGAATTTGACGTATTGATTGTTCTAGCTTCTGGTAGTAATGATCTGGACAAAGAAGTTAGTCCTGCAATGGGACGAATTACAGGATCCGCAAGTATTGAAACACTTGTACGAGTTGGAATCGAAAAGGAGCATGGACTTGCACCGGATTCAAAAATGGTTGTATTACATGATTTTACACCGTGTGTTGATGACGAACTAGAAGTTAAACGTGGACAAGTATGTTTTTGTTATTTTTACAATATTAACTCGTTGAGAGTTAGAAAGTGAAAGTGAATCTGAATTCCTTTGTAAATGAATAATAACGTAAAAATTTTCTATTTAACTTCACCCACTAAATACTACACAACCCAGTCGGGTTTGATACTCGTCAGTTCGTACTAGAGATGTCGATTTTAAATCGATTAATCGAAAATCAATTAATCGAAGCTTAAAAAATTGATTCTTTTTTCAATTTTTCTCATTTGAATCGATTATTAAAAGTAAGAGATCGATAACCGATTTTTTCCAAAAATAACTTCATTTTAATAGTAATTCAGAATTCTACAAAGAAACATGTGTTAAAATGAAACACCAAAAACTCTATTGTTAATTGTCACTTTTTACTCGTTACATCAACGAACCCCTCCTATGGGTCTATATAAGTCAGACTATTACTACAAAAGGAAGGAAGGTACTACCTATCTGTACAAACGGTGATCCCTTTCCCACAAAAGCGACTTATTTAGAAAACATTTTTTTGTCAATTTGTTTGAAATTTTAGAATAAACCAGGTTCAATTCGTGGTATTCGTCCTACATATTCAATTGCCTTATTTTTTATAATTATAATTGAAAAGTTAACTCACTCATCGCCTTTACAAATATAATACCTTGCAAGGCGTTTTTACACGATATTACCGATATTACCTATGTATTATCAAGTAAGTCCCTTAAACAAAAATTATCAGCTAATTTTATTAAACTTTTCAAAATTTCGATTTTTTAGATCGATCTCACAGAATCGATTTTTTTTAGCCGATTTTTTTTTTTTTTGAATCGATTTTTTTGATTTCGATATAAATGGATCCAAAAATCGATCTTTTTTTGGAGAATCGACATCTCTAGTTCGTACTTCGTCAGTTATTTTTTGTAGGGAAAGTTCCAAAAAAAAAAAAAAAAAAAATAGGAAAAGTTAGATTTTTTTCTTTTTAAGCAATAGACAGGGACGGCATTTCTCACAGTGCCTAGGGCGGCACTTACAATTAGGGTCAATCTGGCCTTATTCGTAGTATTTCTCAAAAAAGACCGAATTTGATAAAAATTTTTTAGATCATAATTACGCTTCGATTGGTCGCTCAACAGGGTCGACATAATTTTTTATTTACGAGATACCGTGCTAGGCAAAAACGTCTACATATCTGTGTACATCTTTTTGAAAATAGTGTAGAAACAATAAATAGAATAGCTTTGCTAGTTTTCGTCCAGTTTGTGGAGTTGGTAGGTTTGCGACATAAAAAGAATATGTTCAGTTGATCTAATGCCAATGAATTATATTTCTATTTATTGCTTGTATAGTCTATTTTAATTTTAAGTTGACATAAAATAATAACTAATTACGTTCATTGTTTTTTTTATAAAAAATAATAATGATTTCGTCCAAAAAAGTTAGTTGTCGTCCACATGTAGGAAGGTTTTCGACCACCATTTAGGTTAAGAATTGTTATAAAAAAATTAATTTTAATAAAAAGCAAATGCTTATATGTATTCAGAACTTCTTATCTTCCTTCTTACAATTAGATCTTTTTTTTATTTTATTTTATAGTTTTTTATTGACTCTAAGGACGTTATCAAAAAGTTTGAAAATACCATCCACACAGAAAAATGAATGGACGAAAACTAAAAAGTACAATTTAATGTTGTTTTCAGTTTTCGTCCATATAATTTAAACTTTTGTAATTCATTCAACGCAAATAATTGAGTGGACGAAAATTAAATCTCTAATCAAGCAGCTAATATTAATGTCTAAAACAAAGCTTTTTACTATTTGACAATATTTAGCTAGATTGAGAAATAAAATAAATTTCATTTGATTGTTTCCGTTTTCGTCCAAGTGGTCGAAAACTGAATTTTTTAAAGGATTGGTAATTCAGTAACCGTCCACTAAAATTTTACTACTTAACTTTAAAGTACATATAATTTTTATTTTTATAAATCTTAATCATGCCATAACAGTATTAAAACTTAACGTGAAACCTCGTCATACCACTATTTTTTTTTGTATATTCACACACTGTCCGCGCAACACGAAAACAAGTGACTGATAATTTTTTTTTTAAATACGCAACTCTATCAAGTAAGTATTTTTTATCGATGTTGTCACTGTTTATGTCTCAGGCTTGTAACAAATTCAAACATGCTTGGTTATCTGTTTTTTATATTACTATTATATGCTATTGTACAGTAAAATGGACGAATACTGGACCTGAATGGCAAACTAGCGAAGCTACCCTATAATAATTCCTTGTGAAATTTTTAAAAAGTTACGTCTCTTCATTTCTAACGTCCAGTTTTCATTTTAGATTGTTAATATATTATATCGTGAAAATGATTGGGTTTATGTTATCGATGCCGAATCACGGCAAGAAGGTTTTATTCCGCATTCATATTGTGCACCCTATGCAAGTAGAGCCGGTCAACTATTAATTCAGGTTAAGAAAAAATTACCAAGAGATGGCAATAGTATGTTGCTAGAGCAAGCGGCTGATGGGTGGTAAGTTGGAAGATTTTCTACACAAATTCAATCGTTTTATACGAAAAAAAAAAAAAACCGTAAATTTAATGGATTGAAAAATTTTTCAGCACAGATGATATTCTACCTTGTTTAGATAATAGCGACACTGAATCGTTATGTAAAAAATCCCAAACAAATTTAGGTGCAACGTCTAGTAATGTATTAAATTCTGTAATTAGTAATGGAGGTAATAACAATTTTTTCAATGTTGTTGCCAAATTATTTAAATTTTGGTTCAATTCGTATTTCAGTAACAAACCAAGGAAATGGTTCCCAAGCCAGTTTACAAAGTGAACCTGATATGTACCCGTTCAGTAAAGATCCCTCGGGTCGATATATAGTACTCTATACATTTATCGCTAGGGATGAAAACGATGTTTCCGTTGAGAGGGGAGAATTTGTTACAGGTACTTAGAAAAAACTTTTTTTCTGATTTTTTTTTATTGTGTACAGTGTAAACTCCATATAACGAAGTTGAAGGGACCGGGTTTTTTATTACGTTATAAAGAGTTATATGGAGAGTAAAAGAAAACAATAAATTTTACGAATACAACTTACGAATTTAGTAAGTGGTTTTAATTTTGACTGAATTAAATGACACTTTTTCGTCAATACACAAACTCTTTCTTTTACACGCCATGTTTTCAGTTAAAAAGTTTGAAAGCAACTAAGAATATGATAAAGTAAAGACAGCAATAAGATAATAGTACGGAAGTACAGTAGGGAAAAACATGTACTAGGCAATTTTCACAAACAAATAAACGGATTTCTAAGAATCCCTTTGTGCGTACGAAATATTTACGACTCTGTATCACTATTTTGTTTAAAAGTCAGTGAAATAAAATTTTTTTGGCTTAAAAAATGACGTATTTTTCGCTATTGAGAGTGGCTATTACGTTATAAAGAGTGTTTGAATATACGGATCATAATTTAAATCAAACAAACCTTTGTAATTTCTACGTTTTAAGGAGTTTTTCGTTAAACAGAAGTTCGTTATATAGAGTTTACACTGTATTTAAATTTTTAGTGTTAAATCGTGAAGATCCTGACTGGTTTTGGATTGTACGAAGCGACGGGCAAGAAGGTTTTATTCCGTCTGGGTTTGTTTATCCTGCAGACAATGTGATTCAGGGTCATTTAAACACCACAAGTTCCAATAATAATGCCATGCAAAGTAGTGTCGGTTTCTCGGCAAATAACACCAATAATGCTACTTTATCGTCACAATTACAAGTAAATAATCAAGGCCAGGCGTCCAATGGGCATCATCAAGATAATGATCTACGATATCATGGCACCGAACTTGTTATGCTTTATGATTATAAAGCGCAAGCGCCGGATGATTTGAGCGTGCGACGCGGTGATTGGATATATGCGGATTTAGGCAATCAAACAGTTGATGGTTGGTTATGGGCTTACGCTCCGAAAACACGAAAATATGGATTTATACCCAAAGCATACGCTCGTCCACCGGCCATGACGAGTTTATAGTGAACACATGAAATCTTCCGAAATTCGCCCGTCCATATTTATCTGAATTTTCGTGTTCTTTTTACGTTAGTTTTATATTGTATTTATCTAAATGTTAATTATGTATGATTAATGCTTTTTTTTTTAATTAAAAAATATATTTTTTATATTTTTTAATTTTGATAATTTTAACAAAGACAAAAAATAATAGTTTAAATAAATTGACCAAAAGTACAACTCGAAATTGTTCTTTCATTTTTTGTGATCAGTTTATATAGGTAGTTCACGTGCGCCTCTGGTGGTTAAATTAAAAGCTCATTTCAAAGTTTTGAGATTATAAAGATTGACACTGACGTTTGTACTCTAATTGTGACAGTATTATAACAAACCGTTTTGTAATATTTTTTTTAAACAGTTTATTTTTCTTGAAATTTATTAAAAATAAAAAAATCAATTAACACGAAAAAATAAGACATTTGGAATAGGTTTTAGTTTCAGTCAAATACCCTGCTTGTGTAAAGGACAAAATAAACATTAAATTTCAGCAAATACTCCAAAAAAAAAAAACTGAATCACAATAACCTCAGTAATAAAACGGGTTTACATTTGCAATGATTTGTTGGCGCCACTTTTAAGTTTGCAGGTCTGTAAAGTTTATACTACTTGCACGTCCGTTTACACATGGTTTGCATGGTATATAATTTGGTAAGTACTGCGCAGGTCACAAATGGCTGAATAGCTTTCATTTGTATCTAAATGTAAAGCAAACAATGAATTAGAAGAGAAAAAAGCATAATAGGTACCTAAAAATGATATTCAAACCTGAATAAACGCGAAAAAATGACATTCAATTATTTTTAAAATAATACTGGCGCCAATACAAGTTTACATTTGCATGTTTTAATTTTAGTGGTGCATGAATCATTACTGGCGCCAGAAAAGTTAGAAGGTTGCTAACTTTTTTTCATCCGTGCATGCACTGATCTAAGGTTCATTTCAGTTAAATTTAACCATGCTTCGTCACTGTAAATTTAAATAATTTCCGTTTTCTTGGCTTTATCTCTTTCATTATTGCATTTACGTAAATTTTAAATTTGCAGTTTGTTTTTAAAAAAGAATAGAAGATTGATTTGTTTCGAATATAAGAATTATTTAATTTTTTAACGAAAACTCATGATCAATTGTATCTGAAATGAGGTATACCTTGCACGCAAGTAGATGTTTACACGTTCATTTTGCTTTTACTGGCGCGCCACTTTGTGTTGGCGCCAGCAAATCATTGTAAATGTAAACCCGGCATAACAACCTGCGCAAAAAGTGTCTGTCACTTAAAAATTACATATTTCGGTTGATTCCGTTCTTTTTGTGCCACGTAACGTCATAAATGCAATCCATGATGGCGCGCATTTAAAATTTTATGATTATTTTCTTTTTTTGCAAGATATTACAAATTAGGTTTACAAAGGTACACATAGGTATTCTAGGTTTTTTTTAGTAATCATTGAAATGGCGACTAATCAATCCTCAATATATTTTATTGTATTTGGTTCACTTTCATTTCTGCGAAATTTAAATTCTATTCTAAATTAGCTAACCTTAAAATTGTTGTCAAGATGCATATATCAAAGAATAAATGAAATTATATAAAAATTACTGGAAAACCTTCTCGTACGAAAATCCTTGACAAATGAAACATGATTTGTATAATAAATCTTATAGTATAATCTCCAAAGAGCTATTAAACTCCCTAGTGGAATGATTATTATTAATTGCGTTGTTTCGTTTTCAAAGCGATCTTATTCTTGCTAAACTATGATTAATTTAAATAAGGTCGTGTGAGGTTATTCAATAAACTTTCAATAAAATTTCCATATTTTATTAAAATATATAATATTTCATTTATAAAATATATATAAACAGATTATAATTAAATAAGTAATTATAATCGTCAAACATATACAACGACTTTATAACATAAAAATTTACATAATATATAAATATACACTTGAAGCACCAATATAATTTTGATTTAACTTAAGGTAATTTTGATTTTTGGATTTTCATTGCACTAATTGAAGATAATACTTTAATAAACATTATTTTTTAATCAACGATTGATAATAGCCGGCCAAAATATTCCACGCTTTCGGCGACATAAAACCATCCGGAGGATTTTCACCAGATCTTGCAAGTGCTAAAAATATTTAATAATATTAGATTTTTCAAATGATTTTTTTTTTTAAATATTCAAAATTACCTCGCATTCTTGTGCCGGAAATAAAATCAAATTGGTTATGTCGTTCGGGTTCGTAGAATGCCATTCGTTTATTCACCGTATCGTATGCGGCAACTTTAAATGGAATGATTTGTAAATTTTCTAAACCTGGCGCCTGTTTTAGAACGCGTGCGCCGTGAGTGGGATCATACAGGTTCCCGTCAACAGTTCCTGTTTGAAGTAAAACAAAGACATTAACACCAATAACAATTTTTTTTGCTATTTATGTAATATTTTACCTCCGGGACCTTTACCAAGCGGATGAGGCATTCCGGCCGGATCTCTACCAACAATATAGAAATTGGCGCCGGCCACCATTCTGGCCTTGGCGTGCCACTGTACCTCTGTTGGTCCCGCATACATCATTGGACTTGGGAATATCGCTAAAATTGTGCTTTCTCTATCAAGCACGCCATCTTCTAGAACGGCTTGATGTTGAGCAATTCTGTTTATGAAATTTTTAATCAAATTAAATTGAGTTTAAAAAAAAATTGACGACAATGTTTTGTTACCGGACTGGCAGTGGAACATCATCTTCTTTAGTGTATCCACCTAGTGGATGTAATAATAGAACTGGTTTTTTAAAACCGGAATTTTTTAATCGATTCTTCGTTTCCGTCATCAGTAATGCATGTCCATTATGGATAGGATTTCGTAACTAGGAAAAAGTAGATTACATTTTTTAGTGGAAATATAACGTATTTAATATAAATACTAGATACTAGGCTACTACAGTAACATATATAACATAAAAAATAAAGAAGTCTATATATAGTCCAATGCAATTAGGTTTATACCTCAGAATCCAGTTATAATGGATGGATTTGAATGGTTTTGGATTTTTTGAATTTCTTATGCTCAAAAGTAAAAAGTTTACCTCTTAAAATCTTCCGCTTTTTTCTTTCTTTTTTTTTTTAACGGTATTTTAATGAAAATGATGTTACTTTTAGTATTTCTTTTTGCAGCTATATTTTTCTTTTCCTTTGAGATTTAAATTCTATATAAAGTATACAAAGGGATAGTAAACGTCCTTGAAAGGTAGATATTGCATGTACAGTAAGACCTCGATAATCCGGCTTAAATGGGCGACCGGTAGGCCGGATTTACGAAAAAGCCGGACCACCGAGAAACAGTTTAAAATGTAATGAAAACAGACTGACAGATAAACTGACAGACGGACGGACGGACAGACAACCAGACAAAAATTTTAAAAATCGATGTTTTGATATCTACATCGATAACTATTTACAGTACCAGTACAGTTTTCAAAAAATATTCCATATACAGAAACGGTCTCGTTACAGTTTTATTATACGAGTATGTATAGATGATTGTCCTTTTAACGAAATATAACAATCATTATTTTCGTAAAAAAGTAATCAAAAAATTTCGATAATTGAATTTTTTAGTGATATCTCTAATTTTTTTTATTTTTTCCGAAAATTTACGAATTTCCAATATTGCGGTAATTTTAAATGGGTGCACTTTTTACTTTATGCCATTAGAACCCCCCCCCCCCCCAAAAAAAAAATCATTGAAATCCATTCATTATAAATGGATTCCGTCATTTTCCCTTAATAATGACTAATTGCACTGGACTAATAGGTACAATATAAATATTTTGAAGAAAGATATGTTTATTTTAATGATATTTTTTCAAATTATATTGAAAGAAATTATTAAAATCAATTTTGGAATACGAAAAATCAACAAAAATGCATCTTCACCGATAGTATTGTTTTTATTACAAGGCCAAATTAACTAAATATGGGTGACGTCATTCACAAATGAAGCAAAATTAGATATACAATTTTAAGTTATTATTTAGAGTGAGGACATTGATCCGTACAAACGCGTTCCCAAGGGGTGATCAATTTTTTATAGTGGGTTCTAGCACATACTACGTCGTCAAAAGTATGGAGACACTTTGGTCCAGGGCGGTGCCCACACTTTTGATACGGCAGTGTACCACAACATTAAGTACAGTACCGCATCAAAAGTGTGGGCACCCCTGAGTCAAGGTGTCCTCATACTTTTAATGACGTAGTGTGTGCTAGAATCCACTATAAAAAAATTGATCACCCCGTTTGTGCGGACTAATGCCCTCACTCTTTATTATAATTACTCTAAGATAAAAGTAACTAAAAGGAAAACAGGCAGAAAACTAGGTTCATTTAATTTTGCTTCATTTGTTGCATTTGTTTGACAACGTCAAACCATTTTTAGTTAACTTGACCCCTACACCATGTTTTAATTGTAAAATATACCAAATTACAGGGAAGTCCATAACCACAGTTTAAATAATAGTTTGTTTCACAAACAGTTACGAAACGAGATGACGTAAGAGTGTCATTTGGAATTCAAAAATTCCAAAGGGTTATCCATGTTATGTACCTAAATAATTACATAACATTATGCATACAGTGAAAATATCATCACAAAAAAGTAAATTTAATTTAGAAAAATAAAGGGTGTAGCTACATAAGCATAGGGAAATGGCCCCCATGGCCGATGTCTGTAATAATATATGTAGTGACATTGGTACCCCAAGTGATTACCAAATACAGGGTAATTGACCCTTAACCTCGACTTGTCCTTGAGATATTAACAAAAATATGTTTTAGTGCTGTAATTTTTCAAACTCAATTTTCTTGAAAACTATAATGCCTAGGAAAACAAAACCGACGCCAAAATTTAGGTAATATTTTGGACTATATTATATATTTTTTTGACATTTTTTCCTAAATTTTAAAAGTTCAAAATAATTGAATAAAAAATATTTTTTATTTTTTAGTATGGTTCTGGTAAACTTACACCTTTCAAAAAAATATAGAATATGGCTTATCCTATCTACTTACACCATACCAAAATTCATCAAAATCGAAGATGCGCTTTTTGAGTAATAATTAATTTATTGATAACTTTTGTAAATATTTATGTACAGTAATCGAACACTATAATGATAATATGTAAGTACATAGGTACATATTTTGAATTTGCTTCATCTAACATATGAAGAGACAACTCATTCTATGGTGTTTCCAAATGCGACTCAACGTTTTGATACATATGATCCATATAATAGTCGTGATACCACCGATTCATGCTGGTTCATACTAATTCATATATCAATGTATGATAGATAGTCAACACGTATGTAGGTATCGTTCTTGTTCGTATATTAATGGTTTGGTTGTTTGTACTGATTGTTGTGTTCACTTGTAATAATTTTTAACATTGACTAAAATAATTTCAGTAGTTGCCTTTAAAATAATTTCAGTAATTCTAATTTCAAATAATATTCACTTATAAAGATTAATACTAATCTTTCCTGGATTTTGAATTTACGTTTTACATAAGTTTCAAGATTCTGATTTAGATTTAGTATAATAGTTTACGTCTAGTCGTAAGTTTGTAATCATGTTTATCAATTGTAAAAATTGCGGAAAGTTCGTTCATACAATTCGGGGGAAGAAAAAAACTATTACTTTTGCAGAGGAAGCAAGACTGTATAGCAATCGCTGCAATAAAACAATTTCGATTGGGGATATTTTATGTGCAAAATGTCGATTAATTATTTATATCCATCAATCAACTTCTTCAGTCCGTACGGCATTTCAGCTTGAAAATGAAAATGAAGAAGTTGATAATAGACATTTTGAAATCGATGAAACATATTTGGGCGATTCAGTTCTGCAAGAAACTGAAGGTAGTACTCAGCATACTGACAGTGACAAATCTGAGGACAGTGACGATAACTTTTCTCTACATGTTCAAAATGACGACTTTATATATCTACATATACCCCGTGTAGTGTCCAGTCATAAGTATTGTTTTATATGTCGGTCTACTACCAACTTGAAGCGGGTAGCTTTGGAAACGCGTTGCAATGTTTATAGAAAAACTGGTATTTTTATACCTGAAGGCAATCGCTGTTGTCATATTCATATGATGGGAAAGACCTTTTTTGAAGATGAATTAGCCCAGCTTCGCATAGTATCTAATATTAGTAAAATAAATTCTAAAGAAATATTGCAGTTTTTAAATTCGTTTGCAGTTAGAGCAGACAAGACATTATTTAGTCGAATTAATACAGATGAGATGCCCGAAAATCAATTAAAAATATTAACAGGTCTTTCTTGGAAAGATATAACTGAGCTTACACAGTTGTTAATATCGATGCGTAACTCAGATCTACGCACCGTAACACAAGCTCTGGTTATATTTTTATTTAAATTAAGAAGTGGCAATTCTAACGCCGTGATAGCAAGTGTGCTGGGTCTACAATACGAACAACAAGTATCATTATTTTTTAAAGAAGTATTGAGAAGTTTTGAGAAAGATATATTGCCTCACTATGGCTTTACTTCTCTTTCTCGACAAGACCTAATAAAAAATACAAGTGCTACTGCTAGAAAATTATTAAATCTCAGAGATGATCAGTTGGCTTTGATATTTGACGGCACTTACATTAGGCATCAAAAAAGTGATAACAACGAATACCAAAGAAAATCATATTCTGGTCAAAAGAAAACTCACTTATGTAAACCGTTTACAGTTTGTACTACGAATGGTTTTATAGTTGATTTTGCAGGACCATTTTATGGTACTGAGAATGATGCCACAATTATGAAAAAAATATTAGGTGATTCTCATCTTCAGTCACTGTTAAAACCGAATGATATATTTATCGTAGATCGCGGTTTTCGAGATGCCGTTGAATATATTACTGAACAAGGTTACACTGTACTCATGCCTGCATTTAGAGGTAATCGAGCACAGTTGCCAACCGAAGAAGCCAACATGTCAAGATTGGTAACGAAAATTCGATGGGTGGTGGAAGCTGTTCACGGGGCCATTGCCCAGAAATATGCTTTACTTCATCACAATCTTAACAATAAAATGCTTCCAAAAGTACGATTGTTATGCAAAGTGATTGGAGTACTGCAAAACAAATATGGTAAAAGGTTAGATTCTGATGGGGATTTAAATGACACTGTTGTAGATTACATGAAACAGCGGATGACGTTACCAAATACCCTTTCTGAGGAAATAACAAACGAAAATTGGAACCGAAAAAAGACAGCTTTCCTACAACTAGAATCATCAAAACTTTTAGATTTTCCCAGACTAACTGAAGTACAATTAAAATTATTGTTTACAGGTTCCTATCAGTTTTCATTAGCTGTTTCATATCTGGCTGAAATAATGGACGACAAGAATAACGTTTTCATATATTACACGAAGCAAACTCCAAATATTTTAAAGTTAAATGTTCGGTCACGGCATATAAACAATAAATATTATCGGGTATTTATTGATTATCTTCCTAATTTTAACAATATTGAAGGAATTCGCCGATACTGTTGCAATTGTCCGAATGGTAATCGAACGGTTGGATGCTGTGCTCATGTTGCAAGTGTGATATATTATTTAGGATATGCGAGATATTTGTCTCGCATTGTACGACCAGCTGAAATATTATCGAAAATATTTTTAAATGAATCGATTAATGTGGTCATAAATAAAAACAGTGATGACGACGATTGAAATTATCACAAGGTAAAAATAAAAATATGTAGTTTCTATAATCAGAAAATATTGCCTTTGTGGTTAGTACTTACCATATATACTCAGTAAATTAATTATTTCTCAAAAAGCGCCTCTTCGATTTTGATGAGCCTTGGTACGATATATGTAGAAAGGTTAAGCTATATATTATATTTTTTTGAACGGTGTATTCTAGAACTGTACAATAAAATTAATAATTATTTTTTATGCAATTATTTTAACCATTCTCTTCTACGGTTAATGTAATACATAACATATACTCAACAAATTATTTATTACTCAAAAAGCGCATCTTCGATTTGGATGAATTTTGGTATGGTGTAAGTAGATAGGATAAGCCATATTCTATATTTTTTTGAAAGGTGTAAGTTTACCAGAACCATACTAAAAAATAAAAAATATTTTTTATTCAATTATTTTGAACTTTTAAAATTTAGGAAAAAATGTCAAAAAAATATATAATATAGTCCAAAATATTACCTAAATTTTGGCGTCGGTTTTGTTTTCCTAGGTATTATAGTTTTCAAGAAAATTGAGTTTGAAAAATTACAGCACTAAAACATATTTTTGTTAATATCTCAAGGACAAGTCGAGGTTTAGGGTCAATGACCCTGTATTTGGTAATCACTTGGGGTACCAATGTCACTACATATATTATTACAGACATCGGCCATGGGGGCCATTTCCCTATGCTTATGTAGCTATACCCTTTGCAGGTCAAATTATTTTGTGAAAATTTACAGTTGGTAATTATGTAAATTATTTAATTTTGTCTAAATTTCACTGACTTTTTTAAAATTTTTAACAACGATGGCAGTGGAATTTTAACCGTCATTAAATTTTTTTTATTTAAAGCTTGTCATCAGTTATTTTTGATATTTCCTTGTAATTTCAGTGTGTTTTGTGATCTGTAAGATATTTCTAATATGTATTTAATTATTATGGTGGCTTAAAATGTCTGGTGATAACTCTTGTGCTGCAAAATTTTGTTTAAATCATTCAAAACAAAATTTCAATTTATGTTTTTTCTGAGTGCCGTTTGATGCAAATTTGTAAGTATTATTATAATTTGAATGCTTATGTAAAAATACGTTAAATAATAAATAATTATTAATATTTTATAATAATTCAGTTAATATTTTCGATTTCGACAGTGGTTGGTGCTAATAGGTCGTGACGATCTAAATTCTCGTGTTGAATACTGCCATCAATTTCGCGTTTGCTCAATTCATTTTGAAGAAAGTTGTTTTTAGTTGTTCATATAATTTAACATGACCATTGTCAACCCTCAATCTCACATGTACAAACACATACAATCACATAAGTAAAAAAGGACAAACATAATTGTTTGTACTTATATCAAAAAAGGATAGAAAGTGCGTTTCGCTACTGCCTATGGTAATAATCTCTTATTTATACTGTGCCATAACTAATCCATATAAAGTATAAAATTTGGAATTATTTAATTCTGGAGTTCAATAACGTTTTCAACGTTAACTATCGGATCCAGGAAGCCGCATTGTAAAAAAAAAAAACAAATTCTATATTTTACCTGGAATGCAAAAATTGCATCAGCATTCATCTGTTTAAATGTTTGTCGCAATTCATTTGGCGTCAATCTATACTGATCTAATCCATCGTTCCAACGAATTCGTTCAATAACTTCAAGTTCACCACCCACTAGCCAATCACCACTCTCATAGATCATCTTCACGTACGGGTGCCCTGGATTATAGATTCCAAATTGTCGTCCACAACGTTCCTCTTTCCGATGATGATAGAATTCTGGTTTGGATAGAATTGCAACCGGTTTTCCTTTGTACCATAAACTAATGGCGGAATTGTCTTCTAAACGTTCCTTATCTTGGGTGGAAATTGCTAGCACGATTGGAATACTTTGATTGGTCGTTGTGCCATTGTACGTGATTGTATTGAAATGCAAGGTCTGCAGATAAATGTCCTCTCTCATGAAACCGCGCAGAGGTGCTGCCCAACCTTCACTAAGCACTTGAACCCATTGTAGATCGACTTCATTAATTTCAATGCCAGGTAATGACGCAGCTTCAGCTCGGGCGGCTTCAACACGATTCTCGTTGACAAACAATTCGGGTATAATATCCTCCGTTCTGGCTGACATTGGGATAATTCCATTTTCAAGTAACATTTCAACAATCAGATGAACATTTTCCTCAATCGATACATCCACTGTCTTTAAAACTAAATCGGGACTTTCTGGTTTCTCGTACGGTTGATCAACCCCAGTAAAACCTTTAATTAAACCTAATCGAGCCTTTTTATAAAGACCTTTTACATCTCTAGATTCGCACACTTCAATTGGTGTGTCAACAAATACTTCAAAAAATGGAAGACTGGCATCTTTGTGAATGTTTCGGGCCATTTCACGATCCTAAGAAATCAAATATTACGTGAAACATTTTCAATCGAAAATTTAAAACCAACAAATTAATTACCGCAGCAAAAGGTGAAACAAAACTACAAATGGCAACAACGCCCGAGTCAGCAAATAATTTCGCTACTTCAGCCACACGTCGAATATTCTCCTCGCGATCACTCTCGGAAAATCCTAAATTTTTGTTTAATCCAGTTCTTAAATTATCGCCATCTAAACCGTACGCTGGAATGCCTTTGGATACTAAATGCGCTTCTAGTTGGAATGCAATTGCTGTCTTTCCAGCCCCGGAAAGACCTGTTAACCACACACAACATCCTCGGAAACCTTGACCTAAAGCTTTTCCACGTTTTTCTCTTGATACATGATGTTGCTGATGAGTCACATTTGTGGCTACTTGTAAACACTGTAACAAAAATTATGTTTTTAAATAAAATTCTTTGCAATAATAAAATTATCTTTTGAAATAAAATTAACTCCTTAAAAATCCAGAAAAAATATTTATTTACCTCCGTTGGGCCGTTACTCGCCATTTTCGATAGTTAAATAAATATTAAATTATAAATTCTATTTCTCGAAATTGTATTTTTTTAAAAAAGGGATATTGCATTACAATATTAAAATACGTTAAAAAATTTTTAATTATTAGTCGACTCTGTGAGAAAAAAACGCAAATATATATTAAAAATTTAATAAAATGTTTATAAAGCGACTAAAAAAAATTAAAAGAATTTCCTCCTAAAATATTTCTTATTTTTTGGGATATAATTATTAATATTTAAAAAATTTATAATTATTAGATAAGTGTTTCTTTACTGTATATGCAAAAAATTTCAAAATTTCATTATTATCATTTTTTTTTTCTGAAAAATTTGGCAAAATACCATGATTATTGAAATTTCTGTGCACACTATTATAACCAGGGGTGTAGCTATCGCCGTATCAGCCGTATCAATGATACGAGGCCCCCGGGCGACAGAGGCCTCTAACGCGTGTAAGCAAAAATTAGTAAAATGTTATCCACAATCTAACTTAATCTCGTGCTTCTCGGGAAAAAAAAACATACAACAAAACTGTCATACGAGAGAATTTCAGACCCGGAATTATATTTCAAAGTCAATGTTACTATTGCTGTTTAGATATATTAATTTCTTAAACTAAAAAAATTTCAGAGCCTTTGTGACCTTAGTAATATGTTCGAAGTGTTACAACCGAAGAAACTCCTATCTTCTTCAAACGAAGTGATAAAAAACTGTCGGCTAAATACAGTAAAGACATCTCAGTTAATCTTTATGGACAATTAATTGCACTGAAAACATGCTTAAAATCTGAAATTCAAAAAATTCATTCCATTAAGGAGCTCATGGAATTATTGCTGATAAAATTCAATAGCGTTGCATCCAGTTTTCCGGAGGTAATAACAGCATGCTTTCTATTCTTGACCCTTCCAGTTACAACCGCAACAGCTGAAAGAAGTTTTTCAAAATTATAACTGATAAAAAATTATCTAAGGACTTCGATGGGGCAGGAACGGCTATGAGACTTGTCACTATCAGAAATTTTAAAAAAACTGAAACCGTCTTCAACTATAGATGATTTAATAAATCAATTTGCCGAAAAAAGGCAAAAAAAGTGTATATTTAATTTGAATTGTTTGGCTAGCTCAATTTCTAGGAGGAAGCGATAACTTATAATCAATAAATATTTATTTTAATTTAATGCAAGCATTTTTGTTTCTTTTGTGAGAAATCTTTACCCTTCATTTGGGCCCACCAACTAATTTTGATACAGGGCCCCTCCAAGGTACGCTACGCCACTGATTATAACACAGCAAAAAAAAATTAATTAGTTATAGTACTGTATGGACATGCAGTGTTAAGTATTAATGAAAATTTTCCTCCTTCGTAGGTCATTAAAAGGATCGAAAATTTTTAGTGAAATTATATTGAAAAATATTGGAGGAAAAATCGTTAAAAATTTTTCAATGTCAAGGTTACAAACTAGAAAAACTATTATTATAAGTAAAAATACTCTAGTCTATACACATAATATGTATGTATACCGTAGACAGAGATGAATAGGCACGAATTCAGACTTCACACCGTATTTCTTTGTATTTATTTTATGAGTTACAGTGGCGTAGCGTGCCTTGGAGGGGCCCTGTATCAAAATTAGTTGGGGGCCCAAATGAAGGGTAAAGATTTCTCACAATAGAAACAAAAATGCTTGCATTAAATTAAAATAAATATTTACTGATTATAAGTTATCGCTTCCTCTTAGAAATTGAGCTAGTCAAACAATTCAAATTAAATATACACTTTTCTTGCCTTTTTTCGGCAAATTGATTTATTAAATCATCTATAACTGAAAACGGTTTCAGTTTTTTTTTTTTTTAAATTTCTGCCTCTATAGACAATAGTGACAAGTCTGATAGCCGTTCCTGCCCCATCGAAGTCCTTAGGTAATTTTTTATCAGTTTTAATTTTGAAAAACTTCTTTCAGCTGTTGCGGTTGTAACTGGAAGGGTCAAGAATAGAAAGCATGCTGTTATTGCCTCCGGAAAACTGGATGCAAAGCCATTGAATTTTATTAGCAATAATTCCATGAGCTCCTTAATGGAATGAATTTTTTGAATTTCCGATTTTAAGCACATTTTCAGTGCAATTAATTGTTCATAAAGATTAACTGAGATGTCTTTACTGTATTTAGCCGACAGTTTTCCGGAAGCGTTTTTTATCACTTCGTTTGAAGAAGATAGGAGTTTCTTCGGTTGTAATACTTCGAACATATTACTCAGGTCACAAAGGCTCTGAAGTCTGTTTAGTTTGAGAAATTAATATATCTAAACAGCAATAGTATACATTGACTTGGAAATATGATTCCGGGTCTGAAATTCTCTCGTATGACAGTTTTTTTGTGTTTTTTTTCCTGGGAAGCACGAGATTAAGTGACATTGTGGATAACATTTTACTAATTTTTGCTTACACACGTTAGGGGCCTCTGTAGCCCGGGGGCCCCGTATCATTGATACGGCTGATACGGCGGTAGCTACGCCCCTGTATGAGTATCTAATCTTTAATATATTAAAAATTTATGTGAGGATGGTCACTTTATCACAGTATCCAAAAAATTTTGAAAATATCGGTGGTTTTTGAAAAAATAACAAAAATTATATAATTTTTTCTCTATGAAAAATTGGGATCAAAAGAGACGATAAAAGGGTGAATGGGGACGACCCGTAGGGCTGACCAAAATCAAAATTCAAATATAACATAATTTCGAATTTTTTGTATTTATACATTCAAAAAAGAAATAATACTCGATGATTTTCTGTAGAAATAAACGTAGAATCTAAAGTAAAGTTTATAAAGTATAGAATTGTTATGCTGAATGTGTTTATAAAAATATCGAATGACTTGATAACCTTGAAAGTACTCTGTTCTATGTTCCAATACACCTTTCATCCGTCCCTAATCACTCCACATTCGTCCCTCTATACTTTTACCCTATTCACACCTTTTCCGTCCCTATTAACTTCCAATTTAGCCCAAATGTAAAGACCTCATTATTTCCTCTTAAAAAAATAAAAGTTTGCAGTCTTCTTTTTTCAGATATGTTTTAAAATAACTAAATTTTCGATTAAACAACAATTAATTCACAAGAGCACCGAAATAAATAATTTTTAGATAAAGTTATTTTAATAAACAAAAAATAGCACTGTTTGAAGACGTCAATCTAAACTAAATTTTTAATCTTTTTTATCCAACTTCAAACTTAGTCACTATTGTTACCCGAAAGAATAATTATTTTACTATAATTTAAGTAAGATATATGTTTGCACTTACGTCTAGTATTTTTAAACTAAGCTCATGAATAACATTTTTCGTTTCGTCCCTACTCACCCGCCTGTCCCGATTGGTTCCCGTCTACGGTATGCAATCAAAGTCATATGTTGGTCATTTTTACTAATTGTAAAATAAATTATTGTAATTACTAATTACCAACTTAATATGTTCAAACTAGAACGTATGGATAATAAAGTGATTTCACCAAACCAATATTATGATATAATTAACCGTTTTATGTAATATTATAAAACCAGTAAATTAAAAATAGTAATAATACCCTTTAATTATTGAAAAGTATTAAAAATGTTATTTTTTTATTTTGAAATTATCAGAAAATTTTTAAACGCCAAGTGCGCGTTGGACGAGCATCAATTCCGAAGAGCTCTCGAATTTTTGACGAATGTTTTCTAATACCGAAACATAAACCTCAACTTCTTATTAAGAATCCTTTCTAACGATATCTCACCCGCTGTAGTTTGTATAGACAAAATTTTATGTTGAATATAGGCCGGAAAATGTAGCAATTATGGGAGGGGGCGGTGTAACCAGGGAACAAACGGAGGGATTTGACAAAATTATAAGGTTCTTGCAGTTTCTCTTCGAAACCAAAAAAATTAAGAAGAGGATGTGTATGCTCAGATTTGATACTGATATCGATTATGATTGGTGGATTTATTCGTAAAAAGGTCGAAAAAGTTTCATATTATTGTAAATATATTTTTACATAGATGCAAGTTTGATTTTGCGATGTAAATTAACAAAAATGCATGATGTAAAAAAATTGATAAATTTGCATTTGAAGGTTAAAGCGTAATTATATTCATTTGCATATTTTTTTAATATCTCAATTGATATTTTTATTATTAATTCATTTACATTTATTTATTTTGTATGTATTTAATTTTTAATTACCTACATTTGTTAAATTAAAAGTAACATTTGAAAGATTTACTTTGTGAAAATCCATATTAGAAAATATGAGGGAAGGTATAATTGTATTATACCTGATGATGGGTAAATTACTCGAAGGCTAGCTCGTAATTAAACAGTTTAATTTTGTAAAAAGTGACAAAGAAAATTATTCTTCTATTTTATGTAGACGGTTAATAAAAGACGGCGTAAAAATTTGATAATACACTGATATTGAAAATACAAATAGTATTTACATAAAATACACATATTACATAAAAAGTGAAATTTAACATTTTTCTTAAATAGTAATAATTACTTCCTAATTTTTGTCGTATTATGTTTATGTTACATAAACACATTTTTTAACACACTCCTTAATAAAAATGGTGTCAAAAAATTCTACAAAATCAAAAATCAAATATCTTTTTTAAAAACATTAAATATAGTTTTTATATTTGTCTATGAACTAATTAAATAAAAAGCATTTTAATCAGAACTGTAAAGAAGATTCAGATTGCAATATACAAATTATTATTAGATATTGGGTGAAATGTTTTCATTTCACTATATGTTCGAAATATCCCTGTCGCAGCATCCTGCATAACATAGCGAATTTACGTTTATAAAAATCCGTTTTTCTGTGATTTTTCGTCCTTTTAAGTCATTTTTCCTCCTCTTTCTAATAGTGTAAATAAAAATTTTTTAACTTGAGAAAATTTTGGTAAAAAACTAATTTTTTTCACGAAAAATGACCAAAAAAACTATGTTCTAGGCATCCGCCATGGCTGGCTAACGAACTTGTCCAACGGTGTGGGACTAAATATAAATATAATATATATAAATTTTAGTGAATATTATTTTCGGTTTCTAGGTACCTCAAAACAAATTTCTATTATAGTCCCGGGAGATTTCTTTCGGAGTTCTAAAAAATAGGACTTTCTTCGGAACCCTATAATATACAAACATATACATATGTATATATATGACTATATACAAACTAATATACAACACACATAAATTCCTTTACGTAGTATGTATAAATACCTACGTTCATATATGTATATATACCCCTGTCGCAGCATCCTGCATAATATAGCGAATTGCCATTTATAAAAATTAATTTTTCTCGGAAACTAGTTGACATAGAATAATAGTTTAAAGATGTTTTTTATGTAATTTTTTCTCCTCTTTTAAATGGTGTAGAAAAATTTCACAAAAATTTTTGAATAAGTGGAAATTTTGGCAAAAAACTAATTCTTTTCAAGAACAAAAACCATGTTCCTGGCATCCGACGTGTCTGGCTGACGAACTTGTCCAACGGTTTGGGACTTCCAAAATTTTTACTAAATTTCGTAAACCTAGGACATTTCATTCGAGAGTTATCGTGCGGACACATATATATGCTATTGTGATGCTAAATAGATTTAGTAATATTAATAATTTTCTTTAAATAAGTTTCCAGGAGCAAATTTTTTCCTGTTTTCAAATTTATATTATTTTTGGTGAATTATACATTGTTATTTGAAAATTTTAAAATTATCATTTCGAAATTAAAGATGCAATTACCATTTTATAAAGGTTTATTTCGTATTAGTAGATTGGATATCTTCAAAATTTATGTATACAATACTTCAGCAATTTGTATAATTGTCAACAAAATTTTATTGTGCAATAAAATTGTTATTTAAATTCCAGTTTAAATCGATCCAAAAATTTTTTTGGGAGAATCGACATCTTTGTCACTGAGTGAGACGATATTACTTAGTGCGTGTCAAACACGCACTTGACGAAATTTTTAATTAATAATATGATTAGTTAATAATGGAATAAATTAAGTATTAAATGTAATATATGTATTGATGACATAATTTTGGCTAGATTTGGTGTTTTGTTGTTGAAATATGCATAGAATCTTCTATAAATAGGGTCTAAGTCGTTATCGAAACTCATAATATTAGGTTTGAAAAAAAAATCACCTAAATTATTACCACAACTGAAATTTTTAGTACAGTATAAGCGTCATACATCGCGTGATGTAACGTGGTATACCGGGTTCTTGACGTTAATACTATATAGAAACTAGGGCTTGGAATACCGGTGTCTTTTTATAATACCGGTATTTATTCGGTATTAAAATTTAAAATATCGGAATTCCGGTATTTCGGTATTTTTTCGGTATTGAATGAAAATGGTATAGAAAAAAGGAAAAATATTAAAAAACACTCTTAATGAAAATCGTTTTTGTATAAGGCAATATGTTTTACTGAAAATGATTGATAACAGCTTTAATAACAAACTACATCATTTTTAGATTTTAAAAATCTGACTAAAACTAAATACAAAATTTAAAATAGTAAAACAAAGTAAACGGAATAACAACAAAAAAAATAAAATTAAATTTTCTTCGATTCTACTGCACATTTAATTTTAAAGAGATACACATGAACTGCACGGGCGAAAAATCACAGCTTAAATAGTCCAAAGACGTGGTGGCAATTCTAAAATAATTTAAAAAAAATACATGGACATCAATTTTTAAATTTCACCCTTTTATTTACACAGAGCAAAGAATTTTTTAAATACCATTAGAATTAACAATAGTATTCAACAATAGTAAAATATTTTTTTATTACTCATGCGGGAGAAGTACTAACTTGGCGCACATATTTCTGTACGCAAAATGGCTGTTTGCCAACTGTACTCTTCCCGCATACTTTTTTGCGTGTGGAAAGTAACTTTCCACACGCAAATTGACAATAAAACACGCAAAATTTAATCAAAACACGCAAAGCCGCCTCATAATTTTTCATTTAATAAATATTTCATAATTATTTCTATAGAAACCACCAACAAAGTAATTTAAACGATAATTAATTCAGAAAAAAAGACGAACACTCAAAAATATTATTTTAAAAAGTAATATAAATGTCAAAATAATGATAATAATAGAAAAAAGTATGTGAAATTCGTAATAAAAAATAGTATGTGCAACTCGTGCGGGATTGTCGATTGCCCTACTCAAGCGAATGAGCGCACTCACTACGTTCGTGCGCTCAACTTCGCTTTCGTGGGCAATCGACAATTTCCCGCACTTATTGCACAATATACTATACCCAAACATAGGTAATTTTGTATTTTTTTCGACAGAAAAATACTTAAAAATATGTATTCCAGAATTGTAAAAACTATGTATAAAAACATATGAATGAATATAAGGTATTTGGTCAACTGGACATCTGGAAAACATTAAACAAAATTGAAGATATTTAATTTATAATCCATGCTTATACTGCTATATACAAAATACTCTATAACCTTTTAACACCAATAGTAAATTTAACGTAAAAATATTTAAAATATGTAATTATATAAAGTATCTGATCTTGCTAATACCGAAACCGAAATACCGGTATTTGAGATTTTGATACCGGTTTTAAAAAACGTATAAAAATGTCCGGTATTCCGGTTTTTTGGTAGTACCGAAATACCGGTATCCAAGCTCTAATAGAGACGCTAGTGTTCCCAACCGTATGATGAATAGTGCGATGAATAATAGAAAGAACGTGACCACTGCGTAAAACAAATCTCACTGTACGTAAAACCGATTACTATATAAAATATAAATATTACATTTGTATTTGCAAATAATCGCTCAACATGTATTATTTCATAATATTTGAATTACTGTTTTTATTTCAATATTGTTGAAAAAATATTACGAAAAAACTACTTAAAATGATCTTCAGTTTATTATTATTATTCAAATATTGTAATACTTTTACATAACTGATAATTTCTTACCGACAGGGCCGTGGAGAAAAATGAAGCGGGTCCAGGGAGAAACTATTCCTCGTCAAATATTAAATTTTACTACCTACTGATACCCAAAATTAAGTATAAAATAAGACCTGATGTACCGGGCTGGGGCCCCTTTAATAAAACTTATAAAACTCGAGTTATATCGGTCTTATATCAATATAATAAAAAACTACAAGTTTCTACATAATGACTAAATTTTCATGTACAATTTAAATACGAAACAAGCCACACAAACAGAGCAATTGTGTAGCGTTTAGCCGTCAATTACTTAAGCGGCAAGTTTAAATACCAAAGATCACATTTAAACTCCTAACATTATACTTCCGATTTTTAACAGCGAATTAGACGGATTTCACTTAAAATAAATTATAAAACTTAAAGGCATGCAAGTTAAATAAAATTTTACAAAATTAAATTACCTGCGTATGCGAAAAATTTATCCCTTTTCTGTAAAACATTTTAATGTGAAACCAAACGAAGAAAATAAACTAAAAACAAATCAAATGGACTGAAAAGACAACAACAACACAACACTAAAGGCACAAATAAAATGTGAATTAAATAATTTTCTACTTTCTTGTATAAAATTTCTCCAAGATCATCTCACTACAGGTTCGCGCATTACGTACATTACGTATTTATGATATATGGAAGTATAACTTGAATATAATATTTGCTACCATTGAGATCAACAATCACTACCATCTCCTCTTTCAATTAATCTGTTAACAGGTGGTATTCACAGTACTCACGTGAGTAAGCGTAATAGCCAAGTTTTATATAAATTAGCAGCGAAAGTTCATACAATATGCGATTTTTTGGGTTCCGAAGAAACATCCATTCCGGAACCCTTATGGTTTCGTCAAATCTGTCTGTTAAACATTTTTTGGTCTATGTCCTATGAGGATATCAGTTAGTTTGTAGGGAAAAAAATTAATTCCCTGAGGTACTTTCTTGTATTAAGGAGTGAGGGTGAAAATTTATATACCTACCATACCATGTGGGATATTGGCTTCAAAGTGGCGTATAGTTTGTCCACCCTTTAAACTGTTGATCCAAAAAATAAAAAAAAAATAACAGTAACTAGCACTTGCTAAAAAGACTCAATTAAGTAATAGTAAACAGTAGAGAAAATCGCCCCTAATAAAAGAAATCTTGCGTCGAGATATGTTTCAGTATTAGAAAACAGCCTCATTAGTGGAAAATTCTAGCCACTGCGGAACCCTGACTTAATACGCGTCCAACACGCATTTGGCAAATTTTAAAAAGGTTAAAAGAGATTACAATGTCATTAGAAAGTCTGGAGACAGTCAGTTAATTGGTATTTTTCTACAAAATTACCGAGAAAAATTTGAGTTTTTTCTTTTTGAGAGTCAAAGCTTCCAATCCCAATTAGTGATGAGCAAAATTAGTCTTGGTCTTGCAGTCTTGTCTTGCATTTTTTGCAAGACCAAGACCAAGACTATGTATACCAAGACCAAGACTATAAGTATGGCTGCAAGACCAATACCAAGACTCAAGAGAGCAAAACCAAGATAAAAGCAAGAAAAAAGCAAGACTCTTGCTAAACTATTTAAATAATTTGAAAGTATAATTAATACCGTAAAGAGAGAAAATTCTGATTTTAGGAGGAAAAAATTCGCTAATAAAAAAATTCAAGAAAGTGCAAGATTTTTAGCAATACCAAGACCAAGACTGCAGTTTGCAAGACCAAGACTCAAACTGCTCTAGCAAGACCAAGACCAAGATTCTTAATGCAAGAACAAGACCAAGACCAAGACTTGACAGTCTTGGTCTTGGTCTTGCATTTGCTCATCACTACTCACCTCCTTTCGAGTCGAAGGCAACAGCGATCGATTTAGATTTAATCTTTCTAAATAAAGATATTGAAGCTAGAAACTATATTGTAAACAACCATGGTATGACATTAATTTGACAGTTGAAGCAAATTTTTCAAGATGTAATTTCAATAAATTTTATCAAGATTTAAACTGTAATTGTTGTTTTGACTGTTACTGAAATATGACCTTTTTCATTTACATATTAAAATTCAAAAATAAGAAAAGTGTCACATCTCAAGAGACAACGTAACAAGGTCATTAGATTATTCAGTTTGTAATAAATTCAAATCTGTACGTTCTTGACAGAAATAATAGTATTTATCTACTGTATACAACGGATATGACCGGACATGGTGTATATAGAGATAGAAGTACAAACAAGTAAACATTAATTTACAAATAATTATAAACATTTTTTTTTTTTTTTGCTAATAATAATGCTATAAAAAATTGTTAAAGTAGATGCAATGATATTGATTGATCTATGTAAAACATTAGTTTACAAAATTTTAAATTTTTTCATATACCCAAAAAGAAAGAGTAACATTAACCACTTTTTTTCAGTAGAAAAATTCACCTATTACAGCCGCTGTCACGGTCAGCATGGTACTCTCGAACGAAACGTTCTATATTAATTAAATTTGAGGAAAATGTTGAGATCCCAAAACTCTTGGATAAGTTCTTCAGCCAGATACGTCCAATACCCAGAATATATTTTTTTGGGCATGTTTCGTCAAAAAAGATGAATTTTAAGCCAAAATTTGTTACAATTCAAAACTTTTTCATTTTTTTTTTTTATGTTAGGTTTTTGAACTATTATTCTATGTAAATTAGTTACCGAGAAAAATTTAAAAAAAAATGATTTTAGTTTGTTTACATTTTCTATGTACAGATTTATGCAGGGTGTAAGGAAAGTAAGTCTCGAAATCTACAGGGTAAACAGATTACATTTGTTAGTAAATATGTACCGAAAAAGTTTTACTTGATTGTTAAAAAAGGAAATTCGTCAAATTCGGCACGATGCAGCGACAACGGTATTTTAAATATTTTTTCCTTATTTAGTATCCTCAAATCTATAAGCATAGATAAATTTCACGGAAGATATATAAACCTTGTAAACTAGTTTAATTATTAATAACATAGTATTCAAAGTGCATAGGAGTATAATATGTATATGTGTACATAAATAGTTTAAAAGTAGGAACTGTTGTGATTAATAAAAATTTATTAGTGATATTATGAACACTGACGGTCACTTTATGTCATTAAACGAGCAATGAGTTCAATAATCGATTAATTGCAAAAATACTTCTTATAAATTATAAACACATTATTGACCTAATTTTTTTTTTTTTTTTTTTTTTGGATCAAAGTAAAATTTTAATTAAAAGATATTTAAATTTTAAGGATGTTCTTCTATTACTATTGTATGTACAGTCAATTAATCTTAGAATTCCCTGTGTAAGGCCTTGTTTATACGGACTTAGTGCTAACCATTAGCATTCAACTACAAGCGAACAAAAAATTACGTTAAAATACTGTTTCTACGTGAGTTGAATTACAAAATCTGTGAACCTAAACTTGATTTTGAAAAATTACATATAGTAATAGGAGGAGATCCTTAATGAACCGTAAGTGAGGAACGGTTAAGGTTAATAGAAACATTAGCTAAATTATTGTTTAAGTAATTTTAGATTAAAAATTAACTCTTAATGTTGTACTTTTATCTTTATATTTTTTAAATTATTATTAAAGCCAGAAAAATTCAAAAACTAGAAATATTTTCAACAATTTTTAATTACAAAAATTTTTTTTTTACATAAATTTTTAATAGGTAGGGTAAAAGCCCCCATTACGGAACACTATTTTTAGGTGTGTCATTCAAGTAGCTTATAAAAATTAATAAATAAATTAAACACCCATTTTTTTTCTTAATAAGCATGAAATCAAGTTTTTTAATCCAATGAATATGTTTTTAAGAAAATATAACCCAAAAATTTTGATTTATTAATGTTTTTGTTTTATAATTTGTTGAAATCTATAAAAAAACGGACAGAATATATTAACACCTTTAAAAAATCGGGAATTTTCCCGTTAAAGCAGTAAGTAAATATTTTAGACTCAAAAAGAAATTAAAACTATTTATAATATAAATTTTTGGTTATTTTACGTACATGATTTTAGTTACATACAAAGGTTATATCTGTACTCCATAGAAATACACACATATATATATATATATATATATATATATATATATATATATATATATATATATATATATAAATCATATTTAAACCAAACAAAAAGGTGATTTAGCTCTTATAATCTCTTAACTGGACTAATAAAAATTATTTGTATAGTTTTATTGCACTAACTTCGAAAATTAACTGGAAAATGTCGAAATTTATATGGCATGTGTTTCTATAAAAATAAGCATTGATCAAACGCAAAAAAGACACATTCAGCAAAAACTGTTTAATATATATATATATATATATATATATATATATATATATATATATATATATATATATATGTATTTCTTTAATTAAGTAAGGAAACATTAAATGCGAGGTGAATTTAAATTGGAAAACAATCATTCTATTAATAATAATTTTTATTATCAGACTTTTCTTTCAGAAATAACTTCATTAATATGTAAATGTCAAAACTGTTCTAGTATTGGATCGCGTTCCATAATGGAGGCTTTTACGTTATATTAAAATTATTCGTAGAAGAAATACAAAAAAAAAAAAAAAAATACGATGTGAAGTTTTAATTTGTGGCAATTCAACTCAGTTTACGGTATGTATTTGGAATGTACGTATCATGCTGTAGAAAAGTTAACAAAATTTTGTCGTCGTAAACTTTTGCTAAGGTATAATTAAATAATAAGGAGTTGGTTATTACTCTTAATGGCAAATATCAAGCGTGGACAAAAAAAATGAACAATTTTGTTTCCAAACTGACATTTTTTGTAAAATAAAAAATTTTCCATTAGAAACCAAAGTCAAATTTTTGTTAATTATTAATATTCTCTGTTCTAGAACTTACTTTCAGACGATTATTCGTATTCGAAATAAAAAAAACAAAACAGAAATGATAGGTTTCGAAAAATAAATTTATTTCGCGACTGAATAATAAATTTTATTAAGTACAAATGATAAATGTAGTTTTTTATTTACGTTTTTTTTAATTTGTGATAATTTTTTGTTGTAATTTTTAATAGTTATGACGACATGAAAAGATATCAATTTTTTTTAAAAACATTACAATTAGAGATTAATTAGTTTGGCCTAATTTTTATTACTAGTTGGCAAAAAAAAAAATTAAAAGATTTCCTGAATATTATTTCTATTGGCGTTTATCATTTCATACCATTCATTTGTTTATCATAAAGAAATTTCTAAAACTTCTCAATTTTTCATATTTATACTTTTGAAAACGTGCAGACGGAGCTCGTCTTTTTTTAACAGTAACAAATTGTTTGGATTTCTTCAATCGTATCGAAATAAACTGGACTATTTTTACTCAAAATTTTAACATTCAACAAAAATTAGAGACTATAATCCTTCGGTTTGTAAATAATAAAAATAAAAAAATTATCTTTTGCTTTTGAAAGGTAAATCGCATACTATAGTAGCACCAAATACTGTTCAGAATAAGTTCCCTGCAGGCTATCGAAAACCTAAATAGAAAATGTTAACCATTCACCTTAATTAACTAATTTGTACATACTTCAATGAAAGTTTAGGTATCTAGGTAATTAATTAATTAATAGTCGCTTTATAAATAGATTGATTAAACAAATTTCATAGATCAAAGGATCTACAAAATCATTAAACACAAAGTATATTCACACTTGAAAAATTTATCAATAAAATAAACCAATTACATCAATCAATTATTCAATTAAAATTAATTTAAAACAAAAAATAAAACACTTCAGTCAATATTATCTATGGTCAACACACGTAATGTTTGACGCGGGTAAATTTAAATGCGTAATTTTCAACAATACAGTCGCACAACACACTACTTATACAATTTAAATTAATTTAAAACATAATTTTTCACTTATGTAGTGAATAATACTGATATGATACGAATAACTAAACACTGTTTATTATAATTCTATTTATATCTGAACACCAACAATTATATTCGCTAGATAAAAGAAAAAAATTTACTTTAACCCCACTTAGTTTATTTTTCTTTTTTCTATTTGAAAATACATAATGGAAATTGTTGCCTTTTATATATATATATTTTTAAATTGTGATTACTGGGTAGTTAAAATTATCTGATACAATTGATGTTTTGGTTATCACGTAACTTTTTTTTCAAAATTCTAATAAAAAGTTTTAATTGTTGTGACCTTAATAAATTCGCTACGGTAATGAAAAAAATGCTTGAGTGGTTTGAGGGACGATGCAGATATACTGAATTTTAAAGTAGAAAAAAAATATTATGTTTTTGCAATTTAAGAAATGATTCAGAATTATTGTCAAATGTTTTTGTAATTCTACGAGTCATCCTAGCCCCTAGCACGTACATAATACAAGAGCTATAAAAAAAAGACTGATGGTGGTAACACCGAGTAATAACATATGCACACAATATAGGAAACTAGGTCGTCCAGAAAATGTGATTTGGGCTTCTAATTCTGCTATGTCTGTTAATATTTCAATAACTGCACATTTCCTGACTGCAATGAAAGAAGGAATTTTTCCTTCCAAGCCAAAAAAACGCTATTTTCAAACGCCTAAATTTTTGGTTCCAAATACGATTCAACCGAAGCGCTGCGAAGAAAATCTAGTTTAAAGTGTTCTAGGAAGGATAGATGAGATATACGGAGCCATCTACCATCCAAATTATATCATAAAAGAAACCACCGTCCTCTATTGTCAAATGGATATTATAAATAAACAAAATATTTTTTTCTACTCCTGTTGAAGAACACACTCGTTATATATCTGTCAATTGTTGAGAAAGTTAAGCATTATTCAAAGGTGTGGAGGAATGACCATTACTCAATACCTTTTTGACCAATGAAATCATAGTATTAACCATTATTCAATGGGATTGCGATTGTTTTATGTATGATGTATGTATCTAGTTTCAATTTAATAAATGTTTCGTAGTAACGTTCAAGTAAACAAAGTAGTACATATTTTGTTTTGATCGCTTTATATGTACATATTATACAAACATTTAATGAAATTCGAAATAGATTAAAAATTTGATTTAAAATTTAAGGTAAAAGACCCGGTAATTGACCCTGGCCCAGTTTCTGAACTTTTCAACTTTGTTATAAATTAATAAAAAAACTATATTTTAAATAAGAAAAAAAATAAATTCTTAATTTAAAGTAATCTATTTTGTGTCTAATGAACAGCAATTTAAAAAGTTTAGAATATATTAACTAAATAAAAAAAAATTTTTAAGTTTAAAATGTGTGTAAAAACTATTTTTTTGGTAGTTTCCTAACAGTTTATGTTACAAAGTACTCATTTTGATCTGTGCAATATTCATCATGTAAGTATGAAAACTTAATTAAAAATATATGAGCAGGTTATTATTTGTTTAAAATTTATTTTAAAATATTTATAAAATACCTTAGAATGATTTTTATTATTGAAATATGAGGGTCAATTACTAGGCTCACTTCTAAAGTGGTATGGCCCAATTAAATTCTAACCAGTTTTTGTTAGTTATTTTGCTATTTATAGTTATCTTCGATTAGTTTTTGTTATTTTTCATAACGTATATAACATTAAACATTCATTTTAATCAATAAAAAATTATTTATAAATTAAATTTTAAAAAACTGTATATTTAAGAATCAGAAACTAGGCCACTGTCAGGGTCAGAAACTTTCACATAAGAAATTTTGAGAGTCAGAAACTGGGTCCTTTTTGTCAATTTTTAAAACATTAATTTAAATTATTAATTCAATTCAAATAATTATTTTACGTATATGACTTTATTTTGAAAACCATAAACTAGTTGATAAAATTATTAATTGTCTCTTAAGTTTAAACTTATATTTATTACTGTCGTTTAACCTCAGCCGTCACTCTTAAAAGGTCAGAAACTAGGCCCGTTACCTTATATTCAATTTTATTTAAATCAAAAAAGAAAAAAGTCGTAGAAAAAATATCGTATTCGACTTGCTTGCAATGGCTATTACTCACTCAGATGCATTACGACACTCGCTCGCAAGCTCGGCTCTTGTCGCAATTTCATCTTCGTGAGTAATAGCTATCATTACTAGCTCGTTGAATAATATACTATAAAATGTCAGTGGAGCAATTTAGCAATATAAAAAAGCAAAAAAAAAAAACAAAAACAAAAAAACAAAAAGATTTTTCAACTTTCGGCGCCAACTTTTTCCACAACATACCCTAGCTAGCATACTGTCTACTTATTAACCGATTTTAAAATATATAGAATGCTGTACAAATATTAAAATATTGCTGAATAGTTGTTATGTTTATAATAATGGATTTAATTAATTAATGTAGTAGTCTAAATTGTTATCTACCTTATCTTTTTTCTGGTAATTTACTGACGTATTTTATTGATAACAATTTGTTTTTTTGGGAAAAATCTCATCTCTATTAATAAATGCACACGTTAGTTAAAAAAATAATGTTTTTGTCAAATTTTTTCTTATCTTAAATTTGATACTCTTTATGTGTCAAGTAAATTGAAAAGATTTCCACGTGGAAAACTTTTGTTTTGACGAACAATTTTTATCTGCCAAGTAGCCACGCAATAAATCTTTTATCCAATAAAAATTTTACTTTAAAGAATGGTTTCTCTCATCTGGACTTTTGTAACTGATGCTGTCCATTCCTATGTCTTCATAACCGAGGGCGTTATGGGACCTTTGTGTTTGTTCTCCTTACGTCAATTCAAAGTTTTCTTTAACGGAGATTCTTTAGAGTTTATAAGGTATTTTTATAAATGAGAGAAACTGCTCTTGTACCTTTATAAGTAAGAAGCCTTTATAAACACGGAAAAAAGTGAATATTGAGCTTTTGCATATCCCAGGTTCGACTATAGAGAAGCTGCATGATCTTTGAATTACGACACTAGCATTCATGGTGGCTATATTTAGCATTTTTTAAATGAAATGGTTTAATGTAAGTAGGATGTTTTGAATTTAAATGTTTGTCATTTTTATACAAAATGTAAAATAGTAAAAATACAATTATTATAAAAAGCGGTTTTCGAGATGTCCAAGTGGGTGATTTATGTGACTCTTGTTACAAAAAAAGAAAAAACTTGTATCAAAATGGTTATGTATATATGACATTCAAGAAAAAACCGGTGTACCAAGTGTCATAACGGCCAAAGTTATGCGACAGACAAATATAAAACTTTAATGTAATGTAACTATTAAAGTAAATGGATAATTATGCATTTTTTTTAAAAAGATTTAATTTAAAATTTTAATAATAAATAAATATTTATCTGAGCGGTTACAATGTTGCATTGGACGTAGTCAATTTATCTGTTGTATTTAAAACAACAACAAGAACTTGTAAAAAAACTTATAAATTGACTTATAGAGACGTCACTAGTGACAATGCAGGTTCTCTGTATTTACTTTATTTAATATTAATATGTTAAAATTATAAATATTAATAAAAAGTAATAATTAATACAAAAGTATAAACTTGTTAATGAATTTATGTGAAAATCTATGGTTACAAAAAATTTGCGCTGACGTGCTCGCGCATGTACTTATAAAATTATTGAAAATTCAAATTCTCTTATATCATATTTAAATATAAAAAAAGGGTGATTTTAATTATTATTTTTGTTGTTTATAATTTATTAACGGCAGACCAATCAGTTTAGCAAATTTCCGAGCGGAAATTGAGCAATTACAGCATGTGTCATGGTGAGATTTGAGTCCGGGACTGTGACAGAAATTTATATGTGTACGTATATATGAAGGGTGGCCACCAAAAACAGGCTGTGCTAAAAAAAAAATTGAGTTAGACCCGAAAAAGGAATCTAAGTGCCATTGCCAACATTCTAGACAGCATGCTAAAATTTCATTTTCTTTTCGACAGCCGTTTTTGAAATCCAGTCTTCATACGTGTTCAAACGTTGCAAGTCCCAAACCCTTGGACGAGGTTTTCAGCCAGACACGTTTGATGCCCGGAACCTCAAATTAAAATTGCCCTATAATATAATCCTAACAGAGACTAGATATAGTTGAGAAAGCTGTTACTATATAACAATTTTTTTTTAAATTGAAAATAATCCAATCATATTTATTAGTAAAAATCAAAATAAAAGTCAATTGAATGAATTAAAAATATGTTACGTGAGCAATGGTTCAATAAGAGTATTATACACAGATCATTTGGCTTATATTTGAACAATGTCCTTCAACTAATACCACTATTATTATTATTTTTAATTTATTTTAATAACGCGTATTAATAATAACAAGAAAATTTGGTACACGTATAGTAAATAGAAACAGAAAAAGTTATAACAGTTGATTTCATTTATAGCGAGACTCACAATATATTTGATGACGTCATAAAAGTGAAAAATATTGATTTTTTTTACAAATGAAACGTTCCTTGAATGACTATTGATTTAATCAAGTTTTGGTAATAGGTGCATATCTTATTTGAGCTGTCTGTCACAGTTTTTGAAAAATAAAGTGATATTTTCCAATGTAAAATATTTTTGTTTTACTGTTTACAAAATATATGAAATACTATAAAAGAGCACTCAAATCAATTAAAATTCAATTAGTATAAGTATAATTAATTCTTATATCATTTTTTTATCAGTTAAAGTGTATTGACTTTAATAAAAAATGCAAATTTAGGTACATTTTTTTTAACTATTATCAAAAATCAAAACGACAATAAATGGCTTTAATTTATACTGGGGTATAAATTAAAAAAATTAAGATTATTTATCGATTAAAACTTTCAATTATATATGGATATAGTTATAAAGCTTAAAGCTTAAAAAAGATAAAAAGCTTAAAATTTATCTTCGCAGACTATTTTTAGGATTCCGAAGAAATAAATTTCGGAATCCTTATAATTTTATAATATTTATCCGTCTTTTTTATCAAAATTTTCATAATTCCCACATTTTCCAACCTAAAAACATTTTTTGGACATACATACTACAGACAGAGACCTCGATCAATTCGCAGTAAAAAAAATTTTTCTCACTTTTTCAGATATTTTCCCGTATTGAAAAGTGGGGATGAATAGTATATTGTACAATAAGTGAGAAATAAGATTTTTCCACGCGTTGTACAGTATACTTTTTCTACGATCACATTTTTTTTTTCGTATAATTTATATTAATATTTATTTAGATAAATAGTAAATTTTTATTTTTTTTCATACACCACATTGTGTGCGATATTGTTAAAATAGCTTCGTAGAATGAAGTTGAGGATCCTTTTTTACGAGTTCTATTTCCATATTATATTCTTTGCAGAACATTTTGTATATTTTGAAAATCTTCATTTAAAATTTTTATCTTAACGGCTCTCAACTGTTTTTATTACTTTTATTAATTAAGAAACAATTTAATTATACTGTAACCAGTGTTTGCAAATGATTATATAAACTCTATTTATTTTTGATTTATCTAATTTTTTTACTTCTTTTTAAATTTGGTATTTCCCATTTTAATTATTTACATCCTAATTAACAAATAGAAAATAAAAAAATTGTACGAGAAAAAACCAAATATTTTTATTTTATACTGTAATCAAAAAAATGCAAAGCTCTTAAATATAGATAAAAATTAAAATGTAATTTTTGATAATTGACAATTTATCAACAAAATACTCGATAATTATTGATTAAACATAAATAAAAATTACTCGTATATCTAATTACAAAAAAAAAAAAAAAAAAATTATGAAAATTAAATACGAAATAAATATCATACAATTTTACTAATTAGCATAATTTAAATTTTTAGGAAAAATTTTATATAATTTTACTAAATAATAAAATTATTTATTTTTAGCGAAACTACATTTAATAATTTTAATTTCGAATAATTATTTTCCAATTTACTTTAGATTCGTATAATTTATTGTTGGAAAACGTATTCATGTAGAACAATAAACAGGAGGAGAGTACATAAAATTCTGTTATTACATAAATATTTTTTCTTTTTGATCTGAAAAGATATGATTTAATCCATTTGTATACTTTTAGTAAAAAAAAAAGTTATATCAACAGTCTCAATGTCATTTTTCGAGACTATCTGAATGATAAAACACAAAAATTTCCTATTATTTTAATTGCATTTACATAAAGCACTGTTAAACCAGAAATAATCATATTCAATGACATTGTTGAATAATACGTTTATATTGTGGAATTAATCAAGCGTATTTTTACGTGAGAATTGTTTATATTTTTTTCGTTTTAAGATTTAGATTTTGGAATTACAAAAAGAAAAAAAGTTGCAATAAATTGTCAAGGTGATATTGTATTATTAATTTTCAATTAAAGTGATAAAAAAATTAAAAGAAAAAGAAATAAAAATTATAAAAGCATAATTTCAAGTTTTATTCTATTTTCAAACTAACAATAAGTGTAAATTCACAAATAAATTATTCTCTATAGTTTTAACGATGAGAGACATCTGTGAGGCAAACTATGAGAGGTAATTTTAATCTATAATAAATTACATAATTTCAAGCATTTCAAGATACTTTCCAAGATATGTTTACACCGTTTACACAGTAAACATCCTATATTAATTAAATTTCCGATTTCCGATTAAATTTTCCATTTTTTGGTAAGTTTCAACTCGAGTTATTCATAAAATGAACAATTTTAAATCATTTTTAATACATATTTTGTAACAATAGCAATATATTTTAAATTATCACAATTATTATTGCAAAGATCACAAATTGTATAAAAAAAAAAAAAAAAAAAAAAAAATCAAAAAACAAAAAAACTTAAATAGGCCTAATCCACAAAATTGTTTGATAAATAATAAATAAAATTTACTTACAGTTTTCTGTTTTTTTGATGACATTTTGCCACAATTCGTTGCACGGAGAAGATTTAGGTACGTTTCCAAGTTGTACTGAGTAAAAGAATAAATGTATTTATATAAAAACTTATCTGGGAAGTAGCATCAGTGGTCATTCAGTTGTAAATCTTGATAAATTGGAACATTATGCGCATTTTCATTTATTATCAGAAAAAAAAAAACTTGAATAATTCTTCTTAACCTCGTAAAAGAATGTGTTATTACATTTAATGACGTTTCGACTGAATGACAGATATGTCAGTTTATTACCAACAATGTAATCGAAAAGTTTATAATCTCTCTAGGAGAATCTCTTTTAAATTTAAATTGCTACATGTACTGAGGGTACTGTTTATACTTTATACGGTTTATACATATTTTACATTTTACCTTTTTAATATGCCTAATAATATGCATACGTACAGAGTTGATTACCTTAAAATAATTAATTATCTTAACATTATTCTTTACTAAATTTTCCATCCGATTATATTACGATATTTATTAAGATAAAAATTTATATAAAAAATTTCAAGCTTGAGAGATTTATTTCTGTTCCATTGATCTTGACTTGATTATTTTACAGTTCAAGTTACAATATTTACAAACCGCGTTAGATTATTATAAAAGTAAAATTTTTTCTAAAGCTGTCAATATGTATAGAAGGCATATTTTTTAAATATTGTTGCTTGATTTCAATTGGCTAAATTATAACGATCTTATAGGAATTTAAATGAACTTTTTAACAATAATAAATTAATAAAATAATTTGAATATAATTAAAATATACATATACAAGAAAATGTTCATTTCTTATAGTAGCACTACACTCTCGTCGAGGCAACACGAGGCGACGCGAGGCCGAGAGTGTAGTTGATGCTCTCGTGTTACCTCGCCTCGCCTCGTCAAGCCTTGCCTCGCCTCGTCAGGTCTCCGATCTGAGTCGGTTTTTTGTCACAAGTCAAAGGACACGAGACACGAGGCGAGGCGATCAACTACACTCTCGCATATACTCGTGTGTTGATATTGCATATGTTGCATATCTGCGTACTATTATGTTTTTATACATAACCTAAAATCATGCCTTAAATTTACAAAAATGTTATTTTAAACGTTATTTTAAACTTTTTTGTGTAATATGCATGAAGAAAATTATAGGATTCAACAGTACATAGAACTGCAGCAGCAGTTATTTGAATCCATGTCACCGACATCACCCATCTTGTCCATCTATGATTGACATTTCAAACTATACGAACGCGTATGAGCAGTATGAATAACTGAGTATATAAGCGAGAGCAAGCGAGAGTGTAGACGGTACAAACTCGTGTTGTCTCGCCTCGTCAAAACCTCGACGAACGTCTCGTCGAGGCGACCTCGCGAGAATGTAGTGCTACTATTACACGTTAATACTTATTAAGAAAAAATTAACATTTGTCGCTCAGTAAGTAATAACTTAAAAGAGATCACTCGTCACTACTAAAGTTATTTATGAAATTTAAGTACGGGCGGATCTAACTACCAAATTAGAAGGGCGTAACATTTGTCCAGTGGTTTCATAATGTCTATTATGTGATAATGTCATTTTTGATATTGCAAATTTTAAAAGAAATACTTGAACTATGATATAAAAAAAAAAATGTATAAAATTTTATTTAGATATATTTTTAAATAAAAAGCCTAATTAAAACTAAGGTAGTAATTGAAAAACTTATAGAATTTGAATTTATCTCCATTCTGGGAGGAGGAGTCATGACCACCTTCCTGCGCTTCCTGTATCCACGGTATCCGCCCTTGGTGCCATGCCTAATTTTGGTAAAAGTGAAAGGAACGACTTGGAAAATCTATTATTCACTTTTAATTTCATCATTGGATTATTTTATTTACGATTTTTAAACCACTGAAAAATTTCAGTAAACTTGATGACGTCATCGAATTAAAAATTTTATTTTTTGTACACCAAGCTTTATAGAAGCGATTTGAATCGGGGTTATTGGTTGAATTAGGGTAAATTGCATGCGTAAATTTAATTTTTGCTAACAAACTCACGAAATTCCTTTAAGTAATATGACTGATTCGACAGAAGTCTTGTTTCTAATGGTCCTACATATTTAATTTTGATAAAAATGAAAAGAACGGTGTCGAAAACGTATAATTTTTCTTCAGTTTTATCATAGTATTCATTTTTTTATGGTTTTTAAGCCATTAAAAAATTTTAATAAACTTGATGACGTCATCATGTTTAAAATTTTCTTTTTTCTAAAATTAAACCTTACGGAAGCGATTTGAATTAAAATTCTTGGCTGAGTTAGGATAATTTGCGTGTGAAATTTTCATTTTTGCCAACAAAATGACGGAATTGTTTTTAGAAATATGGTCGATTCAACGGAAGGCATACTTTATGGCGATCCTACATATCTAATCTATCTAATTGTCCTGCTAATCATCTATATTATGATTTCTGATTTCTTTTGTGTTTTATCCGTTTTATTCATTAAAACGCCAATAGAAAATTGCATTCAAATTCTGCTATCGGGTTTGTCTCTCAATCACTGCTGCCATCTGCAATTTCTGATAAGTATGCAATCGACTTACTGAAATGTTGTGTTGTTTGTCTATTTTAAAGATAAATTGTGTACGTCATTTTTTGTGGTTCCAGCTATTATATTTTATTTATTTTTTAAAAGCTTTTATTTAATTTGTTATGTTAGTATGTTGGTTTAGATCAAATCTTGGAATCAAAATTTAGACAGGTTCTAATTGAGCTAGAGGTTTCAAATCTTGGAATCAAAATTTAGACAGGTTCTAATTGAGCTAGAGGTTTCAAATCTTGCATACGTGTCTCACCTTGATGACAATGCAATATTGTATAATTAGTTTTGTCCGAAATCGCCCCAAACCAAAATTGTTGATATTTAGTTCTGTGCAACTTTTTGACATTTCGAATTGTCAGATATTGTCCATTGATTTTACATTGCAATTTTTTGTTTCCATAGTTATGTCTAATTAGGGTAAATTAACCGATTGAAATATAGGTAAAAAAATTACTTCTTTAATTTCTTTTTAAAATTAATTGTAATCAGACTAAAAAGTAGAAAATAAAGCAAAAAATTTTTTTAAGAAAAACCTTTTATTTAAAAATGGGCTAAAAAAAATTATGCAACATAATTTATAAAAGCTTGAGGCGTTTAATTAAGTTTGGTAACTACTGAAAAGTAAAATAGATACCGTTATATCCAAAATAGAAATATCTAATTAATGATAACGCCTCAAGCTTTTATAAATTATGTTGCATATTGCTTCAAACTTCACTCAAAAGTTATTTTAATTTTTTTAGCCCATTTTTAAATAAAAGCTTTTTCTTAAAAAACATTTTTTTTACTTTAATTTATTTGACTTTATAATTTAAAATAATTAATGCTAATTTTGCATCCACGCTGAAAGTTTTACGAAATTTTTTTTATTGCTAATATTAAAAAAAAAATATATATCGTTCGAAAATATACTTTTATGCCATTAATTCAAACAAAAACCCGTAAAAATTTTGAATAAAAAATAAAACACAGTTTTTCAAACATAGATGTTTATTGTAAACCGGTTATATAAGTTTTTTTTTTATTATTATAAACAAGCAACATACAATAGATTGCAGTTTGTAGATTTGAAAATAATTTTGCTTGTTCCAAACATTCCATTCAAGCGGTTATTTATGATAATATTACAAATTTCACGTTCAGTGTTGTATAATTTTAATGACTATTTTCAAAAATTTGTCCTTGGACCCAAAATAAAATTAATACAATACTGAAATATATAAATTTCTAATACTACTGATATAGTTAAAAAAAAATTTGATATTTTCCAATAAGAAAAATCAAAGCATGAAAAATATATTTGGAATTGAAATTTGTTTTTCTTATTTGAAAATATCCGTTATATGTATTGCATGAGAAATTATTATGAGTTAAAACTAAATATGTATGATTTTATTTTATTAAAGTACAAATATTTTTTGAAATAATATTTATTTAAAAAATTAACAATTTTTTAAACTTTGAAATATATATAAATAATAACATTTTTTTTATGCTTTTATAACGATTATTTACATCATTAGAAAAATTTTTGAATGTCTTGACGTAAAAAAATTGCTGGGTCACTGTATAAAAGACATCAAAAATTTCAATAATAGTATAAAAAAATTTTATAATCTGGAATAGAAAAAAAAAATGTTTCATTAACCGACTGTCAGACAAACTAGTAAAACATTTTTATTATTACTTTATAAAATTTAGTAGAACTTCCATATTTTTGGGGTATTTGCGTAATAGAATCAACAAGTGTCACAAATATCAGATTTTATGAAAATCACAAGATTGGCACGAATTAATTCAAAAATAATTTTTAAACAATTGTTAAATAAAAACCGCAAGTTTCTGTTATTAACATATTACGCTCACACAGAATGGTAAGGTGTTTTGGCTAACATTGGCTACATTTTTTGATGACTGAAATCACTAGGCATGTATCAGAAGACACACTCATTGTCGTGCACAATATACCACGTTGAATCATAATTATTTTTTCCTGAGCGGCAAAAGGTTGAGCGTCATTACTTTGTTATCACTCTAAAATTTCGTATTCACGGTTGATTTGACATGCAATATCCCACAATATATGTCAATAAACGATTGTCTGACAATATGTTAATTGAAGTTATAATAAATAGATAACGATACTTATAGAAATATATATTTAAATATTAAAATCACAATTTTTTTCAATTATTTGCTTGTCGTTTTTTTTCAATCAATATTTCAATCAATTTTAATTTGCCTTTGATTTGTTTATACATAAAATATGTACTTTCCATTGATGTTCGATCATCTTTTTGCAATTTTCGGCCGGTCTTCTGTTCGAATTCATGTTCATACTCTTTCAATGAGCGACGTATTTGCTTCTTCTCCTCGCGCACAACACGCTGCTGTTCAAGTAGCTCCTCTAGCGATAATGCATGTAAATTTTCATTGATTGATGTGTCTGTGTCACTACTGTCTATACTGCCGACCGGTGTATTTGACGGTGAATCTTCATCGACTTTTTCGCTTTCTTGTATTGGCGTCGATACAAAATGCATTGTTTCATGTTCCAATATTGTGCCTAATTCGGTTATACTGCTGTTTAATTTTGCCTGGAACAAAAGAAAATATATATTCATAACCTCACAACATAAACGTGATCAAATATATTTTCTATACCTGTTTATTTATTACTTTTTTATGAAATTTAAATTTTTTTCGATTTAAAAGCATTTTATTTTATTGTTCTATTTTATTAACTATTCTGTGTGCTTGTTATAATTATGCAAGTGTTATGTACGAATTAAGGCGTTTTATTTTGATAAGTTTTATCTAAATGTTTTTAATTTTTTATTATCAAAGGGGAAGAAGTCACATAAAAAATATGTGTTTAAGTAAAAAAGAATTGAGTAATTGTTTTGTTGTTTTAAATTTGCTATAATTTTAAAATTTTTTATTGACGAAAGTTTTCACTTTGGGGCTTCGTTACATATTTAATTAATCTTTATTATATTGATCGTTTCCAATAATGTGATTATAAAAATCCTATAATTTGATGTTAATATCCTATTAATTTCCTAAAAATGTCATTCTTTTAACAGAAAGATATGGTGAACATATAATATGAAGTTTAGCATATTAAATAATTATTTAAATTACTATGGAAACCATAAAAAAGTTAATGTGTAATTTTGTAATGTGTCTGTCATACTGCTTAACATGAAATTTTGGCACATATTCGCTTCGAGCCGAAACTATAGCCATCTAGGCCATCTATATTAATTATCAAGTGATTATTTGACAATTTATCAGGACGGCTTACTACTATAAATAAATGAAAAGTATATTAATTAAAAAACTGAAATTTGTTTAATAAAAGCCATATGTCTGCTTATTTTACCTTAAAAATGTCTTAAAATGGAATAGTTTTCAATAATTAACCAAGAAAATTAGCAAAAAAATTTTTTTTTGAAAATTTCAAAATATAGTGACGTTTGATAGTAGGGTTACAAATAATTTTTTTTATTATTTTGTAAAATCTGGCAAACAGGTATTGTAATAAGTACTAGCTTTAAAAAAATCAAACACAGTATTTAAAAAAAATAATTTTTCTTTAAAAAAATATTAAAATTATGTACAAACAGCGTCCGGATAAACAGACATATTTGTCCGCCTTGAGCGCTGTAGTCGAATTTCGTATCCCCTCCAGGCAAAAGCTCATAGCGAATATTAAACCAAAAGCCAGAGCCAGAAACGCAGTTTTGGCAGATTCGTTCGGTCGGGTTGTGTCATTCCTAACATTCAAACAGGGTAAAAAACAAGGTTCAATTTACATAAAGTAACAATTCTGGCATTTCGATATACGAAATTTAACATTATTTTTTTATCAATAAAAAAACGTTCTGGCAATATTTTCTCTTCACCATGTTGCCAACAGAACATTACAAAATTGTGATAAATTTTATAATTATTTTGACAAGTATCCGAATATTGTGTGTTCATACACAAGAACAATGTGATCTCTGATATTTTCTGTTGAATCATATTTTTGTTTTAAATTACATTAACCTAGAAACGTACACAATATTTTTGATATTTGTCAAAATATAGTTGAAAAAATATTCCCAGACACTTTAGTAGGTTTCCTTCTTTCTTGTCCTTGTCGTACACTCTTTAACACTACACCAGTTTCCTTAATCAGTGGTTTTTATTTAGTTTTTTAAATATTTGACATCAGGGCCGGACCTAGAGTTATAAGGAGAGGGGGCAAATTTTCCTGTTGGCGCCCCTCGCAGCAAAAAAATTTTTACCTGGATGATGACAAAAAAAAGTCACCTGGACCCTACCATAAATCGGCACCATTGCCCTTTTTTTTTTTTTGGTCATCACTTACTTACAAATTCACTTTAACCCTATCATAAATTGTTACTATTCACGTTTTTTTTTTTTGCACATCACTTGCTCCAGGACCATTGACCCTATCATAAATTATGACTGTCGACCTTTTTTTTTTGCTTTGCTCCTCACTTCAAAAATTTTTTAAATTTTGCTCCGCCCCAAAAAATTTCACCATTTTCACGCCCCTCAAATTACGTTTTTGGCGCCCCTAAAATCATCCAGAGGGGGGCACGTGCCCTCCCTAGATCCGGCTCTGTTTGACATAATAATATTTCATCTTCATAAAGTTAAAAAAAATGTTGCAATACTATAAAGAAAAGTGAAATATGTTATTTTCAATTAGAATAAACTATTTTCGTTTGATTTTAACTGATTTGAAAATTCTAAGCAGTACATATTGACATCCACTGATTTTTGTTTTTCAAAATTATATTTTTAATAATATTAAATATTTTGCAGTGAATCCAGTCATTCAGTTATTTTTAGTATATGCTTACAGTTAAGTTATAATATATCATGAATGTCATTTGTTTTCGGTTGCTTTAAGAAATATTCTTCTCCAATCAAATTATTATTATTTACATAAAAATATAAAATAGTGTTATTATTTATTATTATTTCGTAACCTAATGTTCAATTAGTACCCTATGCACTATTTATTTGTTTGACTGGAATTAGAAAAAAGATAATCATACGTTGACAAAAAAACTATCAAAAGTGTCTGGGAATATTTTTTCAACTATAATTATAAAATTTATCACAAGAGCAGACAGATAAACAAATTCACTTTCACATTTATAATATTAGTTAGAATTTCCCACTTTATATAAAAAAACTAGCTGTACCCGCGCGCATGAAATCAATGAGAAGTATACACCATACCTCAATTTGCGTCGTGGTTACGTTCCGTCATATTACAACAAAGTCATGCCATCTTTTAGAAAACAAAAGAAAACTTCAAAAAATTTCGAAAAAAGAGATTAAAGACTCTAACCCAAAACAACGCAACTTCGAAAATCTAACGACGCCCAGTGAAAATTAGTACTAATTCAGCAGCAACGCAAACCGAAACGACGCAAAGCGAGGTATTGGTGTATAATAATTATAAAGAATTTGAATAGAACAATAGTTTTGTGTAATGCATGCACATGTTCAAAATGGCCTTTGTATTTTCCCGAGGGAAGGAGACATTTTCCCGTAATAAAAAAGTATCGTAAGTGTTGACAAAGGTAATAAGTAATAAGTAATCACCACACCAAATTTCATCAAAATCTGTCAAGTAATTTTTGCGTGATCCGTGAACAGACAGACGAAAATTTTTAAAATGGCTGTTTTGATATCTAAATCGATAACTAGGTATCTACAGTACCAGTACAATTTCCAAAAAATATTCCATGTACAGTAGTGATGAGCAAAATTAGTCTTGGTCTTGCAGTCTTGTCTTGGTCTTGCATTTTTTGCAAGACCAAGACCAAGACCAAGACTATGTATACAAAGAGTAAGACCAAGACCAAGACTATAAGTATGGATGCAAGACCAATACCAAGACTCAAGTGAGCAAGACCAAGACAAAAGCATGAAAAAAGCAAGACTCTTGCTAAACTATTTAAATAGTTTCAAAGTATAATTAATACGTAAAAATAGTAAAAATTCTGATTTTAGAAGAAAAAAATTCTCTAATAAAAAAATACAAGAAAGTGCAAGATTTTTTAGCAATAACAAAACCAAGACCAAGACTGCATTTTGCAAGATCAAGACCAAGACCAAGACTCAAACTGCTCTAGCAAGACCAATACCAAGACTCTTAATGCAAGAACAAGACCAAGACTGCCAAGTCTTGGTCTTGGTCTTGCATTTGCTCATCACTAATGTACAGAGACGGTCTCGTTACAGTTTTATTATATGTATAGATTCGAAAGGATATTATTGTATTTAACGGGGAATTTTAAGAAAAAAAAAGGATAATATTTTACATACATTTGTAGTTCTAGCAACGATACGTTTCAGTATGCGATATCTGTCATACAATGGTCGAACCACATCGCGATCTTCTTTGCTAATCGGCCTGCCATGAACTGACTCCAAATGTAATAGAGCTTTCTGTACGGCTATTTTCTCGTCGATTAATTGTTCATCTGTCATTTCACTAATTTCCTCGCATCGATTTGCATGCTGTCGTTTCTCCGATAAACGCTGTCAACAAATTTCAAAACACACATAGTTAAATTCTTATCAATTTCACTAACTGCGTATATTAATTTTTTTTTTAAAAAAATAATTCAAATATATTGATATTGAAAATTTATCCAAAACAAATATATGTGTATTTTATTTTTCTAAAAAAAAAAAGAAAAAAAAAACTATAAAATTTAAAGTGAATGATAACCTTTTTAAAAATGACAAAAGCACAGATTTCTGTTTTCTTCCCGCCAAAAAATTATTTTAGATTTTGGACTCCGCGTGTCCAAATAGCTTGAAATCCATGCTTAACTGCATATTTTCTTTACTTACCGCTCAACATATGGATACATGGGTAAGTAAAGGTCAGAAAGAATTTTAAGGAAACACAATTGCGGGATATGGTATACACCGGTGTATTAGATAGGTATTTTTTTTTTTTGGCCCCTTTCACAAAAATATTTTATCCTGCGAAAAAAATATTACATTTTTTTTTTTGTGAATTTTTGGATAAATTTTAAAACTGTATTTAACTATTATATTCACTAATTGAAAATCAGCAAAAATAATTTACCCGTTGTATTTCGGTGAATGTTTCACGAAGCATTTCCACTCGTTTTCTTGAATTAACTTCATCGCTAAAGTCGCTTCGACTTGGCACTTCAGTACTCGCAGATACTGATGAATATAAAACTTGCATTGAATCACTTTTCAAAAACTTCAGTTCTTTTTTCAGTTTATTTAATTCCGTAACAAAAACCCGTGATCGTTTATCAGATTGGCGTTCGATTGTTTTTGTACTGTCTGTTAAATCACAACTATCGTCAGCCCTCTTTAATTTTTTCTTAATACTATTTATTTGCTTTGTTATTTGTTTAATTCTCGCCTCGACTGGATTCAAAGGGGCATTTTTTGTGCTCTCTTTGTAGTCTAATATTTTTTGATTGGGTACTAACGGTTCTAAATACACTTTTCGTGTCATTATTAATGAATTCCTGGGCGAGAGTACCGGACAGTTTACCGTTTGACTAGCACTGGCATCTTCGTTGTGGTCGGATGTAAATAAGTAATTGGAAGATACGGGCACTGGTTCAGAACTGTCTATCTGTTCGAGTAAAGTATTAAAATCTAATGGAACTGAACCTGATTTAGAATCTTGCGATTCTTGAATAGTCTTTGGTGATTTTGATCGTCTACTATCACTGATTGTTACTTTTTCAGAAATTGTTTCACTAAGTGTGCATTTTTCATTATTATTATTAATATTATTATTGTTATGAAAAATTTCACTTTTTATTGCTTCGGAATTATCACTTTTTTCATCGTGTGTTTGTTTTTCTTGTGATTGTTGTTGAAGATCGCCGTCTTCGTTGTTCATATATCTCATTGAAATCTTATACTGATGTTCCATACTGTAGCTTCTGTCCTTGTTTGTTTTGCGTTTCTTGCCGGCAACTGTTTTATTTCGGCCACGGGGCGCTAACGGTCGAGAAAAACGTTCACTCGTACGACGCTTTTCATGTTCACTTTCAAAATCGGATAAAAATTTTTGTTCACTGAAAAACTGACTTTTTGGATCACGATTTGGTGATACTTTGTTTGGTGAACTTCTGGCATACGGTGATGCACTATTTAGATCGTGTAATGGAATATTATCGGAAATACTGATATGTTTCATTTTTATGTTGTCAGGTTCCAGGCTCGCTGGAGATGGTTCCACTTTGATATCAATAGGATGGCGTTCATTGAAATTTATTTCGTGTAATGGTTCTTTTCTGATGGGGCTACAATCTTGATGATGCTTCATTGCCTCCTGTTTCTTTTTGAAATCTTCATGGCTGGAAACTCGTCGAATATCTTTAATATTGTTCAGTTCTTTGTTGATAATATGCAATGAACGTTCTTCTGAATTCGAGCGGATTAATTTTCTTTCTTGGTCACTGGAATTTATCATGTCATGATTTTCTTTTCGTTTACGTGCATTCTTCGGTGATGCATCACGAGGGGCTTGCTCTAATTTGACTTCATATTCAACGAGTTTTGTTAACTTGAGACCGATCTCCGCATCTGCCACATTACACTCCTGTGATATTTCTTGCGAACGATCTCGTTTCCTGGCTGATTTCACTTTGGAAATATCAGTTGCACTTTTCAATCCGATACCAACATCACTTTTGCCTTGATGCATATTCTCACGTTCCTGTTGCGATCTGCCCAACGACAATGTGCCGCTCAATATTCTTTTCACTTTTGCAAAACGACTTTCCGTCGTTCGTGTCTTCTCCTTCTTCATGGGATATACCGTATCATTAATTCCATAATCACTTGATGTTTGGTCACTACATTCCTCACTTTCATTTACGGGACGTCTCATTATTTCGCTCGGATGATCACTTGTTGAGCTGCACTGTGAATGCAAAAAAAAAAAGAAATTGTTTTACTTTTATTTTCTAAACATTTCCCGGTTAATTATGTGCGCGCTTGTTGTGTTAAGTAGTAATGCTTTAAATGTAATTTAAATGTAGTGACTTGAGGCAGATATTTATAAACTAACGCGACAACAATCATCCGTCAATGATATAGGATGCGTATGCGCAATATGTACTTAACATTTGTTCTGTGACTTAACATTTGTATGTACACACGTTCATATGTACATATGTATGTACAAATTTACTTTAAGCGGCAGTTTCACACAACAACAGATTGTTATTGTGATAGTTCTACTATTATATGAATCGTCTAATTTCAAAACCTATTATACATTTTCAAAGAAAATGAAATACGAGTGCCAAATGCTTTAACTGTTATTGTTTTAACTAAACGTGTATATTTAAAAATTTTTTGAAAATGTCGTATAGGAGGTTTTGAAATTAGACGATTCATATGATGATTCACAATATTTAAAAGTATGTAATTGCAAAAGTGCGCCAAATAAAAAGCTACTATTAAATTGTACTTTAATATATTGGGTGAAAACACCGTTATTAAACAGGCCCATTTCTGACTTAGAAAATACTTTATTAATCAAATTTCCAAAATTTCATACAATTATCATATGCAAAATTTTTAGAACTCCTTTCTGTTCTTTCTTTTTTATATTATTTTTATTGTCAAATGATTTTGTGTTCCACAAACCCTCATTTTCGTAGTATAACTAGATTAACTTTAAAAGTTTCTCTTCTGAGAACCAAATTCCTTTTATAGATTTTGCCATTTTTAATTCAATAAAATGTTACTGTGATCGCAAAAATAAAAAAAATTCTAGTTATAACACTTAAGTATGTTTTACGTAAAAAATTTGCCACGCCCACTAAATTGTCGCTGCGGTAGGAATCTACAGTTGTGTGAAACTGCCGTGTAAGAAAACGTTAAATTTTGAGGAATTTTTAAAAGAAACATTTTTAAAAATATAATAATTTTTTGTGATAATCTACAATTGAACATTTGTAAAATGTTAAAATACAATTTTATTGACGTTACTATAAACAAATGAATTCAAAATTACTTACCAAACAGCTTTTTGCGTAAAACCACACGTTTCCTATTATTAGATCAATTTCTTTTAAATATATAAAAACTCTATTTGGCTTATTTTCTTATATTAAAAAAAACTTGACTACACTCCACGATGAGATGGTGAGTATTTGGTTGATATAAACGAAATACGGGAAAAACGTAGGCGAAGATGGTACTCCTAGTTGCGGCGAAAAATTGACGAGGAAACATAAAAACGAAACGTAAACAACGAAAAAAAAAAACAGAAAACCGAAAATAAAAAACTAAAAAATTTTCAAATAGCTCCTATCGTAATTGAGAAATGATTGTTTGTTGGACTCCTAATTATGGTTTCGTTACGAAAAATTAATGAAATTGATATTTATGTGTTTACAACAAACGGTGAACGTTTTTAAAATTTCGTATTTTTTTTTTTTTTTTTTAAATTGAAATTTCAAATTTGACTTTACGGTAGAAATTCACGGGTTCATATCCCGATCGCGACACATTGCTGAATCTATGGCTGTTTCAGAAAGTGTGTTGATACTAATCGTAATGTAAGCATGGATTTGATCAACGAATTCCAATCAAATCCCTTGATCTACGTTCAGTTCACATCAGCATGTGTATGGTACTGGTGTAACGCATACTTGGCTAACTGTTTGAGATAGTAATTGTTTGTAAACGTTGAATTTTTATTTTAAGATATCAGTAGACGTTAGTTATGTGACACTTCACGTTCGCGTGTTCCTCGTTACCACGAACGTAATCGATATTTTCGATATTTGTTTGTCGAATATCAGCGGATACGATCTGTAACAAAGAAAAATTACATAAATATAATTGTTTATTAATAATGAGACAAGTAACCTTCCTTGAAAGAATTAAAGACACAATAAACATGAATTTTCGATTTATGTATAAAACCCCCACCCCGGAAGAATATCTAATATATTTTACCTAATGTCACAATATGTGACAGACGAATTGAAATGAAATTGATTAATACTCGTATATCGAAATTTCACTGTGTACTGGGTACGGTTACTAACCATTTAATTTTGTTGTATATCTATCTTTATCTAATATATCAATAATTTAGAATTTAATTTAATCTTTCAATTATTTGTCGTACAAATTGAAGTAGACTCGATAATTCAAACCGCAATATCGGGCAGAATAATTTAGGAAATATCTTTCAGTTTGTAAAATACATTCTGATTAATTTCAATTTTAAAATATTTTCATTTCAAGAATTCAATCAATTTAGTGTACAATTTCAATTGGTTGTTTGATTTTAATACAAAAACGGTTTACTAAACGGTATGTTAGGAGAAGTAACTATTTTCTCTAGTAAAATTTATACGTAACAAATTTACGAAAAGTTCGAAATATAAATATGCAAAAAACTAGTTTTTGGCAATTTTGAACAGGCAGACAGACTCCTTATGGATCCGGGATTGTTAAAGCCAGGTTTTTGGCATATCGTCGCCGTTACTTCAATATGTCGTATGTCAAAAATATGTCATTTTCTGTTAACAATGCTTATGTCAATGCTTATGTAATCGGTATTCATTGAGCGAGTCGATACGTTTGCACTCGCTAGCGAATTTACTCGCTATTCACTAGCGAGTAAACTCGCCAAGTGTAATCCAGGCTATAGTAACCAAAATCATATTTTCTATATAATAGCCAAAATTCCAGTGTCTAGGACTACAGTGAAACAGAGAATGCGCACTTGAAAAGATTTCGTATATCGCCATTTTTATTTGGCAATGCGTCATATGTCGTACGGTGTTTTAAAAATACAGGTACTTTAATAAACAATAAATAACACTAATAACATATCACCAAAAATCCTTGATAATTCAATAAACAAAGCAACCAAAAAGAATTGCAGCGTAAAGAATACAACAGCTTTTTTTTTAATTTCTGACAAATGCCTTTTTTTGACATACGACGTTTTGAAGTAACGGCGACGATATATTTTAGATATATACAAAATGTTTTCTGCAAAATGTCAAAGAAAAAGAAATGATCCTATGTGTAAAATTTTATTTAAAAATAAAAAGAAACATCAGAAACTATAATTTTAGGTAAAATTTTGAAAAATGGCAGAAGCGCTGGGTAACATGTACAAAATATATAAAATCATAGTAAGACCAGGGCCGTGTTTGATTCGTGGTATAAAAAATTCCCGCGCATGTGCACTATTAAACCACGCAAATAAAAATTCAAATTATTTGACGTTTACTACCATATTTGGAGACCTGTAGACGTTATATATTTAAATTTTTGCTAATATGTTCGCGCGGTTTAGTAATGCACATGCGCAAATGCACTGGAATTTTTTATACCACAAATCGAATACCAGGCTGTAAAAAAATCTAGAAAATTCATAATAACAAAATTTTTATATAGCAAAAAAACAAGAAATGTTTACTTTAAAATTTAAGGTAGCATCACAGTGTGATTCTGCCGAAAGATAGTCAATTTTCACAATTTTTTTTCGGATGGATAGGATGGGGGAATGGGGATGAATTTTTTTTACGACTAATACCACTATTTAACAATACAAAAATATTTTTTTAATTTATTTTTATTTATTTTTTTATAATTATTATAATTTTTTGAAAAGAGTGTCTTTAAAAAAGGCCGATATTTGGTGCTCACGATTGCGGCCACAGTTTTTACCTAAAAAAAAAATCAAATAGATTATCAATCTGTAGGTAAGCCGCTATGTTCCTATGGGAGCTTTTTTTTCTTTGAACAAAAGGCGGCGGTTTCAAAAGCAAAAAGAAGCTCCCATAGGAACATAGCGGCTTATCTACAGATTGATAATCCATTTGATTTCTTTTTTTTTTTTTTCAAATAAAAACTGCGGCCGCAATCGTGGGCACCAAATTTCGGCCTTTTTTAAAGACACTTTTTTCCAAAAAATTATAATAATTATAAAAAATAAATAAAAAATATTTTTGTATTGTTAAGTAGTGGTATTAATCGTAAAAAAAAAATTCATCCCTATTCCCCCATCTTATCCGTCCGAAAAAAAAATTGTGAAAATTGACTATTTTCGGCCAATCATACTGTGATGGTACCTCAATTTATTTGAATTAAGTTCTATAAGAATACAAATTTTTCAGCAAAAAAATGGTAAAAAACTTTTCATTGGTCATTTTATTATTAGGTAAATAACGATAAAAATGAAACGAATATTTTTATTGGTAAATTTAGCAAATTTCAAAATCATAGTAACAAAATATTAAATAATAAGAATTATATTTATTCTTTAAAATTGTATATAACAGGGGTGGCCAACCCAAATGATCTTGTAAGCCACTTTGAAAGCGCATCATAACTCCGCGGGCCGCATATAAAATTATGTGTTTCCCATATTAGATTTAGACCCATTATTTGTAATGCATTTTTTTTTTAAATACATTGGTTTTCACTACCTTGGTTATTATAAAATAAATATATTTTGTATAAGCGTGATGATGTTTAAGGCGGGCCGCGGGTTAGCATCCCTGCAGGTATATACATTCCAGCTTAATATTTTTCTGAATTTTATGTTGTGCTGCCTAAAAACAATTTAATTTGAAGAACTGTTAATTCAAAAAGATTCCAGCTTTTCTGTCGTATTTTTGTTAGTTGCCCATTGTAGTTCTTCTCATTAAATTAGTAGGCAATAAATTTTCGTTATAGATAAAGAATAGGGTACTTGACTGAAGTTACAAAAATATTCTAAAAGCATTTTTTTCCATATCAGTTAAGTAATTTTTTTATTTTCGACAGATTTTGTAAAAAATCATCAAAAAATAACCCTATAATTTTAAATGAGAAAAAGACGGGAAAAACACCTCACTATAGTAACGTCACATTTTGAAGCAATTAAACGTCAATGTCAATATTTATAACCTCAAAACTTTGATTATATTCATAAAATGTCGAAGTAAAAGCAAGTATTTATTTGAATTCTGGTCGATTATTAATAATATATGTATTATAAGCTAATAGAAATATTCAAAAGAAACACAATTTCACCTCACCGATGAAAATTATCAAAATCGACATATCTAGCTACAAAATGTTACGTCATTTTCAAGAAATGGCGCGTTTTCACTAATTTGAATATTTGTTGAAAAATGGCGATTTTCAAATAAAATTTCTAAATAGTTTACAAATTTTGTTATGTTTCATCATAAAAATTGGACATATGTAATGATAATACATAGAATTATTTAACATTTGACACAAATTTTAAATACAGTCCAAGTACCGTATTATTGTGTAAATAGGTGGAAAAAGATTATTAACGATTTATATTTAGTTAATGATCATATGAAATTAAAACGTGAAGGAAAATATTAAAAAGTTAAACTTGTATAAAAAGTGTCAATTTTATTATTATTCTGCATTATTAAAGGACAGGTATTAAGTATGTAGTTGGCCTTCCGGAGATGTACAGGAGACGCATTGAACAGTATCGCTAATGATTCATTAATATTTCTATAAACTGCATTTTTATTAACACTTACTATACATATACAAACAATCTACGATAGTTTGATCTATGAGGGTCAGATCGGAAACGTTCTGGTCTATTTGCTTGACTAATTGGATAAAACTGATCGAAAAACCCTGCAAAATTTTAACTATACTTGTAACTAAATCGGAGGTCAATTTTATAATTCTATCACTTAGACAGGCAGAATTTTTCCTAATGCACATTTTGATTGCCACTTTAATATAAATCCAAACACACGATCACGTGTACACTACAATAAATATTTGGAAAAAATGGTGTGGTGCCATTTTTTTTCGTAAATAAACAATAAACATTTCTATTTTGGGACACATTGTATATAGCTGAGGATATTGAGATGACCTTGTTAAGAGCATTCGGAGAGTAAGCACAAGTCTTAATGAAAAATGTGTGATTCACAATTTACGACAGTGAAGTCTGTAAAAAAAAAATTCGGTAAGTGCGTGTTAAACACACATTAAATTAGGATTTCATAGTTCAGTAGCTAGTATTTCTTGCTTTATTTAACACTAGCATTTACCCGCGGCTTCGCCCGCGTTGCAATAGAAGGGCTAAGCTGGTTTTAGCACACTCTACGTCGTCAAAAGTCATTGAAGTCGTTGAAGTGTAAAAGCAAGTCAAATAAACAAACAAACAAACAAACAAAAAATCAACAAACTCAATTTCGCATTTATAAACGTTAAAAAATGAATTTTTAACAACTTTAAAATCACCAGCATACCATACCGTATCAGTTTCCACATTTCAAATTGTAAAATGGCAAACTTCCATTTAAAGTTTCTTCCCCTATTTCAACCCCCTAAGGGATGAATTTTTAAAAGCACTGAAACCTTTGTGTTCAAACCAGTAGCCTAACACCAATTTTCCTTTGTGTTCAAACCAGTAGCCTAACACCAATTTTCATACATTTTTCTAACTCAAAAAATTACCAATTTCTATGAAAATTTTCATCCCCTATTTTACCCCTTTAGGGGGTGAATTTCCAAAAATCCCTTCTTAGTGCTCACCTACGTTATATGTATAAGGAATCCCTTGGCAAAATTTCACGTTTCTAGGCGACAGACTTCCATTTAAAGTTTCTTCCCCTGTTTCAACCCCCTAAGCCCTGAGGGATGAATTTTTAAAAGCACTGTAACTTCTGTGTTCAAACCAGTAACCTAACACAAATTTCCATATTTCTATCTAAAAAATTACAGATTTCTATAAAACTTTTCAACTCTTATTTTACCTCCTTAGGGAACGAATTTCCAAAAATCCTTTCTTAGTACACACCTACGTTACATAAGAAATCTCTGTTCAAAATTTCACGTTTCTAGGCCCAGCGGTTTGGTCTGTGCGTTGATCGATCAGTTAGTCAGTCAGTCAGTTTTGATTTTTATGTATAATATTATAGATTAAAACTAGCCTTTAATTTGTTAATAATATGATTATTTAAACCTTTTACTTTCTAGGGTAAAAGCCCATATACCCGAACGCGTTCAATACCCGAAAAGTCTTGGTATTTTATATATTAATGAAGATATTTCTGAAAAAAAACTTTAAAACTCTTCGAGTATTGAACGCGTTCCGGTATAGGGGCTTTTACGTTATATGAGTTAAAAAAATGGCAACAATAATTTTAAAAATCGATACTATCTTTTAAATTGCGTAAGATCCGACAGTGACTATTATAAACTGGTCAAGTGTGAGTAGATTACCTCATGCGATGATAGAAATCGCGAATTCATAAGGATTTCGTTGTTAGAACTACGAAATCTTAATAAAAAAAAATTAAATGTAGAGTTTAATTTCAAAAACTGTGTCCGAAATTGTATTTATTATTTATATCAGTGGCGCTTCGTGACTTTGAGCGGGGGTAATATATTTTAATCGATTTTTTAAAAAATCAATTGGTTGAAAAAATATTATCATTTATTAGAGAAATTCATTAACTCAATTGTTTATTTCTCTTTAATTTCAGAATATAAATCAGTGAATTTGTGAGTACAAGCTTTTAAAATTCACTAAATTTCTTTTTCTGACTTTCTTGATTTATACTTTATCTTGGTTTTAAAAATGTTTTTTTGGAAATTGAATTTGCATGGTTATTGAATTCAAAGTGCGCAAATATATAGGTACAAACGTCAGAGTCATATTAACGCACTTACTGTTAGAACGAATTGAGCAAATATCTAGGTCAAAGTTGAATTAATTGTTTCTGTGATTTTTTCATTGTAGTGAATTTGTTTTCATTGTTTAAACATATTCGTTCAGAAGAATAATATGTTAATTGTTTACAAAAGCGCATTTTTTTTTTATTAGTCGAATTTTTCAGCTGAAAAAATTAGACTTATACAGCCTATACGATAAGAACGGCCAGAGGCGAGAGTAGGGGCGCTATTCGTTGTCGGACCCGTAGAACACGATTATGTAGAAAAAAGTCTGATATATATATATATATATATATATATATATATATATATATATATATATATATATATAATTATATATTCTCGCTACCTTTTAATATGTGTAGGGCCCCCCTATGGAAGTTAAGAGCTAAAATTTGGTAAGTGGGGCTCATTCGGATGCACAACAATACTATTAAAATGGGGTCAAATTTTGGATCCGATCCAAGCTTTAAGGGGGTGGTGGGGGCGGTAAAACAATAAAACTTTTCCAAACCGGTTGGAAATAATGTTTCGGTCAATTATCTACAATATATCCAAAATTCAGTTTCCTAGGATGATTTGGAGGGAGTAGAGGGGGAAAAAAGAATTTTGGCTGGATCTAACACGCATACAGCCCCCCAGAATTAACGTAGAGGGTTGAAATTTGGTGTGTTGATAAAGTTCGTACCTAGGTTGCGCTATTTTGGAGGTTTTAATATTTTACCTCCACCCCCTCATTTTTAAGCTACAATTTCATGCTTTTTCGATGTTTTCGAAGTTTGTACCACTCGCACAGGTCACCCAAATAAACCTAGAGGGCTGAAATTTTGTATTCGCATTGAGTTAGTATCAAGAAAGTGCCTTTTGGGGTCTTAACTTTTAACTCGTACCCCCCACCATTTTTATACCAAAAAGAACATGATTTTTTTTTTTTTAACAGTTTAGTTCGGGTCAAAATCTCCCCAAATTAACCTAGAGGGCTGAAATTTTGTGTACAAGTTAAGTTAATAACCAGCCACTGCTTTTTGGAGGTTTCAACTTTTAACCCTTACCCCCACGATTTTTACGCCAATATTTTCTTGATTTTTTTGCTTATTTTCTAACACGCCTAGAGACTCTCTGAGTAAACCTAGAAGGCTGAAATTTTGTATCTGTATTCAGTTAATATCCAGGGTGTGTCCTTTAGGGATTCCACATTACCTTGCCCCCCACTTTTCCCACTTTTACAACCGATTACAACGTTATATATAGTTAAATGTAATTTATATTGACAACAATACAGTATACTATAGGCAGACTAAATTTATAGAAACAAGTGGAGTATATACTATCATTTATTTCAAATGCAATAAATAAATATGTAAGTAATTTAAAAAATGTTATTGATGTAATTTTTTATTTTATTTATAAAATAGAAATTCTGAATTTTTGGGGAAAGAAAAAATATTTTCAGAAAGGCCTTCCAGTTTACTATTTAAAGTCCTTTTTTAATATTTAAAAATAAAACACAAAAGCAATTGGCGGATAAGCATGGGTAGGGATGCCATCGTACGAATTGTGTTGGCTTTTTTCCTGCTAACTGCTATCGGCACAAAATTGAAATTTACTGTGATTCAGTCCTTAAAATCTTAAAACCTTTTTTTTAAAGCCCCGATCAGTCGGACACTCCTCATCAGTTTTGAAACCACCAAAATGACAAATCGCTTGTAGACTTTCAATCAAATTTCGCTTGTAGACATTCAATACCGAAGATGAAGTGCTGCTCACAGCGTTTTTTGTTAAGTAAATACGGCCCTGACGTACATATGGGTCCATATACGTATATATTTTTAATTAATGGATTTTTTTTATTAATGTTAAACGACGTACGTGACTTTAACCAAATGGTTTTTATTACAACAAATCAATTACATATTAAGTTTACATAATATGTAGACAAATAAAGTCACAAGACCATCATCATGTGTATATAATTATGTATTACCGACTAAATTATTTTACTGCATACAGGATGTTTTAGAAATTCGCCATTTAGGATGATAATATTCTTGTTTGAGTTAAGCCGGTTCTACACGATGCTACGAACGTTCCTTCCAACGTTCGATCGAACGTTTGAGGCAATTAAGTTCGATAGTTGGTGCGACGAATGTATCTGCTACACGGTGAATCGAATGTTTGATCCAATACGAATGATGATGTGTTGGTACTCAGTGGCGAGGCTGTTATCTGTCTGATGTTATCTCTAATGTTATACACTGATGTTGTCTCTCTTCACATGAACGAGCCGTGCAGCTGCTGAGTCGAACCAACCAACGCAACCAACATTGACCTTCAAACGTTCGAAGCATCCCTTTGACTCGGTGCAAGAATACCGACATCGAGCGGGACATGGCCAAATGCGAATGTTTGACGCTCGACATTGGACACTCGTAGGTTCGAACAACGGCCACATGATGCGATGAGCCATCGAACGTCCAATGTTGGAAGATGTTCGTAGCATCGTGTAGAACCGGCTTGACATATATACGCTTAGCATGGTTGACGCACTAGGGAGTAAGGGTGCCCAAAGTGCAACCCGTGGACTAAATATGTCCCGCGACATACGGCCCACCATGTCAGATCATCTGCAATCTCTAATTCGAAAAGATTATTTACATTTTTCTCAGAAAAACCGATAAATTGGACTATATTATGGTTAAACTAGGAGTCTGAAAAAATTTGTCTGAAAAGAGTTCTTAAAAAAGTTTGCAGGATTACATTTAAGGCCGGCGAGAGAAATGACGGGACTCGGTAGTTGACGAGCAAAAAAAAGGAAACGTTTTCATATTTTGGCCAAGCCCCTCACCGAGGCTCCGGGCCCCCTTTTTAGACCCGAGCCCCGGGCAGTTCTTCCATCTGACCCCTCCCCTCTTGCCGGCCTTGATTACATTACTAACCCAAACTCATTTATCCAGTAAAAGTTAATAATAAATGTATGTCCTTGATACATTTCATTGCAACAAATAGACATTCTTTACAATAAAATTTCTTCGAATTTTCCCAAAAAAAAAACAACTTAAAAACTACAGTTAGTGCATTTAAATATCCAAATTATATATATAAAATTTTTTGTTTAAAAATGTATGAACATATAAACAATTGGCCAAGATGATAAGCATAAATAAATATTTGATTTATTAATAATTTTTAGTTACACTAATCAGAAAAATTAATTATAAGTAAATAGATTTTATTAGAACGCATGATCAAAAGTCAAATAATTCTATTTTTTTTACTATCATATTTCTAAATTCTAAAAGCGGTTTCAATTAAGGTAGTTGGCCCATAAAACGATTTTTTCAAAGGATTTTAACGGAACTTCTCTAGATATTTATTTAATTCAATACCAATAATACGAGCTCTTACCGAAAAAAAATTGACCAACCCCCCCCCCCCCCCCCCTTTGAGAAAAATGATTTCAAAGTTTTCTAATTTTAACGGGGCCTTTTATTGGAAAACTATTTGTTTTTTTTTTTTTTTTTTGATAAAATGAAAACGTGTCAAAGGAATTTGATAAAATGTTATAAAATATAGTTACAAACCATATTTAATAAGAAATAAAAATTATTCACCACGCCGTTTTTGAAATATAATTTATAAACATCATTTTACAACATTTTTACAACGCTTTTTGAACAATATTTTTATATTGCTATAACATTAAGCGGGCGGAAATTAAAAAACACAAGTGGTATACAAACATAATCACTGAAGAATATCAATACATTACTTAATTTTTAATAAAAGAAAATTTTTTCTGGAATACTTTTGTACCTGACTATCTGAGAGCACAGTTAAGACAAAAGTACAATTTTTCATTACGTTAAAATTAAAATTCTCTAAATTTATTTTCAAACTGACTATCTATAATGACTGAATAATTGGAAATTTTTTTCTGGAATGTGAAAAATTTTGAAAAAAAAAGTTCACGTTTAAATAACGCATAATAGACAACAGTCAGAAAGTATGACAAATTACAAAAAAAAATTAGAAATGGAATTAATAAAGACGTTTAGTTGGAACCTCAAAGTCCGAAATGTGACTATTCGAGACATGATGCGGCTAATAAAGATCATAACTGAAGACATCCAATGCAGATAATTTGAGTTTTGTCGATTTCATAGAACGAAACTAGAAAGATTAACTCAACATGTCATAAATTGAACTTATTTAGATAAAAGAAAATCGATCTCGAAAAAGTGAGGTTAAATGCAGAATAAAAACGAAGAATTACACTTTACGTCGAATAAACATTCACAATTATGTATTTTGAATCAATATCCATTTCTATACTATGTATAAAAACATCGACTTTTGTAAACAGTTCATTTTTATCAGTGGAACGTATAGATACTTTTCAAGTATTTATCGCTATCAAGGGACTAAAGCGTTTATTCTAACTGATTTATAAATCAAATATATATGATTACATATTTTAATCTCCAGAGAGTTGGGGATTATAAAAATTTGTGAGATATGTATAAAATAAAGTGCACAAAAGTGCGATGCTCTAGAAAATAACACTTAAATGTGTGTAAAAGTGGCTGTGTCAGATTTATTTGATTGAATTAATTGTTATTTTAATCAAATTAAATATTCAATTTTAATTATTAACAAATCGCGAGCTTAGTGTTACACTGTTCCATGTTGACTTTTTAAAATCTCGAGGAAAATGAGTTTGAAGTTTTGACATATTTTAAAATGTAATTTATATAATATGAATTAATTTTAATTTTCAAAGAAGCAGGTACAGACAAATTACAGTATATCAAAATACTATGTGAAACAATAGCAAACTGAACGAAAATATAATTTAGAACATCCAAATTCTTTATGAAACATAGAACTTTTAATAAAATTATTTATACTTTTAGGAGACGTGGAATTTTGATGTTTTGTTGATTTCTATCGTTCTTTAAGGAATTTTGATTAAATTTAACTTTATATAGATAGACAATGAAATGAAGAACTCAAATATGTGAAAAAGCGTAAATCTCAAAAAAGTCACATAGAACAGTGTAACACTAGGCTCGCGAAATTTTAATAAACATGATTGTTGTGAATGAACTTGAAATTACCTGGCAAGTCTGTAATTACTCTAGCATGAAAATCAACTTTAGAGATGAATAATAGTATCAACTATATACATACTGACAATGACAGATTTTGTTAGTATGTGTATTAAACTGTTGAAGTATTGTTATTACTTTGACAATAGCGTTGAAGTTTGTCGTAAGATTTAGTTACCCGTGGGATTACACTGTATGTTACTGTTTATTTTTACTTTTGACCGTAATCCTTTCTTATTTTAAAGAAAGAACTAGGAAATAGTTAAACTTGTAATTTCATTATTTGACTTTATTTGGCGATAAACCAATCTTTTAAATTTTTTAAATTTTTTCATTTTTTATTTTTATTGATTTTTATATTATTCTTGTCTTGATAATGGTATTTTGAGACACCGAAACCGGTCGACATGTTGAAGATTGGTTAAAAAATTCTGTTTGGTTTTTTGCTGGTCTTAATATTGAGGTTTATCGCCAAATAAAGTCAAATAATGGAATTACAAGTTTAAAATTTTTTGGCGAAAATAGAGGTAACAGTTTATTTAGGAAATAGTTTTTTGAGAATTTTTTTCTGGTCTGTGTCTGTATAGCGACACTTTAATTTAGCCGAAATTACTAACGAAATAATGTGAGCACCACTGCTCGGATGCCGGAGTGGATCGGAAATACAAAAAACCAACATCTAAACAATACACGTAAGACAAATGGTCAACATTTTCCATTTTTAATAACAAAAAGCATTAAAACGTTTATACTACAATATTACACGCACGTATCCTTTATATCATCTGTTCATATTGATACATAAACAAAAATAATACAATAGCTATTTGACCTTATGTTTACAACGATAAGATATACTTGAAAATCGATCACATGAACAAACTTTCACAGTACATACGTTGTACAATACATTTTTCTTTTCCCATAGTCTGATACGACACCAAATATCGCAGTATCGTCGATTTAACTAGTCTTTGTTAAATATCTATAGAATATGCGTTATCCTCCTTACTAAAATTACATTTTTCTCTGATCTTTAACAATAATGTTTTTTTAAATAAATACTACAATAATATTAAAAAATTAGAAAAATAGAGAAAATTTGAGAAAATCGAAAAACAAATTAATGACATATATTCTATAAATATTTAACACAGTATACATTGCACAATATGTCATTTGTGTCTCTCATATAAAATGTAGTTTAACTTTGATACTCTTTTTAAAAATTGGAAAAGTGCCTGTAAAATATTACTGAGATAATATCTGAGCATAATATGACTACGTGCATAGATACAAGTAACTATGTTGTACGTATTATTGAAATTGAGTTAATATTTGTGAGAAGGTTACACAGTCAATGTCCGAGCCGATGAATAAATCGTCCAGAAATTGTCTGCGTAATTAGTATTTGATTTATTTTTATAGAAGTGTAATGCCTATGATGTTATCAACGTACGTTCCAGAGTTTTGAGTCATTTTCCCAATTGGAGCAATTATTTTAAAGAATTTCTATCGTAAATTTTTAAAACTTAGGCCGAGAAGATAGTCGAAACTTCAAAATCTAATAGCTGTATATTGTTGGTATAATTAATAAAAGAGTAAATTCTTTTGACAGAAGCAATAAATTTTTGATTAGGAATTAAATTTAGAAAAAAAAAATACATTTGAAAGACATACTGACCTTAACTCTTGACAATGAAAACAATCGTTACAGAACTGTCAAATTCACAAATTATCTCTTGATTTTATATTTTACCACCAAGATTCACGAAAAGGGTAAGGATAGTCAGTCAAGTTCAAGGTAACACACATAATTTTCGATCACAATAAAATATAGTATTTCATAAATCGTTATATAATAAATCAGTATGTCGTCGTCAATCACAGACAACATTCAATAATAAAAATCTTAATGGAAAATACTTTTTATTTAATACTAAATTGATTTCTCCCGTGACATCTCGAATATCGCGAGTTTTCATTTGAAAGAGGAAAAAAAACACAAAGTTTACATTACGAAATAAGTGTCTAGTAGACACATACATATGTATACATATAAAAATAATATGGATGAATCTCCAGTCAACTCTCCTATAACACGGTACCCTTGTAGCATGGTTTTCATGTACACAATATCGACGGCTTACTTCTAAAACCACTTATGTTTAAAAATGCTACTTTTCAGGAGACACAAAAAACATATCTTCTTTATTTTTGAAAGTTTGAACTTCGTTTTCGTTTTAAGCATAAAGTTATTTTTTTTTCTTATTATTAAAATTTTATAATTAAAAACATTTAATTAATTAAATATATGTAATTTTATGAGATAAGTGGTCATTATGTCTAAATAACTCAGTGTATCTTGATTGTCGCCATCTAGTGGTAGCTTTTAAATCGACTGGAAATAATCTTCAAATATTCCCGATTGATGTAGGATATTTCTAGATGGCGACACTTATGATACACTAAATTATCTAGACATGTTATATATATTTATTATTTTTAATCAAATTTCACAATTCCATAAAGATTCAGATGAAATTTTTAGTTTTCAAATTATTGTTTAACAGTGTTATATATACAAAAAAAAATTTAGGTAGTTATAATAAATTGCATAAATTGATAAATATGTAATAAGAGAAAAATAACAGCACCACCATACCGACTCTCGCTGGTGGCTCGCATGGTTATGACATAATTTGAAATTTGGAGATACGAGGTGTTATTATTGTTAATAACTTTCATTCTGATAAATAAAATGAAATTTTTATTAGCCTATCATCAGTATAAGATGATTCTGAACATTTATATCTAATTATCTCAAAACAGTGAAAAATCGACTTACGTGGTTTTAGAAGTAAGCCGTCGATATGTATGTTTGCCTAACAATAAGTCATCGAATAACGTTGTTGAACTGTGTCAACAGTTTTTAGGTTTTCATTTAACACGGTATAAATTTGCTAATTTACACTAATTTTAAGCCTGCTATAATGCAGAACGATTTCAATAAAACGCGATACCTGGTTTCCATTTAACACGGTACGAATTAATCGTGTTGTAGAAGCGTTAATTGTACTAAAAATTGTAAATTAGATAATTCTCCGTGATATTTTTAATGTATAATGTCATTTGTAATTCAAGTGTAGTTCATACACTTTAACTACTTTCACATAAAGATCATTTACCTCTGCATAAATGATACAAGTTGAACTGAGCTGAATTATATATTATAAAAATGCATCTAGCTTCATTGGCTCACCTTGCATTTTTGGATGGGGTAAAACTTGGTAGTTCGTGTCACGTCACGGAGTGTGACGTGATTCGGGTATACGTGACGGTGGGCCGAGTATATCCGACAGAGTACCTACTATACAAACGTAAGAGAATAACATGTGTGTATATTCGGTAGGAGATCGAGTATATCCGAAGAAGAATGATAAAAGACTTGATAACACGCAAACTACTAACGTCGTTTAAAAGATTCTGACCAGAGTTTGTTATCAAGAAAACTAAATTATGTAACGGTAAAAATCCCTTAAAATCGATTTTATTAGTCTATTACTAGATATTTAAAAAAAAAAAAAAAACTTGGTATCCATAAGATTCTATAGTTGTACGTATTTCTCTGATTTCATCTTATGTATGAATGCAATGTCTAGCCTAGCCTAGCCTTTATAGCCTAGTTTATTAAAACTGATTTCTTGTGTAAAATATTTTTAATGAAATAAAAATAATAACAGTAAGTATATAATATTTGATTTGTTTTATTTGCAGAGACCGTATTGTATGTCAAAGTATCAAAAATGTTTGACAAACAAATTGAAGTAATACTAATAATGAAAGATAAGAATATTAAAAAAAATATAAATAATACAAATTTTTACATAACACAAAATTATCTGTCTGTAAATACACGGACCAAATTTTATCATTAAATAAAAACATGGCTTTTTATTTATTGCGAATGAAAATGAATCATTTATGTTGGTGACACGCGAAGTCTATCAGCGACTAGAAATAAGTTGACGTTTAAACATTTTAATATAATATGTATATCCACATTAATATTGTGTAGGTATTATAAAATTAAACACTCAACAAAATTATACTGCTCTGAAAAGCGATATTTAAAATTAGGTTATTATCCTCTTGAAAATGCGGGGGTGTTATGTACCCTTATAATTTTTGCTACACCTATTTTTATACAATGTAAATAATAAATATGTTTTCTAAATATAAATTAGCTATTTATAATCTTAAAGGGGTAATTATTACATTTTCTTGGGAAACGGTTTCCGTTCTGCTATTCTGTCCTAGAAATTCACGTAATTTTTGTAGTTTTTAATTGTTTTAATCACACTATTGCCACTATAATAGTGGTTTGCTTTTGTTTAAATATTTGGAAAAAATGTTTGGGACTTTATCCCGGCGACCCTATATTCAAGATCAACATTGGAAAAACGAAACACGTATGAAACTAAAATTAACCCTAAAACGACAAACCTATTTTTTCTACTGTTAATAGTGATGAGTAAAATTAGTCTTGGTCTTGCAGTCTTGTCTTGGTCTTGCATTTTTTGCAAGACCAAGACCCCGATTTGTTGTTCTAGGGTTAAGCTAGTGATCAAACTGCCACAAAATTATTGAAATGAAAAAAATAAATTTAATGTATTAATAGATCATAACCGAACTTTAATGGCTGAATAGACAACAGAAAACGTTTTTGTTTTAAACAAATTTTTGTCGAATTAGATACATTGTAATCTGGAGCAAATGTAGGTCTCTATAATCACTTAAACGGGAACTCTGGGTAGGAATGATCTGGGAGTTTTATCCCAAAAACAATTTTTGATGCAAATCCGTCAAAAGTCGTATATTTTTTAAGTTAGTTTTCAATAAAAATGTACGATCTAAGGTTACTTCTAGACATACTTGCTTTTTAGTATGCTGCGTGTAGTGATGAGCAAAATTAGTCTTGGTCTTGCATTTTTTGCAAGACCAAGACTATGTATAACAAGAACAAGACCAAGACCAAGACTATAAGTATGGCTGCAAGACCAATACCAAGACTCAAGTGAGCAAGACCAAGACAATAGAAAGAAAAAAGCAAGACTCTTGCTAAATTGTTTAAATAGTTTAAAAGTATAATTAATACCGTAAAGAGAGAAAATTCTGATTTTAGAAGGAAAAAACTCGCTAATAAAAAAATGCAAGAACGTGCAAGATTCTTTAGTAATACCAAGACCAAGACCAATACCAAGACTGTATTTTGCAAGACCAAGACCAAGACTCAAACTGCTCTAGCAAGACCAAGACCACGATTCTTAATGCAAGACCAAGACCAAGACTCAAACTGCTCTAGCAAGACCAAGACCACGATTGTTAATGCAAGAACAAGGCCAAGACTGCCAAGTCTTGGTCTTGCATTTGCTCATCACTAGCTGCGTGGCGAAATTTCTTCAATGATACTAGCTTTATCTCAAAACACAATTTTCGTTGCAAATATATACAATTTTTAATGGAAAAAAGTTAGTTTTTAACAAAAATGTACGATCTAAGGTCGCTTCGAAAGATACTTGCTTATTAGCATGCTGCATGGCGAAATTTCTTGGAAGATACGAGTTTTATCCCAAAATCCAATTTTTGATGCAAATCCATAAAAACTCGTATGTTTGTGATGTAAAAAGACAATTTTCAATAAAAATGTACGATTTAAGGTTGCTCGTAAATATTCGTAGTCCATTCGTATTGCGTACCATTTATATAATTTTATCATCAATTTAGTATATTATCTTTTTAAAGCAAAAATTTTCTGGGTAAAGCGCAGGGAAGAATAATTTTCTTTATGCAGAATAATACGTACTGCCAAGTGAAATACGTTCTTAAATTTTAATGTAACAATTTATTTTGCTTCTAATGTTTAAGAGAATTTTTCTGAACACTTTATCGACAGCTTTGACAAATTTCTAAAAATAGTTAAATTATCTATGTATGTATAACGTATGCAAATTGACAAGAAATAAATGAAGATGTGTCTATTGTTTTTTAAGATGATCATTATCACTCACAACAGGCGACGAACCAATCAAAACCAACTTATATATTACATTACAAGTTATAAAAGTAGAATTGAAATTTATTTGTTGGAAGTTGTTTTGTAAATAAATTGTTTTCCCATTTCCTATTAATAAACGTCAGTAATAGTGAATAATTCAATGGTAGGTACATAGTCAATATAAATAAACACTGAGCTTATTGTATTTTGTTTTATAATGCTTTCTCCGCACATGTCCACGTCAAATGTTGTCAATTATTTTTAATTAAATTACGTTTGGTGTCCCATTTGGATGTATACATACGGTTTCCATGTTAATTGATAACATTGGATCCCCATAAGGATAAAGTTATGTCACAAGAGTGCTTTGAACAAAATAATATCACCACAATATCACTTTAATATTATAACTACTGTTACATATTATAGCTTTAACAAGAATAATGCAGTAAAATAACGAAATGAATGTCGCAATTTTCAAGCAATTCACATTTTCACGTAATAAATATTTTTGTCATTTTCTGTAAATTTAAAGGGCATTTTTTATTTTCTTGAAAAGAAATATTAAAATAATAAAAATACCAAAAGAATATTCTGTTGAAGAAATAGTGCAGATAGGGTAAAAGACCCGATTGTCGAACGGGGTTATAAGTCCGAACAGTTTTGACATTTATATCTTAATGAAGTTATTTCTGAAAGAAACCTCTGATAAAAAAAATTATTATTAATAGAATGATTATTTTTCAATTTAAATTCACCTCACTTTTAATGTCTCCTCACTTAATTTAAGAAATACATATATATATATATATATATATATATATATATATATATATATATATATATATATATATATATATCGAACAATTTTTGTTGAATTTGTGAATTTTTAATATGATGGATGACCATTATTCAAAACACATGAGTTATAAATTGTAACATTTTTCACCCAATTTTTAAAGTTATTAGCATAATAAAAGTATACAAATAATTGTTATTAGTCCACTTAAGAGATTAGGATAGCTAAATTATATTTTATATGCGTTAAATATTATTTGTAAAAATGTTTCTTCTTGGGATCCAAGTTTTAAGGTTGGGTACCCCATTTTGAGAATTATATATTACATATCTATTTTATAAACATTTTTAATTAATTTTTGGGTTTAAAACACCGCTAACCGCTTTTATAATTTCACTTTAATATTTTATTTATTTCAGAACGTAAAATCAATTGAAAAATAATTAATAATGAATTAAAACTTCGAAATTGAAATAAAAACGTCAGATATTTAGATTTGAAACAACATATAAATATATACGTCATATACTTAATTTAACTGTTTAAAAATTCACAATGGCGTATAGATAAGTTAGAATGTACACAATGTTTTTTAAAACATAATTAGATGGCGAAAGAAAATACAGTATTTTAGTGGTTTATTTTATCGAATATTTAAACCCTTCTGTCATTGTTGCTATGTTTCACAAGGTGTCATTCTGTGATACTCTATGACACAGACTGACCCCTTGTAGTGGATAGAGTGTCAAAGTGGCTGGAAGATAATGGTTTAAATATTCGATAGGAGAAGATGGTATGTATTGCATGTCATGTATATTAAATGCGTGTTTTTTCTTACGGGTTAGTGTGTTGTTTTTTTAAAGGAGGTTAATATATTCTGTCCGTTTTTTCATAGACGTCAACAAATTATAAAACAAAAACATTAATAAATCAAAATTTTTGGGTTATATTTTCTTAAAAACATATCCATTGGATTAAAAAAACTTGGTTTCATACTTATTAAGAAAAAAAAAATGGGTGTTTTGTTTATTTTTTAATTTTTTAAGCTACTTTAACGATACAGCTAAAAATAGTGTTCGGTCATCGGGTCTCTTAGCCTAATTAATTTGGTGGGAAAAAAATTACTTTGTAAAAGAAAATTACCAAAAATAGGAATATGTTTATCCAAAGCACTCTTGTGACATAACTTTTCTTTTTTATGGGAATCCAATGTTATCAATTAACATGTAAATCGTATGTATACATCCGGCCGGGACACCCAGTATAACTACATACTTTTGTCCATTTTTTTTTTATCTGGAAAAACATCATAAAAATTGCTGTCCCCGGCTTTTATTACCAGAAGGATCGTTCAGAAAAATCTGAAAAAATTCACGAACATTAAGAATGGGGTGTAGATTGAGCGAAAATTATCAAACCTGAATTTCCTTCCACAACTTTCTTGGTATGTAAAAAGAAAAGTTGATAACATATTTTGCTTTAATCAAGATGTTGTTAATAATAAATTATATTACTATTACGTTAAACGGGTATTTTGATAATTTTTTCGGAAGGTGAGTTTTGGAAATTTAAGAAGAAGTAAGGAATAACTGATAAATTTATACACAAAAAATATATTACAATCTGCATTGTAAAGGGAGACTGGGGCTAGATGGTAAATTTTTAACAAATATTTTTTTTCGGCTGGGGCACTAAGTCCTCAAACATATATATATATATATATATATATATATATATATATATATATATATATATATATATATATATATATATATACTATATATATGAACACAATTATATTGTAGCGAATTTAGTTCTCGACAATTTTTCATAATGAAGTTCGTGATTTTTTCATAAAAAATGGATGTTTTTTCTTTTTTCCTGAACCTAAATTTTTTTACCATTTTTGATGTAGTTTTCATATTTGATATTAGTATTTTAGGATTTCACCCCTTAAATGGCGTTTTTGGCCAATAAAGGAAAATATGTGTCTGTTATTTTCTGTGTTCTACACACCTACCAAGTTTCATCAAAATCGGGAATTTCAACTGCTTAATAAATATGTGTCTGTTATTTTTCTGTGTTCTACACACCTACCAAGTTTCATCAAAATCGGGAACTTCAAGAGCTTTACTTGTTAGTAGCTTAATTTGGAAATTGGTTAGAACAAAATGTAATTAGACTCTATTATGCAACGAAAATAAACTAAAATTTTGTTATTTTAAATTATTTAAATAAATATGACTCAGGACAAATATAATGAGAAACTTTTCATAAGAATAGTGTAATTTCTTATTCCTAATCTCTCTTCTTTTTAAATCATATTACCATGCATACATAATATTTTGTAATTTGTCAAAATAATTATGAAATTTATCGCAACTTTACATTGTTCTGGTGGTACCTTGGTGAAGAGGAAACATTGCCAGAACATTTTTTATCGATAACAAATATTCTTAACTTTCATATATATTAAAATTCCAAAACTGTTAGTTTATATAAATTGGGCCTTATTTTTTACCCTCTTTAAACGTTAACGATGACTTAGCCCGGCCGAATAGGCTTACCAGAACTGAATTTCTGGGTAGAGTAAGTATCCAAGAGCCTATCCTCTCAATTTGACGTGTGTTGAAATGACCATAGCATCGGCCACTGGCTCTTCTACTACAATTTTTATAATAAATAGTACTGCTAATAAAATTTATTATTATTAATAAAGAAGATGACCCTTAGTACATTTACATTTATATGTATACTTCATTCAGTAAATATCAGTTCATTTCTTGTAAACGTAAACAGATCAAAATAACCATACGATCTTTTGAAATGGAAAATATGGTTTACTTTAGGAATAAAATTTATTCATTAAGGGGAGGTTTACTTGAGAGTCGTTAAAAAAATCGATTTTTTTTTGCAGAAATTGGTAGCTAATTATGTGTAGAATATGTTCCCAAAGTGATTTTGCTGAAAGTAATTTAAGGGAAGGTTTACTTGAGATTTGATAAAAAAATCGATTTTTTTTTTGCCAAAATTGATAGCAAATTATGTGTAGAATATGTTCCCAAAGTGATTTTACTGAAAAAAATTTAAAAACAAGATTCTTGCACATTAACCGAATCCAGCTTTCTATAAAAAAAAATTCAAAAAACGTAGTTCACGCAATAATGAGTATTAAATATAAAATTTTGAAAATAGGTTTCTTTATATATATTTTATAATATCTCGGAACTACATTTTTGGAACTGGCGGACACGATAATTCAAAAACTATTCGATAGATCCTTTTTTAAATTTTTTTTTTTAAGATAATTCAATTCTTCGGCACCTCTACCTAAGTTCGATACACTTTCAATATTTTTTTATTTTTAAGTTTACTTTAAAGAGCGAAAAATAAGATAAAAATCGTAATCAAAAGTTCAAACATTCGCCATTTTTTTTTCTTTCAGCATTTTTTTTTCTTTCAGCAATAGGTAGAGGTGCCGGTACTCTTCATATATTTTATAAATCTTTTTTGTTTTTGGATTTCGGTGGTTTATTATCGGCGCTAGGATGTCCGCCAACAAGGCATTGGATTTTCGGATCGTAATACTGCAGTATCTATAAAATGGACAATTTTTTATATTTTTCCTTGAAAAATTTTTTTTGTATAGTTTAGTACTTAATAAATATGTGTACAAAATTTGAAATTGATATTTACTTCCGTTCTTGAGAAAAAAATTCTAGAAAAATACATAATTTTTAAGGACTCTCGAGTAAACCTCTCCTTAAGAAAAAAAAAAATTTCATTCATTTCAACAAATTCATAACACAAACTAATTGTACGGAACACTGTTAACGCAAGTACAACTTGCACTTGACGACTTGTTTTTAAATTACTTTTAGCAAAATCACTTTGCGAACATATTCTACATATAATTTGCCATCAATTTCTGCAAAAAAAGAAATCGATTTTTTTAAGGACGCTCAAATAAACCTCCCCTTAAGTAAACTAACTTAAAATTATAACTGTAGCTTAATTTCATCGTCCTGAGTCCGGGCCTACAAGATCCATGCCTATTATTCAATCCTGCTGTAACTATCTGGCTATAAACAGAAAATCATTGAGAACATTTTTCATTTATTTAATTAAAAATCGCGATGAGATAAAAATGTTGAAGACGTCTGAAATTAATTAATGTGTTCTGTTTTAACAGATATTTAATGATAATAATATTACTTAATAACAATTTTTTATATAAAATAAATATTTACCAAAAATAAACGAGATTAAAGACGTAATACAGATCATCACCAAAAAATATACAATATTTATATTATTATGTAATTTCGTGCATAGAGGTCAAGGAGTGTCATTCGGTTTTTGCGCATCATTGTATACATCCGATTTACAGTTGATTTTCTTCAATTTTTCTCATTTTTTTTTAATTCTTTTGTTGGATTAGTGCCCACTTTTTGATTAGTCTGTTTTGTTGATTTAACAAAATTTTGTATTTATATTGATAATCTATTTATAAATTTTCTATGTGTGAGTGCGTGTACGTGCGTACATCGGGACAGCAGCTCTGCGATGACCGGCCCCCGACCGTATTGTAAAATGTAAACAAAAATCTAAAAATACAGAGCGGTAATTTTATTTGAGAAATTTACATGCAATGAGTACAAGCTGGTGCGATAATAATTGTTATTATTAGTGGCGAGACTGTTCCTGTGATCGCTTCTACTGAGAACTCTGATTTGCACTGATCAGAGAATATACTGTTCTACCAGCCCCGGATTTACGATTTTTTAGAACCGGGACAAAAACTTGAAAATGCCCCCCCTCCAACGTTTGACATAAACTGTCAAAAAACTCATAAGTATATAAGTCCTTTATAAAACTTCAATTTTCCCGTTGCGGCAATGATGAAAATTGAGGGTTTTGTAAAGGATCAATACAGGTACAAGTTGATTTTTTATTTTAATAAATCTACTCTGAAAGCACTACAACTTGTGCAAATTTCAAATTTTTATCACCAGCCCCATCACAGATACAGGGGCGCAAAATTCCAAAATTTGGAAAAAGTCAGTTTTCGAAAGTTTGTAAAAATTAAAGGATACAAGTTTCACAATTGAAATAGCGTGTATTTGTTTCATAATGGGTAGTTGTACCCGTATAGCTATTCTCATAAAAAATACTAAGCGAGGTTTAAAACATTCCTTCTATAAGAAAAAAAATGTCTTCTTATGGAAGGGACGAAAATATGTTAAATATGGACATCACTTAAAATAAAGAGACATTTATTACCTTTAAAATGGTTTTTATTTCAATCTTTTAGGATGAACGGTTTATGAAATATGTGCATTGGCATAAATTGGCATAAACGCAAATTGGAAAACAAAAATGGCTACCACGCTTAAACGGTTCAAGATAATATTTTTAAAGAATTGTTCTCAATACTTCAAATATAATAGAAACAACTGGAAGAATATTAATTTTTTCTAAAATGGTCGAGCAACCAACTTTTTCTTTTTTAGACCATTTGATATAGACCGACTCAGTATGATTTTGGCGCCCCCTGAAACTGACGCCCGGGCAGGGGCCCCGGTTTGCCTCCCCCTCCCTTAGATCCGGGCCTGTGTTCTATTTTTTAACTTGCTGTCCTTTTTTTCAAGTATTTATTCTTAAACATTTTCAACAGTGGTAAATAGACTGAGAACAGTTATTTGCACTGAATAGAGAACACAATATACTGTTTTGCTCGTTAACATAGAAGAGCCCGCAGGATACTTACTCTTTTAGACTGATTTTTTGTCAATTTTATTCTAAAACATTTAGAACTGCGGTAAGCATATAAGTACTATAGGCACTAAATAAACTTTTAAAGGATGTCTATTTGCAGCCGAAACCGAAACTTCGGCCTCGGTCTCAGTTTCGATCGAAATCGGAACCGAAACTTCTTTAGACATGTTAAAATTTCAATTGTACGCTGAAATCTAGTGTATGTACGAGACACGAACTCGCCTGAACGAAGCGCGACAATTAACAAACATTGAGTTTTGTTGCGGCCGAAGTTTCGGTTGATTTTTGGCCTAAACTGAAACAGAAACTGACTGTTCGGTCGGTCACTACTTTTAAACGTTACTATGTACAGGAATGATTCTTTTTATAATACACGCGCGAGAAAGAAAGAAACATATTTCGTAATCTTTTTAAGAAAGAAAGAAATATATTTTTTATTCCTTTTAAGAATGTACTACGAATATATAATTTGTATACAGGATGTTTTATTTATTTATTATAAAAGGATAAGTTTTGAACTGATTATTAAATATTCTGCACTAAAATGTATTCACACAATGGGGTATTTGACAGTAGTTGAAAAAATATCTATATTGTTTTTTAAATAATTGCTCGAGTGATAATGATACTGAATGAATATTGCTTTTTTACAAGTTATTTCATTCAAAAATATAAAAATTTTAATTAAATAAAATTACAAAATTTACGTTAAAAATGACGTAATCAAAAACATCAAGCAAAAGCAGCTTACGTCACAAGCTCGTTCGAATATGTAGGTATTGTATTTGTAGTTAGGAAAAAACTGTTTACTTTTTTGGTAACTATGAAAAAAATTTTTAATTATTAATTTTCATTACTAGACCTACTACTACTACTCAATGTTTTAGAGCCAATGACGTCATACGATTTGACGTCACAGAAAGCATCGTTTTGGCGATCTTTTTAAAAACTGAAATTTGATCCGTGATTTTTATTAAAAATATAGTACAAAATAATTTAAAAATGTGTATTATGAGTTTAGTAAGAAGTAATAAACACACTAAGATGGTTTTTAAAAAATTGTCAAATACCCCATTATCATATTTTGTATTCGATACACATCGAAATCGCAAGTCATAAAGAGATAGAGATATAATTGCATTTCTATCTGATCAGGGTGTATTATAAAATACCCCTGTCGCAGCATCCTGCATAACATAGCGAATTTCCGTTTATAAAAGTTAGTTTTTCTTGGAAACTAGTTGACATAGCATAATAGTTTGAAGACCTTTTTTATGTGACTTTTTCTCCCCTTTCCAATAGTGTAACAAATTTTTACAAAAATTTTTGAATAAGAGGAAATTTTGGCAAAAAGTTAATTTTTTTCATGAAAATTGCTAAAAAAGACATGTTCCAGGCATCGTCTAACGGTTTTGGACTTCCAATATTTTCACGAAATTTCATAAACGTAAGACATTTCGTTCGAGAATTATCGCGCGGACACACACACACACACACACACACATATATATATATATATATATATATATATATATATATATATATATATATATATATATATAAACTTTAGTGACTATTTTTTTCGGTTTCTAGGGACCTCAAAACAAATTTCTGCCATAGTCCCGGGCTCAGTCGCGTCATGACAGTGGCTGTAATAGCTGAATTCCATTTGCTAAAACTGTCAACAGTTATGTACTTATTTGAAAAATATGTATATTAGAGGTACAAATACATTCACACACATAGATATACGTATATATACATTTTGTACTATATAAGGCGTTAAATTGGTTCCATACCAATATACCTATCAATCTGTCATCAATGACACAAATATGAAATAATGCATTTAAACAAAATATCTAGTAGTGTTTCTTAGCCTATGGGGTAGACATACCTAAACTGGATCTATATTTTTTCTTTAAATAATAATAAATTTATAAACTTTATATTAAGTTTCTTAGGATAATACAATTACGTATGTTTTTTAAACCGAAGTTCCCTATTTTTATGGACTAGTTTCCAAAGGATATTAGTCCATAAAAATTGAGAACTTCGGTTTAAAAGAACTTATAAATAAGAAATTTATTTTCTATAAATGTGTACATGTCTGAAAGCAGATGATTTTATTAAAGGAATCCTCAATTTGATACATTATAAGCACTAACTGGTTTATTTCGGCTTTTTCAGATTATTATGAATAATTTTGTAGATTTATATTATTAACATTAAATACGTCTAGAAAGTATTTTTCGTCTCCAGATCAATATTTTATTTGAGGATTGTTCACTTTTTACGGCAAAAATTAAACCAATTCTTTCAAAGAAATTAAATTATTTTTTATTGATTTCCATCAATTAGTAGTACCTACTCATGTTAGTATTCATCTTATGCAACTAATAAACGTTAACTTTTTTAGCGTAGGTCAATCTTAAAGTCAAAAATATCCAAAACTAGCAACATGACACATGTGACCGATTTAGGGAAAAAGTAAACAGGTTTATTAATCAGTCTTATAATTTAATTACTTATTTTAAGATTTCACTTGAATTGAACTACCTGGAAACGATTCTACAATGAAATTGATAAGTAATCCGTAGATCCTCTATTAATTGAAATATATAGTTGTTTATATAATTGATTTTGTATTTTAAAAGTACCAAAAGGCTTTACTGACCAACTTTTGGTACATTCATCCTATAAAGATTTTGTTTCATCAATACATTCAGATGCAGAGGACATCTTTTAACCAATATGAGTAGGTATGTATATCCACATACGTATATCTCACTATTGCAGTTATATACATACATACATACACATTATATGATTATACACATACAATATAGTTGTAAACACACTAAAATTATAGAAAATAAATTGACTTTTTTTTTCTTATTTTCTCAAAAACTAGCAAACGTAGAATAAAAGTTTAAAAACCTTTTTTATGTGATTTTTTCCCGTCTTCGCAATGATGTAAAAAAATGTGGCAAAAACTTTTAAATTATAGCAAATTTTGCCCAAAAACTCATTTTCACGAAAAATGCTCAAAAAACCATGTTCCTGAGCTCCGACGTTTTTGGCTGAAGAACTCATCCAAGATTTTTGGACTTCCAACGTTGTCACCAAATTTCGTAAAACTAGCAGTTTTTCCTGAAGAGCTATCGTGCTGATACATAAATACATAAATACATATATACATATATATATATATATATATATATATATATATAAATTTTAGTGAATGTTATTTTTGGGCTCTAGGGACCTCAAAACAAATTTCTGCCATATTTTCGGGCTGAACTTCGACTATGGCTTACACCATAATAGCTGAATTTCCAGAATTCTTTCTGGAAATTCGCTAAAAGAATCCTTGCTGTATAATGTATTATGTTTAGATGCATGCTCTTTCACAAAATACGTATAGGTTTGTTCATTTATTACTTTTTCTCTATGATCGCTGCTCACTAAAAATCGCATTTTAGCCCACCTCTAGTAATTATACATTAAATTTGTGTTTGATGAATAAATGTATAATATGAATTAAATGACGTCAATCCCGAGTTACTTTCATTTGAAAAATTCTTCTATGATTATTAATCAGTATGGACAAGTGCTATTTATAGGTTAGGTAAATGAAGGGGAAGTATCCGTTTTTAGATATAAGAAGAAAATAGATAATTAATTATAAGTGCTGTCAAGAATTTTTAAATAGTTTTTGATCTTTGTAAAATAGAAGGCATGAAAGTAGATTTGTTATGAAGACTATTAATGGTTTCTGCAGAAAAAGGCTTCTGTCATTAAATTATCATATTTCTAAAATAAATTTCGATAGCAAAAATGAAAAATTCACATCCGAATCATACTAGTTCAAATTACTTCAATAAACCTTGATATGAGAAAAAAAATTTTTTATGACGTCAACAAGTTTACTAAAATTTTTAAATATCTTAAAAGTCGTACATAAAAGAATCAAATGATTAAACTGGAAGCGAATGATAGGTTTCGGAAGTTGTTATTTTCATTTTAATTAAAATTAGACATGTAGGATCACAAAAAAAAGACTTCTGTCGAATCAATCATATTTCTAAAAAGAATTTCGTCAATTTCAGGGCAAAAATAAAGTGTTAACATCCAAGTTACTCTAATCAGGCCCGGATCTAGGGGGGGGGGCAAACCGGGAGCCGTGCCCCGGGCGTTAGTTTCAGGGGGCGCCAAAATCATACTAGGTCGGCCTATATCAACTGGTCTAAAAAAAAAGTTGGTTACTCGACCATTTTAGAAAAAATTAATATTCTTACCAATTTCTATAATTCTATATTATATTTGAAGTATTGAAAACAATTCTTAAAATTATCTTGAACCGTTTAAGCGTGGTAGCCATTTTTGTTTTCCAATTTGCGCTGATTTTTGTGTTTGCAGCCATTTATACCAATGCACATATTTCATAAACCGTTCATCCTAAAAGGTTGAAATAAAAACCATCTTAAAGGAAATAAATGTCTCTTTATTTTAAGTGATGTCCATATTTAACCTATTTTCGTTCCTTCCATAAGAAAACTTTATCTAAAATTGGATATCAAAATTTTGCAAAATTCACTTTTTGAACATTTTTTTTCTTATAGAAGGAATGTTTTCAACCTTTTAGTATTTTTATGAGAATAGCTGTATACGAGTACAACTACCCATTATGAAACAAATACACACCATTTCAATTGTGAAACTTCCTTCAATTATCTTTCAATTTTTACAAACTTCCGAAAACTGACTTTTTTCAAAATTTTGAAATTTTGCGCTCCTGTATCTTTGATGGGGCTGGTGATAAAAATTTGAAATTTGCACAACTTGTAGTGCTTTCGGAATAGATTTATTAAAATAAAAAATCAACTTGTACCTATATTGATCCTTTACAAAACCCTCAATTTTTATCATTGCCGCAACGGGAAAAATAGGAGTTTTTTGACAGTTTATGTCAAACGTTGGAGAGGGGGGGCCGCCATTTTCAAGTTTCTGTCCCTGTTCTAAAAAATCGTAGATCCGGGGCTGACTCTAATTCAACCAATCATTCTAATTCAAATCATTTCTATAAAGCTTAATTTGAAAAAATAAAAGTTTTTCATTTGATGACATCACCAAATTCACTAAAATTTTTCATTGTTTTAAAAATTGTAAATAAAATAATAGAATAATGAAACTGGAAGTGAATTATAGGTTTTCGAAATCATTCTTTCCATTTTAGCCAAAATTACACATGTAAGACGAAGCGTCAGTGCAAAACATGAGCGACTCCCTCTGAACTGGGTTTGCCTTTGAGTTGCTGAAAGATTGAAAAATACGTTTTTACAATTCTTTCTAAGTAAAATGGAAGTAACAGCTATTTTCTGATGGAAAATTTTTATCATTAAGTGGCACCTTGAATTTCATTTTTATAAAAAATTATATTTAACGGCGAAAATCAAATTGCGACCTAGATTGCCACAAATTATTTTTTTCCCAAATAAAATTTCATAATTTATTACGTAGGATTAAAAATGTTTTCGACTGTCATTTATGTAATAAATTTCGAAAAAAATATCGACTGGAAAAATTCCATGATACTTAAGAAAATTTCATAATTGCTTAAATAAAGATATTTTAATTTGTTTATGCATTGGTAATATGGCAATCGTATATAATACATATATTAAAAATTAAATGTTCGTAACATAAATGTAACCAAATGTTTAATTTATTAAAATATAAGTCAGTGTCGTATTAAGCCAAAAGGTGATTTTTCTCATAAGGACAAATGCGTCCCGTATTCAAAACCAGGTGCTTTAACTATAAGTGTTTAAGGGGAGGTTTACTTGAGAGTCGTTAAAAAAAATCGATTTTTTTTTTGCAGAAATTGGTAGCTAATTATGTGTAGAATATGTTCCCAAAGTGATTTTGCTGAAAGTAATTTAAGGGAAGGTTTACTTGAGATTTGATAAAAAAATAGATTTTTTTTGCCGAAATTGATAGCAAATTATGTGTAGAATATGTTCCCAAAGTGATTTTACTGAAAATAATTTAAAAACAAGATTCTTGCACATTAACCGAATCCAGCTTTCTATAAAAAAAAATTCAAAAAACGTAGTTCACGCAATAATGAGTACTAAATATAAAATTTTGAAAATACGTTTCTTTATATATATTTTATAATATCTCGGAACTACATTTTTGGAACTGGTGGACACGATAACTCAAAAACTATTCGATGGATCCTTTTTTTAAATTTTTTATTTTAAAGATAATTCAATTCTTCGGCACCTCTACCTAAGTTCGATACACTTTCAATATTTTTTTTATTTTTAAATTTACTTTAAAGAGCGAAAAATAAGACAAAAATCGAATCAAAAGTTCAAACATCCGCCATTTTTGTTTCTTTCAGCAATTTATTGATATTATAGGTAGAGGTGCCGGTACTCTTCATATATTTTATAAATCTTTTTTGCTTTTGGATTTCGGTGGTTTATTACCGGCGCTAGGATGTCCACCAACAAGGCATTGGATTTTCGGATCGTCACACTGCACTATCTATAAAATGGACACTTTTTTATATTTTTCCTTGGAAAAATTTTTTTGTGTAGTTTAATACTTAATAAATATGTGCACAAAATTTGAAATTGATATTTACTTCCGTTCTTGAAAAATACATAATTTTTAAGGACTCTAGAGTAAACCTCTCCTTAAAGAACATATTTGGGACAGAATCATAATATTCTTAAGGCGTTACATTCATGTAGTTGTCTTACCAAAAAAATCAGACTTTTCTTTGAGAGCAAAAAAGCAAACAAAATGAGATTTTAATCCTTTCCTGTACGGTACTTTTGAGTTTTGAGTACCAGTTAACTGACCCACCAATTTAGCACCCATTTAAAAATATCGAAATGTAATCAGCCATTCCGAAGGTGCAAAAATTTGATTAAAACTGACATTAAAAAGAATATGGCTAACAATTAAAAATAATTTCAATTGGTTGACCAAATAGTACTCTGAAGTATCAACAAGTATTTTAGACGAATTATTAATCATTTGTTCAAATAACATAATCTCTTTTTGAAATACATCTGTACTTTGTTTTTATCTCTAAAATTTTTATAATTTTTCGTTCTTAATTCATTTATCATTTTAATATGATGCTATTAAAAAAGTATTTTATTTTATTTTATCACTTTAAAATTATATATTTTATAAATTTTTAATTTTTAATTTTTTAATAACATTATGATTCCATTAATTTTATCACTTTTTAAAAAGAAATTGTGAGTATTTTATTGTTGTTCAAAAATGCATTTTCCTGTTTTTAAAAAAAAAATTTTTAATATTTTTAAAAATATGGCCTGAAGAAGAGTTTTTTCACTCGAAACGTACGTAGCCAAATAAAACAAAAAAATTTTTAATATAATACGGTGATCATTTATTCCAAAATTTCCTATTTTAATAACATAACCTAAAACTTCTGGTATTGGTAAGTACCGTCGAATAGTTATGGTCTAAAAACTGTTGGACAGGAAAGGGTTAAGGGTTTATTCTATGTACAAAAAAATGTATTTGAGAAACGGTCTTTTGACTGAACACGGTTGATCGTAGGTTTTCTTATTGACGTCCATAATATTACAGTTTGATAGGGAAATTAAAATTTTCATTATGTATCAAAATGTTACATTTATGATTAAAATAGTAAATATAATTAATGTGATAAATAATTCAAATGTAATTAGAAAACATAGTGACACATAATTACAAAGGAAAATAGTTTGAAAATGATGACTTCTCTGCGTATTAATTAGAGATATAGAGAATTAGAGGAATGGATTATGAATGAGACGAGTACCATAATACTGCTGACTTACACTTAAAGATATTAATCAGGTTTAATTGTGAAGTTTCTTTAATGTTTTATTTACAAATACGTAAATATATAGCACCTAATCTAATTATCTATTTAAAAACAACATAATAAATGAAAAAATTTCTAATGTCGGATACAATATTGTGAAGTCGTCTCGATTTTTCCTATAATTTAATGGTTGCTTTTAAACTTGTAATTTAATTATTTGACTTTATTTGGCAATAAACCTCAATATTAAGACCAGCAAGAAACCAAACAGAATTTTTTAACCAATCTTCAACATGTCGACCGGTTTCGGTGTCTCAAAACACCATTATCAAGACAAGAATATAAAAATCAATAAAATAAAAATAAAAATAAAAAATGAAAAAATTTAAACAAAAGAAACTAAAAACCTTTTAGTTGAGATCAAAACCAATCAAATCAAACAATGTCAAATATAGCAACTCGTTGGTTGCAAAAAAGGAAATACGTACATCACTAAAAATGATATCCGAAAACGGGAAAAAAATTTTTCAGGGAAAAAAATTTTTCGACCAGAAAAATATTGTTTAGCTGACTAAATATCAGCTTATTTGTTGATCAACTAGACAAGCTACGTGTTTCAATTTAAAAAATAAATAAATTGTTAGAACGATTCGAAATATTTGTGTTTTTCCTCATTAGGCTTCAATTAACCCCTGTGCTCCCCTATACGTTCTTGTTAATTCGAAGTATTACCTAACAATAAAACAAAGTATATTAGAAATTTTGAGCGATAGATCTAAATAAATTGTTAGAACGATTCGAAATATTGTTTTTCCTCATTAGGCTTCAATTACCCCCTGTGCTCCCCTATACTTTCTTGTTAATTCGAAGTATTACCTAACAATAAAATAAAGTATATTAGAAATTTTGAGCAATAGATCCAGTTGCTACATACAGTAGACTTTCGTTATAAGTCCGCTCGTTATGAGTCCGCCGGTTTATATTTCTATTGTAAACATTCCCCCTCCATGACCGACAAAAATTCATTCAAGTCTTTCGTTATAAGACCGATGCTCTGTGGACCGGAACATTGCTATTGATGTAATGATAATGACCTAGGGTAAAGCGTACGATTAGTGCAACTCATAAATCATCCTATCAGAATCTTTTTATTCACTAAAATAATTTTTTTTATAGGTCCGTGTTTACATAATACATGTGTAGTTGACCAAAGCAAGTTTTGTTCGTTCATTGCGCGGATTATATTACAAACTTTGTTTGACTAACAATATCATTTACAATTTCTATAAAAGATTTTAAAAAAAATTTTAAAGAAAATATGTGTTGACAGTATCGTTTAAACTTTGTAACAAACTTTATTACACACTCACACGCCTGAAAAGTAGGGGAAGTGTGAGTTACGGCGGTCGACTACTAAGCACAAGTGGGGGTACAGGAATTCTTAGAATTACATTCTCCTACAATCCCGTAAGCGGACTTATAAAGAAATTGGAATGTATTTACATCAAAATAAAATATTTTTACCGTTTGTACTAGGCATCCCAGTACTTAGCTCGATAATACCCAAATAAAAAATGTGAAAATTATTTCTAAATACTAACATTGTCTCACTATGTCTCACTTTAATGTCAAAAAAATTATAGATCAGAAAATTATGCGACAAACATTAATAATACAAAGTGTGGAATGGTGTTAAAGTTATGTTCGATACGTAAAGTTAGGGGTGTTGACGGTACAGAATATAAATTGTATATTCCAGATATAAATTTTTATAAAACATACATCATACTTTTCTGTCACCTGAAGTCATAAATAAAAAGTAATGATGCTTACTCATAGTAATAAATTAATAATATTTTAATATTTCTAGGAATTTCAAATAAGTATAATATTTCTTCTTATCATTGTAATTTTTGCATGTAAATTTTTACTAGACGTACGGTGTAATTAGACACGATAAGACTACGTTTTCTTTTAACCTGCCACTCAACTTAATTGAGATAATTATGTATTATTAAACTCTATAAGTAATGAGATAATTATCGTAATATACGTGTCTGACATATTTTATCTAAGAAAAAATGTTTACTAGTTTTTGTTTTGATGAACGTATGTACGTATGATGTTGCTATTGTTTGACAACCAACGACAATTTTTTTTCTTTTATTTAGCCAGAAATGGATGATACAGCAAGATTTCAATAATAAATAAAAATTCAAATGTTAAATAGTTTGTCCTTGAGTGTTGTAGAATGTAGTTACTAAGCCTTTTAGCTTCATGGAATGCTTCTGATTTTTGTATAATTCTAACTTTTTAGAAAACTCCTTGAAACGCAAATATTGCTCTTGAGAATCAGGCTCGGATTAACCCAGTTACCGGGCCGCGTATATTTTCGTTTGCGTCTTCATTAAGCGGCGCTGTTGCCTCGAAATCCCTACGGTTTTGTAACACTCAAAACACGTGTACAATTCAAGTCTCCTGTCCTCTAAATAGTGATGAGCAAATGCAACACCAAGACTTGGCAGTCTTGGTCTTGGTCTTGTTCTTGCATTAAGAGTCTTGGTATTGGTCTTGCTAGAGCAGTTTGAATCTTGGTCTTGGTCTTGGTCTTGCAAAATGCAGTCTTGGTCTTGGTCTTGTTATTGCTAAAAAATCTTGCACTTTCTTGCATTTTCTTATTAGCGAATTTTTTTCTTCTAAAATCAAAATTTTTACTATCTTTACGTATTAATTATACTTTCAAACTATCTAAATAGTTTAGCAAGAGTCTTGCTTTTTTCTTGCTTTTGTCTTGGTCTTGCTCACTTGAATCTTGGTATTGGTCTTGCAGCCATACTTATAGTCTTGGTCTTGCTCTAGGTATACATAGTCTTGGTCTTGATCTTGCAAAAAATGCAAGACCAAGACAAGACTGCAAGACCAAGACTAATTTTGCTCATCACTACCTCTAAACGTACACGGGCTTGTAATGCAGACTATTCTTTCAAACACGTGTTCAAGAAAACGCGATGATTAGAAGGATAGTTTTGCAAAGGTAATAAAAGCTTGAATTACGGCCCAAGAGATTCATGTCCAAAATATTGACAAAATACTTTCTACTGCCCAGTAGAAAAAAACATGACGAAGAATGGAAACAATAGTGAGAAAAAAAACTTATGCCAGTATTATAATCAACAAACCAATTAAATTAAATGCTTAAGAACAAGAAATGATGGAACTTTTACCAACAAGAAAATCCAGTATTTTCGTTGTCGATAACATGATTTTTTATAAAAATTTATAAAAGCTACCATTTTATCCACTGAACATAGAAGAGAACACAAAAATCATTAAATTTTCGCCGGAAATTTGAAACTTTTTTTTTAAAAAATTCCGCCATTTTGTTAAATTTTAACTTCTTTTTTCCGATTGAGGTTCATGGCACGGGCGATACCTTCTAGTTTTTTGGTTTGTTTGATTTCAGGCACTGTGAAGGTCGCTATCACTGCAGCAGTGGGGAACTTTTTTTTTGGAACCTTGGGCCTTTGGTTCAAAAATTTTATCATGAATTTATTATATATCAACGAATACTTATATCCTTAAAATATTAAAACATTCCATACAGTAGTTTGCTTTAAAAAAAAATTCCCAAAAATTACCTGTTTTCAGGCGGTCACACTAGTGGCCCCCCTAAGAAGATACTACACCCAATACAAATGTCTATTATTGACACACCCTATATATATAAAAGCAAATGATGTAATTTCTTTAAATTCTCTTCCCATATATATATACCTATACGACTATAATTATGAAAATTATCCTTAATTGCCTAACAAGAGTCATAAATTCACAAAGAGTTTGTTTTTCATTCAAAATTTAAGTTACTATGACTCTTTATACAAAATTAAAATTTATGCAAAAGCAATTAAAATTTTAAGAAATTTAAAAACTCATCAAAATTTCTTTCTTTCTAAAAATAGAAATATGAATTCCAGAATATGTACATATTTTAATAATATCAACTTCCTAACAGACAATACACCTACCCTTTATAGCAGATATGTGTTGTATGTATATTTCATATTATTACGTCACAATGTTTACAAAAAATTTACTTGCAAAAAACTTTTCACGAAACGCACGGTATAATGCACATTTAAACAATAAAAGTAAACATTCTTGAAAATCCAATTGTCCGAAGTTATTGAAAGATAAATATTTCGGCTCGAGTGGACCAATATTAATTAATTATGTGCGATATTATTTCAAGGTTACTGGACGAAAAATTAGAACAAAAATCAATATTTTAAATTAAGCTTTGTTTATTTTTTTCACATCAGATATCACCCAACTATGTTGATAATTTTTGAAAAATTTACAGGAATACTTATTTAAGAAATGAATATTATCGAAAAATGTAAACAAAGCCGTTGTACTAGTCTAATTAACAAGTGCATCGGAAAAAAATCATTAAAATAAAAATAATTTTTTGTTAAAACAAGAAATTTGTAGAGTAAATAATATTTCTTTTAGCAAATAAAAAATAATTAAAATCTAACTGCAACTTTCTACAACTAATATGCATATGGAAAAAAAGAGAAGAGAAAAGCAAGAAAATTATTTACATCTCTTACCTTTCAAAAAAAAATTTTTGACGGATTGCCCTCACTTGAGAAAATAAAAAACAAAATTCGATATGTCCGCGTATTTAGTATTATGTCAATGTGTTAAATACATAACACATTAAAATTTTCTGTATAAAACTCCATTTTATTTTTATTCAATTAAAACACACTTGCCGGCTTTTATTAAATTGCAAAATAAAAAATGATAAACAATTTATACGTTTCTTTTTCTTTTTTCGTCTCGTAAATAACTCGGCTTGTGTCAAGTAGGTCCAAAGTCAGTTTGTTTCTGTTGACAGGGCAACTTCTTCCTATCTAGTAAAATGTAGTTTACTGTACTTGTGTGATACACACAAATATTGTGTATTCACTCTGGGCCTCCTCACATAACCAAGCAAATGTAAATATATGTATAGCCAAGCATATAGCAATGTGTTTGTTCCCTGTTTCATCGACGTACACGCAGAGATAACGACGTTCTGTAGTATACTGCATCGTAGCATTTATTTTTCACAAGCTAACAAACATTTGTTTATATGCGATATGTACATAGTTTAATTGAAATAATTTGATGGTGTCGTCACCAGTAGAGTTATTTTTGTGTACTTACATAAATTCATGTATGAAGTGTGCGAAGCATTCAAAAACGGAAATGGAAATATAAAAATACATACATATTTGCAGGAAATAGAGAAAAAATCCTAAAAATAGGTTACTGATAAACGTTATCAAAAATCGGCTAAGTGTGAATCGGGCTCGGATAATTAGGATTCCGTATGGTGAATATATTTAAATATTATTCAAATTTGCTTGTGATAACTGAAAAATACATGAATTATCCCACATTGATTGTACTGAAAAATTACTAAATATGTAGGTATCAGTTACTCACGAAAGTCTACGTACATTCAAGTGAAACATTAGTTGTCGAATAAGAAATTTATTACGATATATTTTACAAACTTTAATCAATTTGTCCACTCATTAAACTATTTATTTAAAAGAAACTGAGCGAAAATGGCGATAAATACAAATTTTATAACAAAGAGATCAATTTTATTAACAGAAACACACAAAAATCTAGGTTCACTTTATATCTTTATTAGTGAATATTAATAGCAACTTGATTAATATTTGTGTAAGACCACCGTTTGCTTTTATGACGGCTTCTAATCTACGAGACATATATTTAACTAATTTTTTAGTCTGAATTTGTAATTGCAAACCATTCTTCAATTTTATCACTTTTCTCAGTAGTTTACGATTATAAATATTTCTTTTTTTCAGTCGCCATTTTAGTCCACCCCATAAATGTTCTATAGAGTTAAAATCTACCCAATTCAATCTGCATTGAGCTATAGTTCTGCAACGCTTTGAAATAAATTAGCTTTAAATATTTCCAAATTTACTAACGATTTACATAGGTGTAAGTAGACTTTCGTGAGTAACTGTACGGCTTTATTATTGTGTTTTCTTTTGTTATTTAAAATATTGTGTTTCAGCAACTTTTCAGCGACGTTTCCAGTAGTTCAGTAGTTTTCCGGTGATCTATAATTCAATATCTACTAACAGGGCCCGCTCTAGGGGGGGGGGGCAATCTGGGCATTTGCCCGGGGCGGCATTTTTACAACTTATGAGCAAAAAAAAATTGGCGCTTTCGCCAAAGCGGAAGACGAAAAAAAAGAAAACAAGGTGCGGAATTTTTCGTTTGTCAGGGCGGAATTTTTTCTTTTTGCCCGGGTCGACGTAAAGGCTAGTGCTTGTGCTGCTACTAACTCTATTAAAACCAAAATTTTAGCTTTAGAAACCTAAGAGATCAAGGGGAACGGCCATTTCTAGTAAATTTTGAGCTATATCATTAGGTTCACTGGATCAAAAAGTATAAAAAAATTCATTTTTAGAATCCTTAAAGATAACTCTTTTAAACGGTACCTTATACGCTTTTAATTAAATTTTTTTTTGACCAAACTGATCCCTCATTTTAATCTAAAATGGGACCCTTGTAATTCGGAAAGCTTCATAATGCAAACACCCAAAGACGGCGAAGTGGGTGACCGCCCTGAGTTTCGCAGCGGAGCCTCGCATCTATAAGAAAGCACATGAGAATTTTATTAAGGTGTTGTCGCGAGAATTTTTTATTTGTTTTGTTCGTCACCTAATTTTGTAGGGAGAAAGGTTTTGAATGATCAAAAAAGGGAGTCTGGCAAAAGTCATCATCTTGCCTACTTCTCATTTTATTCTTGTGCCGCCTCTGCAAACACCCCATCTAAAAAGTTGAACATTTAAAAAAGTGGTTTAATAGGTCACAAATTAGTAGTCCCATTAATTGATCAGGAATAGAACACTTTCTTTTTTTAAATTTTACTAATTAACCAATTATTTATCATCGTTTAAAAAACCCTATCGATCTCTCTTAGGTCATTCAAATAATTTAACCCACCATAATTTTATTTGAGTGTTAAATGCCTATGTATATACATGTATATGACACAATGGTGGAGGTGCTGGGAAGATATACTTAAACAAATTTTACATTAAATAAGTTTCGGATTTCGGATTCTAACATTAACCAATTCCATTTAACTAAAACCATTTAGAATTTAAAAATAGTTAAAGCTATCCTATTCAAATATTAGCTTGTAAAAGTTAAATGGTATAATTTCTGATATTATGGTGTGTACGTGTTTAATGTAGACAAGGATGGCAATACGGTACCATTGAGATTGTAAGCTATAAACAGTGGCGTGTAACATTTCCGTTTATTGATCGTACCCATAGTACAAACTAAGACGAAAATATAGCTCCTTACGGTGAGACAATATTAGAGGAAGTGAGATAATAGATTGTCAATGTGGATAGAGGCATACTATATATACATAGTTCTTGTATTTAGGTAAAAAATTGTGAGCTTGCCTAAATAATGATATGATTCAGTCAATGGGTTGCTGGTGGTATATCGTACATGTACATCCAAAAGGAACTATGCTCCGTACAAATGTAGAAAACTACGTCGCAGAAATTCTAGCTTCCTTTTTCACTCTCATACATGTACTATCGGTAGTTGTGTTTTGTTTATTGATTAAAAAAATATTTTTTTTAGGCGCATATTGCCTGTAATAATGCCTCTTTAATAAACATTAGGTTTTTATATGATGTATTTATTTTTATTAATTTTCACTTAATATTTAGGCTAATTGGATTACAATGTTATTCACTGAAAATTTCATTTATTCGTACGAAATTTCTACGGTTTCATTTGTACTTAATCTTTTAGTAAAATTTCTTTATTTCATATCTAGCTATACAAATGTGTACGAGTTTACTTGCATGTACTCACATATATGTACTCCGTATATATATACGAATGTGCTATATTTGTGGTGGTTCATCGAATGTTCTCCGGTTTTCGATGGCATACTACGAAGAAAGTGTTATGTGGAACGTTTTATCTCGAATGTGTCAGACATATTCGGTCAATTCATGCTGCATTGTCTATCGTATAGACGTAGTTTTAGAATTCATTTTACCTTGCAAGTAATAATTTTCTTTAATTCGTTAAAAAAGTTTTAATAATGTACAGACAAAATTTTCGTTTTTATTTTCAAATGGTCGAATTTACAGGTATATGATCAACACTATACAAAGTTGTTCTAAATCAATTTTATAGTTCTTCAATATTTTTTCAACTGGTTTATAAACCACACTTTTATTTTTAATGTTATGTTTGTAAAAGAACTGATTCGAAATATTATTTGAACGATTTTCTATTGATTTGCTAAGGACAAATTTTCCAATTTTACAATCAAAATGTCGAAGCAGTATTTAAAAATAGAGTAAGCAGAAATCTATGGCCAATTTCAAAAATCAAGCCCCTGTCACTGAAAAGTTTAATGGCGTCACAGTGATGAATTTTTTTTCTCAAATACGAGGCTATCTAAATAACTTCTTATGAGCGAGTCTGTTGGATTCTAAATTCTAGTAATTTTCATTTTTACTATAAAAATAGCAAAATTTGATTCAGAACACTGTTTTAAATCAATTTACGGACTTCATTTTGTGAAAATTGAAAAAGAGGGACACTCAAAACTGATTACTTGTTGTTAGCTAAATACTATTGAATTTATAAATATTCCATTCTTTGATTCTTTGAAAACAATAAAATGTTATCTAAATTTTAATAGTATATTACTAGTATATTTTCTGGAGTAATTTTGATATTTTGACTGTAATTTTTCCTTTTTTACTTTAAGAATATGACATATGTAATTACTGAAACTTGATTTGCACCAGTCTCTAAATTCTAGAGGGTGTAAAACAAATAACTTTCGTCCTTTTGTGGCTTGACTCATAGCACCCTGTAGACACTAAAACCGTACCGTAGGAAGCTTTTCGGAGTTAACAATCGCGTCACCCCTCAAAAGGATAAAAGTTACTTCCCCTACATCCTATATATATATATATATATATATATATATATATATATATATATATATATATACATATATATATATATATATACATATATATATATATATATATATATATATATATATATGTATATATATATATATATATATATATATATATATATATATATATATATATATATATATATATATATATATAGGATGTAGGGGAATTTAATTCTAGTGGTGGATTTACCAGCAGGCTGAGCAGGCTGGCGCCTAGAGCAGCAGATTTTAGGGGCGGCAAATTTAGGGCCAAAAGGTAGCAAAATTTGGAATTTGAAGTTTTTTTTTTTTTACTTGTCACTTATTTTTTGTAGGAAAAAAGTTTAAGAAGTTATTAAGAATTTTTTTTTAAAGAAAGTAGGGGACGGCATTTTTTACGGTACCCAGGGCGGCACTTAGGGTAAATCCGGCACTGTGTGATTCAATTTAAATTTCAATAGAATTATTTTTAATTGGTCGTCAAGGGTAATTCGTAACTACAAGTACTTTCAAAACTGCGCCTGTTATTTACAGACGACACGTGCTTTTTTATGAATGAAAGTTTGTATGCATTTAACATTATTTTTCTTACATTCTAACTTTTGAATGATATTTTTGCGCAACAGTTATCTACTTTGCTTTGAAAACAAACAAATTGTCGAGAATCGAAATCTGGTTCAGTTTTATAGAGAATAGTTTACCATGGAAACATTTTTAAACATATTTCATTTTTATAATTTTATAAAAATTACAATACATACATGTGTAAAATAGTCCATAACTAACTTTATTGTAAATTAATGTTCTTTCTTACTTTTTCGTACATTCCATTTCCACTATACAATTTGAAGAGCATTGTAATTGTGATGGCCATAAAAGAAGACCGCACAAAAAGAGTTTCTGCTGTACTCTCGTATAGGTAAGTGCAAAATGAAGTACTATAAGTAATCTAATACGGTGTTTATATCTGTAACAACAATAGAATATTATAATAATATAATGTTATCGCATAACACAAAAACACGTGGTCTCGCGAATGAGATCTTTATGCATGTCAGAAAATATCCGCGTTGGTTATATGAAATGATCACGCTTTTGATATTGCAGCTTCATTTTTTCCATGAATAGGTCGTTCATGCATAATGTATAACAAACTGGCTATTGTCTACATTATTATTACTGTATTCGCGAATTTCCAGAATGGAATTTTCGGCTATTACAGCCACTGTCATGACGCGACTTGAGCCCGGAACCATGGCAGAAATTGGTTTTAAGGTCCCTAGAAACCGAAAATAATATTCACTAAAATTTATACACTAGCGGAAACAATTAAAGGATCAAAAAAATACCAAATTTTTAGTGATTTTTCGAATGGCTGTATCTTTGTGAAAAATGGTCGTATCGGAGTCGTAAGCAAAGCAATTTAAAACCGGAAGTTTCTAGTTTCGAGATCTTGCGATAAAAAAATTTTCAAAGCAACGTGTGTGGCGCAATCCTAATAAATACACTGAAAAAAAAAATTCGAAATTTTTTCGGTTTTTTTTTTTTGGTTCACGGACTTGGAAAAATTTTTCCGACTTAACCACCATATGGACCGGATAATTTGTTCACTCAGCTTTAATTTGCTTTTTTATAGACTTTTATACGACCATTTATCGCTGGGATATCGGACTTTGAATGGAAAAGGATCATTTCGTCTTTGACCATCGATATCTCAGTAACCAATGATCACACAGAAAATTGGACGGGTGTTTTAAAAACTCGAATAAATTCTCTACAAGGATTAGCCATTATTTTTTCAGAAAAAAATTTTTTTGCATACTTTACATGAATTTGAAAAATCAAGAAAAAAAGAGAGTTTTGGTGGCTCTTTGGAAAATCAAGCGCTGAATTAAAAACTTCGAGAAAACCACTAACGTTAAGTGTGCCTTTTACAGTTCAATATACCCACAAAAACCCCACAGAGTTTCAATTTAATCCATCCAGCCGTTTTTGTGTTTCATTTGATTGAATTTTTGAAAAAATTAAAGGATCATTTTTTTGATCTTAAACTTTCATAATCTTTAACAAAATAAAAAAAAAAATTTCTCAGCTTTCTTCACATTTTTATCAATAACAGTAGGGTAAAAGCCCCGATTGTGGAACACTATTTTTAGGTATTTCATCAAACTTGCTTACAAAAATTAATAAATGAATTAAACACCCTTTTTTTTTCTTAATAAGCATGAAACCAAGTTTTTTTAATCCAATGAATATGTTTTTAAGAAAATATAACCCAAAAATTTTGATTTATTAATGTTTTGTTTTATAATTTGTTGACATCTATAAAAAAACAGACAGAATATATTAACACCCTTTAAAAAATCAGCACATTGACACCTAAAAAAGAACACGTATGTACAACATGAGATACATTACATACCATTCACATACATATTTTGCCATCTTTTCACTCTATGACATAGAGTGACATCTAGTAGTAAATAGAATGTCAAATTAAAAAATATAGAATGGTTTAAATATTCGATAAAATAAACGACCAAAATCACAGAATATACCAAAATACCACAGAAAAATACTATATTTTGTTTCGCCATCTATGTATTTTGGTAAAGTTCTAATCAATTCTAAACCTTCTAAACTAACTTATCAAAATGGCGACAATTTTTCATTATTAATAAAATTTTGCAACTTTAAATCAATATTTTTTTATTTATCAATTGACGATACGCTCCGAAATAAAAAAAATATTAAAAATTTTACGATTTTAAAGCAGTAAGTAAATATTTTAGACTCAAAAAGAAATTAAAACTATTTATAATATAAATTTTTAGTTATTTTAAGTACATGATTTTAGTTAAATACAGAGGTTATATTGTGTACTGAAAGAAATACACATATATATAAATTACATTTAAACCGAATAAAAAGATGATTTAGCTCTTATAATCTCTTAACTGGACTAATAAAAATTATTTGTATAGTTTTATTGCGCTAACTTCGAAAATTAACTGGAAAATGTTGAAATTTATAAGGCATGTGTTTCGATAAATAAGCATTGATCAAGCGCAAAAGAGACACATTCAGCAAAAATTGTTTAATATATATATGTATTTCTTTAATTAAGTAAAGAAACATTAAATGTGAGATGAATTTAAATTGAAAAACAATCATTCTATTAATAATAATTTTTGTTATCAGACGTTTCTTTCAGAAATAACTTCATTAAGATATAAATGTCAAAACTGTTTTTCTATTGGATCGCGTTCCACAAACGGGGCTTTTACCCTATTTAAATTTATAAAAAAAAAGAAAATTTCTTAGAAAATTTTCAAAAAAAATTTAAATACTGTTATTGATAAAAATGTGAAAAAAGCTGAGAAATTTTTTTTTTCATTTTGTTGAAGATTTGTCGCAAACCGTTGGACAAGTTCGTTAACCAGACACGTTCGATGCCCGGAATATGGTTTTTTTGGCAATTTCCGTGAAAAAAAATAGTTTTTTTCCAAATTTTCCCCTTATCAAAACTTTTTGAGAAATTTTTTTTATACCATCGGAAAGAGGAGAAAAAATCGCATAAAAAAGGTCTTTAAACTATTATTCTATGACAACTAGTTTCCAAGAACAACTAACTTTTATAAACGGAAATTCGCTATGTTATGCGAGGATGCTGCGACAGGGGTATTACGTTGTTATAATTGTTTTAAGCTATTTTCCATGAAGAAGTTCCTGAACTAGTCAAATAGTATACTTAAATTTTTCAGTGTTTTTCATAAATAAGACGATGATAGGTTCTCCGAGTCGTTTTAATTATTTTTATAAAAACTGGCATACAGGACCATTAGAAAAAAGAGTTCTGTCGAATTAATAAAAGGGAATTTTGATTTTTTGCTAGCAAAAATGAAAATAAATGAGAATATTACACTCACATTACCTAAATTTAACCAATTACCCTAATTACAATCACTTGATTTAAGATGAAAATAATTTTTTAAATTTTCTGACCTTAGTAAGTCTACTAAAATTTTCCTTCAGTTAATATGAAGCCGTTCTTTTTCCGAAAAAATCTTCTGTCGAATCATTCATTTTTCTAAAAGAAATTTCGTCAATTTGACAGAAAAGCTCCCTTCCAGATTACTCTAATTAGTCTAATTCTACCAATTCCCCAAATGAAAAGTCATTTCCATCAAGTCTAATTTGAGATAAAGGAAATTTTTTGACTTTATGATGTCAGGAAGATTTTTAAATGTCTTAAAAATTAAAAATAAAATGATAATTTGACAAAATTTGAAATAAATCATAGATTTTCATAATCGCCCTTTTCAGTTTAGATATGTTGGACCCACGTCCTAACATCGGCAGACCTAATTATTATTTTCTGAAACAATTCTTGTGCAGGCCTCGAAGCGGGAACTTAGGATGCTTACAATTAGGGCTTGGAATACCGGTGTCTTTTTATAATACGGGTATTCATTCGGTATTAAAATTTAAAATACCGGAATTCCGGTATTTCGGTATTTTTTCGGTATTGCATGAAAATGGTATAGAAAAAAGAAAAACATTAAAAAACACTTTTAATGAAAATCGTTTTTGTATAAGTAGGTAATTTATTTTATTAAAAACGATTGATAATAGTAATAATAACAAACTCCATCATCTTTAGATTTTAAAAATCTAATTAAAACTAAATACAAAATATAAAATAGCAACACAAAGTAAACGGAATAACAACAAAAAATAATAAAATATAAATTTTCTTTGATTCTACAACACATTTAATTTAAAAAGATATATACACGAACTACGAGGGCCGAAAAACACAACTAAAATAGTTCAAAGACGTGGTGGCAATTCTAAAATAATTTTAAAAATCCATGGACATGTAAGTTTCTCCTCAATACTTACACAGAGCAATAAAAAAATCCTTTCAAGGAATTTTTTAAATACCATTAGATTTAACAATAGTAAAATATTTTACTCATACATAATTTTGTATTTTTTCTGACAGAAAATACTTAAAAATATGTATTCCAGAATTTAAAAACATATGAATTATTATGAATGAACGGTATTTGGTCATCTAAACATCTGGAAAATATTAAACAAAACCCAAAACTGAAGATATTGTAATAATTTATGATCCATGCTTATACTGTTATATACAAAATAGTCTACAACAATTCAATACCAATAGTAGGTACCTAAATCTAATGCAAAAATATTTAAAATATGTAAATATATAAAGTATCTGATTTTACTAATACCGAAACCGAAATACCGGTATTTGGAATTTTGATACTGGTTTTATAAAATGTATAAAAATGTCCGGTATTCCAGTTTTTCGGTAGTATCGAAATACCGGTGCCCATGCTCTACTTACAATATCTTTTTGTGTCCTGCTCAATACTGTATTTCAAAGCTCGTTGGGATGAGAGAAATAAATTGTAACGGGTAAAAAATATTTTAGGGTGGCATCATAGTGCGTTAAATGTTGTCGTGACTCAAATCATTAGAGGGAGACGCTTGTCCTTGAGCACACGTGTTCGTTGATGACCATGAAGCATCGCCACGATCAGAGTAGAACATCTAAATAATTTCTATGAGTCAGGGAGTCAGTGTAGGATGAATGTTGTTACGCACAATATTGAGGCACCGAAAATTTTAACAACGACTGTTGATTGTCAATTGACGATGCAACGGTCCATTAATTTCAGGTGAAAATTTGAGTTAAAATGGCGGAAGTGCTGGTAAATATATAGATAAAGAGAAAAGACACTCCTAACGATTATAGATATTTAGAAAATACCAATTTATGTGTTAAAATTAAGCTAAAATAAATAGGTACATATAATATGGTATTAATATAAGATCTATATGAAAATTTCCGCATGATACTAAAACTGAAAATTGAGGTTATTGGTCTTTAATTAGGTCAACAATTGAATGCCGTAACAATACTTTTTCGCTTTTCTATCTCACTTGTACATAGTCGCGTGTACATACACATACACGTATACAAGTCAACTGACAGTTTTTCCGCGTGCAAATTAAAGTTCCGGAATACACTATATTTACTTATAAACAATTTCCTTTGTTTGCATATACGTATATATTTATTTTCTAATTAATATAAATATATTAATTAATTGGGTCTTGTATTAATAACAAATACTTGATAGATACTGACGAAATTGTGAATAATGCTTTGTTTACATCGGTTTAGTAATAATCACTTACTCTGCATACGCATAGACTTACGTTTAAGTACTGTTTCGATGTGTTTAAACTAATGATGGGCATAATCGAATGAAGATTAATCGATCATTCGATTATTAAAATATCTCGAGATATAATAAAATTATTCGATTATTTTTCATTCGAATGATTTTAAAAAAATATCTGGTGATAAAACAAATTCGATTCTTTTAAGTGATCCTAGTTCCTACTAAATACCAGGTAATAATTATTTAGTGGGTCGTCATATCTATTGAAAACAGGCAACAGTTTAAATTAAAAAAAAAAGGTTAGTGGCTAAAAAAGCCTTATGACTCATATTAATCATAGATTCATAGAACTCGAATTGAACGGAGTTTAACAAATTGTAAGTTAACTGTAACTTGATTAAATTGACTCAAATTTTTTATAACTCGAGTTGCAATATCAGCTGAGTTAAATTTGCTACTAGAGCTACAGTTCTCTCAAGTCAAATTTTTCTGACTTAAGTTGTGTGCTATTATCTTTAACACACGTCGATAAGAAATATTTTGGTATTTCAAGTAGATGATTTTCATAATTTAGAAGTCGCAGTTATAGCGTAGTCAAGGTTTGAATATTTCAAGGCTGAATTAAATTTTACAATATTTTTGAGTAACAATATTTCAAAAGTTAACTTTCGTTTTAATACCATGCAAACTTGATAAAATTTTCTCAAAAGACTGCTCTTATTTAAAATTTCAGTACATTTGACATTTTCTTAGCTTTTTTTTTCTATTTTAAATATGTTCAGCAAAACCATTTTCCATTTAGTATTTTAAATGCATTTTGGAAACCATTTTCCATTTTCTATTTTAAATGGTTTCTATGAACTACTTTTCCTAGCCCTGCTGAATGAATAGTCTTTCAACAAGCTAAAATACCTAAAATAATTAAATAATAAATACATAAATAATAAATAAATTAAAATAATATAAATTAATTAAAGAATAAATAAAGAAATAATAAATAAAGAAATTAGGTCTACTTCGCTAGAATTTGTAACACCTAAAGGAGTCACCACATTCTCGCCGAGGTTGGACGAGGTTCCTCGTCGAGTTCCTCGCTGAGGTTGGCTCAGCCATATGAATAGCATTAAAACACCAGCCGTGAGACACAAAGAAATCACCCTCTACATTCTCGTTTCGTCCAACCTCGGCGAGAATGTGGAGACTCCTTAATAAGATGATTTGTTTATCAAATCATATTATCAAATACCTATACATAAATAACATTAATAACAATAAATATATACTTTATTCTCTCATTAAAGTACTAAATAATTAAATTACACTATTTACCTCTTTCTAAACTTACTGATTGTCAACAACTTGTATGATATCGGATATTATTGTCAGATTAGGTTAATTACCTATTATCAGTAAATGTAAATATTGTTAATGTTATGCAAGTGTTTTGTACACCATATCATAAGTATTAATAATAATTTTATAATTTACTAACATTCGCTATTGAATTCTGAGAAAAAATGGTTTTATATTACAACAACCATTACAAATCATTTACGATTTTATATACAGGTGTCAAAGAAATAAGTATTGTCCTTTTAAGGGCTGACTCATAGCACCCTGTAGACTCTAAAACCATAGGAATTTTTTCGGAGTTAACAGTCGCGTCACCCCTCAAAAGTATAAGAGTTATTTCCTTTACACCCTGTATATAATATGTTTGAGGATTTGGCGCCTCAAAAAAATATTTATTAAAAATTTACCATTTAGCCCCAGTCTCCCCTAAGTGCATAAACACTTGCAGTTTAAACATGAAGAGTTTACGGAATGTGCCCGGTTTTATTTAATTTGTTGACATAAGATGTAATTATATTACGTAACCTTGTATAATTCTAATTATCTGTAATTAAACGAAATTTATAATCGATTAAAATTACTCATGTATACATTGGAAATTTATGGACATATATATATATATATATATATATATATATATATATATATATATATATATATATATATATATATATATATATATATATATATATATATATATATACCCCTGTCGCAGCATCTGCATAACATAATGAATTTCTAAAGATTGGGCACTGGGAGCATGGAGTTTAGCTCTCTAACTGTGAAAAAATTTTAAAAATTGGTTAAGTAGTTAATTTTTAGCGCTTTTGGGCCCTCGGGACCTTGGTGAATCTCATATATTATAGCATATATGCATTTATATTATTTAATTTTTAAAAGGTGAAAAAATTTTCAAAATCGGTTGGGTAGTTTTATTTTTGGCGCTTTTGGGACCGCCGGACACTGGAAGACGGGTCATTATTTGCTATTTGTTTTTTTTTTGAGACATTTTTTAAAATAAAAAAATTGTTTAAGAAAAAACTGCCACTTAATATATCAAAAGTTTATCGTTTTTGTAGTGTCATTTATGAATGGGCCAGTCATTTACAGGATATTTTAAAAATTATAAGCACAAAAGGAAAACACTGAGCAGAGGAGTGACATCCTATACATAGGAGAGACAAATATACCCAGGACCGTGGAGAGAAATGCCGGGCCCCGGGAATAAATCACATTTTTAAAAAAATTTTCCCCCAGGAAATGTGACGAGCAAAAAAAAAGTTCTTTTTAATTTTTCTTGGGCCCCTTAACGACAACTACGGGCCCCCTCTTCCAGTCTGGGCCTCGGGGCTGTAGCCCCGGCTACCCCACTCTCTCGTCGGGCCTGATAATACCAGAAGAGACAATAAATTATACCTGCGATTATTCTGTATAATAAAAAGTTCGAACAGTTGTATGGAATCTTTTCAGTAATAAAAAAAGAAAACACAAAGAATAAATAATAAAAAAAATCTCAAAATTTTTGTTTATAAAATTATTTATAGAATTAAAAATTAGAAATTAGAATCAGGCACTTGAAACAGATACATATATGATCAATACATACAGAGGAATTTTAAATAACAAACCCGGTAATAATTGTTCAAAGTTAAAAATGTAACTTTTCTGGCGTAACTGTCTCTCACCTAGTGTCTATATGCCAGAGGAAAGACATTATCTCAAGCCAGAGGAGTGACAAATTTATATAAAGTTGACAGAAATAACAAATCAAAAAGATATATATGTATCAATATATTCACGGAATTATTGCATATTTATGTATCAAATTATGTTTATATAATGACAATACACATAAATTTATAAATTTTACATTAACACTTTCAGTCCCACGGCTTCGGCATCCGAAACGAAACAAAACATCCCCAGAGGCCGACCGCGATCAATGATTAATTGATTAGTTGGTTACGCATTATGTGTGCTATGTTTATCATCATTCATCACACGGATGTGTTCCTACTCACACAAATACATACCAACACACACTACTCTTTTGGTTTCTATGTATAAAAAATTTTAAGATAAACAAAAAATACATAAAAAATATAATTTATATTTTTAAATAAAATTGATTTGAATGTCAGCGTATATATAGTATGTAGGTATCACGTACGTATGTTTACAGTTTTACACATATGTACATGGTGAAGTGTGTTGAATCTATTCAGTGTTTGAATAATTTTATGTTATGTATTTGTTTATATAAAGTTTTTTAAATATTGCCGGCTTCTGGGGAAGTTTACTATGAAAGTGCTCGGGCCTCATAGTGTTAACCAGAAGAAAGACATCGCTCACCGACCATATAACCTTAATTCACAAGACCATGTGGTCAACTGAGGACATCATTTAGCTAAAATGGGAAATAAATGGCTTGTAATAACTTATTTAAGCTATTACATACTTTTATATTTGCACTGTTGTATGTTTTATATATGATTTAGTTTTAAAATAAATATTTACTTATTAATCAAAAGTAAGAATGAAGGAACTGTTCCGTAATTTTCTCAGCTACTTGCGAAAAGGACATACCAGAGTAGTGACATTTTGTACCTTTATTATGATTTTTTTTCTAAATAATGAAAATGTATTTCAATTTCAGACCTTCTGTAACATGTAAAGAACATTTCTTACAAAATATTTTGATAGAACGTAACTTACAAAATATTTTGATAGCCATGCTAAAATCAAATAGCAAATAATGACCCAGACCTCATATAACATATAATATAACTTATATCCATCTAAAATAGTTTAGCTCTTTAACAGTAAACCCATTTTCAAAATCGGTGATGACGTATTCTTGAAAAGTTAGTTTATTTTTATTTTGAAAAATGAAATAGATTGTTATTGTAGTTAACGATAAAAACGATGAAGTATTTATTGTAAAAAAAATTCAGCAAATTTCTTAATTTTTTTCAAAAGCTAGTTCACTTAGAAAAGTGTTTTAAAAGCTTGCCTTATGTAATTTTCAACAAATTTCCAACAAAAATATCTTTATGACAATACTTTATTGCCTATACGAAGCCATTAAAATATTTATTTAAGTATGATCCATGTAGTGTGACCGATTTAAGTAAATTCAAATTAATTTAATATTTTCGAAAAATCGTTTTTATCCACATTAAAATATTATAAAAAGTTTTTTTATAATCTTTTTAGGTAATAGTTAAAACCGCATTGGTTTATTTATGGTGGGAGCACTGGGTATAGATACTACTTGTGACGTTTCAAATTTAAATGGACAACATCATACAATCACTAATGTTTATGAAATATTAAAATGTATACAGAACGGTGAAAGGAAAATACATAAATTAATATTATAATTGATAATAATGATAATAATTATAATTAATATGCTAAAAGTATCTATCCAAATATGTGTAAATTGGTTTTCAATATAAATCGTAAAACCTTTGATTCCCTTGAATATTTTGACTTGGTGCTTGTTTTGAAAACAAAAATATTTTGATAAACCAGTTAGCTATTCTATTCTTTCCATTTGTTATCATATCATCAAAAATGTTAATTAGCATGTATAATATAGCAAATCTGAGTTGACAATAAGGGAAATAAAATTTTACAAGTCAGTTTTACACTGGAACAAAATATTTAGTGAATATAGTTAAATATCGTTTTTAAAGTTCCTACGTGAGTACATGTAAGTAAGATAAAAAAGTATGTACAATAGGTAAAATAATACCTAATACATGTAAATAATTTATATAAGTAATAATCCTAATAATAAAATTGAGTTGGTGGTATGAATGGATGTTGGCTGTTTTTTTTTCTTTATATTGTGGTTTTCGATATGATAATGTGATCGACTAGCAAAAATAAAACGGAGCATGTTTTGTCAGACATTACATTGTTCTTTACTGTTCTAAAATTACGGTCACTACGGTAACTGTTTGCTACGATTTTGTATTTTGATTTTTCAGTTTTCATTAAAATATATTTCGATTTAAATGTGCTATTTATTCTGTCATAATTCTACTTACCTTTAAGCTACATTTTTTAATTCAAATGTAAATATTTAACCAAATACAGAAAAAGATGTATATTTAATTCAAATAAATTAATTTTTGTTCCTGTTTTGTGTTTATTTTCAAATTTATGGTTAAATTTTAATTTAAAAATTTTAATTTATGCCACATAAGTGTCTTAAACAAATTTATTTTTTTAATTATTTCTTATTATTCTCCAAAAAATTGTTTTAAAAATTTTAAACATCAGTTTTTGAATGTATTTCATTTTTGCACGATTTTTTTTTTTTTTGTTTTTGTATGTAAATCCGACTTTTGAAATTAAGTCAGCTAGAAAAGATGAATTTATCTGGTTTGCCATATTCGTTGTCCTTTATTACTAACAACCAATAACTTTTAAAATTTGATTGCTGGTCAACTTTTTTCTCGAAGTTGGCGGATTATATATGTATATGTATATGTATGAAATTTCAATAAATAAGTCAATAACAAAATTAATTTCTGATTTTATTTTAATTGATAAATGATTGATAATGAATTAGTTGATAAAGGAAATACATAAATCAATCGTCATTTTGATTATTTGCAACAAATATTTTAATAAAAATAATTCATATAAATAATTATCTAAATTGAAACAAGAGAGCACTATCCGATACTGACAGCTGACAATGAGATGTAGAGAAGAATTATCTTTCTTTTTCTATCCACTTGTTATATTGTTTTGTGTCATTCATTAAAATTGATTGAACATAATCATAATTAATCATTTGTTATTAAAAGCACCGGATCTATATGATTCTCCTTTCATGTTATGTTACAATTTTTTATTAATTTTTTTTTTTTTTTTTTTGGTAATTTCATTATTGTTAATGTAACTAAAAATATTGACTTTTTTTATAATGTATTTTTAACATTTTTGTACATCAAGATATTTGGTATTTTTATAACAAAGTATAATAAACTACTAATTTTGCTGTATTACAAGTCTACTTTAATAACAAAAAATTTTTATTTTTATTTTTAGTTATTATAGATTGTTTCTATTTTTAAATTTATTTAGTTTATAGTTGGGCTACAAGAATACTTTCCCTAATAAAGGTAACTTTGCCAAACTACATTTTATGTAAAACAAAATTTCATTCATGTCGCGTCGCGTCGGTAGTATTTTTTTTTGGTCGAATTTTTCAATATGAAAAGTTAGACTATTACAGTCTATACGATAAGAACGGGACGAGGCGAGAATAGGGGCGCTATCCGTTTTCGGACTCGTAGAACTCGATTTTGAAGAAAAAAATGTCTGCTATATATATATATATATATATATATATACCCTTCCTTTTGACATGTGTAAGGTCCTCCTACGGACAGAATGAGCTGAAATTTGATAAGTGGAGCTCATTCCGATGCACAACAATACTATCAAAGTGGGGTCAAATTCTGGATCCAACCCAACTTTGAAGGGGGTGGTGGGGGGCGATAAAACAATAAAACTTTTCCAAACTGGTTGGAAATAATGTTCCGGCCAATTATCTACAACATATCCAAAATTCAATTTCCTAGAATAATTTGGGGAAAAATGTGTTTTCTTTGGATCTAGCACGCCCACAGCCCCACAGAATTAACGTAGGGGGTTGAAATTTTGTATGTTGATAGAGTCCGTACCTAGGGTGTACTTTTTGGTTGTTTCAATATTTTACCCCCATCCCCACTATTTTTAAGCTACAATTTCATGCTTTTTCGACGTTTGTCACGCGTACAGGTCATGTAAATAAACCGGGAGGGCTGAAATTTTGTATTTGGATTCAGATAATATCAAGGATGTGCCATTGGAGGTCTCAACTTTTAACCCTTACCCCCACCATTGTTATACCAAAAAAACATGATTTTTCTTGTTTTTTAGCAGTTTTGTCAGGGTCAAAATCTCCCTAAATAAACCTAGAGGGCTGAAATTTTGTATATAGGTTATATAAATAACCAGCCACTGCTTTTTGGAGGTTTCAACTTTTAACCCTTACCCCCACGAATTTACGCTAATATTTCCTTGATTTTTTTGTTTTTTTTTTCTAACACGTCTAGAGACTCTATGAGTAAACCTAGAGGGCTGAAATTTCGTACATGTATTGAGTTAGTGTCCAGTTAGTGCCTTTTAGGGATTCCACATTATCTTACCCCCAACTTAAAATAAATCATTTTAATACTAATAGAAGTAGGTATAGTAAATCTTTAAAAAAATGTGAACTAACTGTTATAATAAATGTAATAAATATTGTAATGTAAAAAATATTATTAAAGTCAGTTTTAAAATATGAATTTTGGATTTTTTGGAAAGAAAAAATATCTTCATAAAGGCTTTCCAGTTCACTATTTAAGGTCCTTTTTTAATATTTAAAAATAAAACATAAAGGCTATTGGCGGATAAGCATGGATAAGAAAGCCTTCGTACGAATTGTGTTGGCTTTTTCCTGCTAACTGCTATCGACATAAAATTGAAATTTACTGAGAGTCAGCCCTTAAAAACTTAAACCCTTTTTTAAAGCCCCGATCAGCCGGACAGTTATCTTCAGTTTTGAAAACACGAAAATAACAATCCGCCTGTACCCTTTCAACCACATTTAAGTATCTTGAAAATACCGAAGATGTAGGGAAAAATTCGACTCCCGTGATGAGGCTCCGTTGCTCACGGTGTTTCTTTCGTAACAGGAACATTTCTAATAAGTTAATGGTATTGTATTTTATATGAATTTTTCTAGCATTGGAAGCTGCAATTTCTTCAAGTTACAACTACTTGAAAACAGTAACATATTACCTATATGAATTAAAAAATACTAATAATTTGAGAAATCGAAAAAAAAAATAGGAATACCCCTGTCCTAAAAAAAGTTTTACATAAAATGTTATTTGGCAAAGTTACCTTCCATAGGCAAACTTGTTAAGTTTGATGGCATTTTTCAAAAAATTGTTTGTATGTTCAAAAAACCATTAATATCCGAGATTTAGTTTTGTTAAAACATAAATAAAAATTAGTAAATTGATTTAGATTCAATTGATATAATTAAGTACTGTTTATTATCAACTAAAACTGTTTTATTATATTCTAGATGTAGAACTATTCGTTTAAAATAATACGAGTTTTCTTGAAATTTCCATCAAAAATTTTATTTTACAAGGGGAGTATCAAAAATGAGAATCAGGGATTTAGGAGAAATTAATGTTTGTTGTAGAGTAAGATTCCCTCAGTATTGTAGTAAAAATAATTTAGACTAATGCGCCTTCGTTTAGAAATTAAACACGGGAAAAGTTTCGATTAACATTTGTTTGATATGCATCAGTTATATATTTTAGAAAATAAAAAAGTTTTAACTAGGTAGACGACAAACCCGCTAAAAATATAAAATATATCAGAACATAAACGAATCAAAAATGAAAAGTCAAAGTTTGACTAGTTTCGAATACTACAGTAAATATCATCAGAAAGCGAGCACCAAACAAAAGTGTCAATCGAAGAAAAATTGACCAACATTAGAAGTTATATTAATAAATTTCAAAAGGTCATGTATGAAAATAGTAAAGTATTTATAAAGAATATATTTAGAAATAATTTTGACAACAGAATTATCAAAATTATGTAAAGCGTAAACAAATATTAAAAATGATTTTTAAAAAGTTCTGAAAATTTCTTTTTTGCTTTCAAAACTACGTAACTGATACAGTCAGGGCTGGGAAAAATGGTTCATAGAAACCATTTAAAATAGAAAATGGAAAATGGTTCCCAAAAATGCATTTAAAATACAAAATGGAAAATTGTTTTGCTGAACATATCTAAAATTGAAAATGGAAAATAGTTATTTAAAATGGATTATAAAATGCAAAATGCTTTTTTTTACTTTAAATTTATTCTATAAATTTTTTATTATTATTTTAATTAACTAATTTTTAAAAAAAATAATAAAAAAAATGAGAAACTCTTCAAATATTGTTACTTAAAAATATTTTAAAATTTAATTCGGCCTTGACATATTCAAACCTTGACTACGCTACGACTGCAACTTCTAAATAAAATTATGAAAATCATTTACTCGAATACAAAAGTATTTCTTATCGACGTGTCTTAAAGATATAGTAATACACAAAAACTCAAGTGACATTGCAACTCAAGTTATAAAAAATTTGAGTCAATTAAATCAACTTACATTTAATTTACAATTTGTTAGACTTCAAGTCGTTCAAGTTCTATAGTATACAACTATACACATAAATTTGAATATACATGCATTTTCATTTTAAATGTAAAATGGATTCAAATTTTCATTTTAAATACAAAATGGAAAATGGTTTGATCGAACTTATTTAAAATAGAAAATGCAAAATGCCATTTTGTATTTTAAATACATATTTAAAATGAAATCATTTTAAATAGTTCCCAGCCCTGGATACAGTCATATCAAACATGATATGTTTTTCGAAACTTCTCGTGCATTTAATTTCTAAACGAAGGCGCATTGCCCTAAATTATTTTTACTACAATACTGAGGGAACCTTACTCTACAACATATATTAATTTCTCCCAAATCCGTGATTCCCATGTTTGATACTGCCCTTGTCAGATTGACAAGGGCAGTATCAAACAGTGTATACATACTTGGTTTGAAATAGTTTTTTTTTTCCTTAAACAGGCTTGGCGTGAGGGCGCAGACGGAGCTGCGGCTCCGGAGCCCGATCTTGTTTCTTACTTAATTTTGGGTGTTAGTGGCAAATGTAATATTTACCGGATGGCCCGGAATCCTTGGTTTCTCTCCACGGCCCTGACCGTAAATTGACTCATCCACAGTAATAATTACGTTTTAATGACGTAATTACTAAATATTTGAATTTGACCATAAATTGTGTTATAGTAATATATTATTTTATATAACTCTTATCGACATTTGGATATTATAACACATTTTTTATGATTTAAATGGCAAAATAATTAATTTTTAAATAAATTCACATTTGAGAATCACGTTTTTTTCTCAAACAAATTTTCAACGTTTATTTTTATCGATAACTAAGCCAAACTATGTATTTAATTTCTAATAATAATTTTATTATTTATCTTTATTAATAAATAAATAATGTTTACATTCTAATTGCATTACTTTAGTTACTATATATGTTTGCATTTCACACAATCTAAGGTATTAATAGATGCATTACATATTTAAAATATGCATTTATCGTCAACATTATTATTATACACATTGTACGTAAATATTTTGGATTGTTTTCAAATCGTGACAGTGAACGTGTTTTTTTGGCTACAGTGGCCAGAAAATGCAATTAATTTAATAAATTATTAATTTCAAAGTTAATTTTACACTGATCATTTTGTAGATATTGTATTTTACAAAGGTGTAAAGTTCTTGAATAGGTGTTATTTTTACCACATACAAAAAATCAAAAGCAGAGAATTTGAGTGTAATAATTGAAGAGGTGGATTCCAAAACGCGCTAAGTCACTTTTTGCAATTTTTCAGGAAATGTAAAAAACTATCTAGCTAGGCAAATGTAGTAATCTGTTCAAATTATTTCAAGTTCTTAGATTCTTCTTCAAGTTCTTATTATTTTCAAGTTCTTAGATAATAATTATTATTAATATTATTTATTTGTTCTTATTTATACATATAATTTTCAATAGATTATATTGAAAAAAAAGCCTTTAAAAAGTTGGGTTGAGTTGGTTAAAATAAACCTAGTTTGTTTAAATACAGATATATTTTATTCAAGAAACATTTTAAACATTAGCTATTTCATGTGTTTGACATAACAGAAAATCTGTCTACAAGCAAATTTGGAAAAAAATACCAGCTATTATTGGAAAAAAAAATTCAATGGTTTACGAGTAAATTTGACTTAGAGCGTTTTGAAATAAAACTTTCACTGACTTAGCGCTTTTTTGGAAAACATTCCATTTTTCATCATTCATTTTACAATAGACTAAGCTCATTTTGAAGGGTAGCACTACGAAAATCGTGTAGAGCTGGACTTGAACATTCTGCATCAACTAAAATCTCACATTAGACAAAAAATGACTTCATCCATCTCTGGAATCCATCTCTTCAATTTTCAGTCTTATTATTTCGAAAATTTTTACTCTAGTGGTTGTCATTCTCGTAGTATTCTTGCCTGTGTCTACGCAGAAACGTACGCAAAGGAACCCACAAAAAGATTTTTCTTTATATAAAAATATATAAAGTAAAGACCCCTATACCGGAACACTATTTTTAGGTGTGTAATTAAACTGGCTTATAAAAATTGACAAATAAATTAGACACCCATTTTTTTTTCTTAATAAGCATGAATGAAAGTTTTTTTAATCCAATCAACATGTTTTTAAAAAAATACAACCAAAAAATTTTTATTTATTCATGTTTTTCTTTTACAAAATGTCGACATCTATATCCAAACAGAGAAATATTAATGACATTAAGAGTTAGGAACCGATAAACAAACAGACGTGTAATATGAGTAATATCACACATAAAGTGACATCTCGACGTCAAAGTGGAAAACAGAATGGTTTAAGTATCAGACGTAAATAAAGGATAAAATACTGTATTCAACCAAAATTGTTTAATATATATATGTATTTCTTTAATTAAGTAAGGAAACATTAAATGCGAGGTGAATTTAAATTGAAAAATAATCATTGTGTTAATAATAATTTTTGTTATCAGAAGTTCCTTTCAGAAATAACTTCATTAATATATAAATGTCAAAACTGTTCCAAAATCGGATCGCGTTCCGGTATAGGGGCTCTTACGTTACCATTACTAAGAATGATTTTTTTTTATCTGTAACGGACGTGGTTAGGGTCACACCAATCTCAAGTATTTTGAGATACAGCAATTAGGAGTAAAAAATGTATTTTCAAATTTTTATTTTGATTGTATCACAATCCGTATTTACTGTATTTTCAAATAGTAAATTCAATGCTGCAACAGTGAATCAATAATGCATAATAAAAATCAATTATTTCAGACATTTAATAATGTCTGAGATAATTTCAGATATGATCTATTTCACTTAAATTTAAGCATGATTCATCACTTACGAATTTACGGAATTCCCGTTTTCTTAGCTTTATCTCTTTCATTGTTGCAAATGCGTAAATTTTAAATTTGCAGTTTGTTTTTAGAAAAGACTAGAAGATTGATTTGTTTCGAATATAAGAATTATTTAATTTTTTAACGATGACTCATGCTCAATTGTATTTGAAACGAGGTATATCTGAGATACGCTTGACACGGTAGAGAAGGGGACCTTTTACGGACACATAAATTTGACCACCTGTATTACCTGTATCCATAAATAAATATTTGTAAAAATATATGGTAATTATAAAAACTTATGCAAAGTAATAATTCTATTCTTAGTTATAACCACAGACCAATGAACACTACTATATTATACTACTAGACAAAGACTACATAATTGACTGAGTTAGCATAACTTTTCATTTTTGTTATGAAAATGACGAAATTTCTTCTAGAAATGTGATTAGCTTGACAATAGTCATGCCTAATTTTGTTAAAAATTAAAAGAACGACTTCGAAAACTTATAATTCGCTTACAGTTTCATTATTCTGTTTTATGATTTTTAACTCAATGAAAAATTTCAGTAAATTTGAAAATGTCATTAAATTATTGTATAATTACACAACTGAACAAAATTTTTTCCCAGCCTTTCCACCATAATTTATTTGCGTGCTAAACGTGTAGATGTCCACTGCTGCTTGAAAAGAAAAAGTTCCCAAATATTTCTTTACTTTTAGTTTCATTTTCTCTCACAGTGGTCGCAGTGGTTTGATACAACATAATTATTTGTTATATGTTTGTCTGAAACATGGAAAATATTATCTAGGCTGTTTTACACAAATATCTTTATTTTCCTATGTTCAACGTGAAAATTTTTGACCAATCTGAGTTTCTCTAACGTTACCAAATTCCGAAAAATGGGCATCCTATAGTTGAACATAATATGATAGGGGAATAGGAAAAGAAAACATCAAGTTATGAAGAGGAGAATCTTTTTTATTTAAGACTGTACTTTACACAAATTTTTCTTTTTTTTTTTCTTTTAACAAACAGACTTATTATAAATATTCATACTATTCCATTTAATATTGTAAATTCAATAAAAATCTTTTCAGGTGTCAATTACGCAAGAAGAACAAACTGACACAAATTTAAGAAGAAAAATTTCATTCAGAAATCAGTTGTTTTTACAATAAAAGCAAATACATTTTCTTGATTTAAAATCCAATTAAAAGAATTTTTATATTATGACTGTCTACTATCCCAATTTTCATATCGATGATCGGCCTAAGATTTTTGCATATTAAATGATATTTTATACTGCACTTTCTGTGTACAGAAAATCGTTATGCTAAACTTTCACACGCAAATACACTTGCATAAAAGTAAAGTTTTGAGGGGACGTGGCCAGATTTTTACAGGTAAGTACTATCCAGGAAGAGTTAAAATACTTACTTACCTTAAATTTCATTTGATTTTTTGTTGCCATTATAAATATATTACTTAAAAAATTTTATACTTTATTATTGTTGACTTTATCAGAGACAAAAGGAACAAATCCCGAGCCAGAATCCATTTTTAAGTACATGAAAATTTAACTAAGGCATCTATACTGACCATTTCCTCAAACTTTCACGATTTTAAATTTAGGTGGGAGTCATTCTTAATAACAAAAATAGAAATCATATAAGTAAAGTATAACAATGTTACTTGCATGTGGAAATTCATCTTTATTTTTGATTTAACTGACTTTTTGAAAATGGAAGTTCTATAAACATTTTTTGTGCCATTCTGTCACTAGCTATGTCTAATAACGTTAATAAATAGTAAACTGTCATTGGGACATTTTATTTGTAACAACTTAAAATTTTGATTATATTATATAAAGATTTTTTTAACATCTATGAGTTAAAATGTGATAAAAGGATGAAAAATTCAGTCTTTTCAAGACCCGTGAAAGAAAGACAATATTTTTGCATAAGTTGACATTTAATATTTAAATTATAATTGTTAAAATGTTTTTTTTTTAGTCAGTAGTTTTATAATATATTGCTTTTTTGAATAACATCAATCTTTTTTGGTTTTAAAGATAACCGAGATAACCCATCAGCAGGTGTGTTTATATTTCTAGTGCTATTTTGCGCGTTTTTTTTTTTTTTAATTACTGTGATTAGCGACTGTGAGAATATTAATTTTTACAGTGAGCGGAAAAATTGTTAGGTACATCTTTCTCTTTTTGAAACCATCTCAGTCAGTTGGAAATTTTAAATTTGGTAGTCATATATGTAGTACTACTATATTGCTATTATCTATAAAGCAGTCTCCACATTCTCGCCGAAGTAGGACGAGGTTCCTCGTCGAAGTTCTTCGCCGAGGTTGGCCAAAGCATATGAATAGCATTAAAACACCAACCGCGAGACACAACGAAATGACCCTCTACATTCTCGTTTCGTCCAACCTCGACGAGAATGTGGAGACTGCTTTAGTGGCAGGGTCACGGTAAGATTGAAACAAGGAAAGGGACGTAGCCTATTGTCCGCAAGTGCGACAGTGCTGTCAAATTGCATGTAGCCAATGAATATCTACATATTTAAGAGTTTGAATCTTAAATATGCGCATAAGGTACCAGGTACATACTGTTGAAGGAAACACACAGATCGTCGGCGCCGTTATATTTTCGCCTATTTTCTTATTTATTTAATTAGCAATATAGAAGTATTGCATATGTATATGGGTAAAGTCAATAGTTGCCAACTGTTGCCAATCTAAAGAAATTAAATAAAAGAGAACTTTGAAAATCCTACTAATGGGTTTCATATACATTTTTAAATAACAGATGGGCCATAAAATTAAAAAAAAAATTGTTTAATTATTGAATAATATATTAACCCGGATTCGAAACAAATGAGCATTTTTAAGATATAATTCCTTTTTAATTCTTAAGGCTTAATGGTGTACTTGACTTTTGGGAAACTAACTTCAATTACACATATTTATAGATTATGCATGTATATATTTTTATTTTTAAAAAGAATACCGAAAATAAAGTTGTTAGAAAAATTTTACTTAACGTTACGTCACATTCTCTAAATAGTAACAGGTATTCTGTAACTGAGAACAAAATTCGTAATATTTTTTATAATTGGAACAATAAATAAATTGTTGATTGTTAATTTAGTGAAGCTTTTTTGACAGTTTACACTGTCAAATATTCTCTATTGATTTTAAATTACAAAAAATTCACATTGTAATTTTGATTAGAGTGGGATAAGCGCTCGAGATATAAGAGAAACCGTTTCTAGTCGTGTGGCCAGTAGTTAAAAAGATATTTTTTTAATTACATAATAATAACTAGAATGAATTTGCATAATCAATTGTTGCTTTTATATTATAAATTTTTGTTAAAAATTATTTTGATCACTTTCCCTTAATACTGTCAAATACCTCATTCTAAGAAAATTGAATTCTATAAGAAATTGCAACATTTTTTTGACAGACGCCTATTAAATTATTGCCGAAATAAAAATCTAATGTACTAAAGAAAGCTCATCTGCGTTTATTTAAAAATATTCATTATTTGATTCGAATATGAATGAAAAAAGTATGAGAATTTGGAAGATGTGCAAATTTACATTGACATTTTTTTTTGATTATCATTAAGAAAGAAGGCATTTTTATTGATTTTATTTACTAGAGTTGTACATTAAAAGTTGCCACTAATATTTTATTTTTTAATTTCACATTTAATACTTATTTTTTTAATATAATTTTTGATATCATTTCATTTTTGTAGGAAGTATAAATCTACTTATACTAAAGTCTTTTTAAATAATTTACAGCATCACAAATAGTAGATTTCCATTTTTAAAAAAAATGGATTAGTTTTTGTTATTTTCTCAGTATGAATTTAAACCCTTTAAATTTGTCTCGATTTTTGGCACTTATTACCAAACAAATATAATTAATTCTAAAAATTATTTTTTTGTTATTATTAAAAAAAAAAAAAAAAAAAACTAAGTCCGAACAAGATAATTTGAATACTTCCTCTCTTTCGTGAAATTTAATTTTGTATTTTTTGAGAAAATAGCAAAAAATTTACATAAAAGGTTGTAGGTAAAATAATTTTTTACATTTTATAATTTTGATGATTGTGTTAACGCAATAATAAATAAAGTGAATATCAGATTTAACGATTTTTATTTAAATTTTAACTAATGGTTCCAATCTGATATCGACTTTAGGAAGTTATGTAATTAACATTCATTTTCTATAGGAAAACAGATATTTTTTAATGAGAAAAAAATCATGCAAAGTAGAAATTTATTTGCGTGATTTTTGTGTTGTGCGTACGCGCACACTGAATGAATTTAATGCGGCGATGAAAATTACTTTTTTGGAATCAATTCCTGTATATTTGTGCTATAGTTAATTTGGATGTTCAAGGCAAATCTGGAAGAGGAGATAATTTAAAATCAAATTCGGAAATTTATAATTTATGTAAAATACGAACCGGTTAATTGATCTAGCTGATCTTCTTCATCGGAAGAAAACCGTGACTCAACTAATGACGATTGCTTTGAAAGAGACTGGAACACAAAATTTCGGATTCAGCATAAGAAAATTCTGATCAAAATAGAATATTACCTGTGTCACCCTACGTCTAGGTGGTGATCGTTTATTCCATAGTGCTTCCAGTTGATCAAAATGTTGAGATTGTGCCAGTGAACCTTGTCCTTGTTGTTGCGAGGCCAAATTTTTATTTTGCGGTATTTTCGATATCTCTTCCATGCTAGCCGATACTGAAAATCGTCGTTTTAATCGTTCATCAACAGCGGCAATCGTTAAATTCGATGTTAAATGACCATATTTTCTTTGCCATGTGTACGTGTCCAATGATACTTCTTTCTTTAATAATCGCCTCATCTGCCGTTTTGGAACTGGTCGGGCTGTAATAATTCGTATTTTAAAAAACTGATTACTGCACCATAATGTGGTTAAAAGTTCAACTAGTATCGAATTTAGGTAACTATGTATTCAAATAATATTAACTGTCCTATTGTCTAACAGATGGCAGTGTATGTATTATTAAATGTTTTAAATGTATCTAAATGTCAGAAAATATTGACATGACGTCTTTTGACATTGAAGAACCATTTCACATTTATGCGAGAAACTAACTGTCATGTGACGATCGTTTTTATTGTGCTAATTTAATTATATTGGCAATAAGTATCAAACTTACCTACAAAAATATTTTTTGCAGTTAAGTTTGATAAAAATTTTTGATTTGTTTAAAAGTGATTGTTTTTATTGTACCTTCAACATCCTTGGCCGGTGCACAATAAGTTGGTAGTTTCACATATTTCGCAGGTGTGTTGTGTAAACAAATAATCGGCAAATATCGTGTATCTTTTAAACATACGGCGATTCGAGAACAGTCGCAGGTTATTTGCAGATTAACAACTGGTATACAAAGTTGTAGTGAGGTTAGTAAAATTCCTTTTTTCGTATCCCAAACGCATATTGCTTTATCTTCGCTTCCTGCAGAGTCATTGAATGTTTAGTAATACATTAACATGTTGATTAAACAAATTTAAGGGTTTACACTACTTATTAATTTTCTTGATTGATTTAAATAATAGATAAAAGCTTTCCAACGCCTTACATCGTTTAGAAAGGGGATTCAAGAGTGAAATTTAGGTTCAGAAGGATGCTATATTTGGTATAAATATTATCAAGTCTTTTGATAAAGGATTAGATACGATACTTACCACTGGCAGCAACTGTTCCGTCTGGAGTGACTTGCAAACACGTTACCGGGGCTAAATGTGCGGACAGGGTGTGGAGATCACTTCCTGTGTGAACATCCCAAACTATGCAATTCGTATCACAAGAGCCACTTACGACAAGACTTTTATCTAATGCTGAAACCGCCACACAAGTGACTGCATCAGTATGACCTACCAGAACCTAAGATAAAACATGAGTTAGGGTAGGCAATTTAACGAAATAAAAAACTGAATTTACTTGTGACAGTTTTCCTCCAGCAAGTTGCCAAACTTTTAACGACATATCTCTTGAACCTGTAATGACTTGTAACGAGTCTAAGGTTACCACAAAGCAAGTGATCTCTTCAGAATGGCACACGTTATATTTTTCATCGTCACGTAACAAGGACCAAATTTTTAAGGTGTTGTCTCCATTCGTGCATGCCTGGGAGATAATAAACATTTTACGAATTCTTAAAAGGTGAATTCATTTAGGTTTTGAATCTTACCACATATTTCATATTATTTGTGACGGCCAGTCTTTCACTAGGACCTTTACAGGACTGCAGCAGTGTCCCGTTATCGGCCAACCATATCGCTAGCATACCATCTTTGTCACCTGACAAAATTCGAGCAGAATCAAGCATCACAGTTAATGTAGTTATCGGTGCTTGATGACCCTAAAAGAAGTGAAATCGAATTTATACAGTAGCGGTTCCCCCAAAAATAATTTTTGGTATACTAACCGTAAAATTAACAACTACGGTCCCTAATGTTAGCCCCCAAACTTTAACAGTACTATCATCTGATCCACTAACAACAAACAACCCATTCGGAGCAAATCCAACGCAAGTTACAGCCGCTGTATGCGCGTCCAATGTTTGAATCAATTCGTGCGACTGCAGTTGCCAAATATTCACTAAATTATCCGCTGCTCCAGAAGCCGCCAATTGATTATCCCTTGAAACATCCACGCAAGTAATATAAGAAGTGTGCGCTTGAAGAGTCTGTTGTAATTTTTTATTCAGTTTCGATAAAACTGGTTTGATTGCATCCGTTTCCCGGAATGGATAAATGTTTACTTTATTCCCACCTAAATACAGAAAGAAGAAATACGCACTCAGTAATTGTTTCAAGTGCAATTTTCCGAATTGATTAACCTGCCGTAATTAAGAAGTCATCTTTATCAGTTACACGAATACAAGTGACTTCACCTCCTTGGCCGCTCATCGTTTTAAGAATTTTTCCTGTGTGCATATCGTAGATATAAACATTCCCATCGGCACACCCCACCACAGCTCGACAACTATCCTGCGCTATACAAAGAGACCGCACCTACCCCCGAAAATATATCCGTTAGTTAATACGTCACAGAACATTTTACTTCTTCCCATTAAATACACACCTTAGATTTATGTCCAACTAAATTATGTAATTCCGTTCCTGTAGCTAATGTCCTTAAATATAAATTATTATCCTCACATGCTGCCAATAAAAACACACTATCACTAGAAACATCAATCATTTGTATTGGGGAAACTAGGGTAATTGTGTTCAATAGGGTGAAGTTTTCTAACGACCAGAGACAAATATTTTTATCGTGACTTGCAGAAACTAACACATCACCACTCGTGTTCACTTGTACAGATGTTACTGGACCGCGATGGTGGTCGATTTTCATTACCTAAACAAAAGAATTGGAAGTTACCTATAAAAATCGAAGCTTCCGAAACGATTGACTTACCACTTGACCATTTGTTAATGACGTTATGATGATGCTACTATCCTCTCCACCGCTTACGATAACACTATTATTTAACGCGGAAGTGATTGTTAAAACCGGCGCAATATGTTCGTATATCCTTAATTTTAATGTTAGCGTCTTCAAATCCCAAACAATGATACTAATGTCTTCCGAACCAGTAATTAAATATTGTGATTGCTTTGTGATATGCATACATAGAACAGGACCACTGTGTCCTAGACAACAGAAGAAATAGAATATATTTATTAATTATTGATGGGCATAATCGATTGCAAACAAATATCAAATAATGTGTTTCTCCCACTTTCATATTTCGTATAGGTAGTGTTAGAACTATCAAAACTAATGCAATAACAATCTACACCTCCAAAAAAACCGTAGGTGCTATTTTAGAAAAAAATTAACAACCATAATACAATAAATACCTTTGAAAGTGTGCACCAGTTGTTTACTCATGACATGCCATAACGTTGGCTGTTCACAATTCGGCATATTTTTATGCGTTACACACACGATATGTTGTCCTGGTGGAGTAGCCACACACTGATAGATTCCCGGTACTTGTAACCCGCGTCCAACACACCCGCCCATCGGTGTACTTAGCCAACAGGTCAGTGGAAGGAGTAGGGGTAAAGTAAAACCATCACACCAAGCCATAGCTTGCGTTACGAGTAAGGATAAGACGGGACTTTGAGCATCCGCTGACGGCCTTAACCACGATATTATTTGCGATCCAAGTTGTAAGGTGTCTCGGGTCAACACATCCGTTGATTTTCGAATTGTATAATAGACAAGTTCTAAGTCGCGATCTAAGAGATAGCATCGAACATGTTCTAGAACACATCTGAGGTAACTAACGGAGACAGTTTGAACCTGTAAAAAAAAAGGATATGTTAGGGTGACACACCCAGGAAATACTCGTGTGATACTTACGGCCGCCAAAAGGAAATCGAAGTTACAAACTGTTAATGTTTTCAATTTCATCGAATCTCCCGCTTTCAATAAATGTATCCAGGATTCCTCAACGTGTCGTAAACTGTAGGTGACGTCACTATGTAACGTCGATTGAAACGGGGTGTCCTTTATATCGATGACGGGCGGCGCAGCTAAAATTCAAAATCAGAAAATAATTGCTATAATTTATTGAACAAAATATGGAAATGGAATTCGGGAAAGTATACAACTACCAAGGCAAGTCATGGCAAGTTATTAGTTTACCAGGGTCTGCAGTTTCCTCTTTGTTAGTACTCTCCTCATTCTCGTCGAATTCACTAAAAAATACATTGGCAATCTCGGCATGCATATTACGTGTATACTCCTGATTACTTAAATAACGTTTTCGGGCCACGTCGCGAATTGAATCGTGTTTCCAGTCGATCAATAATTTGCCACTCATTAGTTTTTCTTGCAGGATAGATTCTATAAATTGGAAATGATGAGTGAAGGATTTTGTTTAAGAGAAATTAGAAATTTATGATAAAACTTACGCATTTTCTGTCGTACAGTTATAAAACTTGAAAAACTGAAATTGCCCTCTTCTATTTCGATGACATCTTCACTACTATTTGTGGGCATTAACAGCTCTAAAAGCTCAGTCTCGCTCAATCCATATTCAGAACACGTAATAAACGTACAGAGCTTTGTAATTGCCGCAACCGAAAATTCATTTTCCAATTCGACAAATAAATTTTCAATTTCTTTTGCCGAAATTTCATTGTCAGTTGGTAAATTCAGGAAAAGTTCGGGACTCCGAAACCGTTCTTTTTGTACTGGTGTCAATTTTAACACTTCTAAGGGCATAGCTGTTGTAAATATTAAAAAAACGTTTCGCGGTAAACTGACCGGAATCCAAGACAACGCGGCAACGATATCAGAATCTAGCGGATTAAATTTATGTAAATCGTCGACCAGTATGATCAGTACGTGATTGATCAGTTCTTCGAAACGTCGTAATAAATTCTGAAACCAATTATTGATATACAGAGGATCAAATGAAGCATCTTTCGGTAGAAATCCTTCCGGGAGTTTTAATACAATACAAATTTGTTGACAAATAACGCGGAGTAATTCTAAATTGTAAGCGGATCGGGGTGTTGAGGCAGCAAAACGGACAAAGCGAAATATTCTGGTACATCCTAAATTTTTGAACCAGTCCATACACTCTTTATAGATAGATTTTATTAAGTAGGTTTTTCCGGAGCCGGTGACGCCTTTAACAAAAAACGGCGGATGTTTTGTGTTGTTTTTGTAATTTGTCGTTATGTGTTTTTCAATTTTTTCGGAAATTTCTTTCGTTTTGTCCATTGTTTTTATGTCGACGGTGGTTTCTTCGAAACATAGCGATAAGTGTGTTATGTTTTCTTGGAATACTTCCTGAACAATCTTTTTCCTTGACACAAGTTCCGGATCCTCTTCTTTACTTCGATTTATTAGATATTTCACATGTTCTTTTACGTGAGATCGAAATTTACTTAAGTAAGTATCGTGTTCTTCATTTTCCGGGTCGATGTCGATTCCACCTGGTTTCCAAGGGACGCTTAAATTTGCATTATCATTATTTAATAAAAATTATCAAAAATAAAAATTTTGTTTGTGTGTACCTGAGACAAAGACAGTTTTCTTTGTCAATTTTTAGCTTTACATAATTTTGAAATTCTTTAATGGCTTCATCATTATCAAAAAAGTTTGCGTCTTGTAACACGTCATCATTTTTGTTTTCAAATGTTCGAAACAGAGCAATGATTTTATTGACTTTTTCACCCGCTAAGTCTAAAATGAAAATTATGTAATAGTACAATTATCTTTTAAACATCTAAATTGCATAAAAATGTACATACTGATTGCATGATTTAATTGTTTTTCAACAGTTGTTTGTAATAAATTTTTCATTTCCGTTGCCAAATCAGTGTCATTTTTTGCACAAAAATCATCGATACATTTTGAAAGAATCTCTGTCATCGTTTTACTGATTGTAACCCATTCATCAATCGGTAATTTTCCTCTAAAAAAATTATTGAACATTATCAAATTTCAATCGCACATTTCAAATTTTTTTTTTTTTTTACTTTGAATTACCTTTTTTTTAATTGATACAAATCATTGTCAGCTTTTTCGTACCATTTTGTGAACAACTCGTCTTCTAATTCTAATTCTTGTATTTTTTTAATTAACGCATCATATAGGTGGGATTTAATTGTTATTGGTAGTACTTTTGGTGACAATTTTTCACCGATTAAACACTAAAATTTACAGTCGGTATAGCAAGCTTCTTAAAAATTTATGGGTATAAGTCATCTTAAGTAATAGATTTTGTAAAATGTAAAAAATGAAATAAAAAATCTGGATTGTTTAAAAGTTTTTGAATAGACGGTAATTTTGCGGTGAAAATATTCCCAGACACTTTTGTAGGTTTCCTTCTTTTTTGTCCTTGTATTACATTTTTCAACACTACACCAGTGTCCTTAATCAGTGGTTTTTATTTAGTTTTTTAAATATTTGACATAATAATATTTCATCTTCACAAAGTTAAAAAAATGATGCAATACTGTAAAGAGAAGCGACATTTATATGTTATTTTCAATTAGAATACACTATTTTCGTTTGATTTTAACTGATTTGAAAATTCTAAGCAGTACATATTGACATCCACTGATTTTTGTTTTTCAAAATTATATTTTTAATGGTATTAAATATTTTGCAATGAATCCAGTCATTCAGTTATTTTATGTATATGTTTACAGTTAAGTTATATCATTAATGTCATTAGTTTTCGGTTTCTTTAAGAAATATTCTTCTGTAACCAAATTATTATAGAATAAACAGAATTTACATAAAAATGTTGGTGTTACTAACTTATTATTTATTATTATTTCGTAACCTAATGTTTAATTAGTACCCTATGCACTATTAATTTATTTGTTTGACTGGAATTGGAAAAAGACAATCATACGGTTGACAAAGAAACTATCAAAAGTGTCTGGGAATATTTTTTCAGCTATAATACACGGAAAACAAAGGAATATTAGTACCGTAAATTCAGCCAAAATTTTCTAAATTTTCGATTTAAATTTGAATGAAACGAAGACGAAATTAATTTAGCTATAATCAACTGTTTTAATGAAGTAAAGTGATAAACATTTTTGATCTGTTCCTCACACTTTGTTATTAATTCCAAGTATAATTTAAAAATAAAACGTAGTAGAATGGAAATTTTGGGGAATTGGTCCAGTTGCTATATATTATGTTGAAATGATCAGATTATATAATTTTTATCTACGTAAATTTTATAGTTTCTGTAATATCAGTTCAAGTTTTCAGATCCGTTATAAACACTAATTTACCACATGAACTGAAAAAATTAATGATTTGAAAAAATTGGGACTGTCAATGTTGGAAATATCCCTGTCACTAAAACAAAATACTACGGACATTATGAGTCATTAAATTTTAATTTTTTTTAATACTGAAGGTTGGTATGGTAAAGTTTTCGTCAATGGACAAAATTGGCTGACTTGACCGTAACTAATATTTTCACGAAATGAATAAATAAGTAATAATTTTAGCCACACTAGAATAACTATCTATCTGTTTTTAAAATATTTACCAGAAAGAAACATCCTCTAGAAACTTCATGGCACGCTTTAATTTCATTTAAGTGATCCTCCAGTATATACGGATCGTGTGAGAAACTTTCCGGGACGCCAAAGTGAACATCAACAAATTCAATCTGTTTCCGAAATTAAATTAAACAATTAACAAATTTAAATAGAAAATTATAACGAACGTGTTGAAAAACTTTCCCTATGTTACATATTAAAATTAATTTGTGACAAATATAATTGAAATTTATGTCGAAATTTGGTGTGCAAAGTTTTAAAAACACGTTTTGTGGCACAAAAGAAATATTTTGTAAAAAGTTTTTGTTGAATAATTCATTGCCGGGACATTTTTGTGATGGTAAAAGTTTTATATGCATTTTATAAATACTTTTACTCATGGAGCTACGCCTTGTAAATTTTCAATATTTACATACTTTTAAACATAAAACTTTATGTTAAATATTATGTTAGGAAGTTTTATGAAAAGTATGTAAATTTAGGAGATTTTTTGTGTTAATAATGAAAATATATGACAGATTTCACAAGAAAATATTATTTTTATATAGTGTAAGGTAAAAGCCCCTATACCCGAACGCGTTCAATACTCGAATAGTTTTGATATTTTATATATTAATGAAGCTATTTCTGAAAAAAACCGATAAATATTAAAACTGTTCGAGAATTGAACGCGTTTGGGTATAGAGGCTTTTACGATACCTATATTTTTTAATACAGAATACCGATCTTGTACAAAATACTTAGTTCAGGATAAGTGGAAAACTCTTGCAAAAAATGAAAAAAAAAATATAAAGATATTTTAAGGCTCCTAATCAACTGAATTTTTTAAAAAGTTAAGATTAATAAAATTGATTGAAGATGAAAAAATTTATTACTTTTTATTTACATTTACTTTAAAATATTTAAAAAAAATTGTTTCAGACCTCAATTTGATCTCCATCGTAAACTGCTTGCAAATCAGGTCCCACAATTTCTAGAATTTGTCTTCTTTCTTCGATAAAATCTGGAAATAAAGAAAAATATTTTAGATAGGTGCCGTATTTTTATTAGAATTCAGTTAATTTGTTTGAGTGTGGATCTGTTTAAAGTGAGAATCAGTAAAAACGAAAGTATAAAAAATACCCCTGTCGCAGCATCTGCATAATACATATAGCGAATACACAAAAAGACAAAAATTTTCAAAAAAAAAATTTTTTTGACGAAATTACTGAGCCGATTCATTTGAGTTTTGGGTACCCACCTTAGCCAAAGTAATAAAAAAAAAATTAACGTTATATTCCTATCCCTTTATTATACTAATTTCTTAAAATTTTTTAATTTAAGTAAATTTTTTTATGCACTTACGTGTTAGTGACACCCACCATTTTTTACTCAATAATTTGCCTCTTAGTACTCTATAACATATATTTTTATGGAAAAATTTTAGTTGGTAGAACATAATAATATGTAAATATTATTATGTTAATAATAAATCCTTTGTAAGACGTCAAGTGAAACTTCGTTAGTTCATACATCACGTCTTACGACGTGAACAATTTCATACAAAGTTTATTAGCTGTCAAAATAGTATACCAGTTGGTCATTTCGTTATAATTCCTCATGACCTGTTATCGTAAAAGAAGACAAATGGCACATAATGCTAGACGTTTGTCTAAACTTGTTAGGCCGCTATTACACTGTCATAGATATATCTCAAAGTTTTATTTAATCAAAGAAATATTATAGTGTAATAAGTCAACTTTTATAATATAAATTTCTGTAACCATAGTTAAAGATACTTGTTAATATTTGATCATAGATTTGATCAAAGATCTTTGACATATATCTATGACAATGTAATAGCGGCCTTAGTTGTAGTTATAAACGTATGTAATTATAGAAAAAATCCACTTTCTGCACACCCCAAGAAGTGCAACAAAAACATCAAGTGTGAGGGGCGAGCTACATATTGTGTACACATGTACACTACTTTATTCAAGTTAGTTATATGTACGTGTAACTTACCTACATATTTTTATAACTACTACAGGTTTTAGCTGGACTGTTGTTATTACTATACATTGTTGAAGTTTTTTGTTCCAATTTATTAAGTTAATGTTTATTATTATTAAAACAATATAACAATATAACGTTTCAAATGTATGTCCTCTTGTGTGTTAAATCATTGACACAAATCTTGTGTAAAGATTTGACACATATGCTTTGTGTTAAAATAACACAAATTGTGTGGACCGTTCTGGACATGTGAAATATGTTAATTTTAACACAAATTTTTTGACTGTGTATTCAAACTTACCAATTTTTTAAAAATATCAGGAATACTGCTTTTTTTATTTCTTTAGTCATTTTTTGTCTGTATTTTAAATTTAAATTAGTAAATAATGAAATCGATTTTGCAATTCATATTTGAATAAAATGGAATGAATATAAAAATCAGATTGTCTGAAGTGTAGCATGCTTATAAATTGTTAAAGCATAGATCAAAGAGATAATTGATCTGTCTGTTTAGTCGATACAGAGTACTTGTATATAGATAAAGCGAAAATTAAAAAAAAAATATTGATGAATGTATTCAAACTCCATACTTGTAATATATTTGATGGAAATTTAAAAAAAAAAGACATGTTTATTTTAATTGAAAAAATATCAATAATTAAATTGCATTGCGTTCTTTATTTAATAAATATTTTTTGTTCAAAAAACCTTTGTATAGGTTAATTAAACTTTCACAATCGCATTAGATGTTATTATCCGTAAAAAACAAAATAATCGACAACAAAACAAAAAATTTATTCCATACGGTGTGTTTTTATTAGCAAAATATACACGCATCAAAGAAAATGCGGCAGATGATATACAAACCTAAAAAAAATTAATCAATATCTACTATAATATTCATGAAACGAAAATAGATTTGTAAAGGACGTTTTTCAATTGAAATTTTTTGGTAGATTATACGTTAACCAGGAGAGGAAAGAAAAATCCTGAATATTTAATAAAGCGTTCTTACATTCTAGGCAAATTGATACAGGTAGTTGTATTGCTCGTTTTTTTACGAGTTACATGCAAAAACCACATCAAGTAAAATTCTCTATGTGTCGTCATTTCGTAATTTGCCAAGATAAGAAAGTAAAGGTGAATTTTCAGTCCGTTTCTTTTTGATGTTTTTAACAAAAAGGTAGTTTTCTATTCACCGCACATAAAAAGGAATGATTTTCAAAACGTTATTCAAATGGTTGAATAAAGAAATTAGACACCGGCGTAATAATAAGTCTTGCATTCTGTTGTTTTTAATCAAAAGTACCTACCTACAGTAAAAATTTTTAATTGAATTTATAGGAAAAACCGAACTCTTATAGTATTAATTAAAATTGTGTCCCTCTGTTAGAGAGGTTTTTCTCGAAAACTATGCAAAGTAACAACATTTGAAATTTGGCATAAGGGGCTGTCCATTAATCACGTGAGGCTTGAAAGGGGGGGGAGGGGTCCCATAAAAAATCACGAAATATCACAAGGGGGAGGGGGGGTAAAGTAATATATCACGTGTATTTATTTTTTCGGCAAGTGCGCGATACTCAACCGAAAAGCGGCGTTACATGTATTTATTTTTTCGTCAAACGCGTACAAAATCGAAAACGGCTTGTAGTGTGATCTTGATTCGCTATCAATATAATAGTCCAGAGATGCACAATGTTCGTCCTTCCCGCATCCTCACGCGACGATCGAACGGTAGATCGAGAGAGATTCTCTGCGTAGCGCGCGAAAATGATGACGCCGAGTGGCTTGATGAAACCGATGTTGATCTTCAACAAAGCACTATGCCAACAACTGATTTGCAAGATGCTTATCCAGTTATTGGTGTTGAAGAAAGTCTTGCTAATCCGTGGTCCGAAAATACTGTACATTAAGTAATGTTCATGTATTAGTACAAAAAAGTTTTTCGCATTTCTATTATTTTTGTCAATCAAAAAAAAAAAAAAAAAAAAAAAAAAATTGCAACCTTTCTGTCTACTTCTGAACGTTATTATAGTAGTGTTTAATTTTCTATAATAAAATTAGATGATACTTATACCAGTATTTTTTAAATATTAAAAAAAAATTAGATTCTTTGCAGGTACGAAAAAATACACGTGATATACGGGGGGAGGGGGGGTAGCCTTAAACCTCACCATGTATCACCAAGGGGGAGGGGGGGTTAAAAAATGCCAAAAAAAACATCACGTGATTAATGGACGGCCCCTAATGTTAGCTCTTGATGATGCACACATATATTGTTAGCCAGCTATTAGAATATTTTGAATTAAAATCAGTCAGTTTGGTCCAAGAAAAAAGTTTTAGTTAATGTATCGTGTGAGATATTATTTGAAAGAGCTACCTCAAAGGCTGCCTTTACACGATCAATAATACTGTCAGTATTTCAAAATACTGACATTTTTATTGATCGTGTATTGATGATACTGAAATAATGATGAAAGTATTGAAGAATGGCTTATAATTCCATCAGTATTCACTTCAGTACTAAGACGTGGAGGGGACAGTGACATTAATGACAGTTAAAACTTAAAACCGTTAAAACATATTTCTCGTAGGTATATGTACGATATGTACCAGCGGTACCAACCGAGATAAATACATACAATATTAATAGATTTGAGCGTTACTTTATGGTATTCCATATTTGTAAATAATAAACAAATACTTTATTTTGAAAAATACCACGTTTGATTTCTTGTTTTGAGTTGCAAACGCTAGTACTATAGCTAAACACGCTTCTTCCATAATAATAACAATTCCAAAATTTTATTAATTTAAAAATTCCGAAAAATTAAATTTGACAGTTTGTTTTAAAATACTGAAGAAAATAATGATAGTATACGGTATCATAAAAATACTGAAGTAATAAAAATAATGATTCATTATTTTTATCAGTAAATACTGACAGTATTACTGATCGTGTAAAGGCAGCCTAAGGATTCTAAAAGTATTTTTTGTAATTTTTGGTCCAGTGGTCTTAATGATAAAATTTTCTTGAAATGACCGTTCTTCTTGCCTCATCTCCGAGATTTCTAAAGTTAAATTTTTGATTATAATAGTATTAATAGATACTTTATATTATACAGAATTAAATTTTTTAAAATGCTTTCTTGATAGTAATTTTAATTATAGGATTATAATTAACAAGTCTTTGACAATCAAAAATCTTTGAAGTAAAGGTCTGTCGATACATATATGTAGTGGCAAAACTGAATTATTAGTACTGCAACTTTGTGTATTGAATGATGTTGAATGCTCGTATTTTGCCGCAGTCGACAAAAGACATGGGGTACATTCAGGTTCCGGAGGAGTTGTTGATTGGTGTAAAAGGTACTTCGTAACAGTACAATGTAGGCCTGGGTAACTCAGCAAAATATCTTGAGTTGACGCAACAACTCAAGCGCATCTTACTGTGTTAGCGCAGTGTTGTAACTCATTGCGCTATTTAACGCAGTAGGTATTGTAGGAAGCAAATATACATACAGAAGATATTAAGCGCATGCGGCGCACGCGCTTTGTGATATTTTGTCATGACATCATTAATATTTCCTGCCTATTCCCTATTTTGTGCTCTTTTGCGGAGACCTGCACACGATTAATATTACTGTCAGTATTTACTGAGAAAAATACTGAATTATTATTTTTATAATATAGAATCTATATATGGATACTTCAGTAATAATGCCAGTATTTCGAAATACTGACAGTATTACGGATCGTGTGCCTATATAGGCGGCTTATTATTTACGCAGTAACGCCACTAACACATTTTTTAAACGTCAGGTTTTTATAAATTTTGTTCAGCATGCATAAAACAAGTGAAACTACCAAAAAGTCGTACCAAGATTTCCAGATTTCAGTGTGTTATTGTATTTCGTGTATTCCAAAATTAATAATTCCTGAAAATAAATGAAATAAATAACAATGAAGTATGTAAAAGTTTCTTATTTATTTTATATCAAAAATTCCAATTCCTATATCACCTCCGTCATAATACCTATGTACGTATGTAATAATATTATAAACTAAATAAAATGCTGGTGTTACTGGTGTTATTACGTTTATGTATGGTATAAATCAAAGAATATAACAGTTATTATAATTTTAACTTATGTACATTTTCTAACCTCATTTCTAATGTCACGTGCGCTAATTTGAAAAGTGCGCTAATTTGAGTTAAACTTTTAATGTGAGCGTTTAATGAAATACATATTAAGTCTAAAACTGTAATATTTAATTTGGGTTAACTACTGAGTTATGTTATGCGTTACAAGTTTTAAAAAACGTGAGTTGACGCATTTAACACAGTATAATGAGTTAACGCAATTGCGCGGCGTAGCGCAGTCTTACCCAGGCCTAGTACAATGAGATCTATCTGCCTTATTAATTACGAAACTTATTTTGCTTATATCCTGTGTAATAAATTAACATAAACAAAATGTAAACAAATTAAAATCGGTTTTTGTTTCTCGAAAACTAGTTTACACATGATAATGTTTCAGTAAGATAAGTAATTTTTTTCGATCTTTACAATAATGGTGTAATAAAAATTTCGAAATAACCCTTTGCACTCGAACCATTTTTTAGTATGGGTACTCAGCTACTCGACAGTAGTTTTAATAAAAAAATTGTAATACATCAAAAATAAGTATTTTAAACAAAAGTAGTTTACTTGTACATATTTTATTTTTATTTGCATATTACAAACATTATATTTTAATATTAAATTTTAAAATTTTCCTTAGTGTGATATTTGAAGTAAAAAATAGGATGGCGCCTGAGAGGCGCCTTTCGAGTGCAAATGGTATTTATTGTGTCGCCGTGGCGGCGCCTATCGAGTGCAAAGGGTTAAATTTTGACAAAAGAATCAAAAATCGTTTTATAAATAAATATGAAAATAATTTACGTTCTCAACTTTCCATTATATTTAATTGTTTAACTCTTTATAGGACATAACATTTTATTTTTGATTTTTAAGGAAAACTTAATTAAGTTAACATCAGTCTATGGAGCTAGGAAAAAATACTAAAAAAATTGTAATTACTTGTAATAAGGCTCTAAGGGTTGGTCAGTTATAATGCCACTTAACGTAAGAAAACAATTGTATGTGAGTGCACGGTGGTGAATATATTGACCACTGAATTATAAATGAATTTTGTAGATGATTTCTATACCAACTAAAAATTAAATAAAATAAATTTAATATTAAAATGTATTTTATTATAATTTGTATAGAAAAAATACAAATGGCCGGTGGCAAATATATTTGCCACTTTTATTGGTTTTAGTCATAATGCACACGACAAGTTTTAACTTGAATGAAAGTGTTATGCATATTGGTCACTGTCTACATACGTAATGAAATAAGTCCATAAAGATTATTTTAGTTTGAAATTAAGAAAGAAAATGATCTTTATTTGTGGTGGCATTAATATTTGCCACCTTCCTATAAAGGGTTAAATTATTTAAAAATCGTTTTTTATTTCTTTTAATTTTTCAACATCTCAAGTTTAGAAAACTTTCTAGAAAATCTAGAATTGTAGCAAATTTTGGTGCAAAACTTATTTATATATAGTTAGCTCAGGGCCCGATCTAGCTATTTTGCCGCCCCGAGTAAAAAGAATATTTGCCGCCCTTTACAATGACACCTTACAAGTCATAAGCATGTTATTCCAGTATAATGGTGCAATTTTTAACCGACTTAACAAAAAGAGGTTGTCAATTCGATCCGTATGTATATAATATTGTTGAAATTATATAATATTCACGTATGTTAATCTACTATAGGGTTTCTAAACGAGAACCGTAAAGCAAACTGAATCGAGACAGACGGGTGAATAGGGACAAAAAGAAATATGATTTTCATGAACTTGGTTTAAAAACACTGGACTGGCAATAGTGACAAAGCTTTAAATAAAGGATAAAAAATATTAAAAAATCAATTAAGTTTGACGTCTTCAAACAGTGCTATTTTCTGTTTCTTAAAACCATCTAAAAAAAATTAATTTTGGTGTTCTTATGAATAAGATGTTGTTTAATTGAATTTTTAGTTATTTTGAAACATATTATGTGAGAAAAGAAAACTGCTACGAAAAAACTGCTGTGAAAAAAGAAAACTATTTATTTTTATTAACTTCCCATTCAAAGTTATTGTAATGGGTCCGATTTTACGAATCGCTAATTTGGACATATCTCCACGTTTCAGGGTGATTAGAATCCGAATCCATCGTTTTTAGCGTGATGTTTGTGTGTTCCTTTACTAGTTCGTGAATTTCTTTTCGTCTCGTATATCTCGAGAACAAATGGTGATAGCAACTCCGGACTAATTTCATAAGATGCGCAATTAAAAAATATAGACCGGATAAAGTTTTCAGCAAATTCGGATTAGCGGTTTGTTTTTTATAATAAAAACACGAAATTAAAAACTTTTTCTGAAATATTTATCGTCTTGCATATATCGGGAATAAATGATGATATCATTTGTTTAATGAGGAGTGGAGTCCCCCACGAGATACAAGGCGTGAAGTACCCCAGCGGGGTGCAAGGGGCAAAGTTTCTGTCGGGGGTTCAAGGGGAGGAGCTCCCTCAAAAGAAAAAAAATTTTTATGTACGGTAGTCTCTAGTCTTTATGGACATCCAATGGGAAGTTAACAGTGTGGATGGACTTGTCCCCCCAAATTTTTTATGTATTTTTTAAGAGAAAATCATGAGGCCTCGACATTTAGTTTAAGTTGGAGGTTAACTGGGAAGGAAGGGAAATGAACAGATACTACAGTACATGAGATAATAGCAGTGGCGGATTTAGGTTCGGTGTCGCCCAAGCCCCTTGCCGATGTGCCGCTCTTTTTTCCTATATAAAAGTGAACTTGCATAGAATAATAATTTTTGCGTAATGCATGCACATGTTCAAAATGGTTTTTATATTTTCCCGAGGGAAGGAGACATTTTACCGTAATAAAAAGTATCTTATATATTGACCCAGGTAATATCACCACGCTAAATTTCATAAAACTCCGTTCAATAGTTTTCGCGTAATGTGTGTCCATGTTCAAAATGATATTTCTATTTTCCCGTGGGAATCACATTTTCCCGGCGTGAAAAATATCTTAGATGTTAATCCAGGTAAAAAATTAACACCAGACCAAATTTCATAAAAATCCGTTCAACAGTTTTTGCGTGATTTGTGCACATGCTCACATGTTTTTCTATTTTGCCGTGGGAATGAAACATTTTACCGGAGTAAAAAGTATCTTAGATGTTGACCCAGTTAATAAGTTACCACCGCACCAAATTTTGTCAAAATCCGTCCAGTAGTTTTTGCATGATGCGTGAACAGCCAGACAGACAAACATTTTAAATATCACTGTTTTGATATCTACATCGATAACTATTTACAGTACCGGTACAATTTTCAAAAAATATTCCATATACAGAAACGGTCTCGTTACAATTTTATTATATGTAGGTATAGATTTTTACGCCTTCAAAATTCTGTCGTTCTTGTGTTTCTGCCGCCCCTAAAATTTTGCCGCCCTCGGCTCGGGCCTCACGGGCCTAGGCGTAGATCCATCACTGGATGATAGAGAGACTATATCAGGTATAAAGGGACGAGTATGGGGTGATTAGGGAATGATAAAGGATATATAACAGAACACTTTCAACGTTATTAATATTTTTATACTTTATAAACTACACTTAAGGTTTTACGTTTATTTTTACATAAAATCATGAAGTATAATTCCTTTTTTGGATGTATAAGTACAGAAAATTTGAAATTATATTTCAATCTTAGTTTTTGTCGGCCCTACGAATCATCTCCTTTCATCCTTTATCGAACCCAATTTATCAAAGAGAACAAATTACATGATTTTTGGCGTTTTTTCAAAAACCAGTGATATTTTCAAAAACTTTTGATTGCTATAATAAAGTGGCCATCCTTGCGTAAATTTTTAATATATTAAAGATTGGATTTTCGGTAGATAGACTACATATCGGTAGAAACACCGAAAAATCGGTAAGTTAGTAGGCTATTTAATTAATACATATATCGAAATAATTATCTAGGCTTTCATTAATTACAAAATTCATAATAATTACTTTTCTAGGAGCCACCAACCGTCCTCAATTTTGCCACCCCTCATTTTTGCCGCTCTAGGCATTTGCCCGGCTTGCCCCGCCCTGGATCGGGCCCTGAGTTAGCTATATAAATTTTAGTGAATATCAGGTTCTAGGATCTTCAGAATATATTTCTGTCATAGTTTCGGATTTAAATCTCACCGTAGCAGCGGCTGTAATAGTTGAATTTCTTTTTGGGCCAATTCGCTAACACGAAAATATATTAAAAGGAGAAGTAAAAATAATATTATCATTTTAATTTGAATTTGTCCACAGTACAGTCTGTTGCGAGTATTATCAGCATTATCACTATTATCGCTATTATCGTTTAACCGTTATCTGAAATTTTTCTCTTTGCCTTCTATACAGAAATTTATGTATTCCTTTCACCCACTACCACACTGTCTATTTCATTTGGTGCGTGCACATAAAATTGACTAAATATAAAAAATAGTTAAATATGTATTTGAATGGCAGTTTGCCAATAAATTTTCATAAAATTATGTATATTTAACGTTAGTTGTGTATAGTTTTCCAAAATGTACGGATCATTCAGGCAAGTGTTTATAAGAAATTAAGTTATTTTTATTTTATTTATATACTTTTATATTAAAACTAAACAATGGAATTCTGTTAAAGATGTACAAAATATTTTTCTTTTTAATGTGTACGGTATTTGTATGTCAGCGATCTAATTGTTAGAATATTTAAAAATAATTGTTGAAAAATTTATCGTGTTAAAGTTTAATTTTTAAATTATAAATTAACAATGGTGTTGTAACAAAATAGTATGTTAACTCTTTTAAATTTAATAAAATTACTTTTGTGTTTTGGATTAATTTTGGAATCTTACAAAAAAAAAAAAAAAATAAATAAATAAATAAATAAATAAAATAAAAAAAAATTGAATCATATCTGGACTAGGGATGTAACGAATGTACTTAGCAGAAAAGAATAATTATTTATTTATTTATTTTTTTTTTTAATTTAGGAAAAGTAAATTGTAAATTGAAATTTATAGACGATAAGAGTGTCTAATTCCTTCTTTGTGAGTTAGATGTTTGGGAATTGTCAAAAAGATAAGTGACAGAACTCGGGAGTTCACGACTGACGTAGACATACATATTTATAAATAATAATACAGTGCGTTCGTAATATTTTGAACTTTGAAGTGTCAAAGACCTTTAAAAATAAACCAAGTCAGCTTTGCCGCTACACTGAAATATAACATACAATTTTTTCCATTTTTTTTCATGAAATAGGTACAGGTACATATATTTATTTACCACTTCGAAAGTCTTACCAACGTCAAAAAATGAAATACACTAGATATGATAATTTTCAGGTCATTGACACTTCAAAATATTACGATACACTTATGGTCTAGTGACAGAGCGCTGGCTTAGTAAACTGTAAGTCGAGAATTCGAAATATTCCGAGCGCACTGTATAAAGAATTCAACATGGAAACACGAATCTCTCGCATATTGAGAATGTGCAAAGCAAATATTCGTTACAACCACAGAACAAATAGAACGAATATAACTGTCTCTTTTCTGCAATCACTTATGTGCAAGTATGTGCATCTTAGGCTGCTTAGTGTCAGTTGCTCAGTACCCGTCGCTCAGTATAAGTCAGTCAAACAACAATAAATTTGATTGTTGAACCGGCACAAGTAGCGTTGTGGTATCATACACATCACACACATGTATGCCAACCAAAGGTCACGTGACGGCTATCACCACTCACACTAACAGAGTTTACCGCACAAATACAAAGTAAACACCGTGCACGTATACAACATATTTTCTATCTCAAGTGGTTACACAGGTTCCAGTAGTATAGAAATATGTATTTTCTCTCTAGTGCTCTATGGTTACAACTTTAGTTTAAATTATTTGTTTTATTTGTTCGAATTTTTGAATATAGGCAAAATAATATAAAGCAGTTTTTTATAGGTATTTTGTCCATTAAAATTTTATATTTTCAGTAGTTAACAGTCGGGGACTGATCAATCCACTTTGGGTCCTTAGGCATTTTCTTTTTACCGGGTAACGAGCGGGTAGTGACTAAATAAATCAAAAATTTATTTGATATGATGGATTAATTGAACGGTGACGAACTGGATAATGGCCGCTACACACGATCAGTTTTAACTGGCAGTTTTCACTGCTAGTTTTAACTGATCACTGAACAGTTCAAACTGACAGAGAAAACTGATCGTGTGTAGGCAAAAAACTGACAGTTTTTTTTACTATCAGTTAAAACTGATAAAATATTTCACCACATATTTTTTTAACTGAATTGATGGAACTGATCAGTTTAAACTGAGCGTGTGTAGGTAAATTCTCATCAGTCGTATTGCGATCTGAAGAAACACATATGCTAACCAACGTATACCTACTATATGCTGGCTGTAGTGATGGAAAATGACTGTTGGCTCTGTTGCGAGAACATTTGTAGATTTCAAAGATAGAACTTGCCCTATTTCCGTGCGTGTTTCTCTGTGATATTTAAAAATCAACTAATAAGAATATCGTATTTCTCACGTGAGCACCTATTTACCATCCCTAATGGTAGATAAGAGTGGTGGTAAACGCATTGAAATCATCTGCCGCAGATGAAACAGATGAAGCCTACATATAAAAAAGTGTAGTCTGAAAGTTGCAATAAGCTGCATTTTATACTGCATTTTATACTACTAAAGTATCATCGTCCGATGACATCTTGTAAGGAACTGATGTGTCTTCAGTTTTAACTGACAGCTTTAATATGAACGTGTGTAGGCACAGCGACATTAGTTTTAACTGACAGTTTTCACTGTCAGTTAAAACTGATCGTGTGTAGCGGCCATAAGGGTTTCTAGTGCATTTAAATGCATAAAAACTTAAAAACTCTACTGCAGTATGTCACCGTCCGAAATGAACTGAGGTAGCATTTACGCGTGTTTATCGTTTAGAAATGCTATTTCAGTTCGTCTTCACTTAAGGGGACGTATTTGATTAGCTTTTCTATATACGCTACCGGGTTCACATCCCGCCCCCTAAAAATATAGAGCACACAATACTTCACACTAGGGATGTTACGGATATGAAATTTCGGATACGGATACGGATATTTAAAAACATTTTTGTCGGTTTCGGTTTCGGTTATGGATATGTAATAATATCGGATAATGTTTCGGATACGGTTACGGTTACGGATAATTGTTTTCAGTGAACTTTTTTTTTTTAGAAAAAGGGGAAAATTTTACCCCAAAAAGTGAACGCTAAACACAAATCAACGGAAATCTATCAAGGGAAATATATGTAGCAAAAATTTGCTTCGATTTAACCTCAGTTTTCTAACGGCAGTTGTCTGTTATCCGAAACAAGTATACGATTTCGGTTTCGGATATGTAATTATTTCGGATATCCGGTAGTTTCAGTTACGGTTACGGATATCCATAACATCCCTACTTCACACAAGAATTGCTTTTAAACATTTGCCTAATGCTTAAAAAAGAAACGATAGGTATTTATCTGAATTATATGGTACACCAAGTGGTCGGAAAGCGAAATTTCGTATTATCGACCTATTATTATTTCAGTAAATGGCGGAAATGATTCCAGGCTACAAGTATTCTATTTAAAATATAAAAAAATAATTTTAAGACAAGATATTATAGGCGATACAACAAATATAAAACGATAATTAAAACAAAACCAAATAATGTGAACAACTAAAACAATTCTCAAATATGCAAAATAGACGGTTTAACCGGCCCTTCAAAGAACCGGGTCCTAATGTCTCATTTGTCTATGCGATGATCCGGTCCTGTTAAGAGTAGTCAATATTTTTTTACTAAAAATCAAAATAGTAAGCTTAAAAAAGTAACATTTATAAAATTTATTTGGTTAGGTATATTTACTCTTGAATAAATTATTTTTCCATGTATTTTAAAATAGTTTGGAAAGTTTAAATTTCATGGAAATATTTTAATCTGGTACTATCTGGTAAATCAATAAAACTACTTAAACCTTCATACAATGTTATTTCCAGCAGAAACTCGTTTTCATTTTATTAATAATAAATTTTAATTAAAACTTATTGTAAATTTTTTCAAATATTTGTACTTTGGAACAATCTCAATTGAAACGTTATTTCAAGTTTAGAAAAAAGGTTATCACTCTATGAGTGAATGTTTCAGATATGAATGTTGAAAGTTGAATGTATTCTTTGTATACATATTTGTATTTAGACTAGTCAGTATGGATGCGAGAGGAGCCAAATTTTCAGTTTGAAAAATTGTCTTTTTTTTAAAATATTGCAAGATATGTTGAATAAATTTTTTGATTAATAAATAAAGCAAAATTTGACGTATGACCTTAATTACTATAGTTACTCTAATACAAAAATAGCAAAATGGCAAAGTAACAGAAAAGTAGTCTCATTTTGTTTCATTTATTGGATTTGTTTAACCCTAGAATCATACGTACTCGTCAAAATGACGAACGAACTTCTCTACCTGCTCCAATACTACAACTTGTCGTTGCCTGGTTGCTGTTAAACTTCTGTTATCTAATTTATTTGTTATTATAACACAGCAAACATATAAATTTTGTTTATAGTTGCTGTCGTTTTGTTTATATTAAAATAGTATGCGTCAATTTGACGACGATGTATGATTAAGGTATGTTTTTTTTAAGATTTTATACTTCACATATAAAAGTTTTCCTGATTTCTCTAAAATTTATTAATGATATGGATGTTATCATTAATTTATTCAATACAATGATAATGATAATGTGGAAGATGATTACAGCTGTTTGACTTATAGAGACGACATAATACTGAAGTTTTAATATATTAAAACTAAAAGTTAAGAAAACTAAAGAATGCGTTTCGAATGACTTAATAAAAGATTAACAATTTATTTTGTGGATAATATTTTAATTTTATTATTTTTTGAGATCTTATTCGAAAAATTGCTAACAAATTTTAGAAAATTTAGAAATGTGCCTAATGAGGAAATAACTACATATCTACGGGAATATTTGTGACCGAGAAATTTCACATTCTGTAAAGTCACTCATGTCCACCGACTCATAATAATTCATAAATTAATTATTTGAAAGACATGTTTTATTGTACAATTGATGTATTTATCTATTTTTTAATTTTTATAATGAAAATATGCTTTGATAAAAAGATTAAAAAAAAATTAATAAATATTTATATTAAAAATTTTTTCCAAATCCAATTTTTTTTAAATATTTTGTTCGCTTTTGTAGTATTGTTATGTAAAAAAAATCTTTTTTACAAATAAACTCTAAAACTCTCCGTAAAAAGTCCATCCGTCAAATTGACGCCGATGTATGATTAACGTTTCTCGTAGACCAGCGTATGATTCTAGGGTTAATGACGTCCGACCATTTTTTTGTTAATTTGACCTATATACTTGTCCAAATACTTTTAAAACTAATTGTAAATCAATAACCTTATTCTTATCATTTTGTTACAGACTGTGTGTTAGTATGAACATTGAAGTATTTGGTGCAAGATAAAATCCAGAAGTATCAATTTCTTGAAACTCTCCAATCAAAATGCATAAACAACGAAAAATTCTTATGCTTGGCTATCGGGCCGTCGGTAAATCCTCGTTAAGTATCCAATTTGTCGAGGGACAGTTTGTCGAATCGTACGATCCAACAATCGAAAACACATTCACAAAAGTGACACGTGTTAATTCACAAAATTACGAGGTAAAATTAGTGGATACCGCCGGTCAAGATGAGTATTCAATATTCCCGGATCATTATACAATGGATATACACGGCTACGTGTTAGTTTATAGTATAACTAGTCGTAAATCATTAGAAGTAATTAAGCTAATCTATGAGAAATTATTGGACGTTACGGGTAAAGTGCATGTACCAATTGTGCTAGTGGGTAATAAAACTGATTTACATATGGAACGTGCCGTGTCAACGGAGGAGGGCCGAATGTTGGCAGAAAATTGGAAGGCTGTGTTTTTGGAAACGTCAGCAAAACAGAATGAATCGGTTGTTGATGTTTTTCATACGTTACTGATTGAAATTGAAAAGGCTGATGGTAATTTACAAGAGAAATCCAGCTGTGTGATATCGTAGGAGTGGGTAATGGATGTAATCAGAAAAGAAATTCCAATTAGGGGGAAGATCTTTAAGTGATTCGTGTTATTTGTGGATGAAGTTTTTATCATTGGTAAGTGTAGTATAAACTGAAATGTTTTGTGATTGTGATATAATAGTCCGGTGAAATTAGGGCTGAAATCGGGAAATCAGGGTATATGGATGAAAATTGGAGGGAATGTTGGTAGAGTCACTAAGAACAATTCTCCCTATGAAAAAAACTGCTCTGATTCCGGACAAGGGTAGAAACAACCCCTAAAAAGTTAATTTTCCAATTATCTCGCGAAGTGTGCGAGATATGGAAAATTTTTCCAAATAAAAATTGTAGATCTTTCGATTCTACAAAAAAAAGTATACCGCCCTTTTACCCCTATCTCTAATAGTTTGCAGAGAAATCATCCCCGAAAAAAGAAATTTTTTTTTCGCCTAATTCCAATATTTTCAAATATTTAGAGAAAAAAGTATTCTTCGTATTTTTCTCTAAAATTGAAAATAGAGAAATTAGGAGAAATAAAAGGCCCCGATGGCACGGGACTGGTGCTATCCATTTAAAATTATCAATGGTTAACTAATGTCCGTTATCGGCCAATTTTGACTAGCAACGGTGTCTGATTTGTTGTTATAGGACATGAAATGAGACACAAGAGTAGTAAATGCTAGCAAGTTGATAATTTCACATGGTTAAAAAATTTAAATTTGTATATTCTGAAAATAGGTAGCGCCTACTTTATACAATATTAGAAAATATACAATTTATGTTTACGTAAAACATTTTGAAACTGTAATTTGACGATTGTGAAGATATTTTTCAATTTAAAAATGGAAAAATGAAATAGATACCAACATTTTACAGTAAAATAAAAGATAATTTTAACTGAAATTGTACAAAAGTATATTATTTTCAATAGTAGAAAATAAATATTAATGAATTGTTAAGAAAGTTAATTGTTGAGAAAGTTAGACATTATTCAAAGGTGTAGAGTAATATTCATTACTCAATACCTTCTTGACCAATGAAATCACCGTATTAACCATTATTCAATGGGCCGGCATTTGTTTTGTGTATATATGTATGTATCAAGTTTTAATTTAATATATGTTGCGTAGTAACGTTCAAGTAAACAAAATAGTTTATGTGATCGTTTTATACATATTATACAAACATTTAATGAAATTAAAAATCGATTAAATAGATTAAAAATTTATATTCAATTTTATTTAAATCAAAAAGGAAAAAAGTCGTAAAAAAAATATCGTATTCTACTCGCTTGCAATGGCTATTACTCACTCAGATACATTACGACACTCGCCTCGCAAGCTCGGCTCGTGTCGCAGTTTCATCTTCGTGAGTAATCGCCATCATTACTAGCTCTTTGAATAATATACTATTACATTAAGATGTATTGCAAACATAAATACTATTTGTATTAGTAATGATGGCTATTACTAGCTTGTTGAATAATATACTATTACATTAAGATATATTGCAAACATACATATTATTTGTATTAGTAATGATGGCCATTAGTAATGGTGGATATTACCCACGAAGTTGAAATTACGACACTCGCCTCGCAAGCGCGGCTTGTGTCGCAATTTCATCTTCGTGAGTAATAGTACTAGCTCGTTGAATAATATACTATTACATTAAGATGTATTGCAAATATACCTACACGTAGAAATCGTAAATCAAAATTATTATCTACAATAGTATACTTCATAATTTTTAGCTAAAGGGAGAAAGAAATATAATTTCATTTCTATTATTCAAAGTGTATTAGCAAACGAATTGTTCTGGCATATCAGTAGCTTACATTTAACGTGCTATTATTATTTACGACCGACTATCTACTTTAATAATAAAATTTAATGTAGAATTTATTATTTTAAAAGTAACTATATGTTATTTAAATTTTAACTATTCTTAGTTGTTGTTATCTGTCTGTTACAGATTTCATAATACCGTCATCAATATTCAAGCTCTTCCACCGTTGGGGAATAGTTTTCAGGTTCAACATTACCTCATAATCGTAATCATAGGATTATTGTAATTAATAATGTACCGTAAACGTAAATCACTCGGCGAAAAGCTTAGTACAATAATTACTTACCATTAATATGATAATTTTATGTAAATTTTCTTATGATTTTAATAATTTATCGTATCTTTTTTGATGCTTCTCTTGAATTCCCAATCGAAAATTAGTTTTAAATTTATTTTCATGCAAAATGCATTCTATATTCGAATTTATAATTATGTAACAGTATTTACCAATTGGCTAATGTATTGTGTGTTTCAAATGAATTGGGTAATGCCTTTCTAACCCCACTTTTGTATAATTTTTGTAAATTGAAATAATTCATCAGTTTTTTTGTTGTTATTTCCTATTTTTATACTCAAAATATATAAAAAAAGGTATGGTGCAGAGGGATAAGTATTTAATTTGGAAAAAGTGCTGTGCCATTTTCATTTCACCCAGAGCCGGCGACAGGAAACGAAATTTTCCAAAAATTTTGGTTTAAAAATACGGTCGATGACCCAAAAAAACGTACCCCTACAAAAGACTTCGGGGACTTAGGCTACAGCCTCACCTGCCTCCCTCGCGCCGGCCCTGTTTGTACCTTATTGTGAATGTGATTGAATTCAAGGTTTATTTTGTTTTGTGTAAGTACCTTTAAAATGTAAATTAATGTAAGACTGATTTTAAAAGATTGTGTTTATGAAAATATTTAATTTCTCTTGTGATTTATTTTAAACTTAAATTTTAAGAAAAGATAATTTGAAATTTTTTAGATCACATGGTGTGTGATATGTTTATTTAGCTATTAAATAATTAAATTGGTTGTTAAATTAAAATTTTGATTATTACGGAATAGGTTAAAAAATATTAATAAAAAAATGCACAAATAACTTTAATGAATTGTTTAAGTTCTTGAATTGAAACTAGAGTTAAAAATATTTTTCCAAATTTATAATTTTTCTGTATATCTACACGGAGAGAAAATTCCTATAAAAATTACTGTGCTCATACTACAATCGACGTGTAACAGGCGAACATATCCAATTTTTGTACCGTAAAATTATAAAAATTATAGTTATATTATTGTAATTTTTATAATTTTACCGTACAAAAATTGGATATGTTCGCCTGTTACACGTCGATTGTAGTATGAGCACAGTAATTTTTATAGGAATTTTCTCTCAGTGTATGAAGTGGTCTCATTACTAAAAATACTTTGGGGTGGCTACTTTTTTTCAAAACAAAATTTTCCTGACTTTTTTCGGTATTTCTAACAATATTTAAGTTTTTTCGGATTTTAATAAAAAATCTTTCCAACTTAGAATTCAAATTTTTTGTTTTATTATCCACAAAACTAAGGCTTTTATCAACGACATCCAAACCCAAAAACTTAAAAATGATTTTCTTTTATTTTTCAATAATTTTCTTTTGTTAAATGGTCAAATTATGAAAGAAATAAAAATTAAGGTTTTCTTGAATTTCGTTGGACGCCAATTTTGAAGAAATGAGGACAAATTTTTCCGATAAAAGAATCAATTTGTTTTTACTGTGCTACAGTGGGACTTTCATCAGAACATAATTTTACAGGGAATTACATAAATTCTCTGACGTCCCGGTTTTCCAAAACGTGGCCACCCTGAGATCTATATAAGATGATTCTAGCCAGTTTTGTAAATTATACGTTTCTGTCTATTTTTATGATTAAAAAAAATAAAAATTTATTCCAAAAAAAAAAAACATTGTATTATTTGTTTACAAAAGCCTTGTCTTGTAATCCAATAGGAAAACTAATAAAAATAAGACTGCAAACGGTAAGAGCAGTCACGAAAAACCAATAGAGGTAAGTATGGAAATTGTTTGCACACTTTATTTTTCTTACTTACACGACAGAAATGTTTCCGAAGAATATTTTGAAAATTCGTGTTCCGTCGTGTCGGTTCGTATGACGCCTGCAATGTCACTGTAATCCACAACTGAATTCAATTGTGAAATTTTAAGAAATGTCATAAAAAGAATAATTAGGGTTCCGAAGCAAGATTGAATCCTTTTGAACTCTAATGCGTTTATGAAGTCTACCGCTTTCCTCTAATCACAGAAAACTAGAAGGCTGCCCGCATATTTTCATTTTTACAATCATATTAAATCAAAATCATATAAAAACCGACTTAGGTGTAGATTTAAGAGCAGGGTAAGGTATTAAAATAATTTTTTTGCATTTTTTTAACTGATTGCATAATGTCTCAAGAATATTGTCTCAAAATTTCAAGTTGATTGGAGTAAAATTGACGAAGTTATAAGCATTTTTGTTGTCACCTGCAGATGTTTCGCTCTCTACATATCTCTCTCTCTCTCAGTTATATTATAGAAATTTCAATGGAAGTACTAACGTGTTTATACCTGTACTGTATATTTTGTCAGTGTAGGGTACAAAATTTAGTTTGGCAGTAAGTATTCTATAGCAGTTTTATACAATAATTTTTAAGTGTTCAAAACTTTAAAGCGTTTTCCCCACAGCTCACGTTTTCAAAGTCGGTGCCCCTCATAACTTCAAAACTACAGTACCGATCCTTTTGAAATTTTGAACACTATTTCTGTACATAATTTACGAGATAACGCTGGAGAGTTTTTTTGAAATTTGTTAATAATTTTTAAATTACAATAACAAATTAGCCGATTTTTTTCGGAAAAAATCGTGTTTTTCCTTTCTAAGTGTTCCAAAAAAGTGAAAGATTGAAATTTCGAAAAACTCTCCCAGCGTTACCTGAGAAAAACTATTATCTAACGAATGAACTTAAATTTTTTTTATTTCGGATGATCCAGCACCAAGTTATGAGGGGCACCGCAATTCTACTTTTTTCCGAGACATGTTCGAATAATTGCTGCCATTACTGTATTTTTTAATATTTCTTTATGGAAATTTTATACAATATTCTTCGAATATTATACTTTAATGTACCACTGGTTTTAATAAAGAGATTTTAACTGTGTCGTCACAAAAAAATAGCAAAAACATGCCTTTTTTGTACGAATTTACCTTACCCTCTCCTTAAACCAAATCCGCATCTATCTCTTTGATTTATAGACGCATTAGTTGTGTAGACGCACTTGTTAACTTATTCAAATGGCAAATTCTTGATTTCAGTAATAATTTACATAACTCACTCAGATTTGATGATAAATGTTTCTTCATTTCATCACATTGTACGTCTCTACGTACATAACTAAGTCCCGGATTGGTCCGTACTTCCGTGCATATCTCTCCGTTATACACGCAACATAAATTTAATAAAGATGTAGAAATGGAATTTCCCCTGTCGCCACCTCCTGCATAACATAGTGAATTTCACAGAAATAATTTCCTGTTACATAGAAGAAGTATGTAAAAAGTTTTAAATAAAAATTCCTGGAATTCCATATTTCAAATTTCATAATCTAATATGAAATATGGAATTCTAGAATTTTTAGTAAAAATTTTTTTTAGTGTTTTCCGTCGTGGGTTTTTAAAACATTTTTTGCGGTGAATTCTTAAAGTGTTTAAAGTGGTTTTTGATAAAATTTTTAATTTTGTGTTTATCTTGGAAATCTTGAAATATTCTGGAATTTTAGATCCATTCTCAGATTTCTGGTTTCTCACTATTCCACAATTACCAACTCTCAAAGTGGGTTGTTAAGATTTTTAGTTTTATTTTTAGCCTGGAAATACTGAAATATTGTGGAAACGGTTGGACCAATTTTCATCAAACCTTCCCCCCGAATTATCAGTTTTCAAATAAAAAAACCGCAATAAAATTGGTTAAGCCGTTTTGGAGATAAACGTTCCGTTCCGTCAAGAGTAAAAAACTCATTTCTTTTTGGTGAAAAACACGCAAAATACTCGGTTTCAAACATCATTCAACAGTTTGGGATTTCTAACGTTTTCATTTCGTTAAAAAGTTGGATATCGCGCATACTCTTTCTCAACCTCGTATATCAAAAACTGCATGTTTTAGGACACATAAAAAACATTAAATATTAACCTTAAAACAAATTTCTTTCACAGTCCCATGCGCAAGTCCCACCATGACAGCTACTGTAATAGCTGAATTTTGCATTCGTATGTTCACTAAAAGGTAAAACCGCATTTTAGATTTATATAGGTGCGTTGAAGGCTACCAACCGGAGCATCAACCAGGATACCTATGTTGTGTATATTAAAATTTGTATCATGAATACTGATTAAATTTTGATGTGGGTCGCCGTGCTGGATACTGGGTACATACACACACAGGGATGCTAACATATTATTATTGAATTCCTTCACTTGTGTCATACAGGTATGTCTTTTGAATTTGTATATTTTCTCAGATAACACACATGGGTCGTATTATTTTGTGTTCTATTTCCTATTATCCTGTTCTCTTTTTACCTGCCCCCCTTTTTGTCGTGTCCTGTCTCGCGCACACGTGTGTGAACATTTAAATTATTGAAACGTAAGCAGATAGATTTAAAAGTACAGTAGACTTTCGATTAATCGTCATCCGATTATCTGTCAATATTCAATTAAAAAGTTGCTGCGTCTCTGGCATTAGGTATACAAACTAGAGATGTCGATTTTAAATCGATTAATCAAAAATCGATTAATCGGAGCTTAAAAAATCGATTCTTTTTTCGATTTTTTTCATTTGAATCGATTTATGAATCGATTATTAAAAGTAAGAGATCGATAACCGACTTTTTCCAAAAATAACTTCATTTTCATAGTAATTCTACAAAGAAACATGTGTTAAAATGAAACACCAAAAAACTCCATTGTTAATTGTCACTTTTTACTCGTTATATCAACGAACCCCTCCTATGGCTCTATATAAGTCAGACTGTTAATACAAAAGGAAGGAAGAGACCACCTATCTGTGCAAACGACGATACCTTTCCCAGAAAAGCGACTTTTTTGTCAGTTTGTTTGAAATTTTTGAATACACTTGGTTTAATTCGTGGTATTCGTCTTACATATTCAATTGCCTTATTTTTTATAATTATAATTGAAAAGCTAACTCATTCATCGCCTTTACAAATATAATGTAAGGCGTTTTTACACGATATTGCCGATATTACCTGTGTACTATCAACTAAGTCCCTTAAACAAAAATTATCAGCTAATTTTATTAAACTTTTCAAAATTTCGATTTTTTAGAGCGATCTCACAGTATCGATTTTTTTAGCCGTTTTTTTTTTAATCGATTTTTTTGATTTCGATTTAAATCGATCCAAAAATCGATCTTTTTTTTGGAGAATCGACATCTCTAATACAAACCTACAGTTCCAAAACATATACATAATTCCATAGTAAAATAAATATTTTGTGAAAGGGTTTATTTAGGGTTGCAGAAAAGGCTACCACATATAAAATGCATCGTCATCGGGCAAAAAGAAAACAAAAATTTTCTTGATACTTAAGATTTCTTTAGAAAAAATATTGAAAATGCGTATTTTTTAGCTTCCTACACTGAATAACCCCTGAGACAAAGATTATGATTGCAAAGAATATAAAATTATTTTATATTAGTATTAGTATGTAAGAATAAAACCCTTTTTGGAATAAACAGATATATTCATTTAAAAAAAAAGAATTATGAATGGTCGCTTAAGCGCTTGTTTATTTTAACGATAATATCCTGTTGTGCTGTATTGCCCAACGTATACCTACATAATAATTTAACATAACCTTTCTTCTTTTTTTTGGATTTTTCATCTAAACGATCATTCGCTTACATATTTTAACAAGGAAAACAAAATAACACCTTTACTACCATTACTTATAATCACTATAAATCAGAGTTGTGCGTCTAATTTACTTCGGGTAAATTACACAGTTTTTACATGTAAAAAAATATAGCAAATATGTAATACCATTAGTAACGCTTACATATCTATTAAATTTAAAAAATTTAGTTTTTTACTTTTTTTACATTTTTTACAGTCTTTTTATCAAAACAAGTATGTGTAAATTACACAGTTTTTTACATGTAAAAAACTGTGTAATTTAGTTTTTTACTTTTAAAAAAAATTTTTACATGTAAAAAACTGTGTAATTTACACATACTTGTTTTGATAAAAAGGCTGTAAAAAATTTAAAAAAAGTAAAAAACTAAATTTTTTAAATTTAATAGATATGTAAACGTTACTAATGGTATTACATATTTGCTATTGAAGTATTTGCTATATTTGCAAAATAACTTAATAATTAAGTAATTTGAAAATTAAAAGTATAAATGGGGACAAACAGGAAAAAGAAAGGTTAGTTTTAATAGAATAGTTTATTTAAGAATTCAATATTAAAAAGATTTTTATTTATTCAGTTAAATTTTTTAAAGGTATCAATCATCGTCATCATCATTATCATCAGTGGTTTTATTGTTATTAATATAATTTAAAGAGAGATAAAAATGTAGTATTTATAAATATGTAGTATGTCAAAGCTCAGTTTGTTCATTTGGAAATTTAAAGCTTTGTAGTCAGTTGTGGATGGCCTTCCACCAGCAGAAAATCATTTTTGTGTCGACATTTTGTTTACAGGTTTTTTCATGTGAACTTATAAACAAGTTATAACCGTCAAAATAAATTGTTAAGTCAGTGAAATGATAAATGATTTAAGTATTTAACATTTTTTACAATTTTCTACAATTTTTTACGGCTTTTTACAGTTTTTTACGTATTTTACAATTTTTTACATAAAAATGTAAAAAACTGGTTTTTTACATCACATGGCACAACTCTGCAAATACACATTTTCGTCTCAAAGCTAGTAGTAACATCAGTTTATTAAGAAACTAACATCCCGACTGGGCTTCGCTCAGGTGACTCTTCTGTTTTCATTTTGCTTTGTAAATTTTATAGCTCTGATCCGCGGTTTCATATACGTAAAATTATCAGAATTATAGGTCTAATTATTTTTATGTCAGATGTTCTTAATTTTTGTACGAAATATGTTGTCGGGAATAATTTCTTGTCCCATTCCCACTCCCTCCAAAAATTTCCGGCCGTTCTGAATCTCGAGAAAAATTGTCAAATCTCGTTCAAATTCGTTTCCGGTTTTGAGTCCGAGTCCCAGAATATATAGTTATCTTCAATTCCACTTCCGGCCCGCTTCCAATTCCGTAAAAAATTCTTCATTTCCGCCCGCTTTCAAAAGTCAATCCATTATTTAAGTTTTAAATGGCGCCCTTCGGGTTTGGACCTGACTTATTATTTTCCCGCCCGAACAACATTCATACTCTAAAGTAATCATATTCATATTTTAATAGAATAGCTAATTTTCACCCTTTGAGACCTTCTTGCAGATATCCGTAACGGTAGTTTTAGTAATACTTCGATTTTGAGGCTTTCTTAGGGAACCGAGGCCCATTTATTTATTTATTTATTTGGAATCTCAATAGTGTCTGAGAAAAAAAATTTTCAAGAACCATGTAGCCTTTTAATTTTAGTCTTATATGATGACAATTTTAGTCTTATTCTTGGGGACAATTTTGAACTAACTCCAATTTTTAATTTAATGATCTCATTTTTAATAATTTAAAATTCTCTACTAAATTCTCAATTACCTACTTATAGTGCTTCGCTTCGCTCGCCCACCGATTCTAAATCCAATGTTTACAACATTGTGTCGAGACCCGACTAGTTGTTTAATTTGGGTTCTTTTGGGGGGTCCTAGAGTCCTTGGCGATAATTTTACATCCCACGTTACTTTTAAATCACATATTTCAAAATTCTGTACAAAATCAGTATCTTATTTTCATTTAAATAATAATGGTACAATTATTTGATGTCAGTTGAGGAGTGTCTGTTCAAAAGTTTCTATTTCCATGATAAGCAAATTTTGTTTAATGGAATATAATAATTTACATTGTTTAATGGAATATAATAATAATCTTGATTATTGTATTTAACGCAGATTGGGCTAATTAATATACATGTACATTTTATTTTTAGTTTTTTACTGTATTTCTTTTTTTAAAAATAATTTTCATTTGGAAATAGGACTTTATGATCGGAATTGCCATACATAAGTCTTTTTGATCAGAATATTCTAGAAATAAGACCTTTTGATTGGAAGATTCAAGTGTTTAGTAATAAATCACTTAAAGTGTTTAATAGTTAAACACCTAAGTGTTGACAATGTTGAACGCCATAAATAAACTACAGCACTTTGGTAAACGGCAAGAAGTATTTAAAAGTCGTTTACAAAATTGCTATAGTTTGTTCATGGCGTTTAACATTGTAAACGCTTAAAGTGTTTAATTGCTAAACACTTAGGTTTGCAGTGAAGTATACAGCCAAAACATCGATTTTATGAATCGAACAAACTCGATTTACGGCAGGCAATAATGTATGGCAAGATTTAATTACTTGCTCAACAAAATTGTTTAATAAAACATAATTTGTATGAGAAATAAGACCTTTTGAAATAAGACGTCAAACTTAAAGATTTTCTTAAATTGAATATACTCGCTTTTCGATTAGAATTTTGTTAAATATAGATGGGATTCAAGTAACAGTTTCGGGGAAAAAAATAAAAATTTATTTCATTCGACAGGGAAATAGGACCTTTTGAACAGACACTCCTCAGTTGTTTTTTATTCGTTATTATAGAAATGAATAAGCAATTTTACTTTACGTATAACTTCTCTTAAAAATTGTTAAACTTTGAGGACCAGTAACTCAAAAATGCAACCGAATTTCAAAATCTGGGCTCCGTTATGCTACCCTTGGGGTAATTCTTTATTGATAGACACATCATTTATTCAAATCCGTTTAGTAATCTGGACTGTGTGCTCGTCACAAAATCTTATAAATATTTTCCTAATTCTATTATTAATATAGATTTCTGTTATCCGTCTAACTCATTTAACCCGGCCCCGATGGGGACGATTAATCGGAGCTTTACTGTATGGAATTTATTGGAGTGGAAAAGAAATATGTAGCACAAAGGTATGCAGACAGATAGCATATTTGAAATTATATCAACTAATGGAAATAGTGTGTTCGAATATTTTTCGATCAGACAAATTCTATGGGTAAATTGTAGAATGTTAATGGATTGTGTCGTTTCAAGAAATATATATATGTCGAAAGTAACCTTTCGAAAAATGAATGGGGATCGAGGAAAATTTATTAAAATTCTATGCTAGTAAAAATTTAGAAAATTATTTTAAAATTTCTAATTGAAATGGCATGATTACGTGCAAATTAAGGATGTTTCGAATAACAAAAGAATGCTGTTCTGGAGAATACGAATATCAATTTATTTTCTAGATCAGAATTTATCAGGAATTTAACAAGTGAATTGAATGAATCGAATGGTATTTTTGTAAAACGAAAAACGAATTTTTAAGGAGGAATTGAGAAAAAAAAATACTCAAGAAAATGATAAAAGAACATTTTACAGAAGAACAATTTCAAAAGTTAAATCACTTTTATAAACTTTACTAATTTTTAAATTTGTTCATTCTCGAGCAAGAATCAACCATTCTACCTACAACCTGATTTCAAAAGTTTCAAAAGCACAGAAATAACTGTGACATCCACACATAAAAATAGCAATTACCTGATTGCAAAATTGTAAACGAAATGATTTACGTTGTAATTGCAGAAAACATTGTAAAGTTATAAATTCTTGACTATCTGTAGTATCACTAATTTTATTATGCAAGACATGTTTAAGTTGCAACGATTCAAAAAAGATACTGCACGTCTTACAAACAAGGAATACATTTCATTTGAGCAATGTACTAAGTATTATATTTCTCTCACTATTTTCAACAAACGTTTTTCTTTATATTTTAAATAATGATTTTCGTTTTAATTTTTTTACCAAAGAAATAAATGTATCAATGATATAACTAAACAAAAGCCGCTTCTAGAAAGCCACGTGTTTGCAATCACAGACTGGCGTAGTTTTCAAAAAATAACTTTTTGAATTTTTTCTAAAATGAGAAAAAGTTTTTGGAAGAAACTAGAAAATACGTAAAAGAGAAAGAATTTGTTATTTTTAGAAAACGGCAATTTTATGTAAATTTTACCTATGTGAATATAATTCGCGGTAAACTTGTATAAAGTTAGTTTAACATTTTCTTTCACTAAATTAGGTTATAAAAGTAATATGTACCTTAAAACTTTCAGTAACTAATTCAAGAATTTATTTAACAAAACTGATAAAGTGTATACATACATACTTTAAAATTAAATAGATACCTGCAGGAAATCATGTGAAAAATTTGCGTAATATTTAGATTTAATTTAAGGGGGACCACTAGTGTGACCGCCTGAAAAAAAGATGATTTTTGGGAATTTTTTTAAAGAAAATTACTATATGGAATGTTCTAATATTTTTAGGATATATTCGTTGATTTATAATAAATTCGTGATAAAATTTTTGGATCAAAAAATTGAAAATTCAGTGAGCTATTCGAGATCTCCCAAGGCTCCAAAAAAAAAGTTCCCCCATTGTGGAGCGATAGCGGCTTTCACACTGCCTGAAATCAAAAAGACCAAAAAGCCTATTAAATTAGATGGTATGGTCTGTACCGTGAACCTGAATCGAAAAAAAAGTTGAAATTTAACAAAATGGCGAAGTTTTTAAAAAAAAGTTCCAATTTTTGCGTGAAAATTTGATGGTTTTTGGCTTGCGAAAATTATATTTTTTATTCGATCGGAAAACTAGAGGTTCATGGTACGAAGAAATATATATAAAAGAAGCTGCAATAAGAATCAAATCGATCGAATGATTTGTCTTCGAGTTATAACTGCAGCAAATTTGAAAAATGTAGTTTTTCGTAATTTTACCTTTTAGTTTTTATCACTGAGAAGTTTTACTAAAATTATTTACGATGTACTCACTATCATGGTCTAGTAAAACTAGATGAGTCGTTTAAATGTGCCAGGGTCTAGCTTCTCCACAACATGTGACTGGCAGCCACGGCCAGAAACTCCCAAACTATCAACCTTCATACATTTCTCAATACCTCAAAGTTAACAATGAAAATCAGAATCCACTCTTCGGATGGTTGTAACTCAAAAACTATTTGAGATATGCACTTGAAATTTTAGTATGTTATTTTTAAAGGTATAGACTATGGAAACATAGTCCAATAGTTTCCAATTTTCTGAAAACGTTACACTAGTGGTCTCCCTTAAAATGAAAAGTGGATGTACGCGCGTTCGAAGTTATACTTCTTTGGTATGATTAAAACCTAATTTTTAATTTGTATGGAAATATTTTCTTAATATAAAATAATCCCCAGTTATTAAACACAATTTTTATCACGTCTAGTATTCATAACTAACAAATGTTTCAATAACATTCACGAATATTTACTGTCAGTTATTACTGTATATAATCTATAAGCACATATTTATTCGTATCGAAATAAATCACGTGTAGATCGTTTTTTGTTTAGCGGCCAACTTCATCTTGTTAATTTTGATGTTACAGTATTATTTTACAGTGTAACGTGCCAAATTTTAAGACAATTAAAATAATAAATCAAATTGGAATCAACCAAATCAACAAAATTACTGGTATAAAAATTTTGTGCCATAAAGGGTTCATATTTTATCGACCGATTTAATACCATTTGTTATTTATAGTAAGTTGGCAAAAATTGAGCGTACAGTCAGTGAGTGTTATCCTATTGTTTTCTCAGACGACTCTCCTAACAAATGACTTACTGACTATTGTATTTAACAAATGGTGTGGACTTGTGTCTCGTTTTACTTAATCTTGTTATAAAGTTACCGTATTCACTTAAATGTGTTCAAAATATTAAACGTCAAAATGATGTCACTCTATAAAACAAATGATTAATGAGAAATAACTCATAAGACTACTTAATGTATGACGTAATATTGTAACATTAAAACTAAATATCTACCAGAAGGTTTGGAGGGTATTTCACTGAAGTACCTAACGGGGTGCGATATGAGTAACATCATGTGCTACCTGTTATTCAATAAGAAGGACCATAATAATGTATTAGAAGACGTAATTTGTATGCATTTTAAAAATAAAACTAGTAGGTACCGTCAATTGAGATGACTTTACCCACTGGGGCGAGTTTGGCCCAAAATTAAGAAAAAAATTCATTTTCAATTTCCCGCATTGTGTTTCATAATAATTGTGATAACAGCTGTGACTTGTAGGTAGCAACACTGGTAATAGACTGACATTAAAAAAAAGCAAAATTGATATACTTATTTGATAGCACTCACAATCATATTTTATACAGTTGTTAGCTGGGTGAAAATTGTGCATTTCACCAACTCATTTGTTTCTCGTGTTTCTGACAATTTGTACATGTTCAGAAAAGTTTTTTTTTTTTTTTTTTTTTTTTAAATTTACCTGGCCATTTGGCTTTTGCCTCATTAGCCATAAACGAAAATTTACATACAATTATGTACAATAAAAAAAGTTAAAATTAATATAAATTATCAGCAAGTTAAAATTGAAAAATAAATATATACAACAATATACTAATAGATAATTCAAAAATTATTTACAGAGTGTAAAGAGAAAAAAAAATTAATAGTTAGTAACAAATGACAGTACAGGGACACATGGGATTCGAGGGAATTCTTTTGTCACTGAGACCGATCGGGACATAGAAAATAGACAATACATGTGTGTGGCGGTCCTGGGAAGGTTTACAAAAGAGAAAAAATATTCTGTATAGTGTAGGTTTTTGGTAGAGACAACACAGCGCTTATATATTTAGATATTAATATTCGAGGTGAAGGTTAAGAAAAGTTAAAAAAATAATAACATGGCATAAATGCAAAGTTTGATATTTTATAAATTCAGTGAAAATTAATGATTTTTGATTAAAGACAAGAGAAAATGGATTAAAGTCATCTCAGTTGACGTACCATCTTTCTTTTTTGAAAATTTTGCAGTTTTTTCTAAAAAAAAGTTAAATTTAAAAATTTTTTTTGAAAAGACTAAAAATATTCCTACGGATACCACGGTTGCTGCATTGGTTACAAAATAGCGCAGTTGGTTGTCTCTTGAGCGTATCTTGAGGCTTCATTTATACATTGGTATACCTTACATATATATATATATATATATATATATAATATATATATATATATATATATATATATATATATATATATATATATATATATAGAGTAATGGAACAACTTATGGACACCCTATATGACATTTTATCTAACATGTATCAATTACTTAACATTCTTTGCATACCATTTCCACATATATCATATTTCAATCATATGCTTATGTAATCACTTTATAATATCAATTACAGCTTATATCACCTTTTAACTTTTTACTTCTAAGAATTGTTATTAGAAGCCTCATTTTTTAGTCAGCTAAATGCACTTTTCTAGAACATAACGAAATAGTATAAATACAAGTCAATTTCAAGGTTTAAGTCAATTTCAAGGAGTTTAGTTTCGCTATTATTTAATTCAATTTCAAAGTTCGCTAGACGTGAGGTTTCTACGTAGTAACTTAGTGTATAATTATTGAAATTTGTAACAATTAAATATTTTATAATAAACAGTGTCATAAAACGAAAAATAAAATTTATTTTTTAATCAACCTCGCGAATGAGTGAACATAACTAGCGCAGTCGGTAGGATCTTTAACGCGTTTTCGTGAAAAGTGGTTAAACTTGAGGACAAGTGGTTCGAGGGCATATCGAAACATTTGCCGGAGCTAAACGGTTTATTTGGCTTTCGAGGGTTTCTCTTCACGGGAACACAGACACCAGCAGATCTTCGTGAACCTACAGCTGTTGGACTTGGAGCATACAAGGAACCAGCAACTACAACGCAGAACTAAGGTGAGGGCACATCATCCAGTGGAGCTGCTACAACCATCCGTACTATGTTCGCATTCTGGCTGTTCACGTAAGTCGATTTTTGTTTCAATTCTTATTCATTGGAAATTTAATGCCTAATACCAAACCTAAACTATCCTTACTACGGGCAATCCCTTATAAGCGAAACTCTTCTTCCAACACTTTTGACGCCGCAGCAAACGGGAACGGGGTTGAAACCCAAAACTACCCCAACACTAGTAACGCCGCAGAATACGGGAATAGTGTTGAATTAAGTAATTCTTTAAATAATTTGTATGAAAATTTTGAAAATCTCAATAAAATTAATTTAAACGAAAACACAATTAATCTAAATATTAATACAAATAATATTTCAAATAATATAAAGATTGCAACGCCTAGTGAAGTCTTTAATGCATTAAGAATCCCAGATACGATTAAAGATTTACCAACCTTCAATGGTAATACACGCTTATTGTATGATTTTACAAATAATATAGAAGAAATTTTAAGTCTCATTCCTAATGTTAACGGAATTAGTTACGGCAAACTTATTCTTAGATCTATTAGAAACAAAATCACTGAACAGGCTAATGAAATGCTTAATTTGTATGGAAAACCTATCGATTGGGTCCAAATCAAAAATAATTTAATTACGCATTATTCGGACAAGAGAAATGAAACCAGTTTAATTAAAGATTTGCATAACCTTAGACAAGGTAATCAAACTGTTGAAACATTCTACAGTAGCATAATATAAATTTTATCTGTTACATTTTATCAGTAGTATAATAGAAAATGGAGATGTTCGAGCTTCCAAATTAAGTTTATATAGTGAAATTTGTTTGAATGTTTTCCTATCAGGATTAAGGGAACCTTTAGGATCCACCATTCGCGCAGTGAAACCAAGCATATTATCAGCAGCCTTCAGCTTTTGTATAAAAAAGCAAAATATCTACTATACTAAATCGCAAACCCCAAACATAGTTAACACACCGAAACCAATAGTTCAACATAACAATTCTAGAAACAATCGGTTACTTCCAAATCAGTCACAACATCGTACATTTATTCCACAATAAACGAAATATAGACCACAAATGGTACAAAGATAATTTACGTTTAAACCCACAACAAATTCACCACTACAATCAACTTCCAGATTCCCTCCGCAGCAATTAACGCGATATAAACCTGAACCTATGAAGATAGCAAGTAATAGATTAAGTATTAGGGCACAACCACGAACACAACAATATAATTCTAATACTAATCGTGTATTCGCCTCTATGTCTAAACCAACTTTTGTTAGTGAAGAACTACATAATAATGAACAACAAAATTTCCAAAATTTAGACGACCTTGAAACTGCAAACACTGATACTATGGAAAATATCGACGTATATGACGAACAAGACAACGAAAACAATACGAATCCTATGTCCGTTGTCAATTCCGAATACAAACTAGGCGATTCAAATTTTCAGTCAACCTGGGACCACAATTTGGTTACCTAGACCTGAACACTCACGGCAACATACTTCCTTATATACATATTCGATCCCCATCCTTATTGACACTGGCGCTTCAAATTCATTTATAAACCCGGAACACGTAGATCTAAATTATTGCGAAGAAATTACACCAATAGAAATTAAAGCAGTATTGAACACTTATCACTTAAAGAAAAAAATTACTTTACCCATGTTTAAAGAATTTAGACAACCAAACGATACGACTGATTTCCTAATTTTTCAGTTTCATCAATATTTTGACGGTTTAATCGGCTTAGATATTTTAATCGGCTTAGACAAGATTAACGCAAAGATTGACGTTGTTAATCAAATTTTAAAAACAAAAAACGCTACATTAAAATTACTATCAAAACCAAATTTTATGTCGGGAAAATTTATATTACAACCTTTTTCAAAAATGATAGTTATATTACCGGTCGATATCCAATCAGGAGAATTTATTTTAAAAAATATTTTCATTGACAATAAACTTCTGATACCCGAAGTTGTCTATAAAGCAAACGACTGGCACTTCATTTGTGCAGTCATAAATCTAATAAACGATAAACGAATTCTTTTTATAGAACAACCGAATAAGGCAGAAATTCTAAATCACGAATTAGTTCAATTTAAGGAAAACCAAATTAATTCACAAACTAGTAGCTTTTGTAATAGCATCGACAATTTGATTCGAGTCGATCATTTAAATAGAGAAGAATGATCCAAAATTATTAACATTTGTAAACCGTTTGACGACATTTTCTATCGCGAAGGATAAGACCTGACTTCTACGAATGAAATCAAACATCGTATCATTACTAAAGACGACATCCCTATACACACAAAATCGTATCGCTATCCACAAATTTATAAAGAGGAGGTTAGGAGACAAATTGACCAATTATTAAAACAAGGTATAATTTGACCAAGTTATTCTCCTTGGTCATCCCCCATTTGGATTGTCTCCGAAAAAGCCGACGCAAGTGGAAAGAAAAAAATGAAGACTTGTAGTCGATTATAGACGCTTAAACGAAAAGACAGTCTTCGACAAATACCCATTACCAAACATCACTAATATTCTTGACAAACTTGGCAAATGTATGTATTTTACTACCCTTGACTTGGCCAGCTGGTTTCATCAAATTGAACCCCATCCTAAAGATATTCCAAAAACAGCTTTTAACGTCGAAAATGGCCACTACGAATATTTGCGAATGCCTTTTGGCTTAAAAAAACGCCCCGTCCACCTTTGAAAGGGTTACGGACAACGTTTTGCGAGAAATACAAGGCACCACTGTTTGTGTAGTATATATGGACGACATCATAGTTTTCTCCACATCGTTAGACGAACATATTGTAAACTTACGTAAAGTCTTTGAAAAACTTAGAAAAGCAAATCTTAAAGTACAACTAGATACAAGTGAATTTTTACATAAAGAGGTCGCTTTCCTTGGACACATTGTCTCTTCAGAAGGTGTGAAACCAAATCCGGATAAGATCAAAGCCATTACAAATTTTCCATTACCTAAAACACCAAAGGAAATTAAGAGCTTTCTCGGTTTACTAGGGTACTATCGTAAATTCATTAAGGATTTCGCGAAAATTACTAAACCTTTAACCCAATGTTTAAGAAAAGGAGAGGAAATTAAATTAACTCCGGAATATATTAAGACTTTCGAACTATGCAAAAAATTACTCACTGATGAGCCAGTACTCGCATATCCTGATTTTAGTAAAGAATTTAACTTAACAACAGACGCTAGTAATTGTGCTATAGGTGCGATACTTTCGCAACGACCTATCGGCAAGGATCGCCCAATCTCTAATGCCAGCCGTAGACTCACTAAGAGTGAACAAAATTACAGCACAATAGAGAAAGAACTTCTGGCTATTATGTGGGCCACAAAATACTTCCGTCCGTATCTATTTGGCCGTAAATTTAAAATTATAACAGACCACAAGCCCCTTACGTGGCTTATGTCATTAAAGGAACCGAATAGTAAACTGGTTCGGTGGCGTCTCAAACTTGAGAAATTCGATTATACCATCATACATAAATCAGGCAAGAGTAATACAAATGCTAATGCTCTTTCACGCGTTATTATTCCAGAAATTAACTCAGACGAAACTAGTAGTAATACCTCAACCCATGTAACACGACATACTTCTACTCGAACAAATAACAGCAATGACGAAGACACTAGTGTACATAATGCTGACGATGAAGATACACTATTTATTCCAATCTCTGAAAATCCTTTAAATGATTTCGCTCAACAAGTCATTCTCCTTATTAACCCAGAACTAAAAACGACAAGCCCAAAATTAAAAATTTTGTTTAAAACGAAACGTAGACAAAGTTTTCAAAATCCAAACTATACTGACGGACGAAATCTATTTTTTTAATCAACCTCGCAAACGAGTGAACATAATTCTATATATATATATATATATATATATATATATATATATATATATATATATATATATATATATATATATATATATATATATAATAGGTTCATTTGAGGAACATGATTACGATTCTTAGCACTACCACCGATTGTAATTTACTAAACTAGAACAGAACCATTTTGCAGAACAATTCAATAATGAAATATATAAAAGATTGAGACGTAATTAGAAAAGTTCAGTAGTTTTTAATACCTACATACCTATCTTTCTTCTTTCTTATTACAAGTATACATAAAAGTCATCGAAATAACTTTAGCTGACAAACGATTAATATACCCCAAGGGAAATATGCACGTATGTGATGTCACGTTTTAAATATATACGTATTTAAGGTGTCTCACGAGAGATTATATACATTATGTAAGAACATATTCGAAATTCGAATTACCTTTGTACGCTACTCGTATTTCAATATCGTATATCTATTTCAGTTGTATTAGAAGAAAAAAATTTCAATAATAATTGGAAATAAGCATCTTTAATAATCATAAAAATTGTATTTTCTTTATCATATTTTTTTTTCTTTCGTAAAATGTAATATATGGTATGTTAACCTTTGTATGATTCCAGTAAGAATTTCAGCTTCTATTTACTTTAAAAGGTTCAGAAACGTTCGTTTGGGAATTTGTAAGTTTAGAACACCTGAGCCATCAGCCACCATATACATATCTCCCGCTTTCAATGCGAAAAAGAATTAAAATAACATTTTTTAGTGATTCTAAGGTAGCTGGTTAACCTTAGAGCTTAGATTAACTAGATCAAGGGTTTTACATTATATAGTTCGCGCGTCTACGCAATAAATTTCCCCACGGGTTTCAATCAACACATCGTGCCACATCAACAATTCGTGTCTACAAAACTAGCGCCGTTAAGTTATAAACCCGAGATCCGACTCAGGCAATATTTTTTTGCTAATTTTTTGCTATTTTTTGCCAACGAATTTTTTTTTGCCGCAGCCGTTTCCGAGAAACAATGGCGTTGCTGACTTAAGTCTGAAGTCAGCGTAGCCACTCCTAATATATCTCCGAACCTGCTGCACATATTCAAATGAAATTTACGGCATATTTTTTACTAACTTTCAATTTCTTTTTTCTTTGCCAACGAATTTATGTTTTTGTCACAGCCGTTGCCGAGTGGTGCTGCTGACTTAAACCTGAAGCCAGTGTAGCCGAACTGAATTTTGAATTCGAGAATTCCATTTCTACGTTATTCTAATTACCTTAAACTATTTTATATGAAAAAGAACTTCTTTAATTATCCAAATAGTACGACTATTCGACACAGTCACCGCCTAGTTAACTACTCCTGGACTTAATATTACGAAATTGAGCAAAACAGGTCAATTAAATTTTTTGACATAGATTTTATATCTGCAAACAAAATTTTTATATTGTTTATTTTTTACCCCTTTTTTGTAAAATTAGTCCCTAAATTTTAACCCCCAACACCCCTGTTGATGTAATTTGAACAAATTGCATACCAATAGATAGCTCTTTAAAAAAGAGCAATAGCGTCAATTTAAACTTTCGCTCTATCTCTTACCGTTTTCGAGATATTTGAAAAATTCAGTTTTTACCCCAATTTTTGAAGGGCGATTTCACCCCTTCAAACCGTTTTTTCCGCAGATAAAAGAAAATATGTGTTGCTTATTTTTTAGTGTTCTACAACATATTTAAATTTCATCAAAATCGATAGATTCGGCATCGGGACTTTTACTTATGAGAGGATGTTATCCAATACTCGTCCGCGATAGCATTACACATATGTGTGATCATTGATCAGCCTCTACGGTTGCTATGGGCATCACACACATGTGATGTGTTCTAAGAGCCAAGACACACGTGCCACGCGACAGCGACAAAATAGTGGCTGCTCTGTGGCCGGGTATGTATGCACTATGCAGGTAGTTTTCTTATGGAAAGACAAATTTCAAGACACACGGACCACAACTTGTCGTAGTCGGGCACTATCGCAATGTGTCGTCTACTGTCGCTGAGTGTCGCTGTTAGTGGCCAAAACTTCCGGCTAGTGGACGACTTATATGCGACAGATACATAAGTATCAGTATAGTACACTGTATATAACCACAGAGCAGTAGAGAAAACATATCTATGTATCTCTATACTACTGGAACCAGTGTAACCAGTACGAGATAGAAAATATGTTATATACGTGCACTGGGTTTACTTTGTATTAGTGCGATATTGTGTATTTGTGTTAGTGATCCATGGAGGTAGTGGTTGTCACGTGGCCGTACTTCGCATACATATGTATGATACCACAACGTTCCGTGTGGGGACGTAACAATGCCAATAACAATCAAATCCATTGTCTTGTGATTGACCTACACTCATCGACTGCTACTGAGAGATTGACTACTAAGTAGCCTAATGTGTCCAAAAATGCCCACTGGTGATTACAGAAAAGAGATAGTTGCTGTACCTCTGTACTCTGGGGTATATAACAGACAATATTGGTGGGGTTGATGTCCAACAGCGATTATACGTCACTTGGCCACTAAAAAGTGACTCGTAAGTGGTCGTATAAAACACACGAACGACAGTACAACCACACGACAGCGACAAAAAGTGGTCGTTGCGTGGTACGTGCGTTTTGGCTCTAAAGCAACAATGAAAAAGTTATTTATTTTTTTGCACGATCGTGTATTTTCATGCATTTACCGATGCTGTTGACAATGCTGATAAGTTACATTTCCCGAACGTTTGTTTATATCCATGGAAACCAAAAAATAACAATGCGGTAAGTGAAATAGATGCGTGGTAAGTGAATAGGAATGTGGTAAGTGAAATTAGCTAAAAAATGATTGTATTTATTTATTTATATTGAAATTAAAAGTACAATTTGAACAATTAGGAAAATAAATCGATTAATATGAAAATTTTCACTAGTTTGCACATTATTATCACTATTGTTGGCATTAATCTTCTTATTTTATTGATATTTCAAAAAGTCATTCAATCATTAAAATTTTCTGTGGTTTTCATAATCTTCCTTTCATTTTACGAGAATTGCAACCAAAAATAAAATGCTTCATCAATTTCATTATTCTCACTAATATTATAGTTTAACAAACTATTTTCCTCAACTTCTTTAATAGAAAATTCAAAAAAAAAAAATATTTACGCCAGTGAAATATCGACACTTAATTTTTTATTTACAAAAATAGTTGTCAATTGTCAATACAAAGATTCGTATTAGTTCTTATGAATATTTATAATATTTATTCATGGCATTCCGTGTCATAACTAGACTTGGGAAAACAGTGGTCCCGAACAGAATCACCATATAAAATATTTTGAATTGGGGGGCTATAAATTTTATTAGAAGGCTGAGGATTTTCCCCTGGATTTGATGACTAGCCTAAGGAAGTTTTAAAGAACAAATCAGTAAAAATCAAAAATTACCCATTTTTCATAATTTAATATATAATTTCAATTTTAAAAATAATTTAAAAAAATTAATGTTGAATAAATAAGTGGTCGACTGTAATAGAAATTAATTTAAACGAATTCAAAACATTTATATTGTAAACAATATCTCTATTTCCTTTGTGATTATTTAAATAATATGTACATGTCACCTTCTTTATACCTGCTTTAATGTAAACAAAATTGATTGTATTAGTAGATTTAGTAGGTCGCTCACAAGATTGAACATGGTTTTGTTTTTGCATTAGAAAAATATAAAGATATATATGTACATATAACAAGCAAAATGATTCATAATATTGGCAATTAAAAAACACAAACAGACACAAAATAACATTAACGATGTGGTATTAATAGTAAAACGTCGTAAAACTGATTTTTAAAAAGATTGATAATATTTTTACGTTTTATGACAGCCCTCCAGTTCTATTCGTAGGCCCCCAGTACAAAATATTTTATATGACCACTCTGTTTAACCTTTTGTTCCCATCTCTGGTCATAACACAGAAATATAAATTTCACCTATATTATCTGAAGTTTATAACATATTTTTATTCTTTAATTATTTTAAATCGATCGTGCAAAAAATGTTATACAATACACGATACGTTAAGTGAATTTAGTGATCTCGAAAATTGGAAAAACTCGACCCTGCGGGTCTCGTTTTCGCAACATTTTTTCGATCAGTAAAAGCAACTTACCGAACTTATATTGCAAAATACTATTGTAGGTTCGAGTTTAAGCTTCACCACTGTCGACAACTTTATAACCGAAAAAAATGTAATAATTTAGTTATCAGTCAGTTTACACATCTTAAAGAAAAATTTTCATTAAAGAATTTGATGATGATGATGTTAAATAAAAGCTTTTGTAACAGATTAACATTTTATGTTTTTTGACAGTCTAAATAAACTTTTATACTTGAAAAGGTTTATTCGTCTGTTACACGATAGTGGTAAAGTTCACAAAAACATCGATATTTATATTATATAGGTATCTAAAATATATGTTTGCATTGTTGTATACTTGGATATATTTTTGAAGTTTGAACATTTATTTCATTTTTATATCCAGCTATAAAATACGAATTTTCATAAAGCTGCTTACCTATATATTATCAGTAATACGAACGGAAAGAACCTTTACGCAGTCTGGTTCACCTCTCAAACGTAAACTCTAGATGTGGGTAGATACGCACATATACTTACGTTACAACAGTGGCGCACACACGGGGGGAGCTAAGGGGGCTAAAGTACCCTCCAGGCGTCAAAGTATACATATTTTTTTTAAATTTATTAAAATAAGAAATTTATTTATATTATAGTCAATTACCAAAAACACTATTGCAAAATTATCAATAAAGTTACTCAGTACAAATAAAGTGTAAATTATTTAGAAATAAATGGCTTAGGTTAAATTGAATAGCAAAATAAATATAGAAATCGATCAGCAAAAAAGACTAATTGAGTAGCAATACGGTCATAAATAGGTAAATACGGTCAGCATTTAATATGTAAATAGTCAGCTTATAAACCATTTGAACGTCAAATAATACAAATACGAACAATATATTTAGTTCAGCATTAAAATTTTTTTTGGCCTGCTATAAAGTCATTTAACACGTTCATTGACAAACTAAAAATGTAGACTTTGTGAGGTGGCCAAATATTTAACGTTAAATAAGTAGGTACTTATATTTGTCACGCGATATCGCGTGACTAGCCATATAGTAAAGTAGTCGCATCACGCGATATCGCGTGGTCGGCAATGAACGTGTTAAACACTATTAATTTGTTAAATGAACCTGCTATTGGTACCACTAACTTAATCAAGCCCCTCCCAAGGAAAATTCTGGTGCGCCACTGCGTTACAATATTTTCTTTTTAAATTAAATTTTGTTAACAGAACAATGTCGTACTCCCGGGGGAAGGGGGGGGGGTAGATACATTATCCATAAAAAAAAAAATGTATGAACAAAAAATCTTTAATAATAAAAAAATAACGAAAAATTAGATTCTGAAAAGCGCCGTAAATATTTTGTTCCGTTTTACTGTAGGCACGTAAAAATAGATTTAATGAAAATACGACGCAGGTAGATCAAATTTAATAAGCGTATGTCCCGTGTCTATGTATAGATGACTTGAGAATCTTTAAGATATCTAATAATAACGTAATATTTTTTAAGTTGAAAATGAATTTCGGTCTTTTTACAATTTATATTTTTTTAGAAACAATCAAATTTCCTATTTTAATCAAATGTTAGAAGGTTATAGTTTTTTAGGCAGGGCTGTAGTTAGCTGAGGTGGGCCCCACGGTGCTACTCTACCCCAACTTTTTTTGGAAAAAAATAAAGTTCGAAAAGATATACTACTTTTCAATTCAGTGTGTGAGTAGTTTTTTAGCACTGGAAAAATTTTATTACCAAAAATAAAATCTTTAACTGGGGGCCATCCATAAACTACGTCACGCAAAATTTGACCATTTTTTTACCCCCCTTCCACGTTGTCACGTTGTAGCACATTTTGTCGATACGCCCCCTCCCCCCAATCTAATATTACGTCACGTTAACTTGGATTACCTCCCCCAAGGGATCGATTAGATATTAATAGATTTGAGCGTTACTTTATGGTATTCCATATTTGTAAATAATAAACAAATATTTTACTTTGCAAAATACCACTTTTATTTTTGAAACTGTGATAATATTATTTCGAACCGTTAGTTCATTTTCAAACAGAATAAAAATTATATTCGATACATACCCTTATATACTAATTTTATCTACCTATACTTACGAAGGGGAGTGGTATATTGTGTGGAAGTAGAAGGGGAGGGGGTAGTGGGAGAATCCGAAAAACAAGAAAAACAAGATTACATTACATTTGACAAATGCGAGCAAACACGTGACAAAAGATTGAAATTGACAAACAAACAATATTACAGAAAAATACAATTTTAAAAGTTTAATTAAATTATAATATTGAAAATAAAGTTGAACTGTAGATATCGGTGTAGTCATTTAAAAGGTGATCGGAGTTATGTTTATTTATTTCTATTGCTTCTAGGATTGTTAACTTCTGTCCTTTGTTTGCCTGTAATAGTTTTTACATCGGTCAGACTGGCAGAAACTTTGAAACCCGGAGAGTAGAGCACTTCAGATCCTCTAGGAATAAGAAATCCGACTCTGCTTTTGCGAGGCATTTAATTGACACCGGACACACACCAGAACGGGAAATTACCGTGCTACACGAGGCAAACAAAGGACAGAAGTTAACAATCATAGAAGCAATAGAAATAAACATAACTCCGATCACCTTTTAAATGACTACACCGATATCTACAGTTCAACTTTATTTTCAATATTATAATTTAATTAAACTTTTAAAATTGTATTTTTCTGTAATATTGTTTGTTTGTCAATTTCAATCTTTTGTCACGTGTTTGCTCGCATTTGTCACATGTAATGTAATCTTGTTTTTCTTGTTTTTCGGATTCTCCCACTACCCCGCCCCTTCTACTTCCACACCATATACCACTCCCCTTCATAAGTATAGGTAGATAAAATTAGTATATAAGGGCATGTATCGAATACAATTTTTATTCTGTTTGAAAATGAACTAACGGTTCGAAATAATATTGTCACAGTTTCAAAAATAAAAGTGGTACTTTGCAAAGTAAAATACTTGTTAATTGATTAGATATTTATAATGAAATCGTTTTTGTTCTTGCTTACTAAAGCTTCGATGACACTAAGCGAATTTACTTGCTACTAGCTGGCAAGTTACAAGCTGCTAGTAAACTCGCCCCGTGTCATCATGTTCACTAGCCAACTAGCAGCTTGTAAAGAAGCTGCGACAAAAGTTGAAAGCCGGGCTACTTTACTCGCTATTTGTTAGCGTGTAGGCTTGTTAGCTAGTAAACTAGCCGTGGGTCATCATAGTTGCTAGTGAACTAGCTGCGAGTATGCCGATAGTTGTTTCATAAAAAATAAATGAAATAACTTGCAGAAGTTGTTGTTTTAGTTCACATTACCAAAAAGAAGTTAAAAAAACCGAAAAGCAAAAATAAGTGATAGAAAAGTGTGGGGATAACCATGGAAAGAAGACATGGGAAATATGGTATTAAAAATAAAAAATATTCACAATATTAATTACATTCTATTTTATTTTTTAACTTTATATGTAGAATACCCTAAAAAGTTACAGTTATGTACAAATAAAAGAAAAAAAAAAACAAAATTATATTTACAATAAGTAATTTAATACTTGTTAGCTAGGTGGCTTCTGAGCGAGTGAAAAGTTGTCTGTGTCATCATTACTATCGCACTTGCTGACTCGCCCGCTTCTAAACTCGCCGGTTAGTAGCTTGTAAACTCTCTCAGTGTCATCGAGGCTTAACTGTAATTTGAAATATTTTGTTCGTCGATTATATTTTTGGAAAGTATCGTTTTTTTTTTTTTTTTTGTTCGTCAACTATAAGTTTTTCAAACGTGACATCATGTTTTCTTGGACCTCCACCCCCTGTCGTCACGCCCCATCACGCTAGGCCACTACCTCCCCTTCCCCTGTTTGAGAACGTAATTTATGGATGGCTTCTTGTATTATTTTCCTGGTGATGAGATAAATCTCAAAAGTCGGCCCCGTAATATTATATTTTATTAGTAAAAAGCGACAAAAAAAACCATTTTTATATTTTTTATTTATTTATTATTATACTCTATGTACAAGAATAAAGTCAATTTTTATATTTTTGATTTTGATTTTCATTAACGGACTACTGAGTCTTAAGTTAAGATACTTAAAAAGCATTATATATATATATATATATATATATATATATATATATATATATATATATACCATGTGAGTTTTTTGAGAGTTGCCATTTTTATTACAGCCAAATTTGTATGATATAAATGGTACTGGGAAAGGTTCTTTTCTTGGATGTAATAGAAATGTAACCAAAAAAAACACTGTCTGTTGAAGTAGTTACACAAGTACGCTCAAGTACATATGCATATTTTTACTGCCTAATTGATAAATTTTAAAAAATTCAAAAGTCAAACTTGGGTAACAATTTATTTTTCATTTATGTTGTTAATTAACGCATTATATCAGCTTTATCGAAAAATTAATATATAGTCTCATTTAAAAATTTATAAATTTGTATCATAGCTCGAAAATCATAAGAGCTATAAAGCTCCTGACTATAGCAATCGGTTGCCCACCTGAATATCTACAACTCTTATTTGAATAGTTTTTCGATTAAATCAACGGTTTGGCTGTAATAAAAATGGCAACTCTCAAAAAACTCACACGGTATATATACATTTTTATATGGAACTGAAGCGAAAGTGATTGGAGTAGATTTTATAAAGTTGATTTTAAATTTTACTGGAAACGGTAATATAAGTCCCTACAGGCCTTATTCACGAATTTTATCAGCGTAATTCTGGTATGGTAATTTGCAAACTTAATTTATTCACTATGTCTCCCGTTTTTTAGGATTTCGTAGTTCCAACAACGAAATCATTATACTCTCGTGTCATGGGTAGCGGATTAGAAGGTCAATTTGCACTTCCCGAATCTTTTAAAACCACAGTAACGCTATCTTTTTCCACATTTGTACTTTTTAGTAAACACATTTTATCTATTGTTAGTTGGCATCAAGGAACAGATGTAGTTTTTAGAGTTACGTGGTCAGAAACACTAAACTCGTATTTGACTGTTACCAGGGCTGAGAACTATTTAAAATGATTTCATTTTAAATACAGTCGTCCCTCAACTTATTGACAATTTAAGTTATTGACGATGATCGTAGTTTACCTTAAGTTATAGACAAATCATATGTATGTACCCAAGGTCATACGTGCTGTGTTGTAGTGTGGCAATGCGTACATACAGATGGTTTGTCTATAACTTGAGGTAAACTACGATCATTGTCAATAAGTTAAATTGTCAATAAGTTGAGGGACGACGGTATGTATTTAAAATACAAAATGGCATTTTGCATTTTCTATTTTAAATAAGTTCGGTCAAACCATATTCCATTTATTTAAAATGGAAATTTGAATCCACTTTGCATTTAAAATGAAAATGCACGTATACTCAAATTTATGTGTATATATATGACACTTATGACTCATATTAATCATAGAACTCGAATTGAACGTAGTCTAACAAATTGTGTTAAATGTGAGTCGATTTAATTGACTCAAATTTTTTATAATTCGAGTTTCAATGTCACTTGAGTTACTAGAGCTGTAGTTCTCTCAAGTCAAATTTTTCTGATTCAAATCGTGTGCTATTATTTTCAAGAAATGTTTTAGTATTTCGAGTAGATGATTTTCATAATTTAGAAGCCGCAGTAGTAGCGTAGTCACGGTTTGATTATGTCAAGTCTGAATTAAATTTTACAATATTTTTGAGTAACAATATTTCAAGAGTTAAATTTTTTTTTCACATCATGCAAATTTTATAAAATTTTCTCAAAAGACTGCGCTGCCCTTATTTAATTTCAGTACGTTTGACATTTTCTTAACTTTTTTTTTATTAATATAAAAAACGATAAAAGATTTATAGTATAAAAAAGTAAAAAAGCATTTTGAATTTTATAATTCATTTTAAATAGCTATTTTCCATTTTCTATTTTAAATATGTTTAGCAAAACCATTTTCCATTTTGTATTTTAAATCCATCTTTGGAAACCATTTTACATTCTCTATTTTAAATGATTTCTATGAACCATTTTTCCCAGCCCTGACTGTTACGGCTTTCATTGAATTCAAAGAAGGTCTAACCACTGAGATATTTTTTTTATTTATACAAGCATTTCTACTGTAGTCTTTAAAAATATTCTCTACATTCGCTGCTGTGTTTTTAATTTTTTTTAGTTTTTGTTAATTTGATATTAAGCCACTGCTCTTTGGATAGATAGAAAATTTTTGGATAAACAGTTTAAAAATTACAGGAGTTCCGTATTTCGCAAACAAGGCGTAAAAATTCAAAATGGTACAAGAACCCTCAATTTCATTTTACGAACCCTATCTAACAATATCCCACACGATGTGGTACAAAGAATTAAGATTTTTACTACAAATTAATTTTATATTATCTCTGTCTCTGGCATGTATATCTAAAATTTCATGTTCGGAGGTCGAAAGTTCGACAGACGGACAGATGTTCCGAAAAGTTTCTTCGGAACCTTAAAAATATATATGTTATTGGAACAGATCTGTATAAGTAGCTGAAAGATGAAAATATTACATTGCATCAAATCTTAGAAAAAAAAATTAAATCTTCATAATACCGTTTGAATGTCGCGTCATCAGAAAATATAATTTTCATTTTTCTTTTTTTTTCTGTAGATATATTTTTTCAAACGAACGATTCAATTATTTTATTTCCGTAAATTCTTAAATTGAATATGCAAATCGTACCAGTCGTAAACTGTAAATTTCATTCACAAAATTAAAATAATAAATTACAATCTTTGAACTGAATTAAATATATCTCTTTAATATCGTTAACATAATATAAAAACTTAATGGATGATAAAAAATGTCTCTGAATATATTAAATATTATCCCCATTCGTTCATTATCTCCACTGTCATAATATAACAAATCAGTAGCAAGATAAGAAAAAAAATCGGCCAAGTGCGAGACGAAGTCGCATAATTAGGGTTCCATACAGTGAGCAATCAATAAACCAAATTAAATTTAAATTTTAATACAAAGGGTGAAAGAACACCTATGCTTTGCTATATTTGTGTAATTTAAGAGGGGATACAGAGAGTTTTTACCAAGTTTTCTTGTACCGTAAAGCCGTCTAGACCCGGACACTTTTTTTACATTTTTTGGTTAATTTTATATTTATACATGTTTCCTTCATAGATATCACCAATAAAAGTATTACCATTAGAAAGAGTGTTTATTATTTGTTATATCCCTGACCCATTTGTTTCATTATAAATAAAAATAAAAAAAAAAAAAAAAATAAAAAAAATTAGTAAGTGTCTGGGTCTACACCCTAAATCGGTCTTGACCCGGACACTTACTTAAATAATATAATAATATGCAAACTGACCTCTCCCGTCGGGATTAGGACAGTGTTTTATATCGTCTGATGTCTTTGAACCTGTTAAAGACGTCAAAATATTTTGTGGGGAGAGGAGGTAATGCATAGTATGCCTCTCCATGAAGTAAACATACGATATGACACCAGAAGGAGGCATAAACCGCGTAATTCTGGGGGGAATATTAACGTATGGATAGTGGGAGTTACAGCTGGTGGAAATTGCGGCCATAGTGTAATAAACTGATGTGTCCGGGTCTAAACGGATATACATATGTAGCATGTATTTTTTTATATATCTCGTACATCGGATATAACTTCAAACATCATTAAATGATGCGCGATAAAATTCTGAATACACACATATCAAAACTAAAACAATATGACAATTATAATGAAAATTACATGTCTAAGTTAGACACACATTTTATTTCTTTGAAAAACTGTAGGATAGCAATCCTGTAAAATGAGATAGTAAATGTTGAAATCCGTAGTTTTTATTGGTACAGCTGTTTAGAGGATGTTTTTCTCTCTCTAATGACGTCAAGAACAAATGTTTATTGTTGCAGGTTAATGTAGAAATTATTTACTTTGAAGATTGGTGCAAAGTGTCCGGGTCTAGACAGTTTTACGGTATGGATTTTTAGTACCAATTGTGACCTTATCCTTCTGTCGTTTGTTATCTATAAAAATCAATTTCCTCTTTGAATATTCTGTGTAGTAAGTAAATCGCAAACATCATTGTAGTATTCTACGGTTAAATCTCATCTAAATTTGCTGTGATGCATGATTTGTTCCAAATTGTACTGAAATATTAGTAAATATTTTGTCTGTTACTGTATTTCACCTTGTTATATTTAAAATGTTTTTTTTGTCGGAAATCTATGATTCAGTGTCTACTAATCCTATTAAAATCAAAAAATTTTAACTTTAGAAACCTAGAAGATCAGAGGAGGAACAGTGATTTACACTGGATCAAAAAGTAAAAAATAAATATATAAATAAATAAATAAAAATATTTTTAGAATTCTTCTTTCAGATGATATATTCGCAATATATTAATTAAAAATGTTTTTTGAACTAAACTAATCCCGATTTGCATCCAAAATAATTTTTTTAATCGTTGACTGGCCATATACATATGTGCGCATCATGAGGATGTGCCATTCGGCCAAATAGCTTTCGAGAAAAACCTCTCTGATAGCCGGACATACGGACTTGAAGATCAAATTTCTCCTTTTAAGGTACGGAACCCTAAAAAGCATCGACCATTCAAATTCCTTTTTGTTTCTATCTCATAAAATTATATTGAATAATGGATATATTATGTATTTGCTGTGATGACGGCAAGTCTTTATTACCATATAAAAAGACAAAAAAAAAAAAAATGTTAATAATCCTTGATCCTTTGTGTCTGCGACCGGTTACAAGTAATTTTATTTACATAGTATCCAACTAATAAATCACAGGACATTTTAACACATGGTTTTAACCCGTTTTCGCAATGCATAAAAAAAGGAATTCATTTTATTTGAGCGCGCACTGTTTGTGATTTATTCGAGCAGTCATGTAGAAAATTTGTTTTGGATTTATTACTTTTCGTAGCGTGGCGTACGGTGCTAGTATGCTAAAGAATTATTTCTCTCACGTCAGAGGCGGTTTTAGAATTTTTATTTTGGTGATTCCTTTGATTATACAGACAAAACCATTAGTATAACTCACAATCAGTTTTTATAACTAAAATACACATTTCTTTGCAAATAAAACAATTAAATGAGAACGGTGAATTACTTTTTCGATAAAAAAATATCAGCTGCCGCAGTAACATTTCAAATCACAGATTAAAAAAATCGTCATAGATGACGTCAGTCAGAACAAAAAGTAATTTTTTTTCACCTAGAATATTACATTAAAGAACCAGTAAGCTTTCTTTGATTAGGTATGGAGCTAAATTCCTTTTTATTTGAACCTGAGTACACTTCTTCCACATTTCTTAGAGGCAAATTGTCCCACAACAGTCAATTTTCTATATTGGGTTGTGGCTCTTGTCCGTTTATACCTGTAGCAACAACTTCTGAATCATGGTTACTTTTAAATGTGACTTGATTCTTCTTATAATAGAAGAGCTTCCTCCAATAGAAGTTATACTTAAAAAACAAAAGTTTTAAAATACAAATTTTTTTTCATTTTATCAGAATTTTTGGATACGTCCGAACCCATTTGGTCTATTCGCTAAAATCGCCCCTGTTTTAAACATGAGCGAAGTAGTAAATCAATCTGTGTCGAAATTTATTGCACGAATCAGTGAATCGTTTTGTTTTATCGAAAATTATTTACAAATAATGAAGCAAGCCAAAGTTGTAATGGTAAATATGGTAATTTATTAGAGATAATAGTATTATGTATATTTCAGTTAATTAAATAATTACTTTGATAAACAAAATGGTATTTGGTTTTTGTGGGATTAAATCTTATTTTTGCGACAAAAATTTATTTTGTAAACTAAATACTTACTAACTTGAGACACTTATGAAATTAAATAATTTTCTTGTACGAATAATATGTAAACAGTTTTATCTGAAAGCAGGGGGAGGGGTTTAAAGTTAAAATTTGTTCTAATAAAGAACTTTACCTTGTCTTATAAGACACGACTAGTAGTTTTAAAGAATATTTTTCAGAAATGATCGACAAGTCAGCGTTTAGTAATGAAAAATACTTTAATGCAAAAAACAATCTAAAAACCATTTAAATTTTAAATTTAGGATTTGTTTTTTAATAATTTTCAAAAACTTTTCACAAAAATATTCTGCTTATTCAACCGAATAGTTTACGTACGTCAACCAGAGGCGCATCCAGCTTCTAAATTTTGGGGGTGGGAAATTACAATTTTACTGAATTCATATAGCTATTTTTCTCATTGCTAAGTTTGTAAAGCTTTTTACAATTACTCGAAATTTTTTTTCGTTCAGAATCTCCCATTTCCATGAGAATCTACTGCGTCACCACGCTTGGCGCTATATGCTAAATTTTGTGAAAAAGGAAAAGACCGACTCCGAAAATCTATAATTCACTTGCAATTTCATTATTAACTTCTCACAGAAAGTTATTGTAGTCGGTCCGATTGTACGAATCGCTAATTTTGACATATCTCCACGTTTCAAGGTCATTAGAATCCGAATCCATCGTTTTTAGCGTGATGTCTGTGTGTGCGTTCGTTAGTTCGTTCACTAATTTTTTTCGTCTAGCATATCTCGAGAACAAATGATGATATCAACTCCGGACTAACTTCATTAGATGCGTAATCAAAAAATGAAGACCGGATAAAGTTTTCAGCAAATTCGGATTAGCGGTTTGTTTTTTGTGATAAAAAATGGAATTAAGTTTATTAAGATAACATAGATTATATGGATTTTTTACCATAACATTATTATATAATGGCCTAAGAACCTTCCTTGATGTTAAAAACGCCAGTATTTTATTATTAAAAAAAAAAAAAAAAAACCAAATAAGAAAAATTGAAAAATTTAGTTTCTTGCCAAAATATATTTTGTCTCGCATATCTTGAGGGCAAATGATGTTATCATTTGTTTCATAAGGGTACAGAAGGACAAGCCCCCAGTATGGTGTAAGAGGCAAAGCCTCTATCGGGGGCCTAGGGGAGGAGTCGCCTGAAATGAAAAAAGAATTATTTATGTGCAGTAGTCTCTAGTCTTTAAAGACGCCCAATGGGAAATTGACAGTGTGGGTAGAGCTGTCCCCCAAATTTTTTTATTTAATTTACGCTTTTTGTAACTCTGAAAAATTTTAATAAACTTGGTGTCATCAAATTAAAATTTCTTTCCCTCAAATCAAGCTTTATGAAAGTGCTTTGAATTAGGTTGGTTAATTGAATTATGGTAATTCTGGTGTGAACTTTTCATTTTTGCTATCAAAATTACTTCCTTTTAGAAATATGACTGATTCGATAGAAATTTATGGTCTCTAGTATTCCTATATCCTTAATTTTGGTAAGAACGAGAAGAACGCCTCCGAAAACCTATAATTCGCTTGGAGTTTCATTATCCTATTATTTTATTTATGATTTTTGAAGCCCTGAGAAATTTTAGTGAACTTGATGACGTCATCACATTGAAATTTTTTCCTTAAATCAAAATTTATGGAAGTGATTTGATTTAGGTTGTGTGATTGAATTAGGGTAATTATGATGTAAAATTTTCACTTTTGCTGTCTTTTACTTTAGTATAGCCTTTTTTCTAACGCTTCCATATACTTAGGTCTCAAATTAGAAGGAGTTAAAATTTTTGTAGTAGCTTCGCAGTAATTTTTTTGATATTGTAAATTTTAATATAATAACTGTAAATTTAAAGTCCACGATAGAATTTGGAATTATCTTTGTTCGGGTGGTGATGGTCATGATCGCTTATAATCCCGCCTCTTCCCTGTATCCGCTTCTGATATCATCAACATAATTGAGTCGCTGAGTTTCAAAACTATCTAATTGACGATTTTTTCAAAATTGACTTAGATACGGTTTATTATTCAGGAGTATAATCTGCACCAAAAAATACCAACTAGACGGTGCTAAGTCAACTTTTTCCCCTTTAATTTTAATGGTAAAAATACGAAACTGTTTCAAAAGTAACTAATTGCAATATTTTCCAACTGAAAAAACATGGCGTTGCAAGCAACACAAACCAGTTGCAAAACTATCTAATTACTTATATAAAAATGGCGTCATTAGAAAAACCTGGAACAAAAGTAGCTATTTAGGTAGTCAATATGTAGCACTGCAAGACCTGCCGAAGATCAAATAATTGTATGTGATAATTTTATTACTCTCTCTAAGAAAATATTTACTATTGGGATAACTAGAAAAAATGTAAAGAAACTTGTGGAATTGTCAAATATAACAGGCTGCGAATGTGTGCAGAATAAAATTGTGTGAAACATCGTGGTTCTGATTTGAATTTTACTGTTAAATTACAGTAAAGAGACTTGTTTTATAGGAGAATATTCTACGAAATTAAAAGAAAATATCTTAGTTTTCATAAGTTATAATAAAAACAACGTTGTACGATGTAAATAGATAGATTTGTACGAATGTTGTTTTATTTAAAACTTATTGAAAGAATAATAAACTGTTGCAAAAGTGTCTAATTGTTAGTGTTACTGCTGCAAAAGTAGTTAATTGTAATTTTTAATAGTTATTTACTAATTATTGATGAGTGGTATCGTTGTTATTATTTCTTTATAAGAACTGTATGATTTTTCCTAAAAATTTAATGGTAAAAAATCACATCAAAATTATTATTATAAGTGAGAAAGCAGTTTTTTATGTTTCCTGAACATTTTTAGTTGTGTCAATTAGATGGTTTTGAAACTCATCGACTCAATTATGCTTAATAATGAAGTGCACTGTGATTGCACATATTTACCGTAACATGGGTAAACATAACAATAAAAGTGTTATGTTACGTATATTTAACAATACAACCATATATACGAGTGGCAAAACTCTTTGAAATAACATTATATTATATAACCCTGTAAGTATGTATGTATACGAGTACAGTCGAACTCATGTATTTTCAACCTGTCGGGACTAATCCGCTCATGTATTTTCAACTTCTCCTTTATCCTCACTCCATGGCAATCATAGAGCCACGTGACAGACATAGAACCAATCACAAAAAGCCCGCGCAAATCTTTACACAGTAGCCACGTGTACTTCCCCAGTGAATAACCTTAAAATGACAAATTGTCAAGTAACATATGATAAACAAAAAAGTGAAACATGAAAAAAGTGTAATAAACTTGTAATAAAATTATTTTTTAAACAATTGCAAATGAAATAAAACCATATATTGTAGGATAAAGCCACCAGTGGTCAATCGATTAATCTGACAGTTATTTTTCTGTATTAAAGTATTGCGTGAGAAGTGGGGACCAAAAACTTGAAAATACGTGAGTAAAATCAGTTGAAAATAAATGGTGTTGAAAATACATGAGTTGAAAATACATGAGTCCGACTGTATTTCTATGTTGATGTTATACATGAATCCATACGCTACACTGTAGAAAATCCTTTGTGAAGCTACTAGTCATAAAATGGATAAAAAGCACCTTAAAAAAATATATATTTATAATTAATTCACTGTTGACAGATTTATTTTGTGAAATTTCATCTAATCATCTTAAATATTAAAAATATTTCAAGTTTTAATTACTTCGTCGAATTCACTCTAGGTACAAATAATAATTTACTACTGACCACCTTCAGAGTAGGCTGAGAAATGAATAAATTATGAGATTTATAGTTAACGAAAAAGTGTAGGAGGGGTGTAACGTTATTGAAGGTAAACAGGGAAAACCCGTAAATTTTTTTTTATTTAGGGACAACTGTACGTAAACAGATACAGTTGGATGATATTGAAAAAACCAGTTTTAGGCACAGAAAAGGTAGAATTATTTACTTAGTGAGGTAGCTGATGGAACTGGTCTGTTCATGAATAAAAAGAGGGATGTCCAAAATTATTGAAGAGTTGATGAAATTATATTCGTTCAAAATTTAGTTTTAATAACGGGGAGTTATTTATGTCAATTTGATCGTTTAGAAGCTCTACTTGTGGGTCGCTGTTCAATCTATTGATTTCCAGAGCCTCCCAATAAGTTTTGTACCTTTTTGACAAACATATAGAATTTTTGGTTCCTGACGCATTTTGGAGAAATGACCTGTTTCTAAGATAAGTAAACCAAAATTTTAACTATGCATTTGTGGACCAATGTGCTCTTTATACATTGTATCGAAACTTCGTCCTGTCTGTCCCACATACTTAGCATTGCAATGAAAAGAGTCCCAGCGATAGACTCTACTCCTTTTTAGTGGGTTAGTTTTCTCTTTAGCGTTTTAAAGAGATCGGCCACGGTTTTCAACAATGGAAGTGATACGTAGTGTTTTGGATCAGGATCAACAGCAAAGGAAGGTTATATTTGTTCGATGGTGACTTTGTACTGTTTTTTACGAATGAGTTCGTTTATTAAGTGCGGATTGAAAAACCGTTTTTCAACTTTATTCACAGTGTATTTTATTTGACTATTTTGTACCTAAGTATTATACTTATCTATAATGTGGGCCTGCTATCAAATTTTGCTTCATTGATTCTTATTTTTCGTACACTTGTGTTCATGTGAATCATAAACGAGTGGCTGGAATGCTGAGTGCAAGGGAAAGAGGAGAGAATGCAATGAACATATTGTATGTTGCTGTTCCATTGAAACATTAATCATATAATCCTATAGGAATTGTGGACACAAAAAAAAGAATGAAGTAATCCATATTTCATGTTTTTTTTTTCTTGTCGATTTTTCTTTTTCTTTTTTTTTTTTGTTTTGTTGTTCGTCCTATATCGTTTCAGATTCTATCGAATTTGTAAACCAAAATGTTTTTATTTTTCTCCGTTTAATTTTTCTAATAAATAAAAATCTGTAGCCCTCTGGTCCGTTCACGTTATAATGCTTATTATATTGTATAAATACATTCTAATATTTTATTCGAGGCAATCAATATGTTTATTTAACTAAAAAAGTGTTATTGGATAGGTTTCGAAAATTTTTCGTATTGACGAAATATGAAAAATTTTGATTGGAAATTTATTAATAGTAAAGATATTTGCACAGTGAAAAAATTGTGTTCTGCGTAAAAAAAACTAGTGGTTAAAATTTTTGTTTTAAATAAGTAACCCAACCCTGTGTTAATGTAACATTTAGTGTTTGTGTTAAATGAAAATATTAACAAAAATTTTGATTTAACAGAATATAAATGTTAATCTGTTTTGAACAACAAAAAAATAACACAGTATTTGTGTAAAATGGAAAGAATGTCTATATAAGTACACTTATTTGTGTATTTCTAAAACCAAAAAACTGGTTTTGCGCACACTTACTGCTTTAGTTGAGAGCGGGGGTAGTGATAACTTGTAGCATTGGTATAGCATCATTGCCAATCATTGGACATTGTACGCATTGTGCGTTCAACAGAAACATATGTATGTACAGAAGACAAAAATATTTCAAAATTAAAAGCGTATTTCTAAAGTTAAATTGGTTTTAATTATATAGATACTAAATACTGATTAGGTAAGTTAATTAAAAATATTATAAATTGAATTTTTTTCTTTGTTTGCAGAATTTACTTCAATTAATTAAAAAATTATCGAAGATCAGGTAAAGAAGGAAGAGTAGTCGTTCCATTTTGTCTTCTACGTTCAGTTTGACAACGATCTTTACAATTTTTGGATATTGCTTCAACATTATTTTCATCAGAGCACAACTTTGTAGAAATATTAAATAAAAAAGTTTTAGTACTGAAAATTATTTTTCAGTATTTCCTTTCATTTGCATAATAAATAAATAAAAAATACTAACTTAAAAAAGTCAAAATATACCAACACATTTATTGAGTAAACTTCTACATTCCAAATCAATTAATTTTACACACTATTGTGGTAAAGTAATTGTGTAAAATTAACCCAAAACGTATGTCCTTTTGTGTGTTAAATCATTGACAGAAATCTTGTGTAAAGATTTGACACATATGCTTTGGGTTAGAATAACACAAAAAATTGAGTGGACCGTTCTGGACATGTGAAATGTGTTAATTTTAAGACAAATTTTTTGACTGTGTAATCAAGAAAAAAGTTTAAAAAGTTATCAAACTTTATAAAAATTAAACTGTAATACTTATGTCAAAAACCTCAAAGAATGGAATATAAAGCCATCACAATGCTGCTAACCTTAATTTCTTAAGGAGGGGGTAAGGTTAACTCGTACCAAAAAAAGGCATGTTTTTGTTATTTTTTTGTGACGACATAGTTAATATTTCTTATTAAAACCAGTGGTACATTAAAGTATGACATTTGAAGATAATTGTATAAAATTTTCACAAAGAAATATTAAAAAATACAGTAATGGCAGCAATTATTAGTACGTGTCTCGGAAAAAAGTAGAATTGCGGTGCCCCTCATAACTTGGTGCTGGATCATCCGAAATAAAAAAATTAAAGTTCATTCGTTAGACTAATTTGTTATTGTAAAATAAAAATTATTAACAAATTTGAAAAAAAAACTCTTCAGCGTTACCTCGTAAATTATGTACAGAAATAGTGTTCAAAATTTCAAAAGGATCGGTGCTGTAATTTTGAAGTTATGAGGGGCACCGACTTTGAAAACGTGAGCTGTGTGGAAAACGCTTTAAAGTTTTGAACACTTAAAAATTCTTGTATAAAACTGATATAGAATACTTACTACTAAACTAAATTTTGTACCCTACACTGACAAAATATACAGTACAGGTATAAACACGTTTGTACTTGCATTGAAATTTCTATAATATAACTGATATATATATATATATATATATATATATATATATATATATATATATATATATATATATATATATATAGAGAGAGAGAGAGAGAGAGAGAGAGAGAGAGAGAGAGAGTGAAACATCTGCCAGGTAACAACAAAAATGCTTATAACTTCGTCAGTTTTGCTCCAAACAACTTGAAATTTTGAGACAATATTCTTGAGATACTATGCATTCAGTTAGAAAAACAAAAAAAGCAAAAAATTATTTTAATACCTTACCCCGCCCTTAATGAAAATTTGAAAAAATAAAATCTCCAAAGTTCAAAAACTAAGATCAAAAAGCTTATTATTGTAATCGGGGCCGGCGGAGAAATTACGGGTTCCCTGGCACAACAAAAATTTTTCACACATTTTTTCCTCAAAAATATAATTTACGAGCAAAAAACAAAAAAAGGCTTCTCTTATTTTCTCCGGGCCCCTAATCGAGGTTGCGGGCCCCCGGGAAATTGTCTTACCTGTCCCACCCCCTCGCCGGCCGTGACTGTAATGTTTACATAAATAAATCTACAGCTTAATAACAATATAAAAACATACCTGATCGTGAACTGGAAATGAAAATTTTCACCAATCGTGGTTTGGGCCATCGTTGCACGCGATTACCTTGGAGAACATCCAAAATAATTTCATCGTTCGCCTTATTTGCAGCCGTGGATAGTTGCAACATGTTTATAATTTAATAAAAAATAATTATTTCCTAATGATTTTGTACTTTTATTTGATAAATTTTTAACTAATAACTACGCTTTTATTTTTAAATATTAATAAAATTTCAAATAATAAAACATTAGATAAATAATTTTTTATATTTCAAAAACATTAACAAAGATAAATTTTATTAAAAAAATAAAATTAAAATAAATATTTCCATTCACTTTTTACTCTTATTATAACAAACGAAAAACAAAACAAGAAATGTGTGGTAGATTATCATTTGTTTATTTTAGCTGAACCCGTTATGTCGTCGATTTCTTTTTGTTTTCTAGTTTTCGAATAACTTTAAGTAGAGATAATAATAGTTCTCCATTTTATTTGATTTTTTTAAAGAATTTAATTTATTTAAGATGAAAATGAACGCAACTGAATTTTCTTTTTTTCTCTCCACGTTTCCGTTCCGTTTAGTTTCTTCCTCTCTATCTTGTTAATGTATTAAATCTGGAATATTTTCATTTTTTTTTGTCTGTAACAAAATAAAAAAATAAATTGTTGCAGTTTATTTTACTGTTTTGTTTAGTTTTTGTCAAAATTAAAAAAAAAGGGTACTTGTTATATAATGTTATAAAGGCGCTTACACATTACTAAGTTAGGGTACGTTCTATCTGTTTAGAATAGAGTACTTGACTGAAAAACTTTTTTTTTGATAAATTCTGTAAAAATTGGGAAAAGAATAAAAGAATAAAGCTTTGATTATATTCATAAGATGTCAAACTAAAAGCAAGTATTTGAACATTCAGAGTTCCCAAGTAGCTAAAATTTTTAAAGCCTTTGAGATAAAAATACAGGACATTTACATACGAGGAGTAAAGGTAACAATTGATTTGTTTTTTAAATTTTGTAATTTATATTTAGATAAAATTTTAATTTTTCTTATTGATAATTAATGAAATATTCGGTACGTTATACAGGGTGTTAGTGAATAAGTGCGAAAGATTTTAATGGGTGATTGCTGCGGTTTTTTATGTAAAAAATTCATATAAACCCATGTCCGAAAACGCTTAGTTTCCAAGATACCAGTGTTCAGTTTCTCGTATTTTTTTAAATACTCTTTTAAATATTTCAAAAACGTTTTTGAGATATTCACACAAAATTTGGAATACGCTACAACAGGATACCTACATACCCGTATTCTGAAGTAGACAGAATATTTTCACTCAAACCAGTTTAGGTTCTCGTATTAATTGCTGAGGTAATTTTATGAAGAAGTCTTACCAATAAAAAGGCGAATTTGTTTTTAATTTATTATAGAAAAATATTTTTTAAAAACGAGAAACTGAACACTCTGTATCTTGGAAGCTAAGCGTTTTCGGACATGGGTTTATAGGAACTTTTTTACATAAAAAAACCTCGGCAACAACCCATTAAAATCTTTCGTACTTATTCACTAACAGCCTGTATATCCATATTTTTACTTCAAGCTAATCATACTTTTAGCGTCTAACAAAATTATTCTCTCAAATTTAATTTAGAAAGCTAACAACGAATATTTAAATATTTACATGATACCTATTAACAAATCGAAGTATCTAGTCGTCTGCTAAACGGACGAATAAAATAACTTAGTCGTTCGCTAAACGGATGAATAAAATAACTTAGTCGTCCGTAAAGTATTGACTTTTCGCGTAAGTATTGATTTTTAATAATGTTATTAGTTCTTAAATAAATGAAAGTAATTTAGAATCATATTTAAAAAATCGAATTGAAAAACTAAGTGGTGTGGTTGTTTTTGGTTAGGTTAGTTTAGTTAGTTTTGACAATATACCTCGATTTTTGGTATGAAAACTAGGTGGTGAGGTTGGTTAAGGTTACCCTTTGCCCAAAGGTTAGGTTAGTTTTGACAATATACTTCGATTTTTGATATAAAAACTAGGTAGTGAGGTTAGTTAAGGTTACCCTTTGCCCGAAGTTTAGGTTAGTTTTGACAATATACTTCGATTTTTGATATAAAAACTAGGTAGTGAGGTTAGTTAAGGTTACCCTTTGCCCGAAGGTTAGGTTAGTTTTGACAATATACTTCGATTTTTGATATAAAAACTAGGTAGTGAGGTTAGTTAAGGTTACCCTTTGCCCGAAGGTTAGGTTAATTTTGACAATATACGTCGATTTTGATATAAAAACTAGGTGGTAAAGATAGTTAAGGTTAGGTCAGTTTAGTTATTTTTGACAATATACTTCGACTTTGCTGAAAAAACTAAGTGGTAAGGTTAGTTAAGGTTACCTTTGCCCGAACAGCCTAACCTAACCAAAAGCAACCTCACCACCTAGTTTTTATATCAAAAATCGAGGTATATTATCAAATCTAACTAAACTAACCTAACCGAAACCAACCTCACCATCTAGTTTTTCAATTCGATTTTTTTAATTTGATTCTAAATTACTTTAATTTATTTAAGAACTAATAACATTATTAAAAATTAATACTTACGCGAAAAGTCAATACTTTACGGGCGACTAAGTTATTTTATTCATCCATTTAGCGGACGACTAAGTTATTTTATTCGTCCGTTTAGCGGACGACTAGCAACTTATTCATCCGTTTAGCGGACGACTAGCAACTTATTCATCCGTTTAGCGGACGACTAGCAACTTATTCATCCGTTTAGCGGACAACTAAGTTATTTTATTCGTCCGTTTAGCAGACGACTAGCAACAACCTTAACAAATAGCACAGCTTGTTTAATACATATATAGAGTGATGTATGTAAAATATTTTTTTGTTAGTAAACATCACTCGTAAACACAATTTTCGCAGTGCTCCTGGCGTCATGTAGTTTGTTGTGTTTTCGCATATACCGTAAAATGCGCGTCTTTTGCTCTTAAGGGAATAACTTTGCACCATATAGATAAAAAAATATTCAGTTCCATCTAGCGGGCAAACTAATAATCATTTTCGAATAGTTTTGGTATTTTTTGTTAGGTAACATCACCTGTCACTCTTATAAGAATGAATATTCTATTCGTTTTGTTTGACTGTGTTTGCAATTCAAATCTTTACATCTTTATTTTTCTAAAATTTGTATTCAGAAAAAGTACTGTTTTACTCCAATCAACTTATGATTTTGAAATTACTTATAAAGAAAAAATGGGTTTACTTTGTACCAGCTCAAGAATAGTTTTAGAGTCATGGAATAATTTATTTTTTTGAGAAAAGGAAAATTAAGTCTTGTCAGTTTTCATTGGCACTAAGAGACGTTATAATGTTCCAACCGTATCGAAAAAATTAATTTTGAATCAAATATGATTAAAGATTTCAGACGGGGGTGACGAGGATGTTAAATCTTAAACATCTGGTCATAAAAAATCTTTTATACATCTGTTACTGTAACTTGTCACTGGTTTTAATAAAATATGTTACCACATTAAAAATTTATAAAAGTTATATATAATAAAGATTAAAAAGATTTGTGTGTATATGAAAAAGTTTTGAATATTTAAATAAGTTGTAAAGCTTTTTATGTTTGAAAAGCAACGGAAATTTTATTAAATATTAAATTAACCAGTACTCAAAAGTTGTTTACACTTTTTTTTCGAGAAATTTTATCAAAAACATTTCTGTCGAATGTAAACATATTAATATTAAAATTATTTGATTTTGTAAGCCATGTAGAAATTTATAATTGGATCAGACGTAAATAGAGTAGAAAAAGGCATGGGAAATATAAAAAGGGAATTATTTGTTTGGAATAATGAAGTAATTTTTTGTCATGCAAGCAAAATCAATCGAGTTGTCTCTACTCTCTCTACTCTTGGTTATACAACAGACATCATCTCAAATTTTTTAATTTTGTATTTATATTTTCAAGTTTCTAATTTTCTTTTTCTTTGGAACATTAAGATAATTGTGAATTCCGGTAGAAAAAATTAAAGAAAGAAAGGCATATTTTTATTTTTGTTTTTTATTTTTTCTTCGGTAAAAACTTTTTAAAAATTTTAATAAGTTTTTCTTGAAGTTAATATAACAAAAAATCATATTCCAGAAAAAAGAAAATTTAAAAAGTTTTTGCGTTTATTTTCCGGTGAATTATATTACAAATTTTTACCTTGATTGAAATTCTTCAGTGTAACTCGTCGATAAAAAAATTATATGAAAGAAAGAATGAAAAAAAAAGATTTGTTTTTATATTTTCACTCCATCAAGTAAATACCGAAGCAAAATAATAGATATAAAATTTTTATTTACTGGGGACATTACGGATACGATTTTAGGTGGAGCTAAATTTGAAGGTGAAAGTAAACAAAATATAAAATAGCAAAAAAAACCATTTGTTTTATTATAAAAATATGGGTGTGTTTTATTTATTATAAAAAATTCACGTTTCGCATGCGCAGGGTTTGGTCAAATGGTTTCGGAGTTACCTGCGTTGGAAAGTTTTGCAAGCACTTAAACGGGCACACAGATCAATAGACGACACGGAACCAAAATTATTTTGAAAGGTCTGAAAAGTGAAATTCTGGAGGGCAACAATTTTTCATCTCTCAAAAGGAAACAATAACAGCTATATCGAGGGCTACGTTACAATTTTACAAAACCTGCAAATTAATTACTGTTTAAATTTTCTAAAGAGTTGGTTTCTTACAAGGAAAGGTATCCAATTGTATCTCTCAAAAATTTTTGAAACTTTAGTGGATTGTAGATCTTATTAAAACTAATCACAAGCCATATTTCGTTCGTGTCCATAAGCGGTTTAAGGGGGTGAAACTCACCCCTGAAAATTCGAGATTTTTTCAATTTTCTCAAATATCTTGGAAATGGTAAGAGCTTTGATAGGGAAACTATATATATTTGTAAATGACACTTTAAAATTTTTAACTATGATGCCAAAATTAAAGTTATAAAATCATTGCGGTTTCATCCCCCACCCCAACCCCTAATTTTATTAGGTATATTTTGGTAAAAGAGGAGGTTGTTGAGGAGGAGTCTAAATAAAAAAATTATTAATTAATATATTTTACACCACACCAATTTATTTCTTTTTGCATAAATACATCTTTTGCTAATATTAACTTGAGAAAAATTTTAACTTTTGATCTCATATTTTAGTAATGAATTGTTATAAACTTACGATATATGTACTTTAAAATACATAATTTAGAAAGAAAAATACACTGCACATAGCGAATTTCCGTTTACAAAAATTAGTTTTCCTCGGAATCCAGTTTACATCGAATAATAATTTAAAAACTTTTTTTAATTGATTTTTCTCCTTTTTCTAATGATGTCAAAAACAAAAAAAATGCCGCAAAAACTTTTGAATTTGGGAAAATTTTGGCCAAAAGATTAATTTTTTTTCATGAAAAATGCTCAAAACACCATGTTCCGGACATCGAACATATCTGGTTGAAAAACTCATCCAAGATTTTTAGACTTCCAAAGTTTTCACCGAATTTCGTAAAAATAGGATGTTTCATTCTTGAGTTTACGTGTTTACGTCCAATTCGAAAATTCGCTAAAATGTTAGTCGTTTATTTGCGTTTATTATTATTTTATTTACAATTTCGACGTACTCGTATTACAAATAAATTGTTACCTCTATTTTCGCCAAAAAATTTTAAACTTGTAATTTCATTATTTGACTTTATTTGGCGATAAACCTCAATATTAAGACCAGCAAAAAACCAAACACAATTTTTTAACCAATCTTCAGCATGTCGACCGGTTTCGGTGTCTCAAAACACCATTATCAAGACAAGACAGAATCAATAAAAATAAAAATAAAAAATGAAAAAATTTAAAAAATTTTTCATAAACAAAAGAAACTAAAAAACTTTTAGTTTGGATCAAAACCAATCAAATCAAACAATGTCAAATATAGCAACTCGTTGGTTGCAAAAAAGGAAATACGTACATCACTAAAAATGATATACGAAAACGGAAATGTGAAACAACAAAACATCTGAAGACGAAACTTGCAATAGAGAACAGAAAAAGTAAAAGAAGAAACGAAAAATCATTTCTAGAAAAAAACATCTGTAAAAGCCACAAATCGCCTTATGAATCACCTATTCACTCGTATTAGTTTTTATATTTTTTCGAAAAACCTGTTTTTATGTTTGAGTTAGGGATGTTATGGATATCCGTAACCGTAACCGTAACCGAAACTACCGGATATCCGAAATAATTACATATCCGAAACCGAAACCGTATCTGAAAATAAAAGTTTGGGATTTGTTTCGGATAATAACAGGCAATTGTCGCTGGAAAACAGAGTTTAAATCAAAGCAAATTTTTGCTGCATGTATTTATGTATTTGATAGATTTACGTTGATTTGAATTTGACGTTCACTTTTTGTGGTAAAATTTTCCCCTTTTATTAAAAAAAAATTTCGCTATAAGCAATTATTCGTAACCGTAACCTTATCCGAAACATTATACGATATTATTACATATGCGTAACCGAAACCGAAACCGAAAAAAATGTTTTTAAATATCCGTATCCGTATGCGTATCCGAAATTTTATATCCATAACATCCCTAGTTTGAGTCCTATGTAAACAACTAAATAAATAAAATAACGTTTTTTCTAAATCCCCCTTTGATTGAAATCAAAACAAACTATCTATTTTTTGTGGATAAGCATTTTCTTACACAGGCATATATGTATACGTTTTAACGTAATTCCACTTATGGATACCAATGGTTTTTTTGTGTCAATACAGAAAAAGAAATTCATGTATTATCGACAAAGTAATTTTTTCTTCTCGAAAAGAAAATGTTTATCAGTTGTTCAGTGCTTCAGTACTTTCGAATAAACGAAAATGTTTTTAGGTGACATATTATTTTACGCTAAAAACTTTGGGTATAGGCTGATTTAAAATACTATTTTTTGTGGGATCATAGTACATAATTTTCTCAGCAACACTGGACGGAGTTTAGTTGACTTTTAACAGTGAATATCAATGAAGTTGGAAAAAGTTAATCATCGAAGAGGTATCTTGAAGAGAGAGGTTCACATTTTTTTTGGTAGCAGGGATATTTCTATTGGCGTTATATAAATTTTACTGGCATCGACCGATCTGGCTGCGATTTCTTTAAATTATTAATTTATTTCAGTTCATTAGTGTTTTCAACGAGTCTGCAAACTTTAGTTGGTATTTCATATTAAACTACAAAAATTCCGGTAGGTGATTTTATCATAATATGTACAACTCGAGAATTTTCATTTAGTTTCTTTTCTCTTTAAATTTGTTCGTATTTGAAGAACTTGTTTATTATTTAAATTACTAACAAACAAATTGAAGGGTTATATAACGTTACTCAAATTCATATTTGTTTATTGTTTTGTTTTTTCTTCTTATTTTTAACGAATTTCGAAAACTCGAAATTCAGCTAATTACGGTCGTTCTTATGACGCAACCGGAGGCCGAGACTATAACAGAAATATGTTTTGAGGTCCCTAGAATACGAAAATGATATTCACTAAAATTTATATATATATATATATATATATATATATATATATATATATATATATATATATATATATATATATATATATATATATATATATATATATATATATATATATATATATATATATAGATATTTGTTATTCAAGATACATCTGTATGTATGTATTGATCATATATCTGTTTCAAGTGCCTGATTCTAATTTCTAATTTTTAATTTTATAAACTTATTTCTAATATTTAATTTTATAATAAGTGATGGTCAGTTATAGAGTGCGTTTTGTAGCGCCAACATTGTGCAACAAATTCTATTTTAAATCTTTTTTAATTATAAAAATGGTTCAGTATGCTGAATAACATGTAAAAATAAAAGTAAGAATGCCAATAAAGAAAATGAAGGTATAATATTTCATTGGTAAGCAAAATTTTTCATTTATTTGCGATTGTTAAAGAACCAACATTTATGAAAATTCAGATAGTGTATTATGTACGTAGTCCTGCGCACATGTTTATAAAAGCCTTATATACATATACATAAAAATGTGTAGTGTACATATAGAACAGGGCCGTGTTAGATTATCTATTTTAAATTTATAATAATTTATAATGAAATATAAGGTAAAAGACCCGGTAATTGACCCTGGCCCAGTTTCTGAACTTTTCAACTTTGTTATAAATTAATAAAAAAACTATATTTTAAATAAGAAAAAAAATAAATTCTTAATTTAAAGTAATCTATTCTGTGTCTAATGAACAGCAATTTAAAAAGTTTAGAATATATTAACTAAATAAAAAAAAATTTTTAAGTTTAAAATGTGTGTAAACACTATTTTTTTGGTAGTTTCTTAACAGTTTATGTTACAAAGTACTCATTTTGATTTGTGCAATATTCATCATGTAAGTATGAAAACTTAATTAAAAATATATGAGCAGGTTAATATTTGTTTAAAATTTATTTTAAAATATTTATAAAATACCTTAGAATGATTTTTATTATTGAAATATGAGGGTCAATTACTAGGCTCACTTCTAAAGTGGTATGGCCCAGTTAAATTCTAACCAGTTTTTGTTAGTTATTTTGTTATTTATAGTTATCTTCGATTAGTTTTTGTTATTTTTCATAACGTATTACATTAAACATTCATTTTTATCAATAAAAAATTATTTATAAATTAAATTTTAAAAAACTGTATTTTTAAATTTAAGGATCAGAAACTAGGCCACTGTCAGGGTCAGAAACTGTCACATGAGAAATTTTGAAGGTCAGAAACTGGGTCCTTTTTGTCAATTTTTAAAACATTAATTTAAATTATTAATTCAATTCAAATAATTATTTTACTTGTATGGCTTTATTTTGAAAGTCATAAACTAGTTGATAAAATTATTAATTGTCTCTTAGGTTGAAACTTATATTTATTACTGTCGTTTAACCTCAGCCGTCACTCTTAAAAGGTCAGAAACTAGGCCTGTTACCTTACCTACATATACTTTTTCCGAAATTTTCGTAAATATTTTACCTAAAAAAAAAAAAAAAATCACCATAACTAAAATTTTCTTCTGTACTACAATGTGATTACACTTACTATTAATATTTTTAATTTTAAAAATGTGCATTTTTTACAGTTTTCGAAAAAATGCTGATAATAAGTTATTGTGGATAAATGCTGTTGGTCGATCAAAGAAATGGAGACCAACGATCCATGGCTATATATATTCCAAGCATTTTATCAATAATTATTTTTATTACAAACCTAAAGGGTAACGAAGCCTACATGCAAAATAAATTAATATTGTTTCAAGGTCAATGAAAATATTTTTTATGTATCTAAATAAAGACTACATTTTCAAACTAAATATATATCGTGTGTAAACAATTATTTTCGCTAATAATTATTCTTAAGAAATTTCCCTTACTTAAAAAAGTCCTACTCTGATATCTTACAATCTGTTAAAGCGGGTTCTACACGATGCTACGAACGTTCCTTCCAACGTTCGATCGAACGTTTGAGGCAATTAAGTTCGATAGTTGATGCGACGAATGTATCTGCTACACGGTGAATCGAATGTTTGATCCAATACGAATGATGATGTGTTGGTACTCAGTGGACGAAGCTGTTATCTGTCTGATGTTATCTCTAATGTTATACACTGATGTTGTCTCTCTTCACATGAACGAGTCGTGCAGCTGCTGAGTCGAACCAACCAACGCAACCAACATTGACCTTCAAACGTTCAAAGCATCCCTTTGACTCGGTGCAAGAATACCGACATCGAGCGGGACATGGCCAAATGCGAACATTTGACGCTCGACATTGGACACTCGTAGGTTCGAACAACGGCTACACGATGCTATGAACCATCCAACGTCGAATGTTGGAAGGTGTTCGTAGCATCGTGTAGCAGCGGCTTAATATGTACTGCACCAGTCATATAGTTTTTGGTACGTATAGCACGTATAGACATACTAATTTATTTGTCCACAAATGTTAGTATTAGAAATGCATCCAATGAGATCTCTATACACATTCATTCCTCCAAGGTTCACACCGAGACAATATTATGATGAGTGATGACTGATGAGTGTGCGCGGATTATCAAATAAATAAAAAAATTTAAAAAATAAGAACTTTTTTTTAAAAAAAATTATCATCTATTCTTCATTTACGGATATTGTATAGGGTCCTAAGTTTCTGAAAAAAGCAGTTCGAGACCTAGATTTATAATTTGTTCAAACCCAGACAAAATATCGTTTTTTATTTAGCAGTACATAATTAATTAAAATGTGATCTAAACATTTCAAAGAGACAGACACGGGAATATTAGAATATTATATGACTAGAATAATGTAATTAAGCATTGACAATCGCCATTAGACTCGTATTTGATGTCAGCAATGCTGAAACAAACGATTTTTACATTAAAATAGTTAAGTAATAAGTTCGATAATTATACAAGATTAAAAATCGTCAAATGTATGGTAAAACATTTTCATCTATGACTAACAAATTCAAAATATAATTGGCACCGCTTTTCTTGATGTTAAATACAGACTAATAATGTTGACAATCCGTGCTCTTTCCCTTGCACAAATTTAAATTTCAAAAATGAATATGTAATTTTTGAAAGATAAACAAGAAGGACAAATAGGTTTCATATTCAAAATCTATGTTTTAATTCTGTCTAAAAAAGACCTATCTAAAAATATGTAGTGTGTGAGAAAATCCTCATATTTTGTGTACATAAAAACAGAAACTTTTACTAGTGTTAGATACTGATAAACAGAAATAGTAAAAAATATGAAAAACTGATCGGACATTTTCTGTCCAGTTAAGGTTTTGACACGCAAAAGCCTTTTTAAATGTATTATGGGCGCTTAAAATTTAGATAAACTAGTTTCTTTAAAGACATATTATTTAAAGTCTATTCTCCAACCGATTTTACGGGACGTACGTGGGGATGGTACAAATCAAGATTTGATTGGGATATAGAAAGAAGTTATTTTTCTATTCGTTTAGACTGTTTTCGTTAACTTTAAAGCAAATTTTTAATATTCTTGGGGCGAAAAAATACCTTTTTTCTTGAGTATACAGAGCTAGATAATATTAGAAAGTTATTTTAACAAAACTATTTTAATTTTTACATATATAAAAATCAATTGTGTAGAACATCCTGTATATGATTTCTCTAAGCGTACGACGGTTATGTATTTTCGTACGCTTAATGAAAATTCGGTGTACGATTATGCTCGTAAATCAAATTTAAATCCTTCAGTAAGTTTGATTTTATTTATCATTTGTTTTTCGTAGGTAATAATCACTCTTAACAACCTTTTGATGTATTTTGTAATTAATAATATTTATTTTTAGTTAATTATATAATTTAATTATACGTATTATATAAATTATTTTATTATTATTAAAATGGTTTGATTATTTCTATTTCCGTCCTATATAAATAAATACATAAACCTATTTCTCCTTTTCTACGTTATCAATTTATTTATACAATACCCACTCCCACGCCTTTATTTATTTAAATATCAAACAATTACACTCATCATTTCGAAGAATAATTAATTATAGAGTGACTGATGTCCAATACGCCCTCTTTTACCTCTTGCCCTTATCCGCACCCCTATATCAATGGCTTTATTTAAATGAAATTAATTGAAATATAATATTTATATATAATTTATTTATTATTTATTTTATAAATTAATCATTTATCTAATTAATTAGATTGGGATTTAAATTTAATTTAGTTTAAATTCTAATGTTTTATTTATTCTTAATTATTTAAATAAATAGTTTAGATGTGAACAGAAATCAATAATTGTCCGGAAATGAACAATACGCCAGTTGAAAATATTTAAATATCCGGAAATTTTTTATAGGTCAGTGGTAAAAATTTTAAGACAAAATTCGACGAACTGGTTGAGTTACAGTCTGTTTAAGAGTAACAGTGATCTGACTGTAAATAATATATTTAAATTTTATTAAATGAGTTTTTCTCGAAACAACATTTTCCAAATTCTCAGACGTAATTTTATTTTAAAATTTTTTTGCAATTTTTTTTATTTTAATTTTTAAAATTTTAAAATTTTTCTAGACTACAAAAAAAAAATTATATTTTTATTTCTAATCCCTTTTACGTTCAAATCCTAATTCTTTTTCAAATCTCTTACCGTTCAAATTGCTCAGATGATTATGACGAATTTTTGTCATTAGATTGATTTAATTTAACAAAAAAAATTTAATAAATATATCATTTTTAGTGATTTTATTATTATCAGTTCTTAAAAATTATCTGCTTTTTCAAACACAAAGCTAGAAATAGTCCGTAATAAATCTTTAAGTATAAATTTTATTTGATTTAAAAGAAAATAAAATTACAACAGAGCTAAATTTTCATTACTGAAGTACCTACTTAAAAGTACTAAATAGAATACTAAATAAATAGAAATAATAAATAATACTGAATTTTCTCTATTTATAAACTGAAAAGTGCACTTCATATATGATTGTTAGGTCCTACGGTTACATGAAACAGACTTATATGTATGAAGTGTAGGGGAAATATGAATTCATTTTGCTGAATGTTTAAAATATTGAATTTTAAGAACTGAAGACAAAAATTACTAAAAATTCATATTCCAAATTTCATTATCATTTACAATTACTTAATATCTTGTCGTGTATTTTGTAGTGTAATATCACGCATTCTAAAAATTATAATGTGCACCATGAAATTCTAATAATTTTTATTTGGAATTTTTTGGAGATTTTTTGTTATGGATTCTTAAAACATCTTTATTTGCATCTTTTTTACAGCTTTTCTGCAGTAAGTTTTTAAAATATTCAATTATGTTTTTGTCTTGGAAATCCTGGAACATTTTGGAAATTAGTAAATCAATTGTCGTCAAACGGTAAGAATCATCCTACAATTACTACAGGGAGAGAAAAATCATATAATTTTTGTAGATAAAATTTTAGAAAAATTACTATGCTCTCTTATAATCCATGCGCGATCGGCGACCAAAGTAAAAAATATTTTACGATCATGTAAATATTATTAAATTGAAACGTAAAAAGTATTAGTTATGGCTTCATAAAAATTGTTGTGCTAGCATGGTAAAATTTAATGTGCTAACACAACTTCTATCACACTCTTAAGCATATATATATATATATATATATATATATATATATATATATATATATATATATATATATATATATATATATATTATAGTTTAATTCTTGTTGTCGTACTCTTTCATTTGCGCCTCTGACTCGCGACCTTATGTTGCTTGGGCTGTACGCACTGAGGAACAATCGATCTTTTCCGACCTTTGATTCTTTATGATGCATACAAAATGATTGACAGCAATATATTCTAATACTGAATATAGTGAAGTAACTTTAGTGAAGTTTACTGTGCTGTTTTACAAATTTTACGGAGCTAATATTACGGAAAGAACATTCTATCCTTTAAATTTTCTATGATTAATTATAATTTTTATATTTTTACCGTACAAAATTGAATATGTTCGTCTTTTACACGTCGATTGTAGTGCTGAGCACAGTAATTTGTCTATGAATTTTCTCTCCGTGTAGCTATTAAAATGTATTTCTCAATTTTAAATTTCATTTTTATCTTGGAACTGCGAGAGTTTGAATTAAAATTGGTTCAACTATTTTGGAGATAAATAGTAATAGACAACACCTCTTATTTCGAATGCATATATTTTTATTGTATTTTTTAATTATTTTTTGCATCTATTTTTAATTATTTATAAGTCGATTTTCACAGAGACTGCAATGTTATTCTGTTATCATTATGAAATTTTTAATTTACCTAGATTTCTTTGTGTCTTGGATATATTTTTTTAGTCACATCTTGCTGCAATTTCTCACTTCAAGAAACCTTTAACAATTTATAACATCCGACAAGTAATTTATTTTTCGTAAAGTTTAAACAAAATAAAATTTCCCCAATTTCCCTTACACGTTTTGAACACTATAAGTGCATTTTATTCGATGAAGAACGGTGTATTGTGTAGTGTATGTTCATGACAGACAGATTGAATATGATCATATACTTGTGTTGTCAACAAACTAGTGGCTTACTTCATTTACAGATACGTAAAGCACGCTGTTCGAAGAGATGTTTGCTGCAGGATATGATTGAATTTCCTGATTTTGAAAGTATATACATTATATACCCACTTCCACATTCTAAAACAGTGTTTCTCAACCACCGGGCCGCTAAAGTATCTCATCGGTCCGTAGGAAGATGTGTAAATTACAATAAATTACAAAAATGATTATAATTTTTATTTTTCTTTACGAAAAAATACCTCTGTCGCAGCATCCTCCATAACATAGCGAATTTCCGTTTATAAAAATTCGTTTTTCTCGGAAACTAGTTGACATAGAAAAAAGTTTAAAAACCCTTTTTATGTAATTTTTTCTTCTCTTTTTAATGGTGTAAAAAAAATTCGCAAAAATTTTTGAATAAGTGGAAATTTTGGCAAAAAACTAATTTTTTGCAAGAACAAAAACCATGTTCCTGGCATCCGACCTGTCTCGCTGACGAACTCATCCAAGGGTTTGGGACTTCCAATGTTCTCACCAAGTTTCGTAAAAATTATACTATATATATATTTCGTAAAAATTATATTATATATATATATACATATATATATATATATATATATATATATATATATATACATATATATATATATATATATATATATATATATATATATATATATATATATATATATAAATTTTAGTGAATATTATTTTCGGTTTCTAGGGACCTCAAAACAAATTTCTGCCATAGTCCCGGGCAATAGCTGAATTCCATTCTGGAAATTCGCTAAAATAAATAAATAAATGGCGGCGCTAATTTTTATGTAAAGAGAAAGTTTTTGGCGATAAAATTCACATGTTCTGTATTTTAATATTTTTCTTTACGGCACATGATAGCCCATGACTAGCATAATACAGCACAACTTTTTTCATTTGGAAAAAGAAAACGGCGAAGCTAACTTTATGGCTAGATAGTCGACTAAATGGTCGGAAAACGACATTTCATATGACACAACCTAATGTTATTCAACTAAAGGTGGAAATGATTTCGGACTACAAAAATTATAACTAAAATTAAAGAATTGATTTTAAACATTGATCTAATACTTAAGAAAGTGTCGATAATATTTGTCTGAATTACACTGTAGTGGTTAGAAAACGATATTTCATATTACACGACCAAATGTTACTCCAGTTAAAGATGGAAATGACTTCACTATACAAAAATTAAAGAATTGTTCTTAAAAGTTCTAAAAAGTGTCGACATTTATCTGAATTACATGGTTGAGACAAGTGTTCGAGAAAAACGACATTATATTATGTTACACGACCTAATGTTATTTCAACAAACGATGGAAATGATCCAGGCTATAAGAATTCTTTATAAAATTAATGAATTGCTTTTAAATATTTTTCTAATGCTTAAATCGAACCCCCAAGCTTCGCCCCGCATCAACACTCAAGCAATAATTCCGACTAAAAGAGGCGATAAGTTAGAAAATTTTTATTTTAGAAATTCGTTTTTCTCTCTTCTAACAAACTCTTATTTCAAAAATGTTAAAGATAATTAGCACACAGAATGTACTGTTTTGGCGTATAAATTTATTCTGTTAATGGTTTTTCTAAATTCAGCAAAAAACATAATAAATATAATAATGAATTTTAATAAAATATCAATCAAAACTAAAAACTAAAAACTAAAATTTAAAACATAGTGGACAATTTTCCAATTCAGCTAGTGTGAATTTTTAAAAAAAAAACATTTAAAAAAATTTAAAAATTCTAAAAATTAACCATTTAATTGTAAAATAAAGTGCATTTGTATTGATATATTTGTGCTCTAAAATTTTTTTCTTCAGTTTAATTTCGGAATTTTTCATAAATTCCTTCCTTTTGTTCAAAATTGTCCATATTTTCCATAACGATGATACTTCCTTTGTTTTAAATATATTCAAAAATTCAAACAAATAAATCAAAATTCAATATGATACATTTCAACATAGTGAAAAAAATCCATTTTGTGATCTGATTTATTCTTCATTTAAACAAAAATAGTAAAAATTCCTAAAAAAATTTTCCTCACATTTTCCTCAACAACGAATTTTCTGTTGTTTAAATAATCATACCTACTAAAAATTGCATCAAATTTGTTTTTCAATATGGATTCATCAGTTATGCCGTAAGAAAAATGTTTTTTGTTTTATTTTGCTTGCTTAAAAATCATCTTCTTCAAACGTAAACAGACTCTTCTTTATAATTTTGAGTGTATAAACTCTCGAAATTGGATATTTTGATGTGTTTGATTGATGTTTTCGGTCTGTTAGGCCATGCGATACGTCTTTCCTGATGATGACGCTAACTAGGCGTTGAAACCGGTCGAATAATTTTTACAAGAAAATAAAAATTTTCTAACTAATCGCCTCTTTTAGTCGAAATTATTGCTTGAGTATTTCTCTAATGCTGAAGAAAGTGTCGATATTTATTTAAATTGGGTACATGGTCGGCCAAGTAGTCGGAAAATCACATTTCATATGAAATATAAATGTAATTTAGAAAACTGTTAATCGTAATATGTGATCCTTTATGTGACCGGACCGCACAAATTTATCCGAGATTTTACTGGGCCGTGACTAAAAGCAAAAGGTTGAGAAACGCTGGTCTAAAATATCACATATTTAGACGTTTTACGGTGTATACAATTTCCGTTTGGTTAAGACTTACTCGAAAATAAATAAAAAAGTAACTACCACGCGGTTATGGCAGTGATACTGATATTTTCTTTATTTTTCAACTGCAGCTGTTGTGCTGGACGAACATTAACAATAATTTTCAACGATGAACCAAAAGGAAAATATGATTATTTTAACGCATTTGTGCAAAAAATTGAGTTTTGTTTTCAATTGTTTTGTTTGTTTTGTGCCTTCTTTAATTAATTTATATGATAAAAAGATTCAATGCTAGAGCATAAGAAACGAAAAACCGGGGATGAATAAAAGCTTTTTGTGATTTATTCATGAAACAGGCACCACAAAGTAAAAAATTAATTAATTTTTTACTTTGTTTTTGTCTACAATTCCTACGTTATTTTTACTTATTGGAAATATTTTGGCAATTGCTAAGTTTATATGTCAAACATATAGAGTTTTGAAAATTCTTTTAAACTCATTTGGGTAATTCCATGGTCACTTACATTACAATTTGATTTAAAATTGGGATTGAAATCTTTTGAATTTTCGTATTTAATGAGTAAATCCACTAAAATTTAGTCAAATTAAATCGAATACGATTTGAACTTTTAAACAAAGGAAATCAAACAACAAAAAATGCATATAAATTTTTTTTTATATAAGTTAAAGTAGGTGGTCACTTACGTTACTCAAAAAGGAACATAATTTTTCATCTTGTACACAATGAGAATTTTCTATTCTGTTTTGATAACAAACAGCTTCATTTAAGTAAATTTAAACAAATAATGTTTCAATAAATTATTTTAATAATAAATTGCAAAATACCTATTATATATTTTTTATAAAAATGTAACTTTTAATCGGTCACTTACATCACACCTCTTTGGTCACTTACATTACAGTCACTTTAAAACAAGTTTTATTAAAAAGTAAGTAGTTTATTAGTTTGATTTTTTGGAAAATATGATAGATAACAAAGATAAAAGTTTATTTTTAGTAATTAAAAAAACGTCTGTCGGTTTTGATAGCCTCCATTACTCTAATTCGTAGCTTGACAAAAAATCAAAATAATACTCAAGACGAGTCTAATAATTATTTCAGCAGAAAGAAAAAGGTAAATTTAGCTGTATTTTAATATTCATTTGAAAAAATCACAAGTTATAGTATTTTTTTTTTTATTAAGTAATAAATTTTTAAGCTAAATTTACAAAATAAAAACAATTAAAGGTAAAAAATAAAAAAAACGTATATCAGTGATTTAGTCTTTTGAGTATCAAGTAGGCATGATTTTGATTAATTTTTTTCATTTCTTAATTTTTTACTAAAATTCCATCATTTCATGGAATTTATATTCGTTTCTATTTGGGACAGAATCATTTTGATGACGGGGCACATCCCATACGCCACGTGGGCACTTGTTTATCCCCCCCCCCCTTCCACTACCAGCAGACGATAGTGGTTGTAAACGTGTGGTAATAATCGCATCGGAACCATTTACAAACCCAGCCTAGCAACATACATCGTGTACAGCCAATATCGCAGAGGAGCTATTACAGTGTCAGCACAGCAGCTCGCTTGGGATTCAGCAACGAAATCAAACAGGCAATGTAGCAGCGAAACAACTTGAGTTATGCATGTATATTACAGCATAAAATTGGTGATATAAATTCTTTTTAAGATTGTCAATATTATTGGCACGTTACTTATAGTTGAAACAATGTTGGAGAATAGTTTTAAACTATGTACAACATTCCCAACTATCATTAATTAGTTAGATTTTAAAACTTCTTGAAATTCACGATAGACAATCTACTGGGAAATGAACAATTTTCAAAGCTATTTAACCATTAATATGTTATAAATCTCTTCAGTAAATCTGTCAAATAGTTTATTTAATATTATTATAAAATTTTAATATTGGTTTCATTCACAATTAGTTGCTGTCATCGTTGTTAGTGATTGGTGACATTTGATGAAAATGGGTATCAGCCTAAAAACTTGAACACCTACACAACTATAAAATTAAACTGTGACCCCTATCACATCATCTATTATCCGATTTCTTTTTTTCTTTGAATGACCCATATCAACTTATATTTAGATTACGGAGAAGTCCAGATTATACCTATGACCTATTTGAAAAGTTCCAGTTTATTAATTATATTAGTTACAAATACAAAAAACGTTTTGATCTTATTGTTCAACAATGGGTTGCTATGTTGAAAAGTTAGAAAGTTAATTTTAATGTTTTGTCGGTCATAAAACTATATTCGATAATAATCCGATCAATTTAGCCTTAAAAATAGTAGTAAGGATACAAAAATTAGGGGAGAGCTGAAAATTGGTACGAGTGTTCGAACCACCATTATAAAAAAGTGTTGAAAAGTCCTCATCGATCCTGTACGTGGAAAAAATTTTATTCAAGATCAAAGGTGTCAAAAATGGGTTTTTCGCGTTTTTCAGCAAAACGGTAAGTGTTATAATAAAATTAGGTCCGACAAAAATTGTAGATTATATAATTATCTATAAAAATTGTCTCAATACTTTTTTTCTTAAGAGCCATCGCTTCTGAGATATAACTATTATAAAAAATCTCCCACCTGCGCCGGAAAAACTCCTCAACACAATTTTTTGTAGTTGTAAAAACGGATGTAGTGCAAAATGCGGCTGCAAAAAAGTTGGATTGTTTTGTTCTCTTGCATGTACTAGTTGTCAAGGCCAGTCGTGCTCTAATGTTGAATCACAAACAGAAGAAGATTCGTATGATACTAACGAGGAGACATGTGATCCATCGCTATTGAGGCAATTTACTTGCACCCAACAAGAAGAACAAGAAGAAGAACACGAACAGGAACAAGAAGGAGAAGAACAAGAAAAAGAGAAAGCTGAAATATTAGACGATTATGAATCTGACGAATAATTTCCCTCACTTTTCTTTTAAATCTATACCGCTTTCATCATTCTCAATACTAATATTTTTTGTATTATTCAATAGTTTTCATTTAAACAGGATCACCATAGACCGTGGAATAGGCCTACCGGGGAAACCCTATAAAAAAACTCGCTAAGTACACTACCTCACAGGTGGCGTGGAAACGTGTGCATGTTATGAAAATTACAACTTTTGTAATAGTTGTATCTCAGAAACGGTGGCTCTTAGGAAAAAAGTATTGAGACATTTTTTATAGAAAATTATATGATCTACAATTTTTGTCTGACCTAATTTTATGATAAAACTTGTCGTTTTACTGAAAAACGCCAAAACCCCATTTCTGACACCTTTGACCTTGAATAAAATTTTTTCCTCGTACAGGATCGATGAGGACTTTTCAACACTTATTTATAATGGTGTTCCGAACATTCATACCAATTTTCAGTTCTCCTCTAATTTTTGTACCCTTGCATGTTAAAATTGACCGATGTATAACATTATTTTCATTTACATAAATGTAATACATTTAATATGTTAACGGTCATTAAGCATTATGATGAAACGTCCAACTGGTACATTGTTTTGACAACTAACTATACGCCAGTATATAAACAAAATCGCACCGCTGCGGTACCTATGGTGCCCAGATAGAGAGCGAGCTACGATTGTTTATTACATACATCTTATTGGCACTTTATACGGAATTGATGACGCGGTACAGCGTTGTGTCGCAGTTAGTCAGGTTTCGTTTGATATCGTATGGCGTTCATGACCGTCAACGTATTAATATTAGATTTAAATTTTACAGTTCAATTTTTGCAATTGTATGTGTACATATTGTTAGAAATATATTTCATTTAATTATTAAACGAGAAATATAGGACCGGGATAGTTTAACCAAAACTCTACCGGTAAATCCAAATTATTTATCCAGTTAAAGATCGGTACAAAATAACATTAAAACTGATTCCCAACAATCTGTTAAGTTTTCAATTAACTTAAAAATTTGATAAAAGTGTTGAATACCTTTTAAGATTAGTGATAATATTCACAATGATGTTTAACGTGCATTTTTCTGATGTCTTGTCTATAACAGATGCCACCCTCATCATTATTTTATATCTCATTTACACATGTTATTTATGTCGTATATGTAATAAGTTAACTTTGCTATTTGTTAGTATACGTAACGTAAAAGCCCCCATTATGGAACGATATCTAATAGGTACTGCAACAGTTTTGACATTTAGATATTAATGAAATTATTTCTGAAAGAAACGTCTGATAACAAAACTTATTATTAATATAATGATTGTTTTTCAATTTAAATTCACCTCGCATTTAATATTTCCTTACTTAATTAAAGAAATAAATATGTAAATGTCAAAACTGTTCCAATATTAGATACTGTTCCATAATGCGGGCTTTTACGTTATATGTATTGTAGTTAACTGCATGTAAATTTCTGTTCATAATCTTGTATAGAAAATGTAATTACGCTTGATGTTAATGTCGGTTTCACAGGCCCATTAACACTAATGATCATTCTGACAATAAGTTTTCCATGCACCCTGCTTGTTCATCATGTTTTTGAAGTAGCGAAACACACCACATTTGTAGACACACATCATGTCCTTTGATATGAATAAATTTTCCTTTAAGAAACACTGATAACACTAAAAATTTGGTAGGTATATAATATATAGACCTACATTTAAACTTGTTTTTGTGCGGTATAAAAACAAAATGTCCATCAAAGTGTATAATGTGAATAATAAGTGTGAATAATTTGCTTTCATCACAGTTTCTTTAGATATGTATGTGTTGCGGTTTTTACAATATTATAAAAATGAAATGAAAGATTTAAAAATGCTCCTATGTGTAAATTATTTCTTTACCTTGTATTAAAAAACAATTTCATGTGATATCGTGAGGTTTTAGGTTGTGAATTTTTTACGAATCTTTCTTTTATGCAGTTTTAATCCAGCACATAAAATAATTTTTTTACAATCTGTTACAAACTATACTAGCCTTGTCGGTAGAGCATTCGGAATTGCATTTTTAGCACGACCCAATTTTTTTTTTTGCATTTGATTTGTGTACTTATAGGGAGTGTAAAATCAAAATGGCGTCATCCTAGAGGTTGTGCTAAAGTAGCCATCTTGAAAAACGTGTTTTCCCAAATATCTCGTGAACGGCTGGGCCTACAATAAAAGTACACAAAAACATTTTTCATAGAGAATTGAATTTCCCATCTTTTTTATTTGAAACTTTTTGTTCTAAAGTAATTATTTCAAAAATTATGAAGCTTTAATAAAACCAATATTTGGTTTTTGTTAAATAATTTAAAAATGGTTAGCGCTGCGTTGGTTAAAGTTATTATAAAAATTGTAGAGCGTACAATTCTCTACAAATTATGTTTTAAACATTTTTTTTCAAAGCTTTTAGTTTACAAGATATCATGTACGAAAGACTTGAAAATGCGCGTTTTTTTGGATCATAGAAACGTTTTTGGTGAACATATACGATTAAACGAAGGTAAATCAATGTACGAGTACCTAGTTACAAGATATCAGAAACGTTTCTATCAAAAACGTTTCTATGATGCAAAAAAGCCGCATTTTCAATTCTTTCGTACATGATATCTCATAAGCTAAAAGTTTTGGAACAATATGCTTAAAACAAAATTTGTAGAGAATTGTACGCTCTATAATTTTTATAATAACCTTAACCAACGTAGAGCTAACCATTTTTAAATTATTTACCAAAAATCAAAAATTGGTTTTATTAAAATGTCATAATTTTTGAAATAATCACTTCTAATAAAAAAAAAAAAAAAAGATTCAAATAAAAAAATTGCGAAATTCAAAAATGTTTCTTGTATTTTTCTTGAGGACCCAGCCATTCACGAGATATTTGGAAAAACACGTTTTTCAAGATGGCGACTTTAGCAAAACCTCTAGGATGATGTCGTTTTGGTTTTACACTCCTTATAGGTACACAAATAAATTGCAAAAAAAACTGGATCGTGCTAAAAATGTTTTGCGATCCGCCATTTTGAACGAGACCGACTAGGCTATTTAGAGCCTATTTATAATTTTTTTTGTGCAAAAGAGGTTCTATATCTAATAAAATAAGTCATAAGGTTGTTTAGTCCTGTTTGGTTGCTGATAAAAGGTTTACATGTTAATTATGACAGATGGTCATTGAACATTTTATTTTTAGTGGCAAAATTATACTTTTTAGGTACGTGAATTAAGTAATATAATTTGAAGCATGCATATACAAATACATATATATGTGCAATTCTTTAACGTTTCCGGACTAAAACTCTAAACAGTGTCAAGTGGTTAGAATGGAATAAAATACGTATACTTAAAGTACAGTGTTGAGGCAAACTATCCGGGCGATAGTTTTACAAAAAGACTAGTTAATTCAGGTCCGTAGTGCTCTCCGGACACTGCGAATTATTACAAAAATGTATTTAAGCTAGCTTTAAAAGAACAATTTGAGAAACGTATAGTTCGTTTCCAGTTTCATCATTCCGTCATTCAAATTACGGTTTTTGTGGACTTGATGACGTCAGTTTAAAACTTTTTTTCTCAAATTAAGCTCGACTTGAGTGATTTAAATGATGGTGATAAGGTAATTTGGGTGTGAACTTTTCATTTTTGTAATCAAAATGATGAAATTGCTTTAAAAACTATGACTTTTTCGCGCGATTCAACAAAAGTTTCTTCACCTCAGATCACGTATAATATACTTTAAAAAGTTTTATATTGATTGCATTATTCGTTACGGAGAAAAAATTGTCAATAAAATCTTCTTTTCTAACATTTCAAAATGATATAACATTCAAAATGTAATATCCAAAAGATTGTCGACCGCTGCTTATACTATTTGACGTTATTTTTTATCAATGTATACAGGTAATTTTGTTTCTTGCATGGCGCATCACAATTCGAGAATTGTTGAGAATTGCCGTTTAAAATATTCCTGAGATATTGTTCGATAACATTATCGAAGTAACTTAAGTAGGTACACATCGAACTAACACATTTCTTAAATAACACTAAACCATAACTTTTAAAAATTTGAACTAACAGCTATATTACTATTCATAGTAGTGAGTATGTGTGCCATGCGAAGATAATGTAAGCGACTGTTACGTAATCGATATGAAAGCTTTCTGGTTGGCCGGGATATCGTACATAAGCTCCCTGATTGGTCCATGGTTATCTCTCGATCGATGACTGTGTATGTGTGTGTATATATGTGTCTTCCGACATATATATATATATATATATATATATATATATATATATATATATATATATATATATATATATATATATATATATATATATATATATATATATATATATGTATTATATAACGTACATATTTTATGTTCAGTTTTGTACAATAAACCACTAATGTTTATTATCATACATCGCAGTATAATATCATTCACCTGTAGGGCTACAGATTTGGCAAAAATTAAATTACCTCTTCACTTACGCTACGCACAAATTTTTCCAAAAAAATAATTTGGCAAAATACAAAGTGTAAATACCAACAGACCGCACAGTGGGGCCAAAGTAGGTAAAAGATGGCAAAAATTATTTAGTCCTTTTATTGACTACAGAATAGTTATATAACAATATATTTTACTTTTACTTGATATTTATTAATAAAATACTGTGTGTCCCACTATACAGGGTGTCCCATAACGGTTAGTCAAATGATATATCAAAAACCATTCGTCGCATGAATTTGAAATTTGCTGATTTTGTTTGACCCTAGGTTGAGACTTTTTTCATACAATTCGATTTAATTTCCGGTTACTGATTTCTAGCCACGTGGTATCAACTTATAAATTTTAAATGGAATATGGAATTTTTGACAACGAATTTCGATGATACGCTTAATTTTAGCTTTAACTTAACTGGAATATTCGGTACCTACATAAATCTAATAAATTCGAGTGTTTTATTTAATTATTTGATATTTTTATGCACCACTGAGAGCTTATATGAACTTTCTAAGCTTCTTATTGATGATTTTTGCTCAAACAAAATGAAAATAAAATCAGCAAATTTTGAAAAAAGGTGCAAATTGGTGCAAACTCTGTAATCATAATACCAAAATAGGCTAATTGTTTTATCAAATGCCACAAATATACCCGTTGTATTTGATTGGATACGTAACTAAAATTCTTTGAGAAATTAATTTTTACAGAATTTTTCTAGATAATTCAACCATGTTTCATTAAAGCTTGATAGTATCAGTACGAGTACTAATTTTGACAAATAAGATACCTAAAAAAAATAACATACCATGGGGAACATTGCCCATTATAACTTAATTAATTTATATTTTTTTTTATAACTTAAAAAACGGTCCTGCAAATCACTACTTTACATACAATGATATCGTTTAAAAAGCACTCAATTTATAGAAGTAACAAATAATAGTAGATATGTTTGCACCCCCCCCCCCCCCGCGCTATTTTAGATAAGTTAATTACAGAGGTCGTTGCTAGAATATTTTAGCTATTGATTTAAGGGATCATATAAATTGTAGCTTATAATATAATTTTTTGTATTTTTGTCCCCTTTAATGGTATTTGGCCCCACTGTGGGACCGACCGAACGTGCTTACACACTGGCATTTGTGGGCTGAAAGGTCGAGGGTTTGAATTCTGCGAGTGGCTATGCTCGTGGTCGTGAAGGTTTTCTGCAATTTCCTTTCACAAATTCCACATGTATATCGGCATAGTTCCTTAAGAAGACTGCTGCAGATGCATGCTTTGTCCTCCCCCCAGCCCACATCATAATGAAATAAAAAATTTAATATTGTGATCGAATAATTAAAGTTTTAAAAATAATGATGTGGGTGGCGTCTGTTATAGATTACTGTTCGAAAAACGGACGTTAATCCCCATTATTATAAAAAGTTTAAATAAGATACTAGATACATATCAAACGGTCAAAAATTTTTTCAATCTGTCAAAAAAAGGCAAAAGAAGTATTGCGAATGTCATGAATCCATAAACCACTCTTAAATAAAGAACTGTATTATATACCAAAGACAACAAAAACATTTTTGACCACATATCTAAACCACAATTTGCTTCTCTCCCGTTTTTGCAGTTGCCCTTTGTTCTGCTTTTCGTTTTATTTACATCCGAATTTCAACAGATGTCACTTAAACACAAAACGAAATTTTCCGTATTTTTTTTTTAATTAATCCTTTTATGGGATTTACAAAAAATTATTTTAACACAAAATTAAAAATTGAAAGTTCCTTTCAGGCAAAATAAAGAGAGAGATAAATAAATATATACAGTAAATTAATGGAATAAGTGAGGCGGAAAAAGGCAAAAATGTCGTAGGCTATTTATATCATTTTGTAGCCGACACATAATACATATAATGTTAAGTCTTTAACAGTAGGGTAAACTCGGGAGCAACGTACCATCATGGAGAGGAGATGTATCACTTTTTGTAAGGGTATTACCCAGCGATCGATAGCATCAAATATTAGTTTCCACTATATTGAAGACATAGTAGTATACTTTAGGTATATTTTATAAACTTTTTGTTTTCATTGTACATAGTGTTGACTTTATAAACAACAAAACGAAACTGGAAATTACCCCGTTTCCCGAAGTTACTCTATCTCGAACAGTATTAAACGAACATTCTATATATAGTGGGTGTCGTAATTTTTAGGGTAACGGATTAAAATTTATAATATTTCGGTACCGATGTGTCGAATATGTAAATGATATAAAAATATGGTCATTGGATATTTAGAATATTTTATAAAATACAAATAAATAAATAAATAAATAAATAAATAAATAAATAAATAAATAAATAAATAAATAAATAAATAAATAAGTAAATAAATAAATAAATAAAATACCACAGGGTACAGAAGATACCGAATGGTACAACTTTGCACTTATTTTGTGATTCATTTCTGATTTAAGGGGAGGTTTACTCCAGAGTCCTTAAAAATTATGTATTTTTCTAGAAGTTTTTTCTCAAGAACGGAAGTAAATATCAATTTCAAATTTTGTGCACATATTTATTAAGTATTGAACTACATAAAAAAATTTTTCAAGGAAAAATATAAAAAGGTGTCCATTTTATAGATAGTGCAGTGTGACGATCCGAAAATCCAATGCCTTGTTGGTGGACATCCTACACAGAGAGAAAATTCATATAAAAATTACTGTGCTCAGCACTACCATCGACGTGTAAAAGGCGAACATATTCAATTTTGTACAGCACAGTAAAAAGTTCCATTGCCGACAAAAAAAAAATTTTAGTTGTTTTTCTTACAAAAATTACCATGCTGTATTATAATATTTGAAATGCTATCTGCTAATAGTAGAAAGAAAAAAAGAGAAAGAAGGTTGTGTTTGTTGTGAACGCTGTTGAAATGTACCTCACTCATAGCAAGTCACATAGCCAACCATAGGTTTGGACGACCAGCTTGGTCGGACGGGTCGGACCAAGCACCTTGATCCATTAGACTGTCTTACAAGCAGCAAGCAGTATTCATTACACTGTATTAGAGGACGGGGATGTCACCGTTTAATTCATCATTTTGTTACTTCACTATCTTTAGTATTAGAATATATTGTTGGCAATCATTTTTGTATGCATCATAAAGTTCAGGTTCGAAGTTTTTATAGGTACAGCCCAAGCAACATAAGGTTGCGGGTCAGATGCGCAAATGAAAGAGTACGACAACAAGAATTAAACTATAACATATATGCATAAGAGTGTGGTAAAAGTTGTGTTAGCACATTAAATTTTACCATGCTAGCACATATTTTTTATTTTGGTCGTCGATCGCGCACGCATTATAAGACAGCATGGTAATCTTTCTGAAATTTTATCTACAAAAATTAAATGATTATTCTCTCCGTGTAGTGCCGGTAATAAACCACCGAAATCCAAAAACAAAAAAGATTTATAAAATATATGAAGAGTACCGGCACCTCTACCTATAATATCAATAAATTGCTGAAAAAAAATGGCGGATATTTGAACTTTTGATTACGATTTTTGGTAAAAAAATATTGAAAGTGTATCGCACTTAGGTAGGGGTGCCGAAGAATTGAATTATCTTTAAAATAAAAAATTAAAAAAAGATCCATCGAATAATTTTTGAGTTATCGTGTCCACCAGTTCCAAAAATGTAGTTCCCAGATGTTATAAAATATATATAAAGAAACGTATTTTCAAAATTTTGTATTTAATATTCATTATTGCGTGAACTACGTTTTTTGAATTTTGTTTTTTATAGAAAGCTGGATTCGGTTAATGTGAAAGAATCTTGTTTTTAAATTATTTTCAGTAAAATCACTTTGGGAACATATTCTACACATAATTTTCTATCAATTTCGGCAAAAAAAACATCGATTTTTTTTTATCAAATCTCAAGTAAACCTTCTCTTAAAATACTTTCAGCAAAATCACTTTGGGAACATATTCTACACATAATTAGCTACCAATTTCTGCAAAAAAAAAATCGATTTTTTTTAACGACTCTCAAGTAAACCTCCCCTTAATTAAACAATTACAAAAAAAGTGTTTCTGTGTTTAGTCGCTTTGTATGCGGTATGTATGTAGCATGCTCAATGGGTCTGGACCCCCCTTGAAATTACGTGGTCCCCTCATAAAATTACGTAAATTTTCTTTCAATTTATTTGTTTTATATTGAAAATTAAAGTCTTTAGTGGTCTACTGATGTTTTTTATTTGAAAATCGAATTTTTAGAGATGACATTTTCGATAATATTTTCCAGTGTTATCGAAATTTTGTTATTAAAAGATTGGGTTTTTAAAATTTTTGTTGGGCCCTCCCTACAGATTTATAGTCGTTGCGCCCCTGGTAGTATGTATGTATGTCAGCGATTTTCTCCGAAACTACTAGACGGATTCGAATGAAATTTTTTCTGTCGAAAAGCTAGTGTTTTAAAGAAGAATTTTAACTAGGTTACATCTTACGATTCTCAAAATCTAAGTAGTGGTTTCAATATTTGAATATTATTGTCAAAGTTTCTCAGAAACTACTAGACGGATTCGAATAAAACTCACGACTTCAAAAAAAAAGAAAATTTTGAATTCACGTCTTAATTTTTTAAATTATTATTTTTGGCGAATTTTCAAATTCAAGTATTACATTATGATAATCATGGTGACACTTATTATCACCGGGGCTGTGATAGAAATTTATTTTGAGGTCTCTAGAACTCGAAAGTAACATTAGAAATTAGTTTAAAAAATTAGAATTCGTTAAAATTTATTTATTTGTATATAACGCACCTCAGCAACAACAGGGCCACATCTATACATACAATTTCATACTTTTAATTTCAAATGTTATCGACTGCCTGTGGAACATTATTAGTGTATGGCGAATTTTTTTATCCGTATTTAAACATACACCAATATTCATATGTTCACTCACTGTCCAGCTTTTGCTGATACTTGAACACTCGATGTACTTTGGCAAATGGCCAATTCATTATGTTAATTAAAATTGACATAGTGTTTGAAAAATTACCAAACTGGATCGGCTGGGAATCGAACCCGGATCTCTTGGTTACCAGCCAAGCGCCTTACCAATTAGGCCACCGATCACTTGTTCGAGTGCCACTCCAATTTAGTAATCAATCAAACACAACCTCTCTCTAATGCGAGACGCAGTTTTTATACTTTTAATTTCAAATGTTATCGAGTGCCTGTGGAACATTATTAGTGTATGGCGAATTTTTTTATCCGTATTTAAACATACACCAATATTCATATGTTCACTCACTGTCCAGCTTTTGCTGATACTTGAACACTCGATGTACTTTGGCAAATGGCCAATTCATTATGTTAATTAAAATTGACATAGTGTTTGAAAAATTATCAAACTGGATCGGCTGGGAATCGAACCCGGATCTCTTGGTTACCAGCGAAGCGCCTTACCAATTAGGCCACCGATCACTTGTTCGAGTGCCACTCCAATTTAGTAATCAATCAAACACAACCTCTCTCTAATGCGAGACGCAGTTTTTATACTTTTAATTTCAAATGTTATCGAGTGCCTGTGGAACATTATTAGTGTATGGCGAATTTTTTATCCGTATTTAAACATACACCAATATTCATATGTTCACTCACTGTCCAGCTTTTGCTGATACTTGAACACTCGTTGTACTTTGGCAAATGGCCAATTCATTATGTTAATTAAAATTGACATAGTGTTTTATGAAATTTAATGAAACCGCTGGAGATCCGAAAATCTTGGATGAGTTCGCTAGCCAGTCCCATCCGATTCTCAGAACTGAATATTTTGCGTCTTTTCTGTCAAAAAAGAACTTTGCATGATCGAAAACAGCGGCAAAAATAACATAGAATAGCTTTTCGAAGAAAATAAAAACGAATTTGTTGTTTTAAAAGTTTTTTTTTTTTTCACTAATATCGTGGTTTTTGTAAATACCATAGTTTTAACGAATTTAATTTATGTGACGGAGATTATGCATGTACTCAGAAGACCAAGAATCAAGATCAGGATTGCTCAGGCCCGGATCTAAGGGGGGGGCAAACCGGGGCCCCTACCCCGGGCGGCAGCTTTAGGGAGCGCCAAAATCATAATGAGTCGGTCTATATCAAATGGACCAAAAAAAAAGTTGGTTGCTCGACCATTTTAGAAAAAATTAATATTCTCTCAGTCGTTTCTATTGTATTTGAGGTATTAAGAACAATTCTTAAAAATAATTATCTTAAACCGTTTAAGCGTAGTGGCCATTTTTGTTTTCCAATTTGCGCTGATATTTATGTTAGCGGCCATTTACGCCAATACACATATTTCATAAACCGACCGTTCATCCTAAAAGGTAGAAATAAAAACAATTTTAATGGTAATAAATTTCTCTTTAAATTATGTCAATATTTGACCTATTTTCGTCCATTCCACAAGAAAACTTTATCTAAAGTCGGATATCAAAATTTAGCAAAATTAACTTTTTCAACATTTTTTTTTATAGAAGTATTTTAAACAGCTTAATATTTTTTATGGGAATAGTTGTATATGGGTACAATTACCCAAAAAATATTCAATTGTGAAACTTGTATCTTTTAATTTTTACGAACTTCCAAAAATAGACTTTTTTCAAATTTTGGGAACTTTGAGCTTCTATATCTCTGATGGGGCTGCTGATAAAAATCTGAAATTCGCACAACTTATAGTATTTTCGGAGTAGGTTTATTAAAATAAAAAATCAACTTGAATATTGATCCTTTACAAAACCCTCAATTTTTACCATTACCGCAATGGGAAAAATAGGAATTTTGTAAAGGACGTATATACTTATCAGTTTTTTTAAGAATTTATCTCAAACACTGGAGAGAGGGGGCGCCACTATTAAGTTTCTGCCCCGGTTCTAAAAAATCGTGGATCCGGGGCTGAGATTGCTGTAGGGTTGTTGGGTCTTGATCTGAACAACACACAAAGAACTGACAAGACACAAATATATGTGAATTTTTACTGACCGTTAGTGAATCGACGACGGACGTGATCGGCTATCAACAAGTTGTTTATTTGAACGAACACTAATCCAGAGAACACTAGACACACTTGGTTGGTCACACGCTCGCTGGTCACTGTGTTGAATTTTAATGTTTCTTTGTAGCTTTGTAGTAATATTTAGTAAAAGTTCGACCCCATTTACTATACTATAATAATAAACATTTGAAACAACAATGTGAATACAGAATAGTACCCACTGTATTTCTGTGTGAGCTTACGATACTGATGAAGCGATACCGTCTACTACGGTTGTATGTAAAGCTCGTTCACGGTTCAGGTTCATTGTTCATCGTTGGATATTTTCGTTCAACACACATGTTGTACGCCAGTCACAATAAAACGAGGCGAGGGAATAGCGTGGAACGACTTATCACCGGCCAACCAACCCACTGCCACGATGAAATGGAGCGGCCGTGGTGGTTTCTCTTATTGTCTGTGTTGTGTTGAGAATTAGGTAAATAGGATACTGCCATTTGTGTTTATATTATGTAGAATGTGATACAAGTAAAAGTTTGGACGGGACACAGAGTTAGAAAGTGCTAGTTCCTGTGTTTCTGTCGTTATTAATGTTTTATGTATCGTTATTGTAGTTTTCGTATAGAAGAGGTAGATCAGATTTTCTACCATATTTTGACAATTACAGGAAAGCTTCTTTCAAAGGACACTGCAATATATACTACGGCTGAGGCACATAGACACGGTTACCTAAATTAGAGTTTCATAGTTTTTCAGGTTACATTTCTGATTGGCCGGTATTCATACACGAATTCATGAAAGTAATATGGTGTTGGATACTAACATTATCCCTGGCAAATCGAATTAAAAAAAAAAATTTGGGGGGCAGGTCTACCCAGACTGTTAACTTCCCATTGAGTGTCCTTAAAGACTAGAAACTACAATACATAAATAATTCTTTTTTCATTTCAGGGGGCTCCTCCGCCCGAACCTCCGACAGGTGCTTTGCCTCTTGCGCCCCTTAATTTCCTTGATTTTTTTTTTTTTTTTGACACGTCTAGAGATTCTCTAAGGAAACCTAGAGGGCTGAAATTTTGTACGTGTATTGAGTTAATATCTAGCTAGTGCCTTTTAGGGATTCCACATTACTTCCCCCCCCTCCACTTCTCCCATTTTTACATCGGAATTCAATGCTATTGTTAAATGTGTTTTAAATGCATTATTTTTATTCTAATACAAGTAGGCGAATAGTAATTTTAAAAATTTTTAAAAGAAAAATGAATTTATCTACTTTTATAACAAATGCAATACACAAATATTAAGTAATTTAAAAATGTTATTAAAGTCACTGTTTATTTATAAAGTAGGAATTTTGGATTTTTATTATTTATAAAAATATATATGTTTAATTTTTTTGGAAAGAAAAAATATCTTCATAAAGGCCTTCCAATTTACTATCTAAGTTCCTTTTTTAATATTAAAAAATAAAACACAAAGGCAATTGGCGGATAAGCATGGGTAGGAGTGCCCTCGTACGAAATGTGTTGGCTTTTTTCCTGCTAACTGCTATCGGCACAAAGTTGAAATTTACTGAGATTCAGCCCTTAAAAACTTAAAACCTTTTTTTAAAGCACCGATCAATCGGACACTCATCATCAGTTTTGAAACCACCAAAATGACAAATCGCTTGTAGACTTTCAATTATATTTCGCTTGTAGACATTCAATACCGAAGATGAAAGGAAAAATTCGACTTCCGTGATGGGGCCCCGCAGCTCACGGCGTTTTTTATTTTTATAATTATTAAGAAACATAGGTACAAAAATTATGTGGAAACAATTTGATTTAGTTATAAAATTTTGGTATAATATAAAAATCTTGCTATTTTTTGACGAATTGTTAGAATAAAAATTTATATAAGTATTTGAAATGTCGCGTTACGTCACATAATGACTAATGAAGGGCGTCATTCATCATCGAAATGTACCTACGCATTTTTAAACATGTTATGCACCAGAATATTTTGTTGAATGATTAAACTAAATATTCACAGAGTTCACAAATTAAATGGTCAATTTAACTAACTGATATATCAATATTTAGTTTATTTGGGATAAGTATACTTGCTACCAGTTAATAAAATTTATATGGTAAATATTTTCTTCAAATTTTGTGGTTTGACAAGTTCAAATAGTGTACGGCTAACTAAAAGTGTCATTATATATTTAGGGGAAATAATTTATGAGAGACAGTTAGAAAGTTAGTTAGACATCCCGTCTGTAGAAACTTCTAATAACAAAGACTTATTTTATAATGTTTACTAAAACAATACGTACCTGCTGTCTATTGTTAATCTCATGGTAAAATGATTTTGCAAAAAGTCATTACAGGATTTCTTTGTTCAAAATATCTCTGGCGTAAAATGTGCTTATCTCTTTTTGTTTTGTAAAATTTAACTTCCGATATCTTGGATCGTTGAGAATTTTTGAGAAAGAACTGTAAGAATTTTTCATTCTAAGTTAAGCGGGGAGTTCACGTCAGAAACGGCTATTAAACTAATTTTTTTCGAATTTCGTTTTTTTTTTTTTATTTCGTTCTGTGGTTCTTTGCAAACACGGTGATATATAAAACATGGCCAAAAAAATTTTTTTTCAAGTAGAAAAATATTTATTTTTCAGCCGCTACACAGCCAAGTTGCTGGTCCTTTGCAGCTAACGCTCGCCCCCCTTCGGGATTTGATCAGTAATATTTAGTTTTTAGTGTGTACACGAGTTATAGTATGCACTGAGATAATGTTCTTTTATTTGTATGCCTTTGTAGACGTTTTAATAAACAGTGAGTAAACCGCTTCTTTTATTATTATTTTTGTTTTTTACCGTTTCCCGAAACTTGTGTTTTTCCCGACAAGGAAAATCATTCTAGAAAAGATAGAGATTTAATTTTTTTTATTTTGTTCATAAATACGAGTATATTGCGCATAAAGTGGAGTATGCTTTTTCCATTTCAACAATTGTAACTATTTTTAAACATTTTTTTTAAAATAAAAAATTGGGTTTTATAATTTTTAGAACTTTGGGATTACAATTTTATAGTTAATTTTTAAAATTACCTGAAACCCATAATCAGCTTTATGGACAGGTCCTTTAGGAATAAAATAATGAAAAAACATTTAAAAAATATTCATTACTTTTTGAAATATGGCGTTCCTTGTAAACGCTTAAAAACTTGTGAAAAAGGGCCCCCTCCCCCCACAGGGAAGAGCAATGAATGTTTCAAAAACAAAATTTTCTATTTGAAACCATCCCTAATTTGAAAAAAATTTCTTCAAGCAAAATAATCATAAATAAAAAAGTTGCTTTTTTATTTGAACTCCTCCCTTAAACTGAATAGACAAATCCCATCTTATAAACAAAACTTAACTTTCATAATTTATTTTAATTTAATTAACACTATACATTTCGTTCTAATTTGGTCCACTATTTTGTTGTTTTGAACAGCAGAATCCTAACTTTTCCTAATCCTAGCTAAGTTTAATGGTAACACACATTCATTATATAAAACAAATATTTACAAACATTTATTCTAATTGAACTTTGCCATTAATGTAGTGTAAGATAATTCGAAAGTTAAAAACACATTTGATACATTTAGTTTAAAACAACATCACCAGAGAGTCACACTTTAAAAGCTTTGTTGCTTAACATTGAGGTTGTTTACACAAAATGTAAATAAAAGTGTTGACAATACACAAAATAAATGGGTCAACAACGACCGGAAAATCAAGTATCTATTTTGTTTTAAAGACAACTATATTTAGCTACAAGTTTGATGTCAAATAACTTTTAACAAGAGTAACTATAACCTAATTCTAAATAACTGTTGTAGTTTAGGGTTAGGTCAAGGTGCACTAATACGCTGTACTATGTAATGTGCGACAGACCTCACCGCTGTGTTTGCAGATTAAAAATATTGGACTTTTACAGACATATATAAATTACTTAGGGATGTTATGGATATGAAATTTCGGATACGGATACGGATACGGATATTTTAAAACATTTGTTTTGGTTTTAGTTTCGGTTACGGATATATAATAATATCGGATAATGTTTCGGATACGGTTACAGTTATACGGATAATTGCTTTTAAGGTAGTTGGTCGATAAAATGAATTTTTCAAAGGAATTTAACGAAACTTCTCTAGATATTTATTTAATCCAATACCAATAATACGAGCCCTTACCGAAAAAAAATTGACCACCCCAATTTTGAGAAAAACGATTTCAAAGTTTAGTAATTTTAACACGGGCTCTTATGGGAAAACTCTATTTTTTTATTATCAAATATGTTATTAAATACAAAATTACAAACCATATTTAATAAGAAATAAAAGTTATTGACCACACCGTTTTTGAAATATAATTTAAAAACATTTTACAACGTTTTTACAACGCTTTTTCAACAATTTTTTTAAATTGCTACAACATCAGCGCGTGTAAATTCAAAAAAACAAGTGGTATACAAATATAATAATTGAAGAATATTAATACATTATTTAATTTTTGATAAAAGAAAATTTTTTTGCTGAGATATACTTTTGTACGTGACTATCTCAGAGCAACTAGGTTAATGAACATAATTTTTAGAAAAACGGGGAAAATTGTACCGAAAAAAGTGAACGCCAAACACGAATCAACAAAAATCTATTAAAAGGAGCATATGCAGCAAAAATTCTCTTCGATTTAACTTAGTTTTCCAATGGCAGTTGTCTATTATTATCCGAAACAAATCCGAAACTTTTATTTTCGGATACGGTTTTGGTTACGTAATTGAAGTTCGGGTAACTGAAGTTGGGGCAATTGAAGACATGAGTGGATGAATGTGTTATGTAACATTTTTTCAAAAATTAATTTTTTGCCAAATTTTGAAATATTCTATGGTGAAGTATCATACATATTAAAATTTGCTTTCATCAAATCCAATAGTTTTGTAGAAATTCAATAATAAACATGTGTTATTGCATTGAAAGTATATGTAAATAAAAAGTTTCAAACGCTTCTACTGTAAAATTATAAAAAATGTTATATAACACCTTCATCCACTCATGTCTCCAATTAATTATTTCGGATATCCGGTAGTTTCGGTTACAGTTACTGATATCCATAACATCCCTAATATAAATTGTGAGATGTGCTGAATTATGATACCTACTTTCTTTTATTTAAGAGGAATATAAATGACTTTTAAAACAATGTTTTTATGTTTCCTTTCTGGCCTACAAACATTGATATTTTTATTTTTTGTTCCAAATTTTGATAGTTTTGTAAAAATACGAAGGCATCTTGCTAAATTTCGTCAAGGAAAATTAAGTCTAAGCCATACTTCAAAAATTTAAAATCCAAACTATAGCTCATACAAAATTTAAATTTAGTAAGATGCCTCCGCAGTTAAATACTCTTTCCAATGGCACCAAATTCATAAAAATGTTGTGGAAAATAAAAACTAAATTAGAAAAATAAGATTTTTATGAAAATTCAAACTGAAAAAAAAGCACACACACTGAGTACCTTTTCTCTCGGTTGGTACGTTAGTGTAGCACAAGAGGAGAAATAGTGATGAGTATAGAGAGCGGACTCATATGCACAGAAATGTTGAAGAATATACAATACAATATATGCATGATTTTATGGTAAAATATGCATCAGTTTTTTCAAAATATGAGCTTTATAATGACATTATATTATGATACATACGTTCATACGAGGTACATACGTTCTTGAGAGTCGTTAAAAAGGATCGATTTTTTTGAGAAATTGGTAGCTAATTATGTGTAGAATATGTTCCGAAAGTTATTTTACTGAAAGTAATTTCAGGGAAGGTTTGCTTGTGATTTGATAAAATAATCGATTTTTTTTTACCGAAATTAATAGCAAGTTATGTGTAGAATATGTTCCCAAAGTAATTTTACTGAAAATAATTTAAAAACAAGATTCTTGCACATTAACCGAATCTAGCTTTCTATAAAAAAAAATTCAAAAAACGTAGTTCACGCAATAATGAGTATTAAATATAAAATTTTGAAAATACGTTTCTTTATATATATTTTATAACATCTGGGAACTACATTTTTGGAACTGGTGGACACGATAACTCAAAAATTATTCGATGGATCCTTTTTTAATTTTTTATTTTAAAGATAATTCAATTCTTCGGCACCCCTACCTAAGTGCGATACACTTTCAATATTTTTTTACCAAAAATCGTAATCAAAAGTTCAAATATCCGGCATTTTTTTTTCAGCAATTTATTGATATTATAGGTAGAGGTGCCAGTACTCTTCAAAATTTTGAAAATACGTTTCTTTATATATACATATATATATATATATATATATATATATATATATATATATATATATATATATATATATATATATATATATATATATATATATTTTATAATATCTCGGAACTACATTTTTGGAACTGGTGGACACGATAACTCAAAAACTATTCGATGGATCCTTTTTTTAAATTTTTTATTTTAAAGATAATTCAATTCTTCGGCACCTCTGCCTAAGTTCGATACACTTTCAATATTTTTTTTTATTTTTAAATTTACTTTAAAGAGTGAAAAATAAGACAAAAATCGTAATCAAAAGTTCAAACATCCGCCATTTTTTTTCTTTCACCAATTTATTGATATTATAAGTAGAGGTGCCGGTACTCTTCATATATTTTATAAATCTTTTTTGTTTTTGGATTTCGGTGGTTTATTACCGGCGCTAGGATGTCCGCCAACAAGGCATTGGATTTTCGGATCGTTACACTGCACTATCTATAAAATGGGCACCTTTTTATATTTTTCGTTGAAAAATTTTTTTTGTGTAGTCTAATACTTAATAAATATGTGCACAAAATTTGAAATTGATATTTACTTTCGTTCTTGAGAAAAAATTCTAGAAAAATACATAATTTTTAAAGACTCTCGAGTAAACCTCCCCTTAAATACACAATAGAAATTGACCTGAATAAAGACATTTTTAAAATTACTTATCTCAAAGATTCTGTGCAAAATAAATGTTGAAAGAGATGGATTTATCGAAACTGAAATGATAATGAATAAAAAATAGATTCATAAAAAAAGTTTCTGCTCAAAAAAGGGTGTCATATGAAAAATGGTACAGTATCTTCGAGTTAGGATATATGCAGATATGATTTAATTAAGACATTTTTGCTTTTATAATTAAACAAGTTATGTTTCTTTCAGACAAACAAGCAAATATACGTATAAATTTTAATGTATCTCTCTGGAAAACAAAAATAATTTTAAAAAAAAAAATTGTACAAGAAGGAAAAGTTATAGTGATTATATTTATTTTTTTTTTTATTACATAACACACAATATTATTTTTTTCAACTAAATTTTTATTTACGTCTGAAGAATTTTCAACAATGGCTAAACGTTACAAGAAAATATATTTTGTACATAAGTACGGACATAGCAATAAAGGAAAAATATGTTTTGAAATACATAGGTATTTATTTCAATGAGGAAAAGAATATAAGAGGAAACTGTATTATCACTTTTTCTGTACGCTTTGATTTCATTCCTGCAGAGCTTTTCTTATTTTTACTTGAAAAAGAAAATTCTCGGATATCATTTACAATTTACAGTGACGAATTCTTGGGTAATGTGAATAAAAATAAGTAATTACTTTTACTTACTACTTTTTAAGTATTTACTTATAAATGTGAGAATAAAATTTCAGTATTTTGTTTACTTTTTACTTTTTCAGTATTTACTTTTGTTGATAAGTATTTACTGAGAACTATACGCAAATACTGATCCATGTAAGTAATTACTGAAAAATGTGTGATAAAAAGACATCATTTACTTATACTTATAAGTAAATACTGCATGATTTTCACGGTACCTTTGGACTAACCTTAAAATTTATATTTATAATTTTTTTTATTAAATATTGGTATTTTTATGTCGTAGCTCTTCTTATAAGTAAGGAAATACAAATAGTTAAATATAAAAAATATAATTGTTTGTTTAAAATACATTTATGGACAGTGCAATAGATGTATTTAGAACGACAATCACGGCGATATTTTGGTAACATTTTTCTATAGCAGTGAATAGTAGTAATAGATAGTCTATATAGTTTATATTGGATTAAATTCCTTATGGAAAATTATGTTCAGGGTTAATCCTAAATTTTATAACTTTTAACTTTTCAATACTCATTAAAAAGAGATGAAGGAAAAAGCGCGAGCGAATATTTAAGTTTCGTCCATATAATTATTATATTAATGCTGCTGAATATAGAACTGAGTACTTTTCAACATTTCCCTTAAATCCAGTTCTTTACAGTCTTTAAAAAATGTTTTAGAAAATACTGCGTGTATTTTCAACTATTTGAGAAATATACAAAAAATTCGGAATTACTCTAAAAAAAAATTCGAAAAATAATATTAAATTCGAATATTAATTAATTCGAATAATATTCAAATTCAAATTTGGAAAATTCAGTCCACTTATAAATTAGTCTAAATAATATACGTAAAGTGGTAGTATTTACTTAAATTTAAGTAAAAAAAATACTTATACTGCAAGTACACATGCGCAAATACTGATACACATGCGCAAATACTGATAATTTTAAGTATTTACTTATAAGGTATAGTGCAACATTATTCTCATAATTTTAAGTAAATACTTTACTTAACCAGTATTTACTTTACTGAACTAGTATTTACTTTTAAGTAATAAGTATTTATTATTCACATTACCCAAATGAACAAACTACAGCATGTATAAAAAATAATTAAGAAATTTTTTTTTTGACGTGAAATAAATAGCGAGGCGAGGTTTACTCTGCGTGAGAGTGTAATGAAATCTGTTATTGTCGAGAATGTTATGAAAACAAAAAAAAATCACTTACGTCGTTTGCTCATATGTCTGTTTTTTACTAATATTGTTAATGAAAAGAAATATTTAACATTGTTAATTGTATGTTGCTACGTAATATATGTAATTTTGGAACGTCAGGTATCTGATGTTAAGGTGCGGATCCATCGAAAAAACATTTTCTTCAAATGTTTGCAGTTGTTTACAAAATGTTTTCAAACTGTTTTTTTAACTGTTTGCGAACATAATGAGAGACATTCTAAAGGATGCTCCATGTGCTCATGCTCATGCTCATACTCATGCTCACTTTGCTCCATGTGCTCATGCTCAATTTGCTCCATTTGCTCCATGTGCTCATGCTTACAAAATAAGAAAATAACAATTATCATAAATTTCTAGAACAATTTCTTAAAAATTTACCTGTTTTTATTAAATAAAAGAAATTAATAATGTGTACAAATACGTACCTTCACTAGCCCAAGTTGTAAAAAATATAACAAAAGATGACCCTTCATAAAACTATTGACAGTAGTGAATGCATTTCAACGGAGACTTTGAAAAAATGTAGGTATATATGTACGTAAGTACGAAAATTATTGTAAGCAAATGAAGCAAAGTAAGCATGAGCACATGGAGCAAATGGAGCAAATTGAGCATAAGCACATGGAGCAAATGGAGCAAATTGAGCATGAGCACATGGAGCAAAATGAGCATGAGCATGAGCATGCGCACATGGAGCATCCTTTAGAATGTCTCTCAATGTCTCCACTGAAAAAACAGTTACAAACGATAACCCGTTTGCGAATGTTTGTAGCTGTTCCACGTATTTCTATATAAATACATATGTATATTACATACAAAAAAATGACTCCAAGTACCTAAAGAACTCATTGTTAGCACTATGTCGTTCGTAATAATCTCTAATCAAAAAAGGAAAAAGAAAACATAGATTTTGGATATCTAATTTTTTAAAAACAAGAAGTTCTATACAGTTATTAACAGACTTAAAAATGGACCTTAGGAATGGTTTATTTCAAAATTTTTGCCGTATGTGATCGGAAGATTTAGAATTTCTAATTTCCCAAATTAGCCCAAAAATTTGTAAACGGGATATTAACTACAGAGACTGTATACCCATCGAAGTTAGACTAGCGATAATGTTTTTTAGCTACAAAAGATTCTGACAAAATCCTTATGTATCTTTTTCGAATTTCGAGGCAGTTAATTAACAAAGTAATTCTCAATAATTCCCGAAGTATGCACAGCCTTCTTCTTTGCCCTTTTCACTTCTAAACGGCGAGAGTAGAGGATTCCACGCATCCTGCTTTTTAATTTGATTGGGATATTGACTGCTATATAATAAAATTTATTGGTGGTTTTGATTTATAAAATTTGATTCATTGCAGAAATTTTTCATTATCTCAATCCATGTTATTTTTTTCGTTTATCAATTTAAAATTACAGTAATCCTTTTTAACACACAATATTATGTTGTTATATTTACAACAAGGTAACATAAAACCAAAAGTAATAATTATACATATGGATATAATATGTTTGTTGTTCGTATGCACATATTTCATATCACATACCGTCTCCACTAGAAAAACACAAAACGCACCAAACAACGAATTTCGTTTGATGTATCGACTTTGGTTGGAACACTGACAAACATTAGCAAACAACTGCAAGCACCACCACATCGTCTCCACCATAAAAATTTTGTGTTCACAAACATTTACAAACAATTGCAAACAGTTTGTGCGCTTGGTAGATCCGCACCTTCAGAAATGCTTCGTAGATTGCTATCTTCGTTTTTCTTAAAATATATCGTGTCCAGTGGCGGATTTACTTTAAGTGCCGCTTTGGGCTCCGTAAAAAACGTAAGTGACGAGCAAAAAAAAAACTTTAAATTCTACATTTTGACGCCCTTTTTTGCCCAAATTTGTCCGAATTTGCCATCCCTTAGATCTGCCGCCCTCGGCTCCAGCCTACTCAGCCTGCTGGTAAATCCACCACTGATCGAGTCTATTATACATACCTATTTGTAAAAATCCACCGTAATTTGCCATTTATATAGATTGAGGGTAGATAGTCATCTACAGAATGTTTCAGAATAAATACATACACAAACAGCACAGAATCAAAATCCTTACATTTTAAAAATTATCTTGCTCTGAAATTGGAATGACATAATGATACCTGTCACTTGCGGTGAGGATAAATATATTCTTTCAAATCGACAAACATGTTATATTTGTAATGACGTTAAGTTCAATTTTTAGTCGAATTTTCTCCGAAAAATTAGACTTATACAGTCTATACGATAAGAGCTGCGAGAGGCGAGACCAGGGGCGCTATCCGTTTTCGGACCCGTAGAACACGATTATGTAAAAAAAAAAGATGTCTGATATATATATATATATATATATATATATATATATATATATATATATATATATATATATATATATATATATATTTTCCCGCAACCTTTTAATATGTGTAGGGCCCCCCTATGGAAGTTAAGAGATGAAATTTGGTAAGTGGGGCTTATTCCGATGCACAACAATACTATCAAAGTGGGGTCAAATTTTGGGCAAATTTTTTTTCGGACCCGACCTTTAAGGGGGTGGTGGGGGGCGGAAAAGCAATAAAACCTTTCCAAACCGGTTTTAAATAATGTTTCGGTCAATTATCTACAACATATCCAAAATTCAGCTTCCTAGGATGATATGGTGGGAGTAGAGGGGGGAAAAACGATTTTCGCTGGATCAAACAGGCCCCCAGCCCCCCAGAATTAACGTAGAGGGTTGAAATTTGGTGTGTTGATAAAGTTAGTACCTAGATTGTGCTTTTTGGAGGTTTTAATATTTTACCCCCACCCCCCTCATTTTTAAGCTACAATTTCATGCATTTTCGACGTTTTCGAAGTTTGTACCACTCGCACAGGTCACCCGAATAAACCTAGAGGGCTGAAATTTTGTATTCGGATTGAGTTAGTATCAAGGGGGTGCCTTTTGGGGGTCTCGACTTTTAACCCCTACCCCCACCATTTTTATACCCAAAAGAACATGATTTTTCTTGTTTTTTAACAGTTTCGTTCGGGTCAAAATCTCCCCAAATAAACCTAGAGGGCTGAAATTTGGTGTACAGGTTAAGCTAATAGCCAGACACTGTTTTTTGGAGGTTTCAACTTTTAATCCTTACCCCCACGATTTTTACGCCAATATTTCCTTAATTTTTTTGCTTGTTTTCTAACATGTCTAGAGACTCCATATGGAAACCTAGAGGGCTGAAATTTTGTACGTGTATTCAGTTAGTATCCAGCTAGTACCTTGTAGGGAGTCCGCATCACTTTTCCCCCCACTTCTCCCATTTTTACATCGGAATTGAATGCTACTGTTAAATGTGTTTTAAAAGCATTATGTTTATTCTAAATACAAGTAGGCGAATAGTAATTTTAAAAAATTTAAAAAAAAGTGAACTTACTTTTATGACAAATGAAATACATACATATTAAGTAATTTAAAAATGTTATTAAAGTCACTGTTTATTTATAAATTAGGAATTTTGGATTTTTAGTATTTATAAAATAGAAATTTTGGATTTTTTTGGAAAGAAAAAATATCTTTATAAAGGCCTTCCAGTTTACTATTTAAGGTCCTTTTTTAATTTTTAAAACTAAAACATAAAGGCAATTAGCGGATAAACATGGGCAGGAATGTCCTCGTACGAATTGTGTTGGCTTTTTTTCTGCTACCTGTTTTCGGTACAAAATTGAAATTTACTGAGATACAGCCCTTAAATACTTAAAACCTTTTTTTAAAGCCTCGATCAGCCGAACACTCATCACCAGTTTTGAAACCAACAAAATGACAATTCGGTTGTAGACTTTCAATCACATTTCGCTTGTAGACATTCAATACCGAAGATGAAGGGGAAAATTCGACTACCGTGATGGGGCCCCGCTGCTCACGGCGTTTTTTCTTTTTTCCTAAATTAATAATTATAAGAATGATATGGACCAGAGAGTAATTCCATGGTCACTTACATTACAATTTGATTTAAAATTGGGATTAAAATCTTTTGAATTTTCGTATTTAATGAGTAAATCCACTAAAATTTAGTCAAATTAAATCAAATACGATTTGAACTTTTAAACAAAGGAAATCAAACAACAAAAAATGCATATAATTGTTTTTTATACAAGATAAAGTAGGTGGTCGCTTACATTAGTCAAAAAGAAACATAATTTTTCATCTTTTATACAATGAGAATTTTCTGCTGTTTTTTGATAACTAACAGCTTCATTTAAATAATATTAAACAAATAATGGTTTCAATAAATTATTTTAATAAGAAATTTCATAACTTATTATACATTTTTGATAAAAATGTAACTTTTAGTTGGTCACTTACATTACACCTTCTTTGGTCACTTACATTACAGTCACTTTAATACAAGTTTTATTAAAAAGTAAGTAGTTTATTAGTTTGATTTTTTGGAAAATATGATAGATAACAAAGATAAAAGTTTATTTTTAGTAATTAAAAAAACGTCTCTCGGTTTTGATAGCCTCCATTACTCGAATTCGTAGCTTGACAAAAAATCAAAATAATACTCAAAACGAGTATAATAATTATTTCAGCAGAAAGAAAAATGTAAATTTAGGTATACTTTAATATTCACTTGAAAAAAATTACAGTAATTTTTTATATTTAAAGTTACGGTAATTCTTTTTATTAAGCAAAACATTTTTAAGTTAAATTTACAGAATAAAGACAATTACAGGTAAAAAATAAAATAAAAAATCGTTCTAATCAGTTATTTAGTCTTTTGAGTATCAAGTAGGCATGATATTGATTAATTATTTTCATTTTTTAATTTTTACTAAAATTCCATCTTTTCATGGAATTGACCCAGAGTATGTATTCGTGAAATTTGGGTGATCTAAGTGCCCAATTTACACTTTTCCTGCGAAAATGGCCAAATTTGTTCAGAAGATGTGACTTTTGTGCCAACGCAAAATTTTGGGAACCCCTGCTCTAACCACTAAAGAAGCCTAATTTAATACGTCTCCAACATGCACTTGACGAATTTTTCTTTTTCTTTTTCTTTCTACGATAACGAATAATAAAACAATTGAACTGAGAAAGCGAAACAAAACAGAAAATAACAAAGCATCATAATTATGATGCCATATCTTGATATCTTTCGGACATAAATATAAAATACTTTCACAAAAATGAAATAATATAGTAGGCTGGTCATTTTTATTTAGAATTAAATTACTTAAGATTTTCAAAGAATACCTAATTTAGTTTCTCTTAGCTTTTTTGTTCTTTAAATCTGTTATGTGATCTTAAAATATCCTTCCAGATATATTCTAAATTTAGTATAAGAATATTTAATATTTATTTCTGAAAGATATATTAGTACAATACTAGGCGGAAGGCTGTAGATAGGATATTGATAATTTCCTTCACCACCGGAAATTCATTTTATATTGAATTTTTATTTGTCTGAAAGTGTTTTTATTTCTATACTTGTCGAAAAAAAATATACATATATATATATATATATATATATATATATATATATATATATATATATATATATATATATATATATATATATATATTTTTTTTTTAATTGAAGATATAATATAATATTTATATTATATAGAGTATTTATTAAAAATATAATAATATTCTCATTTGGGTAATTACTGGGTATTTTCCCGGCAAAATTTCCGAAACCTGAGTAAAAACGATTACTTACAATTAGCTGTACTATTTTACAAATGCGTTTTTAATTAAAGACCGCAACATCGGTCTCTCAATTTACGTGAATATCCGTTCCATCGGGATTTGATTTATGCGGATAAAAAATCACGTAAATTTTATCCGTCATTATAAAAAAAAAAATACTGGAAATAAAGCTACCAAAAATTGTAGAGAATTTTATAATACAAATGATAACGAAAATGTAAAAATTTACACGTTAAAATTTTAAAAATATCGTTTTTTTCGATATCGATAAGTTTCGATATCGAAAAATTGTTCTTGACAGTCCCAATAGGTTAGGAATACTCACAACTTGCTTCTCTTAAGCCTTCAAAAATTTCGTTAGTTTTGAGCTACGACGCACCGTTTACGAGATATTTACGATCAAAAGTTTACGTTTTCGAGAAGTATTGAAAACTAATTCTTTTGAAAATATTTTATTGGTGATAAAACCAATTTGTCTAATGAGTCTGAATCAATCAGTTATAATCAGTTTATGATGAGTAACTCGGTGTTATCGATAATTTTCGATAACGAAAAGTAAATTTTGATAGTGTCAATATGTTCGGAATACCCACAACTTGCTTCGCTTAAGCCTTCAAAAATTTCGTTATTTTTGAGCTACGACGCACCGTTTACGAGATATTTACGATCAAAAGTTTACGTTTTCGAAAATTATGAGAAACTAATTTTTTTGAAAATATTCTATTGCCGATTAAATCAATGGGACTAATGGAGCATAAATTAAGTCATTATAATCAATTTATATTAGACATTAAGTAGTAAAAGTAATTAAACACATTTAACTGAAAATATTATGTTATTCTTTTTTTCTTCTATTATAACTATTAGGAATATATAACTATTAAGGATATGCTGCTAAAATTGCCACAAAAATGCCAAAATTTGAATTTTCCGCCATTACTACTTCATCAATTTTTGATGAATTTGACACAAATTTTTAAAATTTTTAGATATGAAACTTACAGACCTGAAATAGGACAATTAAAAATAAATAATATAATATCAGTAAATGTAAGTCTTTTCAGTACATTTATGGATATAATTTTAATTTTTATTAACAAAATTTATTGTTTCAGTATGACAACAATGTTTAAAGTGTTAATTTAAATTTTTTCAGGGTATATTCAATATATCTACATAATTATATGTTAATCTTTACGGAATATTTGCATAAATAATACATACTTTGTTTTTTAACGATATCTGAGCATATAATAGTATTTTACAATATAAGTTCGGTAAGTTGCTTTTACTGATCGAGAAAATGTTGCGAAAACGAGACCCGCAGGGTCGAGTTTTTGCAATTTTCGAGATCAGTAAATGCACTTAACGCATCGTGTATTGTATAATATTTTTTGCATGATCGATTTAAAATAATCAAAGAATAAAAATATGTTAAATAAAAAATAAAATTCGGATAATATAGGTGAAATTTATATTTCTATGTTATGACATAGAATGCCATGAATAAATATTATAAATATTCTTAACAACTAATACGAATCTTTGTAGTGACAATTGACAACTATATTTATAAATAAAAAATTGTGTCAATATTTCACTGGCGTGAATATCTTTTTTGATTTTTCTATTAAAAAAATTGAGGAAAATAGTTTGTTAAACTATAATATTCGTGAGAATAATGAAATTGATGGAGCATTTTATTTTTGGCTGCCAAATTTATTCTCGTAAAATGAAAGGAAGATTATGAAAACCGCAGAAAACTTTAATGATTGTACGACCTTTTCAAATGTCAATAAAATAAGAAAATTAATGCCAACAATAATAATAATAATGTGCTAACTAGTGAAAATTTTCATATGAATCGATTTATTTTCCCTATTGTTCAAATTGTATTTTTAATTTCAATATAAATAAATAATTACAATCATTTTTGAGCTAATTTCACTTACCACACTGCTATTCACTTACCACGCATCTATTTCACTTACCGCACTGTTATTTTTTGGTTTCCATGGATATAAGCAAACGTTCGGGAAATGTAACTTACCAGCATTGTCAACAGCATCGGTAAATGCATGAAAATACACGATCGTGCAAAAACATTTTTATACTTAAGCATAAATAGGTGTATATATTCTTTAGTGCATATTTGACCAAACTTAGATCACATTAACGGAAATTTCGAAATTTTTTTTTTCAAACTGTAGGTTATTAAAAGTCGAATTTTGGAAAAGCAAATTTTTGGGCTTTATTTTTCCATACTGTGGTATTTAGTTAACGGGATATATTAACTACACCTAATTTTGATATGATATCAAAATTTCATGACGAAGTGATAGTACTTTTCAAATTATTACCATTTTTCATAATTCGCAATTTTGAAATTTCCGGTTTCTCGTCAAATAGCAAGAAGGGAGTAAGATGTGTTTAGCTACTTTTTCATTCCAACCGGTGCACTAACTAGCCCCAATAAAATATTTTTCAAAAAATCAATAGTAAAAAAGTTTCCCATATATATATATATATATATATATATATATATATATATATATATATATATATATATATATATATATATATATATATATATATATATATATATATATATATATATATATATATATATATATTCACATTTCTAAAATAGATTTCTTGTTTTGTCACAGTAGTTTTGTCTTTTTAATAGTAAAATCTTAAGTAAATATAACAAAGGAAGTAAAATCGTTTACATCCTTGTGGTGTCGAGCACACAGCACCGTACATAGCACACTATGCGTACGAATAGATAGACATAAATTTAAACTATGTACAAATAATATTGCATCGTGATTGCATCCACGTCTGCATAATGCAAATTGGTACAGGTAATAATAATTAATTATCGTAGGCTATGTTATAAATAAATACATTAATATGCAGTGAATATATATAATCGGATCTTCCAGTTAACAAGAACAAGCTACACATATTTTGATGATATACAAGCTGTATGATGTTTCGTTGAGTAAATCGATTGATCGGGTCAACAGTTAAAATTGATGTTAGAATTAATATGTTGGAAGGGGCGGGCACGTTTGTTTATGTAGGCGGCGTGTTGATCAATATTATTAATTATTTTGTGATTAGGATTAAATGTAGGGATTAGTGTTGGGTGAAGACAAAACTCGACTGTGTCTGAAAAAGAATCATTTGCGCGTACAGTGTGCTAGTGTGATGTGCTATGTGCCTTATATCGCCTATATGTTAAAGATACTAGTGTCATGCAGGCACATGTAAATTGTATTAAGTGAATACGTTGTGAATGATTCGTATTTACTTGTTTGGAACAATCCAATATGGCAAAAACACAAAATATCTCTTCTTTAATATACAATAGAAATTAGCTTGTACATAATTTTTTTTATTTAAAAATATTTTTCTGAAAAATTTTGTACAAAATAAATGTCAATTTATGAAACCATAAATTATTATATAACGTCCTAATACCGGAACACTATTTTTAGGTGTGTAATTAAACTGGCTTATAAAAATTGATAAATAAATTAAAAACTAATTTTCACTCATATGAAAGAAAGTTTTTTTAATCCAATGAATGTATTTTTAAAAAAATATAACCCAAAAATTTTTATTTATTAATGTTTTTCTTTTACAAAATGTTGACATGTATAAACGAATGGACACAATTTATTAATACCAGTAATGAAACGTGAGTCAGACTCCCTACCCCGAACACGTATCTAAATTAGTAATAATAAATTCTTAAAACGTTTACACACATAGTGACATCTTTTGACACCAGGCACTATTTAATACAATGGTTTGAGAACATAACATTATACACACTTAAGGCATATTGCCATCTAGTGATCTTCACTCTCTTCATTTTTTAGCTCACCCCACCCCCTTCATTTTTTATCTACAATTTCATGCTTTTTTGACGTTTTCGAAGTTTGTACCACTCGCACAGGTCACCCAAATAAACCTAGAGGGCTGAAATTTTGTATTCGGATTGAGTTAGTATCAAGGGGATTTCTTTTGGGAGTCTCAGCTTTTAACCCTTACCACCACCATTTTTATACCAAAAAGAACATGATTTTTCTTATTTTTTAACAGTTTCGTTCGAATCAAAATCTCGCCAAATAAGCCTAGAGGGCTGAAATTTTGTGTACAGGTTAAGCTAATAGCCAGCCACTGCTTTTTGGAGGTTTCAAATTTAACCCTTACCCTCACGATTTTTACGCCAATATTTCCTTAATTCTTTTGTGCTTTTTTCTAACATGTCTAGAGACTCTCTAAGGAAACCTGGAGGACTGAAATTTTGTACGTGTATTCAGTTAGTATCCAGCTAGTGCCTTTTAGGTATTCTACATAACTTTTCCCCCCATTTCTCCAATTTTTACATCGGAATTCAATGGTATTGTTAAATGTGTTTTAAATGCATTATTTTTATTCTAAATACAAGTAGGCGAATAGTAATTTTAAAAAATTAAAAAAAAAAAAATGAACTTACTTTTATAACAAATGCAATACACAAATATTAAGTAATTTAAAAATGTTATTAAAGTTTCTGTTTAATTATAAAGTAGGAATTTTGGATTTTTATTATTTATAAAATAGAAATTTTGGATTTATTTGGAAAGAAAAAATATATTCATAAAGGCCTTCCAGTTTACTATTTAAGTTCCTTTTTTAATATTTAAAAATAAAACACAAGGGCAATTGGCGGATAAGCATGGGTAGGAATACCCTCGTACGAATTGTGTTGGCTTTTTTCTTACTAACTGCTATCGAAACAAAATCGAAATTTACTTAGACTCAGTCCTTAAAAACTTAAAACCTTTTTTTAAAGTCCCGATGAACCGGACACTAATCATTAGTTTTGAAATCACCAAAATGACAAATCGTTTGTAGACTTTCAATTACATTTCGCTTTTAGACATTCAATACCGAAGATGAAAGGAAAAATTGGACTTCAGTGATGGGGCCCCGCTGTTCACGACGTTTTTATTTTCTCTGTAACGAATAACGTCATCGAAGTACAAAACTTTTTAGAGTGTATTATACGTACTCATATATAATATTATGTATAGTGAGGTACAAAACAAAACAAAAAATTTCTCTAATTGACAAAACAAAATGGCGACGTGGACGCAGGTCAAACGCACACGCTTTTTTTCCGAAGGAGTTCATGGTGGGCAGCATAACAATTTTCAAACAATAACCAGAAAATAAAAAAAATGTTTTCATCATTTAAATTAGTTTTACTAAAGCCGTACACGAAATTATTAAAAAATATTGATTTACCGCTAAATGGCATCAGTTTGAAAAAAAAAAAAATTAAAAATAGATGAATAAATCAACTTGAATTTGATTATAAAAAGTATATTTGTTAACCAATTTCAAAAATCTTGTGTACCGCCCTAGATTAATTATTTTTTGTAATAATTATTGATTAAAAATTTAATACTTTAAATAGAATTTAAAATTTTTTTTTCATTGTTAGACCCCTAAAACAACAGAAAATCTAATTTTAGCTCAAAGTTAGACTAGGAGTGAATACATAGATATAAAAGTTTTGCTAATAGGATTTTTGGCAGGGTTCCAGAAATACTTTACTCTAAGTATTTCCAAAAAGTCTGATCAAAAAGGCTTATTTCTTGAAATGACAAATCAAAAGGTCGTATTTCTAATATGTTCGATCAAAGTGCCGAATTTCTAAACTAATAATTAAAAAAATTACGTTTATATGTGTATTTTTTTTAAAAATTAAAAACGCAAATCATGTTGCAGTCTAACTAAAGAGTCGTTCTTTTGATGTATGAATCGTACATTTGTGACTCAGTACTAGTAGGTATAGAAATAATTAACAGGAGATAATTTGGCGTGTTTTGACCATATTAAATATCTAATTATAATCTTTCAATATGTTTGAATGTTTGGCATTTTCCATCGATAGATATGGTATAATCAAGCTGAATTTCAAGTTAATTAAAAGAGCAATAGATTTAGACGGTCATCTTTTCGTGGAAGTCAATTATTTATGAAAATGTGAACACAGTTTATGGGTTGGTTAATAGCTAAAACAGTTTGTTCTCTAGCTATATCAAACGACTTCAAACTGACAATAAAACTTATGTACAACACATTTATAAACTGTGTATTTAATTTTCAACAAATATTACGTTTTGAAAATCACATTATAATTATGTTTTGTTGCAATAACTATTATTATATTCATAATTTTAAACGCACTTACCCATTAATGATCTATTATTACATTGAATATTTCTACCTAATATATAAGTTGATCATAATTAGTATCTCTAACTCTTATTAATAATGTTTGTATTTACGATAGGTATACCTAATTATTATCGTGATAATATTAGCTATTATTGATATTATTATCAATAGAACTATAATAATAATTAGTTGAGTTGGGCATGCGTATTTCAGTACAATCAAAACTCTTTTTGTGTGTTTTTTTGTACGATTTTTTTATGTGCACAGAGAAAAAATTCCAGTAAAAATTACTGAGCTGCCTCCGGTAAACGAGTCTTAAGTGACCAGTCCGTAGGAAATTATTAAGCAAAAATATAAAAAATGCGTTTCAAACATTATTTTTTACGATTCATTTGAAAATTTTTCCTGTACACCTTAAGAATTTTTCCTATACAGCTGCGTAAAATTCGATGGGGTAGTAAAATTTCAAGTGGACACCGGGAAAATTTACTTAATTTTCTGTAAAATTATACCGGACATAGAATAATTTTTACTGAGTCGGTGTGTATTTCAGCACCACTGCATACAAAATATTAGATAGAACAGAATAAACAAAACAAGCACGCAACCACCACGCAACCTTGAGGCCCAGAGAGCATGCGTGTTAGACAATACACGACTTACAGACGCAGCAACCGTGGCAACCGTTGGTTCGTCAGTTGGCCAATATTAATGATAGTGATTGGATGTTTATAAAGTGTTTTTTTTTTTTTTATTTTTTTATAATAAATTATTATTTAAGTATTGGACTTTCCATTTAAAACAAAAAATTGTTGTTTCATGAATTTTTGGTTATAATTGAAATATGTTTTTATACAAATTATTATAATGTGCTTATTGTTAAAAATTTTTATCATGTAATATTTCAAATAAAGAATTTATATATTTTTTTCCACAAATAATAAAAAACCACAAAAAATTTTTTCTATATTAATAATTTGATTTTAATGCTTACCCTTCTATCAATATCCTTTTAAACTATTTTAATTCAATTATTTATTAATAAATAAAAAAAAATATTTATAAATAATACGGTAATTTTTACTGAGCTGTAGCGTAATTTAAAATTTTACTATAAATTATCGTAGTTTTTACTTAGCCTGTCACTTATGTCCGCATTACCAGAGAGCTCAGTAATTTTTTACCAGAAATTTCAGTAAAAATTACTGTATTTTTTTCTCAGTGTGGTATATAAAAAAAATCATACAAAAAAGGACCGCACAAAAAATGTTTCAGTGTACAATTATTGTTGTATATGTAATATGTTCAAATATGTCACGTCTACATCTGTGACCCGTTACTCTTTTTTTAAACGGTTTTTGAGATTTTAAAGCTGACGATTCTATAGTACTTCTTGTTTGAAAATAATTTCCGGCGCTAATAATTTCCATACATTTTTTAAGTACAGAAAAATACATGAATCATTATCGGAAAGTAAAAATTTACTTTTTCATGATGAAAATAAACATAAAGATAAAAAAAATATAGGACGTATTTGCAATCAGTAATAATGCAATACAATCTACCCTATTTTTTTCTTCGTTATATGACTTAGATACCACACATATTTCGAAAAAAACGCAAAAATACGTATCCCCTAATTTTTGGTGCTCTTTCTATTCATGATGGCAAAAATTTAATACATTGCATCATTCAGGCTGTACAAGAAAATTTACCCCCATTTTCATCCCTTCAGCCCCTTTTTTGAACCCGGCCCTGGTTTAACCTATACAGGTGAAAAGTTTTCCTCTATCTCTTATAGTTTTCGATGAATCTCAAGAAATACGACTTTAACCCCCAAATTTAGGGGCTGGTTTCACCTCGTAAACGTGGAAGATGGCCGATAAAAGAAACTACGGGTCCCTTATTTTTACCTATTCTACACACCAGCGAAGTTTTATCCCGAATTTCACTCTGGGTGCATCTCCTTGTGAGATTTGAATAAAATATACGCATGTACCAAACTGTTGACATACATGAAAGAATTATAAAGTCCGAGGAATGTGTTGCTTCGGAGCCCTAAAAAGGAAGTGTGTATCAGAAATGCATTATCAATTAGGGTTTAACATATTCATACATAAGCAGATACCTACTATATCCATTTGCAAATATAATCCAATAAACTGCTTAATTATTAATGCCGATAAAAGCGAGGAGAATTGGGCGGGACATAATTAGTGTAAGTGTCATACAAGAGCCAAATGCATTTAATTGACATATTATAATCATTTAGATTAGACTGGCTTATGCCCGTATAATCCTTACTAATATTATAAATGCGAAAGTGAGTTTGTTTGTTTGTTTGTTTGTTCGTTTGTTTGTTTGTTTGTCTGACTGGCTTTCACGCCTCAACAGCTTAACCAATCAACTTGAAACTTTGCACAGACGTTGCTTGCGCGCCAGAGACGGTTATAGGCTACTTTTTATTTCGGGAAAATATTTCATTACCGAAGGAAAATGCATTAAATTACAACAGCTGACTATTAAAAGACGGATAAGTGATTTCAAACTTTGTATATTGCTAACAGAAGGGATGAAAAAGGACACAAACTACTTTATACCCCGGGAAATTTCCCCCCCGGAAAATTTCATTCCTGTGGAGAAATATATTTTAAATGAAACAAAAAATGATGATAGACAAATATGACAATATACAGCGATCAACATAGGTTATTTTTTATCCCGATAAAATATCTCATTCCCGAGGGAAAATGTATTTAAAACGAAACAATGAAATAACAACTGACTATTAAAAAAAAACATGATTGATTTCAAACTTTGCATATTTTTTACAGAGACGATGAGAAAGGACACAGACTACTTTCTATCCCGGGAAAATATCTAACTCCCGTGGAGAGTCTTATTCCCGTGGGAAAATATATATTTAAAACAGTATAAAAAAGAATCATTGATTTCATTTGAACTTGGCATGTTGTTAGAGGAACGTTATAGTCTATTTTTTACCCGGCGAAAATATTGTATTTCTGTGGGAAAATTCCAAAGAAAAAAGTAACAGTACCTACTCGACGCGAAATTTTACACTTTACATGTTTTAACTAGAGGCCATAATTTCAAATTCCACGCGGGCGAAGCCGCCGGTAACAGCTAGTTATTTATAAAGATGGTCAAATTATCGTACCCCATATTAAAATTTATAAATTTTGTAATACCTAGTTGTACTTTTGATTAATTTTAAATCTTTAAGGTGATTGTGACACTATATAGCATCGCAAAGATTTTTGGATGTGTTATGTTTTAGTATTTTATAAGCAAGGTTTTAAAAATTTAAATTTATTCTAACGTATCCCAAGTTCCATAGGGAGTCCAACGTATCCCAAGTTCCATAGGGAGTCCAACGTATCCCAAGTTCCATAGGGAGTCCAACGTATCCTAAGTTCCATAGGGAGTCCATCCCTTCCAGCACACTAAGTCTTATTTTTTGCTTTTAATTTTGAGTGTTAATTATGAAATTAATATTTGACGAAGGGCCAGAATAGTTTCTTCCTGGGACTCTTGATATTTATCTACGATTCTGTTTATGGATCGATTACAGAAAAAAGACCAGTTTTGTTAGTTTGAATTGTATTAAAAATTTATTTGCGAATTTTTTGTGGTATTATGCAAATAAATTCTCACAATTTTCTTTTATCATATAAAATATGTACCCTTGTCTACTAAATACGTAGTGCCATTAACATTATTCATTTTTAAATCCTCTATTTATTAAACCTAAAAATGATTTGTCGTTCTTATTCAGCAGATTTCCTTTCCCTTCTTTTTTTTTAAATATTTCACATTTTTCTTGTGGTTCGTTGCGAAATTATTGCGTTTTCGACATAATATGCATGCCAATTTATACAAACAAACAAACGTAAGCTGTATAAATTAAAGATTTGAATAAAATTTTTGAATTATCTAAATCTGGCGATTGAAATGAAAAAATTTAAAAAAAGTTGTATAAAATAAAAAATAAAAACTGATAACTCATATTTTTTGTACTTAGCAGGGCCGGATTAACCCTGGGTCCGCCCCTAGGCACCTTGAAAAATGCCGCCCCTACCTTTTGTTTGAAAAAAAGGAAATTTTTCTGCCCTGTTTTAAAAATTTGCGGCCCCTTTTCCTACCTTTTTTACAAACTTAATTCCTACCTTTTTTACAAAAAAAAAACCTTAATTACTCATTTCTCCGCCCTATTTTAAAAATTTACCGCCCCTAAAAATCTCCCGCCCCTAGGCCATGGCCTAGTGTGGCCTATTAGCTAAGCTGATCCTGGTACTTAGCTTTTTTTCAAAAGTTCTATTAAAAAATATTTATTTCAAAATAAAAATATGGCGTTTTCATGAAAATGTTTAAAAATTAGTGGCTCAAAAAATAATGATAATTTTTCCATTACTTTTTTTAATATAGAACATTTATTTTTTCTGGCACTGTGGTACCACGCTTTATTTGTTAGTGTTATAAAAAATGTTAAAATCAAAGTTATTGAAATAATACAATACATACATACGAACAGTTAGCCAATATTGAAGCAGATAGTAAAGTTTATAAACGCGATTTTTTCAATAATATTCGTATCGAAATAAAACACGTATTCTTTATCTAGATATAGGTATCTGAATACAGTTGTCAGACAATACGCGCAGGTGCTTGAACGTTGAAAGTCGTCTTAAATTTCGAATAATCGATATTTGTTAAAAATCGTTATTGTAAAATGTTAAAAAATGTTATTGTCCCTTTAGTTAAAAAACAAAAGCAAATTGGCGTTAACTACACTTTCAGTATAATTGGAAAACGCAGACTTACAACTGAATTACAACTTAATTCTGTAAATATTTTTCTGAGAATCCTTAAAATAAGTTTTTTTGAAACTTTTGAAATAAATTTTTTTAAATAAAAACACAGAATCCCTGTGAGTGTTTTTTCTCGTATATAAACAAAGGAAAATATACAATAAGATTTATAATTTAATATTTAAATTAGATTATTAAAAAAAAAAAAAATATGAAATAAACTGCCTATTCCTTTGCTAATGCAGGTGCGGGAAAGAAACAAATATATTTCATAGTCTTTTTATAATAGAAAAAAAATATATTTTGTTGTCTTTTAAAAATATATTTTTTATTTGATTCAAGTAATATTATAAACACATCATTTAGTATGTTGTTTTAATTTTTTTTTTTTTTTTTTAAATTAAAACTGGGGCACTGCTGCCGGTGGATGGCGCGGTCAGCAGAGCTCAGCGGCATCGCCATCTATGGGCATGCGCCGCCAAAACACAACAAAAATATAAAACACACACAAAGACAGAGACACATAAATGCAATAGACAAAGGACAGGTACACATTAAAATAAAAAGCCAACGATGGGGCCCTGCCATCCCAGGGCCCGTAAATATGCTCGATGGGGACAAGGCATTGCAGATCAGTGAATGCCCCGTCCTCAGGTACAAAAGAAAACCGATGCAACAGTAGAAGCCAAGACAGCTCCCTTGTTGCAGAACAAATTATAATTGCTGTCTATGGAAATATTGCTGCTTGTTCAGGTTCATTTAGCCATATTGGTCCTCCACTGAGGGCCCAGAACAACTCAGTGGACACCATGTAGAAGATCAGCGCTGATATAGCTAGCGGCGTAAAACCGCCAACGTTATACCTCTAGCATATGTCATCAGTCTCATAAAAAGCAGCCAATCAGGACTAGCTAGCGGGGTATGTACAAGCCTTCCAGATGATCACAAAAAAGGAAATGAAAGGTTGTAAGACTAGACAGATCCCGCCGGGAGTCGCCGGCAACCACCCAGCGGGCACAGTAAACAATTGAAAGGGAGAAAAATAATACCACCTTCGATAAACAAGGCTTCCGGTGGTATAACAAAAAACAATTCAAAACATAACAAGACAAAAAAAATATCACAGATGGTTATCACAGTAACCCATTGCACTCGTGGGGGCCTAGAACCACCCACTGGTGCAATGGGCATCCTAACAATACTACTGGAGGCTCCAAGAGCCTCCATCAGCAAAACACAAATCAAACAAAAATTCAACAAAATAGAATAACAACAAGAAAACAACAACAAAATATCACAGCCAACCCACTGCGTCCCCGAGGGCCTAGAACCACCCAGGGGTACAGTGGGGATTACAACAACACCGCTGGAGGCCCCAAGGGCCTCCAGTGGCAAGAAACACATACGTGGGACAAAGACAATAACAATAAATAGAAAAAATTATGTGTTAAACGATTCTGTGTTCGTCTTATTTATTAACCAACTAGAGCCCCGTTAGCCTGCTAGCCAGCTAGCAGTTACCGCCGAGCACGATGAGGACGAGGGGTTGGATTTATGCCCGGCAGTATGTTGTTTTAGATTTTTATCTGATTACTTAATATTTTACATTAAAATGTATTGTAAACATACATATTTTTTGTATTATACATAATATACTCATAGAGCTCGCAAGTCAACGTTATCATCTGTATTAGAGATGTGCTCGTGAGTACATTTTTACTCACGATCACGCAGTCACCAATTAGCTTTTGTACTCACGCCCGATCACGAACAAGAAAATTTATTTCTTTTCACACTCACGCACGATCACGAACAAGAAAATTTTATGCTTTCACACTCACGCACGCTTACGAATTAAACATAAAAATCATTGAAACTAATCGTTGGAATTTTAAATAAAAATCACTATCGCTTTAACAGTCAGTTAAAATTATGTGCTTACGATAAAATCAGAATATGGTTAATACGGCTAACATTATTACTGAGATTAATACTGATGCAAGTTATATACTATTTAATTTTTTCTGGAAAGTGCGAAAATTTTCAAAATTTTTCATCTAATGATTTATTGTTTAATTTTCGTTCTTATTGTATTTGTATATAAACATGACATTTCGAAAATTGTGACAAAATATTTTTTAGTACCTATAATACATAGATAATAAATTTTTTTTTAAATAATGATAATAATAAGACAACTTAAAATATTGAAAAAGATAATATTCCTTTAAGTAACCCATAATATGCTCTTTATATAATGTCTTCATGACCATATTATTCAAAACTATAAAACTGACCTTGTTATTTATAATTATACTCATTGACTGAGACCATCCACACATCGTGAGAGATGCAGGCTAATTTTAAAAATTTGTTAAAAATTTAAGAAAAATATTTAAAAACGGAAGAAATAATCAGAACAACATCATAAACACTGTTGGATATTTCTAATTTGTAAATCATTTTGTATACACTCCAAGTATCTCGGTAAAGAACTGGAATTTGTTAGTAAGGGTTATTGGATTTCTACCTACTTGTGCTTGTAAAAACCAATTTATAAAAAAAAGATTTTTTTGTAGTTAAAATATCAAATTGGTTTATTTAATATTCCCTAAAATTGAAAATAATAAATTATTTAAAAATTTTTTATTCATAGTCTTCAACTTTTCGTGACTCACGAATTATTCACGGCAAGAAATTAAATGTCACGATCACGCCCACTCACGCATGATCGTAAAACATTATTCACGATCACGATGGGTCACGCGTGAATTCACGATTTTGGCACATCTCTAATCTGTATATTTCAAAACTTTTAGTCAAAAGAAGAAAGAAATATAATTTCATTTCTATTTATTCAAAGTGTATTAGCAAACGAATAGTTCCGGTATATCGTATATATAAAAAGTTTCCTATTAAAATTTACTATGTATGAACTTATTCCTAGCAAACACTTGAAGTGTTTCATTTTCTAACAAGACTATTTTGTGCATAAAGCTACGTCAATTTTGTTCTGATATTTAATAAAGTTTTATATTAAAATATCACTGCATATACGACAATAGAGTTTTTGAATGAAAGCAATGTACTTTTTGAAAAAAACGACAAAGTCGCGCATATATCAAAGAGAAAGTTTTTTTTTGGTTTTTAAATGTCATTCATTTTATTTCACCTACACCGACCAGATGCTCTGTTCTGAAACACAAAAAAAAGTGGTAATCGTTCCCTTACCAATGTTTGCATAAAAGTTACCCTTTGCGTTCGTTGTACGAGACTTGTTTTGAAATGTTTCAAAACCAAATTTACATTTTTGAGTTTTAATTTTTTATTAAAAAAATAGAGAATATATGTGCTGACATAAATTTTTTTGCCAATTTCTCCTTGTCCATCAATGACAAAATTTATTTTTCGATAAAAATGAGATGATAGCATCACTCTCGAGGAAGATACTGGGAAAAATAAAGCATGGTATTATGTAAATTGTAAATAATAAATGATACCGTAAGACGGAGTTATTTTGCTCCACTTTCAGAAGTAAAAAAATATTATAAAAGCAAAACAGTACTTTTTTAAAATAATAATCTTAGAAAAAATTAAGATGTAAAAATTGCTTTGCAAACATAAAAAATGACGTTAAGAATATTCATTCTCATAAGAATTGCGGTAAGTTGTACTATCTAGCGAAAATACTAAAACTATTCGGAAATGATTATGGTACTGTTCGCTAGATGGAGTTGAATCTTTTTCAGGTATAGTGCTAGGTTACTTGCGCACATAGAACACTAGAAGCCAACTAATATCAAATTAACAACTAATATCACCGAACGCACAATGTATTGTTAGACATTGTTACGTGAACTGCACACGTTGCTCTGTCCCATAATAGGTGTTCTGTAGTTGTGTGTGTAAATACGCACACAGAAGCAAACATCAAACCAACACCACTGCAAACAGTGTGTACCTACACAATAGGGATGTCGGATAATTAACCGATTAATCGGTTTAGTTGACTAATTTTGTTTACATTTAGTCACTTTTTAGTCGACCATTCTATCCTTGATTACCATTTAATGACTAAAATGATTAAATTTTTTTAAATGACTAAAAACGACTAATTTAACAATTTTTCTATATTATTTATTGGATTTCAAAAAATGAAAACTAAAAATTTTTCTATTTGTATCATTTTCCACTTTTCACTTTTATGGAGCTAACAAAATGTCATATTTCATATTTTTCTTTTATTAAATGAAAAATTTTAAAAGTCAATAATTAAATTAAAAAGAAAACCTCGTTTTTGAAAGAGTTACTAGGTTACCTTATTCATGAATTTGATTAAAAATTTAGTCGGTTAGTCGATTATTATATGCTCGATATTTTCGACTAATGAATAATTTTGTCTGAAAAACAATTTTAGTCGATTAATCGACTAACTGCTCCTCGGTTCGACATCACTACTAGACAACATAGTAATGTGAAGTGGGGAGGATTTTACGTCACCTGACGGCTACAGTTGGAATACTACCTATTATATATTAGTTTGACCTCTTGCTCGTGCACGAGCAAAGTCATTTCGTTTTACGGTAGATATCTCGAATGATACATTTTTAAAAATTAAATAATAAATATTTAATAATGCTACAAAATTGAAATTTTCAATTTTGTCGTGTAATAATAATGAGGATAGGCACGATATCAGCAGTAAATGCCTATATTTACCTATAATCAATATACATATTTATATTGTACACACAAAGAAATATCACAGGGAATTTTACTTTTAAAAGGCAAGTCTTAGAAGGGACGTCACTTGGAAGAAGACAAAAATACAGCTACAGTATCTATCAGACAGATTATATGACTGAGTGACGCTTTGTTAAACATCGATTCCTTCAGCATCAATGGTTTTGAATCGGTTAAAAGGGAAAAACGATCGGATACCGGTGGCGTAATGTATCTGTGAAATTAGGACGGCCTTCTTTTAATTTTCAAAAAACAATGATTGTTTCAGTAGTACTTTTCATTGTTCTATCGTTCCTGATACGTAGTAAATATTATTCCGCAATTTTCTGAACTAGAAAATCCAAAATGGAAATATGCCGTGCTAACTTCACGTAGCAACACGTCACTGCGCCCTATAAGGTACCAGCAGCTATCTAAAATTTCGTTATCCGTTAGTAAGAAATAATATTATTGACGTATATTTAAGGTAGTTTGGTCCATAAAATGATTTTTTCAAAGGATTTTAACGAAACTTCTCTAGATATTTATTTAACTCAATACCAATAATACGAGGCCTGTATGAAGTTAGCCACCCATTTTTCGAATTTCAACATTTTCAACGTTGTTCCAGGTTGTTCAATGTTTGTTCTACATTGTTCCTGAATAGCAAATCCAAAAAACAAAAAATATGACCAAAAATCGAAAAATACCCTTTTTAGACTGGCCCCCCATTTTTTGAAAAAGTAACTTTTTATTGTTGTTCCAGGTTGTTCTAATTGTTCTGAACATTGTTCCAAAATATTACTCTCTCAAAATATAAATTTAAAAAGATATAGCCAAAAACAGTACAGGACTTACCCCCCAAGAGTAAAGTACCCTTTGTATGACTGTTCTGACGCTGAAAATTTTGTTCTGAGTTGTTCTAGGCCTCTTCGTCATCGTTCTGTAGATTCGAGCCAATCGGCCAACTTTTTCGATCAAAAAATCCGAAAAAAAAATTCCCCACCCCCAAGAGTAAAGTACCCTTTGTATGATTGTTCTTGCGCTGAAAATTTTGTTCTGAGTTGCTCTAGGCATCTTCGTCATTTTTCTATAGTTTCGATCCGATCGGCAAAATTTTTCGATCAAAAAATCTGAAAAATAAAAAAAATTTATCTGCCTCCAAGAGTGAAGTACCCTTTGTATGTAGCGCAAGAACAATCATACAAAGGGTACTTTACTCTTGGGGGTGGATATATTTTTTTCTATTTTTCGGATTTTTTGCTCGAAAGAGTTGGCCGATCGACTCGAAACTACAGAACAATGACGAAGAGGCCTAGAACAACTCAGAACAAAATTTTCAGCGCGAGAACAGTCATACAAAGGGTACTTTACTCTTGGGGGTGGAAAAGTTTTTTTTGTTCTTCGGATTTTTTGATCGAATAAGTTTGCCGGCCGGCTCGAAACTTTAGAACAATGATGAAGAGGCCTAGAACAACTCAGAACAAAATTTTCATCGCGAGAATAATCATGCAAAGGGTACTTTACTCTTGGCGGTAAGTCCTGTATTGTTTTTTGCTATCTTTTTAAATTTTTATTTTGAGAGAGTAATATTTTTGGACAATGTTCAGAACAATTAGAACAACCTGGAACAACAATAAAAAGTTACTTTTTCAAAAAATGGGGGGGCCAGTCCAAAAAAGGGTTTTTTTCGATTTTTGGCCATATTTTTCGGTTTTTGGATTTGCTATTCTGGAACAATGTAGAACAAACATAGAACAACCTGGAACAACTTTGAAAATGTTGAAATTCGAAAAATGGGTGGCTAACTTCATACAGGCTAATACGAGCCTTTACCGAAAAAAAAATTGTTTTTATATTGCTATTACATAAGCGCGCGGAAACTAAAAAAAAAAAAAAACAAGTGATACAAATAGAATCACTGAAGAATATTAATACATTATTTAATTTTTGATAAAAGAAAAATTTTTTTCTTGATATTACACTTTTGTACCTGACTATCTCAGAGCAACTATGTTAATTAGAATCTTCATGTGTACACGTAATAAAATCTAGTTAATCTGGTGTTGTAGGAATATAATACTTGAGACGTGGCATAAACAAATGCTGTTCATATACGTCACAGGCATAACGAACAGAATTTTAAGGTAAATCTAATCTAATAATAAAATATAATAATACCTATATTTGTGTCATAAACATAATATGCAAAGCTTGTGCCTGTATGAAATTGTTTCAAAATGAAATTAAGAAAATTATGATGAAAATCCGTCAGACATAATTTACAGTAAAATGAACAAAAATATGAGAAAATGAACACAAGAATGTAAAATATGATAATCAGTGTCAGTCAGATAAAATTAGTTAAATTATATTACCTAATGTACATATACACACATGTATGTGTTTTCGGTAAATTAATGACAAGAATATACTTAATAATATTTCAACAATTTTGGTAAAAATATTTGGGTGTTTTGAATTGGATTTCAGATTATTTATGAGTTTTTTTTTATTGAAAGGTTTTTAATTATTGCTACAAAATTTAAAATTAATGTGGCAAGAAATAAATCTGTAATCTTACTACTTTTGATACCGAGTGGCTATAACCTTACTACTTTCGGTACAAAATCACTGTAGTCTTACTACTTTGGGCACAGAACAACTGTAACTTTACTACTTTTGGTGCAAAATCGCGGTAGCCTTACTACTTTTGGTAAAAAACCACTGTACCTACACTACTTTTGATACAGAACTGCTGTAACCTTACTACCTTTGTTACAGAACCGCTGTAACCTTACTACCTTTGAGACCGAGCGGCTATAACCTTACTACTTTCGGTACAAAAAAACTGTAGCCTTACTACTTTTAGTACAGAAGCACTGTAACTTCACTGCTTTTGGTGCAGATGCAAAATCGCTTTAACCTTACTACTTTTGGAAAAAAACCACTGTACCCATAATACTTTTAATACAGAACTGCTGTTCCCTTACTACTTTTGTTACAGAACCGCTGTAACCTTACTACGTTTGATACCAAGCTGTAGCCTTACTACTTTTAGTACAGAACCACTGTAAATTTACTACTTTTGGTGCAAAATCGCTGTAGCCTTACTACATTTGGTAAAAAACCACTGTACTTATACTACTTTTGATACAGAACTGCTGTAACCTTACTACTTTTGTTACAGAACCGCTGTAACCTTACTACTTTCGGTACAAAATCACTGCAGCCTTACTACTTTTTGTACAGAACCACTGTAACTTCACTACTTTTGGAACAAAATCGCTGTAGCCTTACTACTTTTTGTAAGAAACCACTGTACCCACACTATAATACTTTTAATACAGAGCTGCTGTAACCTTACTACTTTTGTTACAGAACCGCTGTAATCTTACTACTTTTGTTACAGAACCGCTGTAACCTTACTACTTTTGATATTTAGCGGCTATAACCTTACTACTTTCGGTACAAAATCACTGTAGCCTTATTACTTTTGGTATAGAACCACTGTAACTTTACTACTTTTAGTGCAAAATCGCTGCAGCCTTACTACTTTTTTTAAGAAACCACTGTACCCATACTACTTTTGATACACAACTGCTGTGACCTTACTACTTTAGTTACAGAACCGCTGTAATCTTACTACTTTTGTTACAGAACCGCTGTAACCTTACTACTTTTGATACCGAGCGGCTATAACCTTACTACTTTCGGTACAAAATCACTGTAGCCTTACTACTTTTAGTACAGAAGCACTGTAAATTTACTACTTTCGGTACAAAATCACTGTAGCCTTACTACTTTGGTAAAAAAACCACTGTACTCATACTACTTTTGATACAGAACTGCTGTAACCTTACTACTTTTGTTACAGAACCGCTGTAACCTTACTGCTTTTGGTATATAACTGCTGTGGTTTCGCTACTTTTAGTATTGTTTAATGGATAAAATTACTGGACAGATAAATCCATCCTGATTAATGGTAGGTCCGAAGCATAATATTTTATTTTCAGCCCTGAAAGATTTATCGATGGATACAATGGTAACAATTTAACTAATAATAATAATTCAAATAAATTACATACTTTTGAATAAATATATTAATACATATGTGTAAAATTATGAGTCTGGAATGCAAAACTTCACGATAAAATTTCATTTTATTAATTAAATCAATATCGTCAATCAAAAGTCAGTCACATTTAAAAATCAGTCAGTGGCGCGCACTGTTGATGCCGCCCTCAGGCCGGCCGTGGTTTCGGTACAGGATGATTTAGCGAAAATGTATAGGGCTATATCAATTTAATATTAATATACGTTTTGTAATTATTCATTTTTAACGAGTTTCCAGAATATGACGCAACTTTAACCCGGGACTATGGTAGAAAATTGTTTTGAGGTCCTTAGAACATTCGCTAAAATTTATATATATATATATATATATATATATATATATATATATATATATATATATATTTACGTATTTATGTATCAGCACGATAACTGCCGAACGAAAATTTCTGCTTGTATGAAATTTGTGGAAAACATTGGAAACCCAGAAATCCTGGATGAGTTCTTCAGCCAGATACGTCCGATGCCGTTTTTTTGGCATTTTTTGTGGAAAAAATTAGTTTTTTGCCAAAGTTTTCCCAAGTTCAAAAATTTTTGTAACATTTTTTTAAACCATTAGAAAGAGGAGAAAAAAATCAGATAAAAAAGATTTTAAACCATCATTCTGTATAAACTGGTTACCGAGAAAAACTAATTTTTATAATCGAAAACTCGCTATGTTATGCAGGATGCTGCAACGGGGGTCCTATTTTTTTAATTAAAATTTTTTGTCAATAAAAAATATTTACCTAATTTTTAAAAATATATGTAAAAGAATATTCTAGAAAATTCGAACAGAATAATCAAACAAGTTTACGTTAGAATTATGTGGGTAACTTCTCTATTTAACTAAATTTTAAAAAATAAATGGCAATTAGACAATCTGGCAGTATTTTGAAAATTTTATTTTATTGAAATGGGAAGTTCTGTTACATATGTATATCCGGTTAAATTCGCTGTGTTATTCAGGATTGTATGTGACACAGGTATTTTCTAAATCGTGTAGTTTATGTGCATTTGTATTATGTAATTCATTTTAATATACAAACCGAAATTTTGGTTACATGTACCAGTAATATGATTTCTTGACTCAAGTAAATTTATGAATAAAATCTAATTATACAAAATGTGTACTTTAGCATCCATGCACTAAACAGAACTTTGTATTATAATATAAGCTCTTAGCATTTCTACAGAATATATAAATTTACATGTATATAGGATAGGGTATACAAGCATGAAAAAGATAACTACAGCTTTGACAAAATTAGGTGACAAATACTAATTAAGTTGTTATTAAAATAAACTTAAGCAAAAAAAAAGTTTTTAAATCAGGTGTTTATATTTAAAATGGACTAAAAAGTATAAAATGACTTTTGAGTGAAGTTTGAAGCAATGTGCAACATAATTTGTTTCTATTTCAGGTGTACCTAAGTGGCTAGTTTACTTCTTAGTAGTTACCAAACATAGTTAAACGTTTCAAGCTTTTATAAATTATTTTGCATATTGCTTCGAATTTCACTCAAAAGATATTTTATACTTTTTTTGAATTGATTGAAGAAGTAATTTTAAGTAAGTCAAACATAACTAAAAATTACAATGTAAAATCAATGGATAATACTTGATAGTTTGAAATATCATGACTAGATAAATAGTTAAAATTTGATGACACCATTGAGTTTAATAGTAAGGATTTTTGGAGTTAGGCTTTAAAAAATAGTAAGGATTTTTGGAGTTAGCTTTTAAAAATACTTTAATTTTCCCATTTGTGTACTATTTTTCCTCACAATATATTCATCTGTCTATGAATTTAGCACGGTATGGTCGAAGCGCTATTATCATTTGTAATGATAGTAAATGTATTCAGCGACTTTATTCTTTATATCCTTATTCACAAGCCTATTTTACTTGCCCTCAACATTATTCATTTTCAATTTAAAGTTGGATACTAATTTTCTAGAATAAGAATAGGTATACACACTGCTGGAGGTCGAGGGAAGTCCCACCATAATATTCAAAACACTCCTTTTTGGTTATTATCTTTACCTACGCTGATGAACTAAATTGAAAAGTTTCAATTATTTACCAAGTGAAGTACTATACTATTCAATAAATATTATAATTTTATATCATAATATCTAAATGTGTTGTAGGTTAGATAAACCATTTCATAAAGTGCAAAATTTACATTTTAATCCTACAGTTTCCTCAGTAAGATATTGTTTTTTGATTAATTTCAATGTTTATTTGGAAATAAGATTGAAGTATAGGTATTTGTTGAAATATAGTTGTATAATTTAATAAATTCAATTAAGTTCAAGTACTTTATGGTGAATAGTTCTAGAGATATAAAATTGTAAATTATAATACAAACAAAAACGAAAGATAGAGGAAATGGAAAAGAGAAAATGTTTTGTTAAAAAACAATATTTTCATGAGGCAGAAAATTTTTATTTTAAATGAAAAATTGATAGAAATTATTAAAAAAATCTAACTCTTTCGTGTAGAACAGAGTAAATCAGAGTAAATAAATAGAAAAAGTTCAATTCGAAATTATCAAAACGGATAAAAGTCAGAGCTGAATTTAGCTAAAGGCGCTAAGGCGTCGATAACTGAAATAATACAATCAAAAGAAAATTAAAAATTTTAATTCCGTAAGCAGTTAACCTGCTACAACTTAATGCGTTGAAAATATTATAACACAAATTGGTGAAATTATAAAATATTGAAACATTGTAAGGTTTGTTTTTCCTCTTCTACATACTCTTCTACATATACATATATATATATATATATATATATATATATATATATATATATATATATATATATATATATATATATATATATATATATATATATATATACTGTGTGAGTTTTACTGTCAGAGTTGCCATTTTTATTACAGCCAAACCGTTGATTTAATCGAAAAATTGTTTAAATAAGAGTTGCAGATATCGACGGGGGCAACCGACTTCTATAGTCAGGAGCTTTATAGCGCGTATGGTGTTTGAGCTATGATACAAACTTACAGTATTTTAAATGGGACTATATATTAATTTTTCGATAAAACTGATATAATGCATTAATTAATAACATAAATGAGCAAAAAAAAATTTTTTTACCCAAGTTTAATTTTTTAATTTTTCTTAATTTATCAGTTAGGCGGTAAAAATATGCATATGTACTTGAGGCTACTTCAACCGATAGTGTTTTACATTTCCATTACGTCCAAGAAAAGAACCTTTTCCAGTACCATTTCTATCATAATAATAATTTTTCCAAGTAGAACTGTTGTAATCTTACTACTTTTGGTACAAAACCGCTGTAACCTCACCACTTTGGTACAGAACCGTTGTAACTTTTCTACTTTTGGTACTGAACTGTTGTAATCTTACTACTTGTGGCACAGAATCGCTGTAACTTTACTACTTTTGGTACAGAATCGCTATGACCTTACCTTACTACTTTTGATACAAAATCACTATGACCTTTCTACTTTTAGTATATAACTGCTGTGATATCCCTACTTTTGGTATAGAAACTTGATGGATAAAATAACTTAAGAGATAAATAGATCTTGACTAACAGTAGATCCGAAGTAATAATTTATTCTATTTAATATTGGTGGAAGATTTTTGAAACATTCAAATCTTTTTTAGGTTTGATAGTGTTATTAACAATAAAATATGATTCTTTTCTAAAAGTTACTGACGATACATTTTTTAATTTTTTCCAAATTTAATCGTCTTACAAGTGGATTTCATAGGAAAATTGTTTAGGGGCCTCTCAAACGTAAATCCGTCCCTGATTAAATTCATATTTTTATTATTTTTACTTCAATATTGCATATTATTTCCTTTAAGCAGTTTGATATTTTTTTCTTATTTCAAATGTCTTTATAGTTATTCAAAGATGTACTTTGTTATTTTCCAAACACGCCGTGCGTTAAACTGACTGATTGTCAGTTAAATCAAAAAGGAGACTCTACAACAGAATGGAATAATTAATTGAATGGAATAATCGCTCAATCGTTTTTGATGCAGTTTTTCTTAGATGGTTCCTTACAACTTTCCTTGCAATCGGAGTAATGATAACCACGGTGCTACCGGATCAATTCCGCTCAAATTGTGTGAGTATTTGGGGGTTGTCATATATAGTCCCCTATAAATTTTTTGGTTTCTATCATATAGTCTTCTACGCAGTTAGCCTTCTCGTAATTACCATAGTTATACTGCCGATTAGGAAAAGGTAACAAACAGTTCACCTTATAGTTATCGTAAAGTTATTATTGTTTCAAACATGACGTTAATTGTATGATAAGAAATGCAATTTAAGATAAGAAGCAGTTTAAGGGGCGGTTTACTCGAGAGTCCTTAAAAATTATGTACTTTTCTAGAATTTTTTTCTCAAGAACGGAAGTAAATATCAATTTCAAATTTTGCACGTATTTATTAAGTATTAAACTACACAAAAAAATTTTTTTAAGGAAAAATATAAAAAAGTGTCCATTTTATAGATAGTGCAGTGTGACGATCCGAAAATCAAATGCCTTGTTGGTGGACATCCTGGCGCCGGTAATAAACCACCGAAATCCAAAAACAAAAAAGATTTATAAAATATATGAAGAGTACCGACACCTCTACCTATAATATCAATAAACTGCTGAAAGAAAAAAAATGGCGGATGTTTGAACTTTTCATTACGATTTTTGTCTTATTTTTCGCTCTTTAAAGTAAATTAAAAATAAAAAAAATATTCAAAATGTATCGAACTTAGGTAGAGGTGCCGAAGAATTGAATAATCTTTAAAATAAAAAATTAAGAAAAAGGATTCATGAATAGTTTTTGAGTTATCGTGTCCACCAGTTCCAAAAATGTAGTTCCGAGATATTATAAAATATATATATAAAGAAACGTATTTTCAAAATTTTATATTTAATACTCATTATTGCGTGAATTACGTTTCTTGAATTTTTTTTATAGAAAGCTGGATTCGGTTAATGTGCAAGAATCTTGTTTTTAAATTATTTTCAGTAAAATCACTTTGGGAACATATTCTACACATAATTTGCTATCAATTTTGGCAAAAAAAATAAAATCGATTTTTTTATCAAATCTCAAGTAAACCTCTCCTTAAATTACTTCCAGCAAAATCACTTTGGGAACATATTCTACACATAATTAGCTACCAATTTCTGCAAAAAAAAAAAAATCGATTGTTTTTAACGACTCTCAAGTTAACCTCCCTTTAATCATTTTATAATTTTCATTTTTATCTTGAAGGGTTTGACAATAAAGGTAATTTAAATTAAAAATCACAAAATGATTGAAAAAATTATCAAACTGGATCGTCTGGGAATCGAATCCAGGATCTCCCGGTAACTAGCCAGGTGTCTTGCCGCTAGACCAACAATCCTCTGTTCGACAGACGCACCAATCCGATAACCATTCAACCATCTATGTGTATTGGTACTCTCTCTAATGCGATAAACAGTTACAATTAATGAAAACATTAATGAAAACGTTTTAAAATTCGAAGAAGTTAGTGAAGTTGCACATTTTGTGTTTAATCAGATATTAGTTTTTTATAAGAACCTGATGAAGGTAATGGAGTTACATCGTTGAATAAGTTACAATAGAAAAGGTATATTTATGTAAAACAATTAATTATGTTCTTTATAGTTAATTATAAATACAAAATGTTAGATATTAGTTTAAAACAATAAAATGTTAATAGTCGTATCGCAATATAATGTTTTTATATTTATTGTTTACAAAATTTATTGTTTTCGAATAAAATGAGAATTTTTATTATGCAATTACCTACTTTTCTTGTCGAGTATTTTCTTGTTTTAACATAACATTTGAAAACATGAACTTTTACAAATTAATAAGTACTAAAAACGAAAAAGGTAAACGCAGCTATTTACAGCTGGTATTTTCTAAAGTTTTCTATTACAACCGTCTCTCGTTATCAGTCTGCTCGTTATGAGTTCGCTGATTTATATTTCTATTGTAAACATTCCCCCTCCATGACCCAAAAAAGAATTTATTTCAGTCTCTCGTTATGAGACCGGAACATTGGTGTTGATGTTTAATGAAAACGATGCTATTCAGGTATATTTTCTTTATATAAATTGATAATTAGTACAATCTACCAAATAAAGTTTGTAACATCACTTGCTCCACGAACGGACAGAACTTGTTTTGTCTAACTACATTTATATTATATAAGCAAAACTATAAAAACAATTCTGTTTTCTTCATTTCAAAAACTGTAAACAATTATTTAAAGGAGCGTGGTTCTGTAAAATTTTAAGAGGAGATATTTCATAATTAGACAACAAACATCAATAAATTAAATACACTTTTTACTCGTTGTAGGCAATATCAAAATTGAAATAGAATCATATGTCTTACTCTTTTTACATATATGGGAATTTTATTATCTAAAAAGAGTAAAAAATATGATTCTATTTCAAGTTTCTTAAAACGAGTTAAAAGTGTATACATATTATCAAATATTTCGAATTATTTTGAATTACTTTAATTACATAGAAACATATATTTTAAGCAATAATTTAAATAAAGAAAAGCTTGCAAATACTTGTTAATGTATTTTCTTGATCACCGCATGATTAAAAATACGGAGATTGATGAACAATCCAAAGACATAAATAACTGATTGTGTGTGGAATGAAGTGATGGAAGAGAGGTGATGATGACTGTCGTGTGTGTATTTAACTGGTATGTGTTGGAAAACCCACATGGGTGTGTGTGAATGTGTGTATATATGTTTGAATATTTTGAATTAGACGATAATACAATAAAATGTAATTTTAATTCAAATTGAAATAAGGTTTTGGACCACTCTGTATTTTAGACAATTAATAACTGTTGTAGAAAATATGAGGATATAATAACTCTGTCTAACAATAATTAAATAATAACTAATTAAAAAATACGAAAAATTGATTTCATTAAAAACTGTTTTAATAATAATTAATCAAATTCATTAACTACATAAAATACTTCTATTACCATCAGCCCCGGATCTACGATTTTTTACAACCGGGGCAGAAACTTGAAAATGGCGCCCCCCCTCTCCAACGTTTGATACAAAGTGTCAAAAAACTCATAAGTATATAAGTCCTTTATAAAACTCCAATTTTCTCGTTGCAGCAATGATAAAAATTGAGGGTTTTGTAAAGGATCAATATAGGTACAAGTTGATTTTTTATTTTAATTAATCTACTCCGAAAACACTACAACTTGTGCAAATTTCAAATTTTTATCACCAGCCCTATCAGAGATATAGGGGCGCAAAATTCCAAAATTTGGAAAAAGTCAGTTTTCGAAAGTTTGTAAAAATTAAAGGATACAAGTTTCACAATTGAAATAGTGTGTATTTGTTTCATAATGGGTAGTTGTACCCGTATAGCTATTCTCATAAAAAGAGCGAGGTTTAAAACATTCTTTTTATAAGAAAAAAAATGTTTTCTGATGGAAGGGACGAAAATAGGTTAAATATGGACATCACTTAAAATAAAGAGACATTTATTACTTTTAAAATGGTTTTTACTTTAACCTTGTAAATGGCTGTAAACACAAAAATCAACGCAAATTGGAAAACAAACATGGCTACCACGCTTAAGTGATTCAAGATAATTTTTTTAAAGAATTGTTCTCAATACTTTAAATATAATAGAAACAACTAGAAGAATATTAATTTTTTCTAAAATGGTCGAGCAACCAACTTTTTTTTTAGACCATTTGATATAGACCGACCTAGTATGATTTTAGCGCCTCCTGAAACTGACGCCCGGCGCAGGGGCCCCGGTTTGCCCCCCCCCCCCGCCAGATCCGGGCCTGATTACCGTATATTTTATAAAATAATTAATATACACTAAAATAAGTAATTTATAATCAAAATCTGTCGTATGACACCGTAAATTAGAAAGACAATAATCTTATTCAACAATTACGCAAGAAAAAATTCTATTTAATTCGTCTAAAAACACTAAATTCATCTTTTATCTCTTTTATATAATTCCCAAAGAAATTTCCTCCGTTTTCTTTTACTCACTTTTATTTTCATTCGTAATTTTATCGTTAAATATTTTATCATTACTTACTACAATAATGTTTTGTGTTATCTGAAAAACGAATAGAGAAAAAAAAATACAAAACTTATACCGAAAAAATTCTTAATCCCTTGGGAGTTTCTAACAAAATGGTATTTACACATTCATAAATACGTATTACGACGTCTCATACCTATTAAGTGTTGGTAAGTTTGTGAACAATTCAACTTTCTTTCTCTATACTTAGATGATATTTTATTGATGATTGGAATGCTTCAAAAAGAAAGTTAAAATAACATTAGGTATATTATTTTTTACGTACTACAACTTTTTTGGGTAAATATTCTAAGAAAACGTGATAAAAAAGTAATAGTGTCTCGAATGAAAAAATACGTTTGTATTATGTAAATACTATGAAAAACGAAATATGTAAATTTATGTTACGGTCAAAACGTGCGTGTACTATCAATTTCATAAAAAAGGATCAAAATATGTTGCAATATATTTGAGGACAATATTAACGTTATTTTAGTTTAAATTACATTACTTCTCTGAAATTCCCAAAAGTAAATCAATTTGTTGAGAATGTAAAACAGTAATGTTTAAATATTTATTTTTTTCGACGTGAATCGTTAAGTATTTGCTCACTAGGTGTCAAAAATTGGAAAATTTTGATTTTTTTTTTTTTTTTTTTTTTTGGTAATACAAGGTTTTTAAGTTCATTAAATTTTCATTTTGCTAAAAACTTTTCCTATTATTCCTACCCTCTTCACATTCATATTTGGATATATTATAAAAGAAAATTCACCAAGTGCGTGCCGGACACGCATTAAGTCAGTATTTCATAGTCAGTAGTTACAATATTTCACAATTAAGTTTTTGAAGAAAAATTTTTTTTTGATATATATGGAAAGATCGTATATAAGTTTTATAAGAAAACTTTTTTTATTTTTTTTACGTAATATTTAAATAATAAAAAGTTATATCAAATTAAAAATAAATTTTTTAACTAAGAACCGATAATGCGCATCCGGGCGCATGCGTGACGTCATAGTGTTTACTAACCTGAAAACACAATACCTTTTTATTTTGAATTATTGTTGCTATACAATCATTGCTTGCTTTATAATTTTGTCCATTAATTATCACTATTATTTATGATATAGTACCTACTGAAATAAAACAAAACAAAAAAGATAATTATTTTTTATTCAAAAATCCAATTCTTGGTAAGAAATACCTATATGAAATTTAAATATATTTGTTACGACTTATGATTCTCATAATTTCCTTTTAAATAACTATGGAACCATAATTTTGGGCTATCAGTGCCAACACTACACTAAAATCATTTACAATGACAACCATACTAGATCTTGTTGTAATACGGGGTTTACATTTACAATGATTTGCTGGCGCCAACACAAAGTGGCGCGCCAGTAAAAGCAAAATGAACGTGTAAACATCTACTGGCGTGCAAGGTAGATCAATGCATGCACGGATGAAAAAAGTTAGCAACCTTCTAACTTTTCTGGCGCCAGTAATGATTCATGCCCCACTAAAATTAAAACATGCAAATATGTAAACTTGTATTGGCGCCAGTATTATTTTAAAAATAATTAAATGCCATTTTTAAGGGATTATTTAGGTTTGAATATCATTTTTAGGTACCTATTATGTTTTTTTCTCTTCTAATTCATTGTTTGCTTTACATTTAGATACAAATGAAAGCTATATATGACAGTTATTTATCCAATTCAGCCCATTTGTGACCTGCGTAGAACCTACTTACGAAATTATATACCTTGCAAATCATGTGTAAACGGACGTGCAAGTAGTGTAAACTTTACAGACATGCAAACTTAAAAGTGGCGCCAGTAAATCATTGAAAATGTAAACCCGCTATAATGGAACGAAAGTGATTGTTCAAAAACTGTATCAGCCACGCTCTCTCTACTTCAGAATTTCGTACAGGCTACAACCATCATAGCTCATAAGTCACCGAGAATCGTTGTAAATACAAACAATACCAACCGTAGCTATCAATAGAATGTTATGTTTAACAAATTTTTATAGTGGTCAAGTGTGTGTGAGACCACGCAAAGCGATAAACGTTTCGGGGTTACGATTACGAAATGTTAATAAAATATATGTACACACACCGGCAGAATTAGCGCAACATACAAAATATCTGTAAAAATAAAACATACCATTTAATTTCAAGAAAATATTAATTTTATTTAATTATGCACTTAAAATTACATGTTCACAAGTCGATATACCTTTATTTTCGCTAGCAAAACAACTAACCATATAAAATGGCAAATTTTTGGAATCTTATGTCGTCTAAGAATAATTTAAGTTAAAGATTATTTAATAAATAGAAAATGAAACACAGCGTTTTAATCCCACCTGGTTCCCCCCGTGCTCTTATCAAAGCTTCCATTCTTTTTTCTACACTCACAAGTAAAGGTCTTGGAGTGATAATTCCCAATGTTGATGAAACTTGGTAAGTGTGTAGAACACAGAAAAATAACAAGCACGTATTTTTCTGTATCGGCCAAAAACGCCATTTAAGGGGTGAAATCCACTCCCAAAGTTGGGGTAAAAATTTAATTTTTTTAAATTACTCGAAAACTATAATAGATAGAAAAAAAGTTTGAATTGACACAACCCTCCATTTTGAAAGATCTTTCTACTGATGTACTCAAATCCAGGGTCGGACCTGCTGGAGAGGCCTTGACTATAAAATTGAGAGTAAATTTTGAAATAGAATGAATATGGTTCGACCAATCAAAATACTAATATCAAATATGAAAACTACATCAAAAATACTAGTCTACCTGTTTTTGCTAAGAGCCGTTACGGTAAATCTAAAAGCTCAAATCTTAATCTAAAATCTTACATGTGCACTCAATATTTTACTTATATCTTTAAAATTAACTTTTTAAATCGTTTTATTTATTGCATTTATACTCTACAATTAATATTTAAACAAAAATATTGAATAAAATTTTATCATAATGTTATTCGTACAAAATTAAGAGCTCTCTACAAATTCCGGTAGCTCAATAATAAATATAAAAACAATTCTATGGAAAGTCAATTGATTCGTTACTTTAATATTATTTTAAGTAAAAATGAAAAAAAAAACCGCCAACTTTGTTTTTATATTATATTTTTTTTATGTTCCGCTAATTATGCCGGTGTGTGTATATGTATCAGTGGTGGTATCAGGTAGGTACAGATACCTTCTATCTTCTTGTAGTCACATGAACTTGTTGAAACCACTTTTACGTTCCAGTGGCATTGTAAGTTTGTAAACATTTCAATGAAGCTTTCAAGCTACAAAATACATACAAAGCGAGGCACTTGTACTTCAGTTACAATACTTGTAAGTACAGGTACTATCTTTTTGTTATGCTAATGTAATATGTGTTGGGGAATTGGGAATCGTATTGTTGGTAACATTTAGTTTTACACATTGATACCTTTAACAAAATATTTACTTGAAAGTTGTAAAGAAGATAATGAAATACAAGACGTAAGTTATTTTATTAAATATTCAGTATAAAATAAACACAAAAATATGACAACTTTAATATCAAATCTTCCGGAATATGTATAATTTTTAGGGTTCCTGAGAAACTTCTCGGAACCCGTATAGTTGCGTCAGATCCATATAGTACGGTGCAGTTCTTCAAAAAAAAGGCCTAACCTCAACATGCAAAGTAACAGTTTCATTCCAACTCCAAATTGTTCTATACAGTCCGTATATTGTTTGGCAAAAAGTTACACCATTTTGAGCGTCGGGTTTTGGGGGCAGGAGGGTAAAAGTAGGCAAATTAACGGATTCCATCAGTTTTTTTTAAAATATTTCGGAAATTATGGGGTTTAGCGTAAAAAGTGTCACATAAAAAAATAATCTACATTAAATTGCGAACAAAAATGGTCCTGTGCATAATCTTGCTAAAGTGAAGAGTTCCAGAGTTACGAAGGGTGTAAAAGCATCAATTTTTCGTATTTTTAGCCACTGCTGCACCTATCACCAGGTGCAGCAGTGGCTGAATAAGAAAAAGAATCCGCTCGAGTGGGGGTGGAAAAAGACTGACAAACACCTGAGACTAATTACAACAGCGCGTCCTGCAGCTCCCGAGGAATTACTTTCCCTCATAGTGTGCGCTTGTAAAGACGTATGCGTCCGTAAAACACAATCCTGTATAAAAAAAATTAGTTTCCTTAGGGATAATGTATCATATTTTTTCCAAAAAATCTAAAAATTGCTACTTTTACACCCTCCATAAACCTAGAACTCTTCACTTCAGCAAGATTATGCACAAGACTATTTTTGTTCGCAATTTAATGTAGATTATTTTTATATAGGCACTTTTTGCGCTAAGCTGCATAGGTTTCGGACTATTTTAAAAAAACAGTCGAAAACCGTTCTACCCTCCTCCCTCCCAAATCCGACACTTAAAATGGTGTAACTTTTTACATGTGGACTGTATAGTACAATTTGGAGTTGGAGTGAAACTGTTACTTTGGATGTTGAGGTTTGGGTCTAATTGCACTGGACTAATAGGTCTGTCCGTCTGTTCTTTATGCTACACATGCTACAAGTGTAGATTTTTTTCGTAATTTCTGGACATGAAACGAGGATGAAAATTTTTTCACATACCACGTCGTGTAGGACAGTGCTTCTCAAACTTTTTCATTGCAGAAGATTTTTTAAGCCTTTAAGTTTATATGGAATACTACCTCCTCTAATAGAGTTAGTGAGGAAAAAACGACTTAAGACACATAAAACCACATCATATTGTTCTCTTCAATTTTTTCGTGGAACACATTTTGGGAACCATTGGATATCGTAAGAAAAGGCTTATAGAATAAAGGTTGAGGTTGCTTTTACCATTTTTCATTTTTAAGTTTGCGAAATACTGAAATTCAAAGTGGCGAATAGCTTATTCCCCTGCGTAATTTTTATTTTAGTTAAATTATTTCGGCTAAGTTGTGTCAGTAACTTTCAGAAATAGTTATAGGAAAGGAAATGCTGAAAAATGGACAAAATTTGCGTTTTTCGTGAGCAATTCAGAAATAGCACCTAATATCTAAATGATTCTAGTATTTCTAATAAACATTGTAGTCGATTATGTAGGTATAATGCAGGACCATATCTTATAACATGGAAGGAAAACTAATGTTGCGTTCCTAGTGTGCATGCCTGTATGATATGTTATTATAAAAAAAATAACATATATACGCTAATGAATTTTCACTAATATCATGAAATTGACATGAATTTATTAGTCTTTTGTAGAGCGGTAAATGCTAAAAAAAACCATGTTATACAATAACTACAATATTTAACGTTCAAACAACCAAAAATTTTAAAATAAAACAACTAAGTAGCTAATAAAAAATGAGAATATATACTTAAATAAATGAAAGTGTTTGAGTGAAAATTTTTTTACATGTCACGGACATGTTTATGTAAATAAACATTACATACAGTCCAAGAGATAAATAACTTGACACTGGATAATTACAAAATAAATCAATTTTAAATTGCCAATCAATTTTAAATGACCACTGAATGGAGTCATTGACTTTAAAAAACGAAATTTCTTCAGAAGTTTGTGAATCAGTACAAATAATAAGCATATTTTCCTATAGTAAAAGATATCTTATATGTTGATCCGAAATGATTCCAGGACCTCAAAACAAATTTATGTCACAGTTCCGGGCTTAAGTCTCTTCATGACACCTGCTGTAATAGCTTAATTTCCGTTCAGAAATTTGCTAAAAACTGTTACAGATTAGAATATTCATACTCTATTTCATTTATATAGTTTCCAATTTCTCTCACAAAATATTTATTATTATTGTTATTATTATTATTGTTATTATTATAATGGGGGCTTTTACGTTATGTCAATTTTAATATTTTTATTACTATCCTATATGCTCGTGATATTAAAGCATTTAAATTTTTTTTAGAATCTTTTAGATTAACTCTAAACTAATGTCAAAATGTTTGACTAATTGTCAAAAAACTGAAAAAACCGTTCGGATTCGCCCCAACTGACAGTATTATAATAAGACCTCGGTAGCTGTTCAAGTGTTCTTTAAGACGATAGTCCAATGAACACTCTTATATTATCTATGTTTATATCTGCGTGTCTATTAGTGATCGTGTAACTACTAAATGACTTGATCGATCGAGGTCATATTTATACAGGATGGTCCAGAATTATGTACCGTAATTGCTGGAGCTGATAGTATGTTCAAAAATAATGATACCTTTTCATTTGGACTTTTTCCAAAACGCAATAATAAGGGAGATAAAGCAGAGGCGTAAAATGTAGAGGGGTAGAACGAAACTGACTTCTTTTTTTTAAATTTTTTAAGCGCTTTTGATTACTGGATTCATATTGTAGGGGCGCGTATTAACATTAAGATAATTAATTTTATGGTATCAATTATTCGATCACTTATGATTAGGGGATAATTTGGAAATAGATACTTCTACTTTAAATTACTCGAAAACGGTAATATTTATCGAAATGTAACAAGTATCCCTTTTTTGCGTGAAACTGTCTGGGGAATCATATTATCAGGGATTTTGTTTAGATAATTGCAGATTAAAAAAGAAAAGACGTGATAACTCACACCTACCACCCAAAACCATCCCTTAGTCATGAGTGGTGGAATAAGTGTTGACATAAATTTAATCCTTCTAACGCAAAAAAATAGCCCTAAAATATCAATCCGTTATTCAAAAGCGTTTGGAAAATATTTAAGAAATAATGGTTTTCGTTTCACCCCTTGACGGAGTTGTATCTCCCTTATTATTGAGTTTTGAAAAAAAGTCTACATGAAAAGGTACCATTAGTTTTAAACGTACTACGAACTCTACCAATTACGGTACATAATTCTGGACCATTTTGTACAATGTATTTTTTTTTCTTGTCGAGACGTGATTTATAGCTAAAGTAAGTTTCGATGTACGCGGTTGACGTAAAATCTACAGGACGAATTTTAATGAAACTTCGTAAATTTATTCCTCAAAGGCTTGGTCAAGATGTCACGATATTCACTATGAAATGTGAGAAATTAAAAATAAAAGTTGATATATTAAAGATATTAATTTAACAATAAATGGAGATAAAAAAAGGAAAAACAAAACATTGCCTATAGGTTACAACAAAATAATATGTAAAAATATAAAATAACGTCAAATTCATAATTATTTTATGAAAATTTACTTTCAGAAAAGATGATAATATTGACCTTAACATTGGGTCAACTAATTTTTATCGGTCCAGGCATTCTGCAAATTATGTCACGTCATAATTATGTCAATGTTAGTCACATGATATGAAATTGGCATATGAGTGACGTGCCACAGCCCTTAATAATATTATATTAAGGTGGTAGTATTGGTAAGAACAAATGCCTGATAGAAAAGATAATAATATTGTATTCTTTGGTATTCCCCCAAGACAAAAAAAAGAAAACAAAATGCTTTTTGTTAATTTCCATTATCACTTATACAGGTTTTCAAAATTTCTGTTTTTCCGGTAATTAAATTATTGTCCTTTTAGCGATACTTTTCTATCTACCTTTCGTAAATTTCCTTTATTTGTAATGATTTTTACTTGTACTCTTTATAAAATTTTGTTTCTTTAAATTATTGAAAAGAAAATAATTTGTATATTTTCCCGATAACTTTGAGGAAATGCTTTTTATGTAATAAGTTTACGTTAGAAAAATATTTTTTTTCTACATAAAAAATTACCTCAATATTTATGGGGAAGAGGAAAATAATAGAAACATTTTGTTGATATAATTTTTTGAACTCAGTATATGAAAAATAAATAAACAGGAGTTCGTTATTTTTGTTTATGTAAATTTTTTGGCTTCATTTTAAATTAATACATCAGAGAAGTTTGATTTTTTGGTAAGACAGTTAAGTGAAGCGCTTTAAGGAATAATTTACAATAATTTTTGAAAATTTCTTGAAATACAAAATTTAAATAATTACAAGTACAAAACTGAATGATATTGTTTTTTTCTTTTTTGTTACAAATTTATAGATATTTTTTAATTATTGATAAAAAAGAATTATAAAATGGAGAAAAATTATCTTAATTAATTCAAAGATAAATTTTTCTAAATGTTTCTTTTACATATGTATATTACCTTATCTTTTTCATTTTTATTCACGTGGGAACTGAGAGCAAAATACCATTTTTAATTAATTAGTAGGTACTTTATCATAATATTGTCTATTAGTACTTTATCATAATATTATCTATCAAACATTTTATTCAATTTTGTGTAAATAAAAAATATGAAAAATTGAAATGTTTTCTTCCTAGTATTTCTTTTGAATATGAAATAGGAATGAAATCAATTTTTTTAATTAAGGGTGTCAACAACCACTTATTCTTACTACCAAAGAAGTACTTTTTTTAACGCTATTACAAAAGTGGTTTTATCGGAGTCAAAATCGAGTCAGAATAGGAATCAAAGATAGTATCTACGAAATCGGTAGTGGTAAAATTAAATTAATAAGGTTAACGCTATATACAGTTTGCATGTCTATGCAGTAAACTTTCCCAGAGGCTGGCAATATTTTTAAAGAATTAAATAAAAAAAATATACAACATACTTTCGTTATGAGTCCGCTTGTTATGAATACGCCGATTTATATTTCTATTGTAAACATTCACCGGTAATTATGCAGAAGCACGGCTCCACCTATTTTTGGCTCTAAAAGAAAAACTAATGATCCGATTTTAATGATTTTTTTTTTAAATGTTCGTCGTTACGGCGGATTAATTTAAAAAAATACTATAAATCGATACCGATAATGGAAAGGCTGGGAAACTGTTTTAAAACTTAACAAAATTCAATTTTTTCAAATTTTCTTTTGTCATTTAGTGTGTGTGCGTTTATATGTGTGTCTGAGTGCATAGTCTAGTAAAACTGACCAAAATACATACTTTTTCAAGAATAAAAAAATCAATATCTCGTTGCATTTTCGAAATAATAAGCGTGGAAGTTAGAAAAATTGACTTAATTTTGTAAACTACGATTATCTCAACGCCATGATTTGAGTGCATATTCTGGTAAAATTGATCAAAATAAATAAGAGTAGAATATATAATAAAAACTAGGTGGTGAAGTTAGTTAGGGTTAGGTTAGTTTAGTTAGTTTTGGCAATATATTTCGACTTTGGTATAAAAACTAGGTGGTGAGGTTAGTTAAGGTTAGGTTAGTTTAGTTAGTTTTTACAATATATTTCGACTTTGGTATAAATCTAGGTGGTGAGGTTAGTTAAGGTTAGGTTAGTTTAGTTAGTTTTTACAATATATTTCGACTTTGGTATAAAAACTAGGTGGTGAGGTTAGTTAAGGTTAGGTTAGTTTAGTTAGTTTTTACAATATATTTCGACTTTGATCTAAAAAGTAAGTGGTGAGGTTAGTTAAGGTTAGGTTAGTTTAGTTAGTTTTTACAATATATTTCGACTTTGATATAAAAACTAGGTGGTGAGGTTAGTTAAGGTTAGGTTAGTTTAGTTAGTTTTTACAATATATTTGGACTTTGATATAAAAACTAGGTGGTGAGGCTAGGTTAGTTTAGTTAGATTTGACAATATACTTTGACTTTGACACACATGCATACAAAATAAAAAAAGAAAATCTAGAAAAAATTGAATTTTTTCAAATTTAACAACAGTTTCCCAGCATTTCCATTATCGGTATCGATTTGTAGTATTTTTTTAACTAATCCGCCGTGGTAGCGAACTTTTTAAAAAAACAATCATTAAAATCTGATCATTTGTTTTCCTTTTAGAGCCAAAAATAGGTGGAGCCGTGCTTCTGCATAATTACCCATTCCCCCTCCATGACCGAAAAAATTCATTTCAGTCTCTCGTTATAAGACCGGAACATTGGTGTTGATGTTTAATAGTGCAACTCACAAATCATCCTGTCAGAATCTTTTTATTCACTAAAATAATTTTAATTTTTTTATAGGTCTGTGTTTACATAGTACATGTGCAGTTGACCAAAACAAGTTTTGTTCGTTCATCGCGCGAATTATATTACAAACTTTGTTTGACTAACAATATTATTTACAATTTCTACAAAAGATTTTTAAAAAAAATTTAAAGAACATATGTGTTGATAGTATCGTTTAAACTTCTGTCACACAAACTAGAGAACGTATTTAGAAAATATTGGTAAATGTATTTACTAAAAATAGGTCGATTTTGTGCCGCTTCTAACAAATGGTAATACTACACTAAACGTCCGGGCTATTTGATTATAAATAGGTGGGTAATTCTACTTTTTAGGTCCTTCAAAAAAATTAAAGTTGTCCCTACAATAAGGAAGATTAGAACTATACACAGAATGAAGATACTGTCATTTATTTTATTTAAATAAAGTTAATAACTCCTATCTAGATGGCCTACCTATATTTACTCTAATTTTTGTTTTAATTTTCTTTTTTTTTTATAAAAATGGTGTCAAACTTTTATTGCAGTTCTAAAACGCATGTCTCTATTACGTACTGCTTTGGACTATAACGTTTTTTAAAAATAAGTTTACTGAAACCACACAATTTTGTAAATAAAAAAGAGAGAAAAATTATTATTATTATTATTTTTTTTTTTTGGCGTGACGAAAAATTGTCGCGAAAATTTGAGTATCCTTCGTCAGAACTGCCAAATATTACTATAAGTTTAAAAAAATAGGTGAAGGGGTCATGGTTTTTGGTGAAACGAACGTCAAAGACCATAAACCATAAAGCGAAAGTCAAATCAAGTGACTGACATTGACAGCTGGTCATTTTTTTACATCAAACAAGAAGACCGGCAGCGTGTGTTTATTGATGGTATCTTTCGTCATAGCTTTTTCTGGTATGTATTTAACGAATTTCAAATCGTTTTACGAAAATATTATTTGTATTAATGTAAGCTTTACGATAAAGTTTTCGATCTAAATGATCGCTGTTCACGATTAGTAACGATTTTGTTGGAAAATTGTATCTTTCGTCACATGTATCCTTCGTCACACAAAGACCTTATTCCATCTTAATCAAAATGACGTGCCCTTTGTGCACTTAGATGATACGTTACGAATATTAAAAAGAACCTCTGATTATTAAAAGAGGCACACGAGTTTTGTATTCCTTTAATAAATCAGTGTAGGAACTTTTTGAAATGTGATTTATTTTCCTTAATTTACTTTGTTTAGTTCCTATTTACGTAGGTTTCTAGCAAGTTTATTCATATTTTTAATTATTGATTTTAGTAATAAACAAGTTTTGTCTGTAGCTAATGATGAGATACTCATTAGTTTTTAAAGAAGATTGATTGTTGATTGTTGATTGTTAAATGTCTACTTCCTAGAGTAATAGAGGCACAGCCACTATCTCTATCATGAAATCTGCAGTGTACATTTTTGTGTACTTTAGGCAACTAAGTAGTCACTTTCTCACTGGCACTCGATGAGTGCAGGTCAATTACAAGACAATGGATTTGATTGTTATTGGCGGGAGCGTTGTGGTATAATACATATGTATGCGAAGTACGGTCACGTGACGGCCACTACTATCAATGATTACTAACACAAATACACAATATCGCATCAATACAAAGTAAACACCGTGCACGTATATAACATATTTTCTATCTCTTACTGGTTACACTGGTTCCAGTGTATAGAGATAGATATGTTGTCCCTATAACTCTATGGTCTACTTCGTCACATTTATGTCTCCTTCGTAACGATGAGTTTGATCTGGCCCCCTTATAAAAATTGCTATTATGTAACGAAAATGTAAGTATGAACTCTTTTTGTAATTAATTTTATGTTGTGTAAAACGTGTAATACTGCTCTTTCAATAAATATTTATAAAGGTGAAAAAAATTTGATTTATGTGAAGTTCTAAAGGTGAAAATGTGACGAGGGGAACAAATTTTAATTTTTATACGAATACAGGAAATTGTTACCTTATTATAAAGACCAAATGTCTAAGACTGATTACAGTTGAAATTTTGTTAGGTATAATGCAAATATCCATTTAAATTTCTTTTAATTTTTGCAAGCTTTAAACAATTTAATTTCGTGACGAAGGATACATTTTTTTCTGTCTGGATCCAGCAATCCGCAAAAAAATGTTGGTTTTAATATGAAACCGTGCTGCTGGTCTGCAGATATCGAATCTAAGATATTTTTCCTACATTTTAGTCCCATGAAATCTACTAAATGACTTTCTCTATTTTTTTGTTATGGTTAAGATCTTCAAAGTAGAACCACCCAAGTACACACTCACACGCTTGAAAAGTAGGGGAAGTGCGAGTTACGGCGGTCGACTACTAAGCACAAGTGGGGGTACAGGAATTCTTAGAATTATATTCTCCTACAGCCCACTAAGCGGATTGATAACGAAAGTCGACTGTATATAGGTTACGCTTAAAGTTTGAAATCGCTCATTGAGCAAAAAAAAAAAACGACCACAACGCGTTGTGGTCACTTAAAATCATCCATAACGCGAAGTTCGTGCTGTGGCACTTCTAAAAATAACCACAACGCGTTGTGGCTAACTCGAAAAGACTACAACGCGAAATTTGCATCGTGGCTTTCATAAGATTCGACCACAACGAGACGTGGTCATTTAAAAAAGCCACAACGCGTTCTGGACGGTTAGCTGATGTATTCGCACGATACTGAGAACAGGTTATTATTTGTCAACAGACGTATAGGGTTCAGAATGTTAACTAATGAAAGCGTTTCATTAAATTATTTATTCATTATGATTTGATGTACTTACATTTGTAAATATAACAAAATTATTTCCCACATACTACAACGCAAATTCGTTATTTTTAAACAATACGTAATCATGCATTAAAATCTGTTTGATTAAATGCTTGAGGTGTCAGTATTTTTACTCGACTGCTCCAGAAGGGGGGTAATGTGTTTACGAAGTATGTATGATGATATGTATGTATCTATGTATCCGACTATGCCTGTTTCTGTGGTACAGCCTGCAGCTTAAACAACTTGACGGATTTTGGTAAAAAAGGTATTGTTGGATTCGTCTTAATCTCTAAATCCCTAAATAGGGGATGGAAAATTTATATAAAAAACTGTTGGATTTAGAAACGTGAAATTTCGGACAGTGATACTTTATGTAGCGTAGGTGAGCACCAGAAAGGAATTTTTGGAAATTCATCCCCTAAAGATATAAAGTAGGGGATGAAAATTTATATAACAAACCATTGAATCTAGAAACGTGAAACTTTGTACAGAGTAAGTCAACAATAACTTTAGAATATTTGGTCTGTGATCACTTTAATGCGCTACACACTAAATATTCGATATTTTTTCTCTCCGTGTATATTAGGTCTTTTTACTTTTATTTTTAAATTCATTTTTGGGTTACCTAAATGTTATTTGTCAGAAATCCTAATTTAATAATACTATTTACTTATTTTCGCACAGATGAATAATCCTATGGTGGAAATGGAAAATTTATCAAATTATCCTTAAAATATCAGACATTTTGTGTTTTCTTCAACATTCTCTCATTTTCCTTCTAAATAGTAGGTAGGTATGTATTTTTATATACTTTTAGGGATTGTTACGTACAAATAATATTGACAATTTGTATATGTCAAGGAAATGGTGAAGCATTTAGTTTCGTTGATAAAAAAATCTTTTGTGAAAAACTTTTTTCTATATAAAATTATATCGAAGGTTATATTCTCTCATACTATTTATATTATAATAAAAAACGCCGTGAGCAGCGGGGCCCCATCACGGTAGTCGAATTTTCCCCTTCATCTTCGGTATTGAATGTCTACAAGCGAAATGTGATTGAAAGTCTACAACCGAATTGTCATTTTGTTGGTTTCAAAACTGGTGATGAGTGTTCGGCTGATCGAGGCTTTAAAAAAAGGTTTTAAGTATTTAAGGGCTGTATCTCAGTAAATTTCAATTTTGTGCCGAAAACAGGTAGCAGAAAAAAAGCCAACACAATTCGTACGAGGACATTCCTGCCCATGTTTATTCGCTAATCGCCTTTATGTTTTAGTTTTAAATATTAAAAAAGGACCTTAAATAGTAAACTGGAAGGCCTTTATAAAGATATTTTTTCTTTCCAAAAAAATCCAAAATTTCTATTTTATAAATACTAAAAATTCAAAATTCCTAATTTATAAATAAACAGTGACTTTAATAACATTTTTAAATTACTTAATATGTACGTATTTCATTTGTCATAAAAGTAAGTTCACTTTTTTTTAAATTTTTTAAAATTACTATTCGCCTACTTGTATTTAGAATAAACATAATGCTTTTAAAACACATTTAACAATAGCATTCAATTCCGATGTAAAAATGGGAGAAGTGGGGGGAAAAGTGATGTGGACTCCCTACAAGGTACTAGCTGGATACTAACTGAATACACGTACAAAATTTCAGCCCTCTAGGTTTCCTTATGGAGTCTCTAGACGTGTTAGAAAACAAGCAAAAAAATTAAGGAAATATTGGCGTAAAAATCGTGGGGGTAAGGGTTAAAAGTTGAAACCTCCAAAAAACAGTGTCTGGCTATTAGCTTAACCTGTACACCAAATTTCAGCCCTCTAGGTCTATTTGGGGAGATTTTGACCCGAACGAAACTGTTAAAAAACAAGAAAAATCATGTTCTTTTGGGTATAAAAATGGTGGGGGTAGGGGCTAAAAGTCGAGACCCCCAAAAGGCACCCCCTTGATACTAACTCAATCCGAATACAAAATTTCAGCCCTCTAGGTTTATTCGGGTGACCTGTGCGAGTGGTACAAACTTCGAAAACGTCGAAAATGCATGAAATTGTAGCTTAAAAATGAGGGGGGTGGGGGTAAAATATTAAAACCTCCAAAAAGCACAACCTAGGTACGAACTTTATCAACACACCAAATTTCAACCCTCTACGTTAATTCTGGGGGGCTGGGGGCCTGTTAGATCCAGCGAAAATCGTTTTTCCCCCCTCTACTCCCACCATATCATCCTAGGAAGCTGAATTTTGGATATGTTGTAGATAATTGACCGAAACATTATTTAAAACCGATTTGGAAAAGTTTTATTGCTTTTCCGCCCCCCACCACCCCCTTAAAAGTCGGGTCCGAAAAAAAATTTGCCCAAAATTTGACCCCACTTTGATAGTATTGTTGTGCATCGGAATAAGCCCCACTTACCAAATTTCATCTCTTAACTTCCATAGGGGGGCCCTACACATATTAAAAGGTTGCGGGAAAATATATATATATATATATATATATATATATATATATATATATATATATATATATATATATATATATATATATATATATATATATATATATATATATATATATATATATATATCAGACATCTTTTTTTTTTACATAATCGTGTTCTACGGGTCCGAAAACGGATAGCGCCCCTGGTCTCGCCTCTCGCAGCTCTTATCGTATAGACTGTATAAGTCTAATTTTTCGGAGAAAATTCGACTAATAAAAGATTGAATACTTACGCAAAAGTACACTTTTTCCAAAAGTAAATTACTTTGAACTTTTCCACATCAGTTATTTCATATCTATTTGAAAATGAAAGTACTTCTGAAGATTTGTTGAAACGTTTTGTAATCAAAAGAGGCATAAATCTTCACTTGACTGAGTTTTATATACATATAAGTAAAAATCATTTTCTGCAGTTCCATAGTACCTACATACTTTAGTGCCTCATAGTAGGGAATAACCAGCTGTAACTTTTAGACAGGAGGGAATAAAAGTACTTTTTCTCCCGCTTTTAAACCAATCAACAATCAGAATTTATAAAACGTCCACAATTAACAAGCAATGACTTAATCAATAATTAATCAACACTAACGAAGTTCATGGTGGGATCGGTTAGAAAGCGCTTTTGAAATAAAGTTGAGGTTCTTTTTACCAGTTTTCATTTTAAAGTCCCGTTTACAAAATACTGAGCTTGAAAGTGACAGTTTTGGCTCCTTTTTCGAGTTTACAACCATGGATTCAAAAAATTTGAAAAAGAAGAAGCTTGATAAGAACGATCAACTAAATTATTTTTATTGCGTTCGTTACTTTTCGTATAAACGGTTTTTTTTTTTTGAGTGATTAAAATTTGTAATTGCTAGATCAATATTAAATATTATACATAGCAGTGGTGTAAACGGTTCCAATCACTAAAGGAAATGCGGAAATGAATGTTCAGGAAATATTTGAATTTTCACTAATATTTTGGACACAAGTGTATAACGTTTCCAATTTTCCACATTAATGATATAAACCATTAGCATGAAAAACATATTTTTTTTAAAATTTTATTAGCAACAAAATTTTTATTTTCATGTTAATATATTACCTGTGACGACCAAAACAGCATTAGATTCGTGACGGTAAGAAAATAAATGATTTTCAGACCAATAATTTCTAAATGATTACGTAATATTTTATTGCCATTATTTGCTAAGTTCTTCACATTTATTTGCCTGTATAGCTGGCTGGGGCTTGTTCAATTTCGTTCTCGTAATTACATTTGTGCTTAATTTTACGATTCATTAATCTCTAATTAAAATTCGAATGATTTTTATTTATGTATATCTGGTAGGTAACTAGATTAAGGTTTTATGTGTATTTATATCTGTGATGATTACTAAGTTTGTTCAAGGTGGGAGGAAAAGGGGATTTGCTTTTTTCATATTACATACCAATACGAATTTTTTTTCGTTTTTATCGTGTTTTATCTACAATGAAATGTTTTGTACCATTTTTTTCGCTATAAAAATCTGTCCTAACTTTTTTCTCTGGTAAAAGTGAAAAAAAACTACAATATTCTTATGGGACTTGATACGCATGAGTTAAATTGTCAATATCAAATTTGATATTTTCCAATGGGAAAATGTTTAACATTAATATAGTCTGATTTATTGGTTCTTTATGAAAAAAAAACGTACCTAGATAAATAATCTTAACGAATTTGAGACTGTAGATGATCTGGCATCACGGGTCGCACTTGGGGAACTCCTAGCCTACAGGGTGGAAATTGATTCATCAAATGAAGGCTGGACTTCAAAAACAGGCTAAGTGCCAAAAAAAACTAAATTCCAGCATACATTCTGCACGGAGATGCAAGTCATATAGTCAGGCTAGTGAGCGGTGTGACGACCAACTTGGTCGGACCAAGCACCTTGATTCATTAGACTGTCTTACAAGCAGCAAGCAGTATTCATTACACTGTCTTACAGGAGGGACTATCACCGTTTAATTCATCATTTTGTTATTTCACTATCTTCAGTATTAGAATATATTGTTGCCAATTATTTTTGTATGCATCATAAAGAATCGAAGGTCGGAAAAGATCGGGCATCTTCGAAGTTTTTCGAAGCGTTGAATACGTATATTGTTCCTCAGTGGGTATAGCCCAACCAACATAAGGTTGCGGGTCAGATGCGCAAATGAAAGAGTACGACAACAAGAATTAAACCATAACATATATGCATAAGAGTGTGATAGAAATTGTGTTAGCACATTAAATTGTACCATGCTAGCACAACAATTTTTATGAAGCCATGACTAATACTTTTTACGTCTCAATTTAATAATATTTACATGATCGTAAAATATTTTTTACTTTGGTCGTCGATCGCGCACGCATTATAAGAGAGCATGGTAATTTTTCTGAAATTTTATCTACAAAAATTATATTTTTTTTCTCTCCGTGTAGAGTGTTGGTAGCCACTTAGCCTGTTTTTAAAGTTCAGCCTTCAAATATAGAAAAATACATATAGAAATTCCCATTGTGAATGTTATGAGTCCAGTAAAGCAATTTTTCGGAGTGTTCCATTCGAAATTTGATTTTTGAACTATCTCACTTGATCCGTTTTCACGGTTAGTTTTTGCAAACTCCGATAACGATATCTGTACGTAAATGACAAAGAATACGTTTCTATCCTTTTCTCACTCATTTGTATACGTTCATTTAAAACAATTAAGCCATGATTTGCCGTAAACAAACCACCCGTATAGAAATACATAAATGAAGCTATAAATAATAATCAAATAAAAATGGCGCTGTTTGATTTATTTTTGTTTTTATAACGTTCAATAATTAATCAGTATTGAATTGGAACCAAAAATTACAAAAAAACTTTTAACAATTATAATACATGAATGATTATAAATACGGTACTTGACTGTATTCAAAATTTGTTTTAAATGTTGAATAATTTTATGTATTATCCTTAAATATATTCAATTTTAGTAGTGACAAATAAAAATATTCTTTAGTTATTTAAAAATTCGATTTTGAAAATTATAAATTTTTAACCTTCAGTTAAATGATTAAAAACGCAGTGATATTTGAAAATGACGTCATTTTTTATAGCAGATCTTATTACTGTAGTTACGTATTGTCTATGACAAATTGCATTTTCATTGTGACATTTTTACAATTCTAATTGACCAAGAGAAGTTGTTTTTTTTTGTAATTTATTTTGAACTTTTTGGTTTGCAATTAATTTTGCACTCAAAAAAGATTGATGGAAGGATATAACCAAACAACATAATTCAAATCACTTTCACAGAGCTTGACATGAGAAAAATATTTTTTTTAATTTTAATGACGTCATCAAGTTAAAATAAAATAAAATAACAGAATAATATATTTAATTCGAAACAAAGAAAGTTTATGGAAACTCTAAGAAAATGTGCCCACCGCCTAATTTGAATTTTATCCGCCACTGATCTAGGTATCTATTTAATTCTTTATGTTGTCATAAAATTATTTAATTAAAAGAATTCCATGTTGATTTTATATTTAACAACTTTTCAAATCTTCTTCTTGATTCAATCTTTTGTTGTAAAATTTCATTTAAGTAAAAGACCAATATTTACGTTTACGGAAATTAATTGTATTTGATCATTGCGTTGAGTGAAATTAAGTTTTTATATCGGATGTTTATCGGGTGTTTCAAAAATTTATTTGACAAAATTTGTAAACTGAGTTTAAGAATGGCACTAAATATTTTCATAAACTTCACAACATTGTTTGCAATGTCATCTAAAGCTAGGACCAGATATCTTGGCAGTAACTCATGTACAGGACAGACAGATAAGTATATTTTAAAATGTGTGACAGGTGTGGGACAAAAAGAAAAACAGATATTACCATATTGTCCCTCCCTTAAGGAGAGAAACACCTTTAAACAAGCAGAAATGAAGGCAAATTCGGGAATTTTTTTAACAACCAAAAATTGATCTATATTGTTCAGATTTGTTTTTTTTCTATATATATATATATATATATATATATATATATATATATATATATATATATATATATATATATATATATATATATATATATATATATATATATATATATACCTTTTTGAGACGGTGGCCATGTTTTTTGATTTATGATATTTTGTGAGACCTTTCCATACTGATGGAGACACTGTGTAATGAGCCACAACCACACACGCTTGCTTTTTTTATGGGTGTTTTAGAGAGCAGCATGCACTGTCTTATGGAGTTCTTAGAACCCTACATGCATGTATATATAATACTTATGCACTTGGGGGAAGGAAAGCGGAAAATCAGGAAAAGTCCAAAATTGAACATTTTGGTACAACTGGAAAACGCAAAGCTACCTTGACCTAATATTGCAGCTATTGAATACATGTGCAAGGGCGAACCCTACCATGGCACTCCCGACCCAGGTTGGACCTTAGGCAGATTCACCTATCTAATCTGGAGAGGTTCTTTCTTCTATTTTGTGAACATAATATGTAAACTGTCGATCGGTAAACCAAGAAAAAAAATTCAAAAAAGTAAATAGTTTGTAAGTTTTTTTATTTTTTAAATTTTAATCTAGAATCGCGGACCACATTTGGTCCCCGGGATGCACTTTGGGGACTCCTGCTCTACGAACGCCTACTGAAGAAAATTGTTAAAAACGTTTCAAAATATTTCGTAAACATTCCGTAACATCCCTTCAAATATTCAATAATATTTACTCTATGGATATCCATTGATTTCATTATTTGATAATACCCACTAATTGACTTTCAAAACTTCGACAAAAGCTTTTTCGAAACAATTTTAAAAGCTTTTTACATTTATCGTCATTACTATACATTATCATTTTCACATGTGTGAATAAATTACAAAATTTGAAAAGCTTTTAGTGAAGAAACATTTTAATATATTCATATTTTGAAATGTTAGAAGTGAAAATTTCATTTAAATAACAATACCTTACTGACAAAATACCATATTTTTTGTTGTTGTTTTTATTTATTATTAAAGTATAAAATTTTATAAAACAATATTTAATGTAATATTATGTTTGAATCACTGACGCGAGTCAGGGTAGTTTTCAATAATAAAATAATGGAAATTCTCAAGAGTAGGGATAGGTACGTCAAACTGAAACCAATATCAACTTATATTAACAACTGAAACTATTTTGTGTAAATGCGGCAAAATGATACCTAAAACAATTTTTGCTGTTAACAGATATTTTGAAATTCGCCTGCGCAATGGAAAATCTTGAAAACCTTGTGAAAAACTTATTGAAAACCTTGTGAAAACCGTTAAAAGTCGTACTTCTACATGAAGAATCATATGAAAATTATAGCTTTTTATAGGTACACTTTCAAGACCTTTGTCTTTATTAGTAATATTAAAAAAGTAAATTCAAAACAAAAATTAACTTTCCCGGTGTAGAGAAATTTTTATCACTATTTTAATTTCATGGGAGGTCTCTATTTTTTTGAATAAATTTTTGTTTATATGTACGAAAATTTATTGTCTAGCAATTTAACGAGAAAAGCTTTCTCGATAGTTCTTACAGTTAAATTATTGCATTTAGGCAACAAATTTCAGTTGTGGAAGAAATATAAAGCTCGAGTGTATTATTTAATATTTCATTGCTATGGTTTTGAAATCAGGTTATCATATAATGAAATGACTGTAAAATTTTGAAAAGAAAAATTTTTTCACGGTAAAAGTGAAAAAACTACACGGAGAGAAAATTCATAGAAAAATTACTGTGCTCAGCACTACAATCGACGTGTAAAAGGTGAACATATTCAATTTTGTACGGTAAAAATATAAAAATTATAATTAATCATAGAAAATTTAAAGGATAAAATATTCTTTCCGTAATATTAGCTCCGTAATTTTGTAAAACAGCACAATAAAAAAATCCATTCCCGACAGAAAAATATTTTTTAATTGCTTTTCTTACAAAAATTACCATGCCGTCTTATAATTCAAATGCTATCTGCTAATAGTAGAAAGAAAGAAAGAGAAAGAAGGTATCAACGCTGTTGAAATGTACCCCACATTAACATGCAAGTCATATGACAACCAACTTGGTCGGACCAAGCACCTTGATTCATTAGACTGTCTTACAAGCAGCAAGCAGTATTCATTACACTGTTTTACAGGACGGACTGTCACCGTTTAATTCATCATTTTGTTACTTCATTATCTTCAATATTAGAATATATTGTTGCCAATCATTTTTTTTTTTGTATGCATCATAAAGAATCGAAGGTCGGAAAAGATCGGGCATCTTCGAAGTTTTTCGAAGCAGGTTTGAATACGTATATTGTTCCTCAGTGCGTACAGCCCAACTAACATAAGGTTGCGGGTCAGATGCACAAATGAAAGAGTACGACAACAAGAATTAAACTATAACATATATGCATAAGAGTGTGACAGAAGTTGTGTTAGCACATTAAATTTTACCATGCCAGCACAATAATTTTTATGAAGCCATGACTAATACTCTTTACGTTTCAATTTAATAATATTTACATGATTGTAAAATATTTTTTACTTTGGTCGTCGATCGTGCACGCATTATAAGAGAGTATGGTAATTTTTCTGAAATTTTCTCTACAAAAATTATATGATTTTTCTCTCCGTGTACAATATTCTTATGGGAGTTAACACACACCTGAGTTAGATTGTCAAAAATATTTTCAATTTTTTACTAACGTATACTGTTTAAGTTTTCTCTGCATTTTTACTGAACCGCCTATACATGCATACATGCAAATAACTAGAGATTTATAAAAAATTAAACTTATTGTATAAACGTATATATTTAGTTTTTAATATTATGTTTTAATATTTCATATTAAAAAATATTCAAGCAGTCAACAACAGATTACGGTTTATATAATTATGTATACGAGTATATTTATATAGAATTGTTTGTTTTAAAAAATAAAAATAGCATTTTATATCATTTCTTCTTCTCGTATGATACATTATTGTTAAAATCATATATTTTTATACAAGCATAGATGTGCATTATTTAACAAAAGATTTTACGACCTAATTTAAAATGAAAATTTATATTTATCTTTTATTAAAATTCCCGTTTTCTAAAATCCACGTTTTGTTTTTGCTTGCACAGAGAACAAATATAATCTAAAATGTCCAATTTTATAAATTGTATACAATTAAAATATCGTTTAGTTAAATTTCGTAAATGAGCTGATATTATTCTCAAATTTTATTATATAACATTGTACTTATAAAAATAAAATAATCGCTTAAACTCTTCCACGCGAAACTAACATTAGAGGTACACAAAACTTTGTATGTACTACGTATGTACAAGCTCTTTCACCGACAAAGCAATAAAAATCATCCATTTTAGTAAAATGCATTCTCTTAAATTATGTAAGTATTTGTCTATTTTTTTTTTTCAAACATTTTGTTAAATTTAGAAAGTAAGAAACGAAGCTGTTAGAGTAGAAATGTAACAGTTTAACGATGCGAAACATGTTTTCAGACTTTATATCACTATTAGCGTATGAACAGACTGGTACGGGTCGCCGTTACATTGCACGGACAGTCAATTCAATATATTTCCATTCCAGTATTTAAATACTGGTCAGTTTCTATTGTATATTTAAGAATGGATATCATGTAGCCTTACTACAAAACTACTTAATAAAACGAAGTAAGGATGATCATTCATCACAAGTCACAATTTACATGTGTCTCTAAAAGTCCAACATATATCCTTAATCTATAAACATAACGGCGCATGGTATAACCACAGTTTAAATAATAGTTTGTTTCACAAACAGTCACGAAACCAGATGACGTAAGAGTGTCATTTGGAATTCAAAAATTCCAAAGGGTTATCCATGTTATGTACCTAAATAATGCATAACATTATGCATACTAATACAGTGAAAATATCATCACTAAAGTAAATTTAATTTAGAAAAATAAATTTGCAGGGCAAATTATTTTGTAAAAATTTACAGTTGATAATTATGTAAATTGTTTAATTTTGTCTAAGCTTCACTGACTTTTTTAAAATTTTTAACAACGATGGCAGTGGAATTTTAACTGTCATTAAATTTTTTTATTCAAAGCTTGTCATTAGTTAATTTTGATATTGTAATTTTAGTGTGTTTTGTGATCTGTAGGATATTTCTGATATGTATTTAATTATTAGGTGGCTTAAAATGTCTGGCGATACTCTTGTGCTACTAAATTTTGTTTAAATCATTCAAAACAAAATTTCAATTTATGTTTTTTCTGAGTGCCGTTTGATGCAAATTGTTAAGTATTATTATAATTTGAATGCTTATGTAAAAATACGTTAAATAATAAATAATTATTAATATTTTATAATAATTGAGTTAATATTTTCGATTTCGAGAGTGGTTGGTGTTAATAGGTCGTGACGATCTAAATTCTCGTGTTGAATACTGTCGTCAATTTCACGTTTGCTCAATTCATTTTGAAGAAAGTTGCTTTTAGTTGTTCATATATAATTTAACATGACCATTATCAACCCTCAATCTCACATGTACAAACACACACAATCACATAAGTAAAAAAGGACATACATAATTGTTTGTACTTATATCAAAAAAGGATAGAAAGTGCGTTTCGCTACTGCCTATGGTAATAATCTTTTATTTATACTGTGGTATAACACACAGCACACTAGAACAATATGCTGCATTCTCTAGAAAAGTCACTCGGTCTGTGTCGTCAGAGTTATGTATAAGACAGTCGCCGTAAATTGTGTTCAACTCTGGTTTCTTCTAAAAGCTGAGCGTCCACTAGGTCGGAAACGCGGCGTGGTGCGGCGCGGCCCGGTTCTTACATCAATAAGATCTGCGGGGCGGTACCGCGCCGCTCTGTCGACCTAGTGGACGCACCTGCATTTATTTAAATATATTTATCTCCGATAGCGGAACTGCGCCGCCCCGCATTTCCGATCTAGTGGACGCTCAGCTTAATAAAACGATTCTACGTTATTTTTATTAGATGGTGAAGGTGCTGGATAGGACAGTTCTAGTAAAACTACTTTTTTGGGTTCCAAATTCTAATATTCTACCATAGATTTTCTTTAAAATATTTTAGGATATGCGCTATTATAAATTACACAAATTTTTATTTGATAGAAAGATAAATGTTTTAATTAAAACGTCAGTGCTTACTTGGCAAAAAAGTTAATTTTAAAATTGATAGTTGGCTTATTTAGGTCAACTGAAATATATATTTTTAAAATTATACCAAACTGAAACTGACAATCAATTTTCTAATTTAAAAATGAATGTGGTCGGGCTAGTCGATGGAAAAATCTGACAAGAGAAAAACGAAAACTATATTCGACTATGAAATTGTATTGAATATGAAAATAGTTTTACTGCCCTAATTATTTTCTCGTATGCCTTTCGTTCTTCGTAGCCGAATATTTTCTATAAATGTATATATAGGTAAAAATGCACTATAGCGATATGGATAGAAACAAAGGCATAGTGATATGTACATGATATTTGCAACCGATATTATCTAAATCAAATTATTAGGTGCACAACTAAGTTTTACCCGTTTTTTGCAAAAAAAAAAAAAAAACATGTAATCTTTTAAAAACAGCTTGTTGAGTGACGTTTAACTTTTCTGCAAGTTGTTGTTGTGTTTGAACAGAATCTTGGTCCAGCAATTCTTGCAATTCCGCGTCACTGATTGTTGGAGGCTTTCCAGAGCGTGCTTTATCATTTAAATTGGAATCTCCATTTTTAAATTTGCAAAATCATCTTCGACACGTACTATTATCAATAGCACTGTCACCATAAGTTGCACAGATTATTCTTTGAGCTTTAGCAGCACTTTTTCCTTGATGAAATTCGTAGGTATAGAAGACAATGGCGGATATGCACACTGTTTACTTCCATTTTCAACTCAATAAAAAAATACCCCTGTCGCAGCATCTGCATAACATAGCGAATTTCCAAATCTCGGGGAACTGGCGGATCTCATCTAAGACCTGTACCTATTTAAAATAGTTTAGCTTTCTAAGAGTAAAAGAATTTTTAAAATCGGTTGGGTAATTAGTTTTGGTATTTTTGGGGACCCAAGAACCCGAACGAATTTTGTGCAGCATAGTTGTATCCATCTAAAATAATTTAGTTCTCTAGCAGTGAGCAATTTTTTAGCATCGGTTCGATAGCTTATTACTAGCGTTTTCGGATCTGCAAGATCCCGGTGGACCTCATTAAAAAATCAGCTCGACCGTATATTCTAGGCGTACTTTATGTAATATATATATATATATATATATATATATATATATATATATATATATATATATATTCAAAACCCGTTGTGTAGCATTCTACGCCGCATTTGCATCCGCAGGACAGTTGTGGATCTCAGATAACACAACTTGTACCTATCTAAAATAGTTTACCTCGGTAATAGTAAAAAGGTTTCAAAATCGGTCAGTTATTTTATTTTTGACACTTTTAGGTCCTACTGACACTTCAGACCTTACATAACGTAATCTATATGTATCTAAAATAGCTTAGCTCCCCAACAGTGAAAAAATTTTCAAAATCGGTCGGCTAGTTTATTTTTGACGCTTTTGGATCCGATGGACCCTGGCAGACTTTACATAACGTAATCTATATTTATCTAAAATAGTTTAGCTCTGTAAGAGTGAAAAAATTTTCAAAATCGGTCGGTTAGTTTATTTTTACCACTTTTGGGTCCCATGGACCCTGGCGGACCCTAAATAACGTAATGTATGTCTATCTAAAATAGTTAGTTCCCCAACAGTGAAAAAATTTTCAAAATCGATCGGTTAGTTTATTTTTGACACTTTTGGATCCCATGGACCCTGGCAGACCTTACATAACGTAATCTATATTTATCTAAAATAGTTTAGCTCTGTAACAGTGAAAAAATTTTCAAAATCGGTCGGTTAGTTTATTTTTGACACTTTTGGATCCCATGGACCCTGGCAGACCTTACATAACGTAATCTATATTTATCTAAAATAGTTTAGCTCTGTAACAGTGAAAAAATTTTCAAAATCGGTCAGTTAGTTTATTTTTGACACTTTTGGGTTCTATGGACCTTGGTGGACCTTACATAACGTAATTTATATTTATCTAAAATAGTTTAGCTCTGTAACAGTGAAAAAATTTTCAAAATCGGTCAGTTAGTTTATTTTTGACACTTCTGGATCCTATGGACCCTGGCAGACCTTACATAACGGAATCTATATTTATCTAAAACAGTTTAGCTCTGTAACAGTGAAAAAATTTTCAAAATCGATCAGGCAGTTTATTTTTGACACTTTTGGGTCCTATGGACCGAGGCGGACCTTACATAACGTAATCGATATTTATCTAAAATAGTTTAGCTCTGTAACAGTGAAAAAATTTTCAAAATCGGTCAGTTAGTTTATTTTTGACACTTTTGGGTCCTGTGGACCCTGGCGGACCTTAGATAATGTATTCTAAATCTATCTAAAATAGTTTAGCTCTGTAACAGTGAAGAAATTTTTAAAATTGGTCGTTTAGTTTATTTTTTACAATTATGGGATCAGTAAATCCTGGCGAAACTCATACAAGTGTAGTACTCTAACAGTAAGAAAAGGGTTCTAAGGATCTCATATAACTTATGGCAGTCCGTAAGCTTCTTGCGGACATCATTTAATTAATTAATTCAAATACTTTAACTTACTAACTGTGAAAAAATTTTTAAAATCGATTGGTTAATTAATTTCTGGCCTTTTTAGGTCCCGAAAACCTTGACCTCACATAAAATACCTTAAATCCATTTGAAATGGTTTAATTTTTTAACATTATTAATTATTAGTGGAAAAATTTTCAAAATCGATTCAAAATATTTTTCCGTACATACATATGTACATTGTACATATTTTCTTTTGTTTCATATTTAATAATATTTATATCATAACATAATCTTCAATTTCTTGTTTACTTAAAAATTCAATAAAAAAAAAAAAAAAATTCTTCATTACATTAGCTTAGAAAATCTGTTTAATTTACATTTTTTAACATGGGATAGAACCATGCTAATTATAATGCAATAAATGAGAAACAAAACTCTATACATGTATGTGTGTTATATCACATATATGTGAATAGTTTTCACTTGTTCTCACAAAATTCTTTAATAAAAAAGTGAAATATTTTTATACTTTATAAAGAACTGAGATATAAATATAAATTACTTATTAGACTAACAAAGAAAGAATAAAAGTGAAAATTTACATTTTCTCGAAAAATACTTAAAATAGAAAGAAAATTATAAGAATATTTTCTTCATAATTTTTTTTTTCCTTTTCAACGATGTAAAAATTGAACTGCCTTATGATAGGATCGAATGATAAAAAATGGCCAGAAAACCTACTTCTGGGCATCCGACGTGTCTGGCTAACGAACTTAGCCAAGCCAATTCAGAATCCAGTCCGCACACAAAATTTCATAAGCGTTAGACGTTTCGTTCGAGAGTTATCGTGGGAACACATAAATATATATATATATATATATATATATATATATATATATATATATATATATATATATATATATATATATATATATATATATGTATATATATATATATATATATATATATATATATATATATATATATATATATATATATATATATATATATATATAAATTTTAGTGAATATCATTTTCGTATTCTAGGGACCTCAAAACAGATTTCTGCCATAGTCCCGGACTCAGATTGCGTCATGACACCTACTGTAATAGCTGAATTTCGAGTTTTCGAAATTCGCTAATATAATTGAAGATTAATATATTAAGGAGAGGGTAAGGTTTATACGTATAAAAAAGGCATGTTTTTGTTATTTTTTTGTGACGACACAGTTAAAATCTCTTTATTAAAACCAGTGGTACGTTAAAGTATAACATTCGGAGAATATTGTATAAAATTTTCACGAAGAAATATTAAAAAATACAGTAATGGCAGCAATTATTCGAACGTGTCTCGGAAAAAAGTAGAATTGCGGTGTCCCTCATAACTTGGTGCTGGATCATCCGAAATAAAAAAATTAAAGTTCATTGGTTAGATAATAGTTTTTCTCAGGTGACGCTGGGAGGGTTTTTCGAAATTTCAATTTTTCACTTTTTTGGAACACTTAGAACGGAAATACACGATTTTTGCTAAAAAAAATTGGCGAATTAGTTATTGTAAAATAAAAATTATTAACAAATTTGAAAAAAACTCTCCAGCGTTACCTCGTAAATTATGTACAGAAATAGTGTTCAAGATTTCAAATGCATCGGTGCTGTAGTTTTGAAGTTACGAGGGGCACCGACTTTGAAAACGTCAGATGTGGGGAAAACGCTTCAAAGTTTTGAACACTTAAAAATTCTTGTATAAAACTGATATAGAATACTTACTGCTAAACTAAATTTTGTACCCTACAAAATATACAGTACAGGTATAAACACGTTAGTACTTCCATTGAAATTTCTATAATATAACTGAGAGAGATATATATAGAGAGCGAAACATCTGCCAGGTAACAACAGAAATGCTTATAACTTCGTCAATTTTGCTCCAATCAACTTGAAATTTTGAGACAATATTCTTGAGACATTATGCATTCAGTTAAAAAAATACAAAAAATACAAAAAAAATTATTTTAATACCTTACTCTGCCCTTAAGAGTGTGATGAATTTACAGAGTAATAACAGCTGTGAATGAAATACACTAGACAGTACGACGGTACCGATATATGCGCATCGATGATCTTGATACCGATATATACGTATTACCTATAACCGGCTGTGAGATAACGCCATCTTTAAAAACGGGTAGAATTTAGTTGTAGGTATAATTCATTTCAAATAGCTTGACCCTTTTTCTTATGTAAATTCAATAGTAACAGGGTTCAACCCATTTGAAATGAACTCTACACCTAATATTTTAAGGTAGTCTATTGGGATTAATATTATTAATATCAGTTTTAGAGTAATGTTATTATTATTTTTCCCAGACTAGCATGTATTCGATAGTCTTGATACCGACAGATTAGTTAATACGTACCTATATTGGTGAGTTGTGAACAAAATATTGATGAAACAACATTTTTGCATAGTTTCTTTTCTTAACATTTTTATATCGATTTTCTTCGTTTCCACACAGAATATAATTTTTTTCATCAAAACAAATTGTAATTAACAGATTGTTAAAAATTTGTATTTGTATTTTAAAACATATCTCAGACAAGGATTTCGAAACAACTATCTCTCATGTGATTCATAAGTAGTATCAGAATATTACACAGGTACACTTAATTTGAAGGGATGGAAAAAATTCCAAACTTCAATATTTTTAGTTTTTTATACAATGATATCTAGAAATTAAAGGGCGTATGATTAAACAGGTTAAGTCAAAAGCTTATTGAACGGTTCCTGCTAAACCGTTTAACTGATCTTAATCAAACTTTACAAGGTGTTTGTTATCGTTAAATTTGATGGAAAAAGAAAAAAAAAATGCACAACTTTTCAAGTCCTTGAAAAATAATCACCATAAATTCTAAGGATATATCCCGATATTTCTTTAGGAAATCGATCGTAAACGAAGCTAATATTACGTGAAAGACGAATCGTTCAACCAATGAGGCAAATATTTGAATAAAACTTAATTGTGTTTCCAATAATTCGTTCCGTTCAGTTTTGCACATAGTTTATAAGTATTAACTGATGCACTCTTAGCATTTTTACATGATAATCAAACTGAATCCGAATCAATACATGTTTTCGGATTATTTTGTGCATTCGGATGTGTTTTATGAACAATTTGAAAAATTTCTGAAATTACCTTATTACCTTAACAAGCACTTCCACAAAAGTATTAAGGATCCTCTACATGTAAAGTATTCAGAGACTTCTGCATGTGAAGTACTCAGGGGCCTCCATATCAGTGGCGTAGCGTGCCTTGGAGGGGCCCTGTATCAAAATTAGTTGGGGGGCCAAATGAAGGGTAAAGATTTCTCACAAAAGAAACAAAAGTGCTTGTATTAAATTAAAATAAATATTTATTGATTATAAGTTATCGCTTCCTCCTAGAAATTGAGCTAGCCAAACAATTCAAATTAAATATACACTTTTCTTGCCTTTTTTCGGCAAATTGATTTATTAAATCATCTATAGTTGAAGACGGTTTCAGTTTTTTTTAAAATCTCTGCCTCTATAGACAATAGTGATAAGTCTGATAACCGTTCCTGCTCCATCGAAGTCGAATTTTTTATCAGTTTTAATTTTGAAAAACTTCTTTCAGCTGTTGCGGTTGTAACTGGAAGGGTCAAGAATAGAAAGCATGCTGTTATTACCTCCGGAAAACTGGATGCAAGGCTATTGAATTTTATCAACAATAATTCCATGAGCTCCTTAATGGAATGAATTTTTTGAATTTCAGATTTTAAGCATGTTTTCAGTGCAATTAATTGTTCATAAAGATTAACTGATTAACTGAGATGTCTTTACTGTATTTAGCCGACAGTTTTCCGGAAGCGTTTTTTATCACTTCACTGTTAAAAAAATATGTATTATTACAATAAAAAATATGGTAATTTTTTACAATATGTGTCTTGAAAATTACAATGTGTTAGTAAATTTAAGTAATTTAGTTGTAAAATATGAAATTTTGTGTAAAAATAAATATTCACTATAATTTTAAATTCTTTGATACTAAAACTACATACAAAAGTGGTATTTGACATGCTAAAATAGTAAAATTACATTTCGAAACGAAAATTTATTGTATTTGTAAGTAAATTACTGATCTTTTGGATGTAAATTACCGGTATCACGTGATTGATTTTGCACAATTGACGGCGTCAGTTGAGTTGACAGTGTAATTTTGCATGTCGTACGTAATTAATTTACATTGAGTAGAGTAAAATTACATCCTAAATGTAAGGTAAAACATTCTACAATGTAGTTTTACATAAAAAAATGTTCTAAACATTTCGAAATGTAATTTTACAATATTTAATGTTGGCAATTAAATGCCAACATTAAATGTTGTAAAATTTTTTAACAGTGTTCGTTTGAAGAAGATAGGAGTTTCTCCGGTTGTAATACTTCGAACATATTACTCATGTCACAAAGGCTCTGAAATCTGTTTAGTTTGAGAAATTAATATATCTAAACAGCAATAGTATACATTGACTTTGAAATATGATTCCGGGTCTGAAATTCTCTCGTATAACAGTTTTGTTGTATGTTTTTTTTCCCGAGAAGCACGAGATTAAGTGACATTGTGGATAAAATTTTACTAATTTTTGCTTACGCGCGTTAGGGGCCTCTGTCGCTCGGTGGCCCCGTATTATTGATACGGCTGATACGGCGGTAGCTACGCCCCTGCTCCATTTGACAAGTGCTCCAAGGTCTCTCAAAGGTAAATCCGGCCATGTCTGTAATATTTGCATGCGATTATAAATCGATAATAGGTATCCACACTATAACTGATTAAGACAATTTGTGCATTGGGCTCGGAACACACCCGAACTCACCCGAGTAACAGAAAAAAATTTAATTAAAATACTGTTGTGTAGGTATAATGAACCATTTGAATTGAGGTTAGGTTATACATAAAACGTACAAGTACCTATGTACCGTAAATGTACATCATCATCGTCAATGCAAAAGAACGATCTCATTTCCTAGCATGGAGATATTTTTTAATTGAATACCTGCAGGATATATTCAATAATAAAGTGAAAAGAATACGCCGGGCAAGCAAGCAAGCATGTGATTATTTTCTGATGTTGTTCGCCTGTGGTGTTGCTAATGTACTATTTGTGTTAAGGATATGTATGAATAACATACTATATTGATCTAGGACTATTTTTAGGTATATTTTGTGCAATGATGAATTATCCAGTTTTAAATTATTCCTTCATATAGAAAAATTGTAAATGTGAACTTCGTTAGATAAGAATCAAAAAGTCTCATCTGATGCTGACACATCCTTTTTTTGAAAACCTCAAGAATTTATTTTTTTATCTGCTCCTTAATATAGCATACAGCGCGTACTCTTTCTCAACCTCGTATCTGAAAAGTCCCAATTTTTGGAGACACAAAAAAACGTATTTAAGGTACTATTACTAATTGAAACGTCAAAAATGACATTATTTTCGCGATTTTAGCGAATTTCCAAAACTGGAAATTCAGCTTTTACGCCAGGTGTCATGGTGCGACCTAAGCCCGAGACCATATCAGAAATATGTTTTGAGGTCCCTAGAATACGAAAATGATATTCACTAAAATTTATATATATATATATATATATATATATATATGTATCCGCGCGATAACTCTCGAACGAAGCGTTTAATGCTTATGAAATTTTGTGTGCGAATTCGATTTTCCAAATCGTTGGATGAGTTCGTTAGCCAGACACGTCGGATGCCCAGAAGTAGGTTTTCCGGGCGTTTTTTGTCAACAAAATGAGTTTTTTGCCAGAATTAAGCAATTTTTCAAATTTTTTTTTACACTAAGCCATTGTAAAAGGTAAAACGCATAAAAAATGTTTTTATACCGTTGCTCTAAATTACTTACTTTTCGAGAAAAACTAGGAAATATGTCGTTCTCCATTTCACTCGCACTCGCATTCTTTTTTTTTCTGTCTCATTTTTTGCGAGCTAAATTCGAAAAAAGCCGCTTTATAAGTAGCGTGTCATGATTTTTTTAATCCAATTTAACGATTCGGCTATATTCTATTTCTCTGTCAGTTAAATGTTTTTATAATGTATCTCTGTTCCATTTTTTTTTACAAAAAAAATCCCGACGATATCTGTTATGTGATATGATCAGAATTTAGATTATATTTACACCTTCCTAAAATTAATAAGAGTTTGCTTCAATCGTATAAAAATTACGTTAAATCATATTCAAACAATAATATTTTTACGTAATTTTTTATCCAATTGACAATACAGTTATGATTAGAATTGTATAATCAGAGCATTCTAATATTAAATAATTTTGCACATTCAATTTTTTTTTTTAACAAAGAAAAATTTTTTTAAATTTTGACACATTCTTTTATGAAATTTCGATTAAGAAATATTAAAAAATTTTAAAGTGAATCATTTAAAAAGAGTTAAAAATAAATTAAAAAGGAAACATTTCTCTATTTTAACATATTTGTAAAGAAAATTTTACAGTTTACTTACAGTTTTTTGAAAAAATGTAATAACATTTTTACATACAATAAAGATTATATTTGAACGGTAGGAAATCCACAAATTTTTTTTTATTTCTTTAATTAATTATTAAATTTGGTTTTAGAAGAAAATCTTCGTCTAATTCGCTCCAAGCCGAAAGTATAGCCACTAATAAGGACATTCCACTGTTAAAATAGATGGAAAATATATTGAAATTTATTTAATGAAAGCCATTCATACACATTTTTAAAATATCCTTTTGAATTATATAACAAATAAAATCTGTGTAAAAAAATCTAATTGACGTGTTTTTTCTCAATTTGCTAATATTAAGTAAGGCTCGTTAATTAGGGAGTGATTGTGTTAAAATTTTAATATAAAATATGGTAACTTTAACCCTCTTTAAAAGAACATTTCGATTTTAACAATAAAAAAATTTTAAAAAGTGTTTTCGTTTTTCCCGGATTACCAAAAACTGTTCATAGGCATATCTGTGACTAAAGTTGCCTCCCTTTCTTAAGAAAATAAAGTATTTTTAAAATTTTGTGCAAAAGAATAAAACACAATTAACGAAAAAAAAGTACGCGTTTCCATATTTTTAAGATTTTGTAGTACAAGAAAATCCTTATAAATTCATCATATCTGTTATTGCATTTACTAGCTTTTACGCAATTTAATAAACAAAAGTCTGAAAATGGACGTAGAATCTCACTGTTATTAATTATTATGTCTTAGTCTTTTGAAAAATTATTTTTTGAACTAAAATAAGAATAGGAGGAATATAAACTTAGGGGTAAACGACAGGAGTATATAAACTTTATTTTAGATTCTACGTTTATTTTTACAGAAAATCATCAAGTACCTATTATTTCTTTTTTGAATGTATAAATACAAAAAGTTCGAAATTATTTTATATTAGAATTTCAATTTTGGTCGACCCTACGGGTTGTCCCCATTTACTCTTTTCTCGTCTCTTTTGACCCCAATTTTTCATAGAGAAGAAATTATACGATTTTTGTTAATTTTTCAAAAACCACCGATATTTTTAAATTTTTTTGGATACTGCTGATAAAGTGACCATCTTCGCGTAAATTTTTAATATATTAAAGATTAGGTACTCATAAAATAAATACAAAAAAATACGGTGTGAAGTCGGAATGCGTACCTATTCATCCTTGTCTACGGTAGCACATTTTTTATTGACATAAATATTAGAAACGCAGGAAAAGAGACCAGGAATCAACATAGAAGTGGATTATGGTACGATATATTTTCTGAAAAAAGTGCTTAGGACCAAAGTTATAGAGTTCAAAGTGATGCACTTGATGATCTTGAAGCACTTGACTCTCGTGATGCACTTGACTTTGAAGTTGACCTTGAGGTCAATTTCCAAAGTCATTTGAAAATCATTTAATATTTTTCAAAAGGAGTAGTTTACTTTTCATCCCTAAATGGTTCAAAGTATATTCGAACGAATTTCACATGCAAGATAGAAAATAAGTGATCAAGAAGTAATTTTGAAAAATACTTGCTCAATCGCAATCGGAAAAATAATAGTTAATCATATGTTGAATTTAATTCCTAATATGATAACTATAGAGTAGCAATAAAAATTTTAAAAAATTTTGAAAATTTCTAATATAACATAAAGTTAATGTTTAACTTACAATTGGAGTGATATTAAATCTTTTCTTAACTTCTAAAATTACTTACAAAAATGTTTTCTTCTAATTTTTTCTATAAATTTGCGCCTATTTTTTCATTTCGTCAGGTTTTTATTTTTTTTATTTTAGAAAAATAACGCAACAAATCAATTTTGAAGATAGATTGAGTCAATACATGAAATTACTGCTTATAGGTACAGGATATGGTCAAAGTTCGGCAATGGCTAATCATTTTCAACTGACCTTGAAAATCGATTTCAGGGTCACTATCAAGTGCATCGCTTTAAATTCTACAAATTTGGTACTCAGCCCTTTTTTCAAAAAATATGCCGTTTCAAAAATATTTAGCTATAACTGTTTTCATCTACAGAGGTTGAATGGTGTTTTCTACCCCTAAAAAGCGTATTTAGCCGAAATAAAAAAACACGTATTTAATATTTTTCGCTGTTTAATAAGTATGTTAAGTTTCATTCAAATTGGCAAGTATTAGTTGGGTAGTGTTATTTGTCAGAATGTTTTGCCGATCTAGTTTTTTCAATATTTCTTTGCTCGTTTTCAGAATTTGTATTTTAATTTCTACGGACAAATAACTCATTCTTTTCTTCGATTTTAGTAACTTTTATTTGCTGATGTTGACCATTAATTGATCGAAACATATCAAATATTTTTCAATGATTTTTTTAGCGAATGTCGAAAATTTTGAAAATTTTTTCACCGTTAGTAAGTTAAAGTATTTGAATTCATTAAGTAATTAAATGATATCCACAAGAACCTTACGGACTACCATAAGTTATATGAGATCCCTAGGACCCGTTTTTTACTGTTAGGATAAACTTTTTACTAAAATTATTTTAGATGAATAAAGGTTATGTTGTATGAGTTCCGCCAGGGTTTACTGATCCCATTATTGTAAAAAATAAACTAACCGACCGATTTTGAAAATTTTTTCACTGTTAGAGAACTAAATTATTTTAGATGGATACAACTATGCTGCACAAAGTCCGTTCGGGTTCTTGGGTCCCAAAAATATCAAAACTAATTACCCAGCTGATTTTAAAAAATCTTTTACTCTTAGAAAGCTAAACTATTTTAAATAGGTACAGTTTTTAGATGAGATCCGCCAGTCCCCAAAATTTGGAAATTCGCTATGTTATGCAGATGCTGCGACAGGGGTATTTTTTCTTGGCTCGTTTATTAAATATTTACATGAAACTTTTTGATCATACATTTATAATGAATAACTATAGAAACAAAAAATAAATTTTTTCTTGTCACTCTTCCTTCCGCATATAGAGGGCATCAAAGTTTGGTCTTTAAAAAAAGCGTCGTCCATGGCGGACAGATAATCTCAGGATTGAGAAGTCTGAAATAAAAGATTCAAAATGAGTTAGTTAAAGGAACTGCTCTTACAGGGTAATCCACCACCGAAATGGAAAAATCGAAAAAAAAAACAAGATGGCGGCTCATTGAAAAAAAAAAGTTGAAAAATCGACCCTTTTTCCCCTCTTCTTTTTTCGCGTATAATTGAACAAAAAATTTTTTTGGTGAAATTGTGGTAAATTACGCTGTAAGATACATAATTGAAGCATAGTACAAAATTTGGTTAAGATCGGTTCAGTAGATCCGGAGATTATCTGTCCGCCGTTTGAAAAAACATGATTTCGAGTAAAACGCGTTTAAAGTTTTTTTTTTTTGTGAAAAAGTGTTGATAATATTGAAAAAATAGAGTTTTAAAACTTACAATCAAGGACTTACACCAATTCTTGAAACTATAAGGAGTCGAAGAATGATGAAAAAAAAAAAATTCGATTTTTTCAAATTTCTAATTAGTAATAGTACCTTAAATCTGTGTGTTCATCATTATGAACTTAAGATTTATGCTAATTACACTCTTTGATGTTGGCTACCTACATATATAAATATATATAGATAAATATATATATATATATATATATATATATATATATATATATATATATATATATATATATATATATATATATATATATATATATAATATTTAATGTTTTTTGTGTGTCCTAAAACATGCAGTTTTTGATATACGAGGTTGAGAAAGAGTACGCGCGATATGTTACATTGTATAACATATTTAATGTTAAAAAATATTCTTTAACATCAAATTTCGGATAATTAAAGCTAAAAATGTTTGCCTGGGAGAAAGTTTTGACCCAATAGAATATTTTGTTAATGCACCATTTTTTTACTATGCTGGATATTGCCTTATAGTTATTATCTTCTCATCTGTATTAGAAAAAGTTTGTTGTGTCTTCCTTTAATTCTATCTTCATAACAAACTTTTAATGTCCATCAATGTTAGTAGAATGTTTTCGAAATTATGTAGGTTAATTTAAAAAAGTATTTCGATGTCAATTTATTTATTTTTGAGCTCAGAAAAGGTTTTCGACTGACTTAAAAATTAGCTACATAACATGTTCGCTTAAGGTACCATCACAGTGTAGAATTTTGAAAAAATTAATTTTTATTTAGTCTTATCTTAAAGTACATACAGTTATACATGTTCTCTCAAAATTTCAAATTGAAATTCGAATTATTACGGTCGCTACGACCACGGATCAATGGATTCAGGCTAAATACAAAACTCTGTGGATCGATTGGCGCCTTTCGGCGTGATGTTATACCACTTTACATTTAGCCTTTTCATAACCAGTGAATGTATAAGATCAATTGTTATCACCACAGTATCACATTTTTGTTGAAACAATGATTTGAAACAGTTTTGAGACAAACTTTTAACGCGTATGTCTCGAAGTGCCCAGTTTAAAAACGATACTCACTCTCAGAGGGAAAGTTTCCAAGCTATAAATGTGAAATTTTATGTGAAATATGAATATTCTTTATTCAATTCTCCATGTTCCTATGAAAGCTTTTTTTTTGAAATCTTCCTATTTTTTCACACGGAAAACTGTTAAAAAAAGGCCTAAATTTTGTACTATTTATTCAAACTGCCGCCATTTTTTCAAATTTCAGAAAAAAAGAAAAGACCACCAAACAAAACAAGAAGGAACATAGCGGCTTCCTACAGATTGATAATTGATTTGATTTTTTTTTCGGGTGAAAACTGCGGCCACAATCATGGGGCCCAATAGCCACCCTTTTTTAAAGATACTTTTTTCAAAAAATTATAATAATTATAAAAAATAAATAAAATTGAATAAAAAAAATTATTGTTAAATAGTGGTATTAATCGTAAAAAAAATTCATCCCCATTCCCCCATCCTCCATTCGAAAAAAAATTGCGAAATTTTTAACTATTTTTCGGCCGGTCACACTGTGATGGTACCTTAAGAAATTGAAATTCTTTTTAAAAATCTATATATTTCTAAGATTCTTAATCAACATGGTTAGTGTCAAATGTTTGTATATTAGGTAGGAGGAAATTGTACATTTAATAGGCCCGTGCCTTTATTCCAATAGACAAATGTGACATTTCTACAAACATATTTCTACTGTGCGCGTACCATAAAATATGTCAAAATATGTCAGAATTCTATTCAATTTTAATTCAATTCAAAAACGCAAAGTACTGGCCTAAGACATTAATTATAAATGTATTACCCTAAATCCGTCTTGACCCGGACACTTACTTAAATAATGTAATAACAAGACTTCAAAATATTTTGTGGGAAGGGAGAGGGGGCAATGCATATTATGCCTCTATGAAGTAAACACACGATATGACACCAGAAGGTGGCATAAACCGTGTAATTCTGAGGGGAATATTAACGTATGGATAGTGGGAGTTACAGCTGGTGCGAATCGCGGCCATAGTGTGATAAACTGATGTGTCCGGGTCTAAACGGATATACATATATAGCAAGTATTTTTTTATATATACCTACATCGAATATAACTTCAAACATCATTAAATGATGCGCGATAAAATTCTGAACACATACATATTAAAACTAAAACAATATGACAATTATGACGAAAATTACATGTCTAAGTTAGACACACATTTTATTTCTTTAAAAAACTGTAGGATATTAATTCTGTAAAATGAGATAGTAAATGTTGAAATCCGTAGTTTTTATTGGTACAGCTGTTTAGAGGATGTTTTTCTCTCTCTAATGACGTCAAGAACAAATGTTTATTGTTGCAAATTAATGTAGAAATTATTTGCTTTGAAGATTGGTGCAAAGTGTCCGGGTCTAGACGGTTTTACGGTACAGTAAATTAATGGTTAAAATAAGTAATAACGGTACCCTCGAAAAACTCTAGACAACAAATTAAATAATTATAATTAATTATGTTAAAATATTATTGTAAACTTTTATATTTCTTAAGAATTCTATCGGGAAAATAGTTTCCTTAGAAAAATTTTTAAATTTTGTGTAATTATTATATGTAATGTGCTGATTAAAACTTGTTTTGGGACAGGAACGGAAAAAATCGATGCAAAAGTGTGCGTCAAAATTCGCTACTCCATTTGAATTACATCATAGTTGGATTCACTTATATTTCATATTGTCAAATAGCTACAAATATTAACAGAAGCCCAATGCAATTTGAAGACGATTCGCTGTTCAGTTTCTGAGATAACTAATAGGAAAAAACTATACAAAAATGTTATTTTATCATTATTTTGTTCACATTCACTGATATGGATATACTATATGTGCGTACATATCTGTTGGTCTGCTGGTATCAAGGTTATTAAGTGCATGCTAGTACGGAAAAAAATAACAACATCACTCTAATACTGATGTTAGTAATATTAATTCACAACATTGTATACTTACAGGTCTTAATAGAATTTTCTTGACAGTATCGGACTGTAAATTTTATACACAAAGTAAACCATTAACAAAACGAAAATTATAATATATATTGCTAAGCGCTCCCGTCATTGTATAATTTTTATGGTAAACGTTTACATTTACACCAGAACTTCTTAAAGTGTGACATAGTCCGGACACATACATGAAATGCACACTTATCGAGACACAGATTGGCGGCTCACAAAAATCTGTATTATAAAAATGTCATTTAATTAGAATCAGTGTTGGCATTACTTTAGTTTATTATTAGTTAACTAAAGAAATTCTAGAATATGCTATTTGTCAACTAACAAAGATATCGAAAAACCAGTTGCTCCATTTAATTGGTCATCGAAAATGAGACCAAGTATCTCATTTTGATAAATATTCTGAATATTCTATTCGTCAATCAGCAAAGAAGAAAATATTTGAAAACATTTGGTAACTTTTGCTGTTTAGCCTCTTTATCGATGGTCAGTTCAATGACGAAATCAGTTTTTCGGTTTGTTTACGAAGAGATCATTTTAGAACGTTTGTTAAAATGGGATATTTGGTTTACATTAGTTTAATTTCAGTTGGACAATTAAATGGTGCAATAAGTTTTTCAATATCTTTGGTAGTTGACAAATAGAATATTCTAGAACATTTGTCAAAATGTGCTATTTGATCTCTCTATTGATGACTAGTTCAATGGCAACGTTTGTTTTTTGATATTTTTTCTAGTTAACGAATAGAACATTCTAGAATTTTTGCCAAACTGCGCTGCTTAATCTCATTTTTAGTGATTAATTCAATAGTGAAGTCTGTTTTTTGATATCTTTGCTCACTGATGATTAGAATATTCTAGAATTTTACGTTACTCATTTTGCATTTGCATATTATATATACAAAAAAAATTTAAAATTTTTAGAGGCTACGAAACCCTCAAATAATGTTACCCGTGGCCCTGACTCTGTCTTGGTACATAAATTTTCACTAAAAGAGTTAAACGATAATATATTTGTGAGAGGAGAACCCGACTAGATCGCTGACGTCACTACGTAAAATCGGAGTACGTACCATTAGATGTCCACTGTAAATAAAGTTTGAAAAAATTTTATTTTGTTTTAAAATATTTTAAATTTTAATTAATTTTAAAACCGTCACTGTTTTTTATTGTTTACATCAAACTTACATACACATATGCAAACGACTACGTATTGTACTTGTTATCTCGTGAGTATGTATGTGTGAAGTCACAGTCTGAGAAGTTCACACTCTGAGAAGTTCTGCTGTACATTTACCATAAACTTATTGTTTTGCATGTATCTATTCTGTGTATATATATTAAGTATTAATGTAGGGGTTCCCAAACTGTGCACTGCGGCTGTCTCGCTAAAAAGGGAAAATAAGGTTAATAGTTTCAGGCCCGGTGAAAGTAAAAACAAAAGTGGCTGTAAAACTGTTCTCTTTTTTTTGCTCCCCATATTTTTTGAGATAAAATAAAGAATAAAAAAATTTGGGGGACAGGTCTACCCACACTGTCAGCTTCCCATTGGGTTGTCCTTAAAGACTAGAGACTACTGTACATAAATACTTCTCTTTTCATTTCAGGCGACTCCTCCCCTGGGCCTCCGATAGAGGCCTTCCCCCTTGCACCATACCGGGGGCTTCGCCTTCTGTACCTAAGGGTGGGGGCTCCACCCTTATCAAACAAATGATAACATCATTTGTTCTCCAGATATGCGAGACAAAATATATTTACAAAATATACGAACTAACGAACGCACACACAGATATCACGCTAAAAACGATAGATTCGGATTCTTGTGACCTTGAAACGTGGAGATATGTCAAAATTAGCGATTCGTAAAATCGGACCCATTACAATAACTTCCTATGGGAAGTTAAAAATTACCTGGGTAGAAGTCTTTTTTTGCTCGTCACTTATATTTTAGAGAAGATCTAGTTGAAAAATGTAGTTTTCGACTCCTTTGGACACGATTTGTACATTAAGGAAGCTGCAGGTGTAAAAATTTTGGAAACCCCTATCCTATTTACTATGTTGATAAAAAGAGTATACTAAATAATGTATTGACGACGCGACGCGACGAAGCAAAAGTACGCCTGCAAATGATAAATGGTAAAAAGCTTTTAAAGTGATAGGTTGAGTGAGTGCTATGAACGTCCAAAAATAAAACCAGTTCAAAGACAAACTAAAGTGCACACACCACGTCTAATGTAGGTATATAAAAGTGTTAACTACTAGTATGAAAGTTGTAAGTATGCAAAGTTGGTAGGATTTGGAATTGTAAAAATTTTATTTTTTTTGTATCTAATAATTTTTTTTCTTAAAAATATAGCAAAAAATTCACACAAATGTGTGTTGGACACATATTAATTCAGGGTTCCTCAGTGGCTAGAGTGTCTCACAGCTTTTGGAATAAAATATAAACATTGAAAGTTCGATATTACACAACGCGGCTAAAACGAGGGTACGTGAAATTATTTTCTTTAATATTGAAAAAAATTTTCCTTAATATTGAAAAATTTCATTCATTGGAGACCATTTTCACAACTGTAAATTACTTTTTGAATTTTCGGAAATTTGTTTATCTATGTCTCCGAAAATTACCGACACAATTTAACTGAAATAATTTTAGTTGATTTTTTTTTAGCAAATGCTAGTTTTTATAATATTTTTAGATTGTTTGGATCAACAATTTGAGGATTACTTAGGGTTGAAGCTGAGTATTTCGCAAACAGATTTTCAAAATGAAAAATGGTAGAAGAAACCTCAGCTTCATTTTAGGAGCCCTTGTTTTACGATATTCAATACAGGACAGTACTAGCAGAAATTTAAAAAAATTTTGCCGAAAATTGAATCGTATCTCTAACTGTAGCATGTACCTACATGGAGAGAAAAATTATATAATTTTTGTAGATAAAATTTCAGAAAAATTACCATGCTCTCTTATAATGCGTGCGCGATCGACGACCAAAATAAAAAATATGTGCTAGCATGGTAAAATTTAATGTGGTAACACAACTTTTATCACATTCTTATGCATATATGTTATAGTTTAATTCTTGTTGTCGTACTCTTTCATTTGCGCATCTGACCCGCAACCTTATGTTGCTTGGGCGGTACCTGTAAAAACTTCGAACCTGTAAGAGCTTTATGACGCATAAAAAAATGATTGCCAACAATATATTCTAATACTAAAGATAGTGTAGTAACAAAATGATGAATTAAACGGTGACATTCCCGTCCTCTAACACAGTGTAATGAATACTGCTTGCTGCTTGTAACACAGTCTAATGGATAAAGGTGCTTGGTCCGACCCGTCCGACCAAGTTGGTCGTCCAAACCTATGGTTGACTATGTGACTTGTTATGAGTGAGGTACATTTCAACAGCGTTCACAACAAACACAACCTTCTTTCTATTTTTTTCTTTCTACTATTAGCAGATAGCATTTCGAATATTATAATACAGCATGGTAATTTTTGTAAGAAAAACAATTAAAAAATATTTTTTTGTCGGCAATGGAACTTTTTACTGTGCTGTTTTACAAATTTTACGGAACTAATATTACGGAAACAATATTCTATCCTTTAAATTTTCTGATTAATTATAATTTTTATATTTTTACCGTACAAAATTGAATATGTTCGCCTTTTACACGTCGATTGTAGCGCTGAGCACAGTAATTTTTATATGAATTTTCTCTCCGTGTACATTGAAAATTCCATACTTTCGAAATAATTTGGAAGAACGGGGATGTGATGGACAGACGGACGGACAGACAGACAGGCCTGAAAAAGACTCATTTTAAGCAAAATATGAATTTGTTTAGATGATTTGCCAACACTTCTACCATTACACTTTTTATTGAACATATGTTTTTAGGAAAATTGTGGCAATATTTAATTTTGTATAAACACGCTTTTTTAAAGCCCACCATGTACTGTTTATTTTTCTTTTGTTAATTTTAATTCCCTTATTTCATAAACCTCAGATACATTTTGTTCCAGATCCAGATCCCTCACCTCATGCTTTCATTCTAAAAATACATTGCCTACAATTCCAATTACTTAACATTGCATTTATATTATATAAATACCACTAATAAATATATATTGTATGTGAAACCAAACAATGAAAGTCAATAATGAATGGTTGAGAAATGTCGGGAAGTTGGTAGACATTTAAAACATCTTTCAGGCCCCAAACAGCAGACCACAACCTCAACATTATATAACAACACAACAAAACAGAGTACATTTAGTTATCATTGACGAAAATGGGAAATCAGCTACCAGCAAGCACAACACAAACTGGAAGCTCCCAGTAGTGGGTAGTATTGGAAATTATTGATTATTTGTTTGTTTTTCTGTCGATAGAGTGTGTTTGTATGTAGTAGAGACGGTAGCTATTTATTCAGTGATTTATTATCGTAACATTGAAATCGTTACATTTTCGCAAACAGTCGACACTCACAACAAATAAATGATGAGAAGAAAATGTCTTCTTCACATGTAAAGTTTATTTTTCATTTTTACACTTGAACGGACATTTGATCTTTAATTTTTTAAGCATGCCACAAAAAAATGGTGAATTGTTGAAAGGAAAGTATTGAGGTATTAATTATTAAATTAGAATTTTATTGTACTTCATCGGGATAATCTACTTTTTTTTAAAAGCTTTTATCTAACTTGCTATGTTAGTACGTTGGTTTAGATCAAATCGTGGAATCAAAATTTAGACAACTTCTAATTGAGCTAGGGGTTCCAAATTTTGTATACTTGTCTAACCTTGATGACAATGCAATATTGTATAATTAGTTTTTCCTTAAATCGACCCAAACCAAAATTGTTGATTTTTAGTCCTATGCAATTTTTTTGACATTTCGAATTGTCAAATATTGTCCACTGATTTTATATTGCAATTTTCTGTTTCCATAGTTATATTTGATTAGGGTAAATTAACCGATTAAAATATAGATAAAAAAATTACTTCTTTAATTTTTTTTTTAAAATTAATTGCGACCAGACTAAAAAGTAGACAATAAATTAAAGTAAAAAATATGTTTTTTTTAAGAAAGAGCTTTTATTTAAAAATGGGCTAAAGAGAATAAAATAACTATTGAGTGAAGTTTGAAGCAATATGCAACATAATTTATAAAAGCTTGAGGCGTTTAATTAAGTTTGGTTACTAATGATAAGTATGATAAGATGAAAAGTAAAAGAGCTACACTTATATCCAAAACATCCAAAACAGAAATTTAATGATAACGCCTCAAGCTTTTATAAATTATGTTGAGTATTGCTTCAAACTTCACTCAATGGTTATTTTATTCTCTTTAGCCCATTTTTAAATAAAGTCTTTTTCTTAAAAACCATTTTTTTTTACTTTAATTTATTAAATCATAAAAAAAGTTTGCTTTATTTTCTGATTTTTTAATGTTTTTGATTTAAAATTCCCAAAGTGATTGAAAACATTATCCGGATCGACCGGGAATCAAACCCACGATCTCCCGGTAACTAACCAGGTGTGTTCGCCATTACACCAACGATCCTGTGCTCGACAGCCTCCCAACACAGACAATCATTCAATCACCTATGTGTATTGATACTCTCTCTAATGCGAGAAACAGTTACACTTTTTCAATTTCAAATATTATCGAGTGCCTGTAAAACATTACTACGTATGACAAACTTTTGTTTGCATTTAAACACACGCAGTATTCATATGTTCGCTTATCGTTCAGCTAAACTGAAACTTTAAGCACTCGACTTCCTTGTTAACATGAGCAAAAATCACATGTAAATGCAAACAAAAGTTTGTCATACGTAGTAATCTTTCACAGGCACTCGATAATATTTTAAATTGAAAAATTGTAACTGTTTCTCGCATTAGAGAGAGTACCAATACACATAGGTGATTGAATGATTTTCCGTATCGAGCGGCTGTCGAGCACAGGATCGTTGGTGTAATGGCGAACACACCTGGCTAGTTACCGGGAGATAATAAGTTCTATTCCCGGTCGATCCAAATAATTTTTTCAATCACTTTGTGATTTTTAATTTACATGTGGTTTTTGGTCATGCTAGCCAAGGAAGTTGAGTGCTTAAAATTTCAGTTTAGCTGCACGATAAATGAACATATGAATACTGCGTGTTTTTAAATGCAAACAAAAGTTTGTCGTACGTAGTAATGTTTCACAAGCATTCGATAATATTTTAAATTGAAAAAATGTTTTTGAAGATAAGGAAAATTTGATGCCAAAAATGGAATTTCATTATTTGGAAGCAGCAGAAATTTTTCAATCGTGAGTATTAATCCTAACTAAGATTATAAATGTCAAAGTGAGTTCCAAACGTGTAACTAATCGACTTTTAGCTTTGCACAGAGATGGCTTGAGGAGCAAAGAATGTTATAGGTTATTTTTACCCTAGGAAAATATTTTATTTCTATGAGAAAATTCCAAAAAAAAAATAACAGTTGTCAGTAGTGACACAATGTAAGTATACTCTGTATTTAAAGACTTGATGTCATAATTATTCTAAGAATCACGCGGGCGAAGCCGCGGGAAAATGTTAGTGCCTACATTCTACATAAGCCCAAACTGAGTTCAAAATGAACTGATGAACATTTACTAGGTTTTGAATATATAGTTGAACTCTTTTTTATGCGGTGGATAGGGGGCGCATAAAAAAAATCGCACAAAAAAAATATATTCAAAAACATCATAAATAGCTATGAAAAGTATAGTTCGATCCAGATTGTACAAAAAACTGTTTTTGTGCGGTTGGTCGGGACCGCATAAAAAAAGTTTCATCGAGAAAACATCACTGAAAACTTAGAAATTTCCTTAGAAGTTGTTTCTATAAACAAGATAAAGCATTAATTTACACGTAGAAACATTTTATTTCAATTTTATAATATTATGAAAATTTTGAAAAATACAACTTTAACAAAATTAAATGATGCAATAACTTATGTATGTTCTTATGCAATGTATTGATTAAATGCTTAAAAGGCGTTAAAAAGTAAAATGCTTAAAAGGCGTTAAAAATTATTTTTATCAAAGAAAGTTATTATAGTAATTGTTTAAGTTTCTTACTGTCTCGTGATTTTGATTCACATTATGCGTTTTAATGGTTTTTACTTTTTACAAACCGCATAAAAAAAAACAGCATAAAACCAGCTGTATGTATATTCAGCCGACTTAAAACAAAGGCTCAAAGACTAAAACATTGCCACAAATCACACAAAGTTTATAGCTATTTATTTATTTATTTATTTATTTATTTTGGCACATCAAACGTTTTCGTATTTACAGTTTAGTCCGCCGCCGCAAAACATTAGGAATTCCTGTTATAAAACTGAAAGAGACAAAAAGTCGATTGAATTGAACCGGAAAAGAAATGTTCTTTCAAGAATTCAGTTTGTTTTGAAAACAAAGGTCATAGGTTTCTGAATATTCCCAAAATACTTGTAAAGTAAAAGGATTTGTTTAATTTCTTATAGGTACACTACCTTCGTTCAAAAACTTTCCGTTTTTAAATTTGAATCAGAATTAAGAATGATTTTCTTTTTTTGAAGTTTTGTTATTTTGGTTATACATAATCGTTGGAAATACCTATAAAAAGATTTTCATCGGAAAATCATTCTGAAGGTACTGTATATTTTTCCATGCATTAAACACGATAGTAAATAGTGTCCATGCAGTTGATTGTATAAATGTTTCTCTGCTGCTAGTTTTCAACATTGATGTTATTGTTACTGTAAACGTATTGCCATTTTGTTAAATGGGCAATTTAACTCGAGTAACTGTAAGTACTATAACTATAATACCATTACTTTAGAAGTTAAAATGCAAAATAAACTGACAGAGTTAGCAGAATTGCAAGGTTTCAAACATTATGTAACGTGTGAAATTGCATGTGTATAGGTCAAATCAACTAAGAATGGTCTGATGTTCTTAACAAATGAAACAAAATTAGACGTACAACATTAAGTTACTATAGTTGCTCTAATATATAACTAAGTATACTTAATTTTACCTTAATTTATTGCATTTGTTTTCATTTTTATTTCAGCCTTTGTGCCGAACACATTATTCCCAAGGAGCGGTTCTAAATTTTGCTCAAGATGAAACTTCATGGTAGAGGTGTAGAAGAATGTAATTATTGATAGTGACACTATTCAGGATGTCTACTGTAATATAAAATAGTAGAAGTAGTTTATTAATCCTGATTATATTCGATTTTTATGTGTGTTAATACTGTAAATTAGATAGAAAAAAGCTCATTGAAATGTCTGGAGCCGACATTATGAGAAATCACTTTCAGAAAACAAATAATGTTAATAAAATAAAAATGGTAACAAAAAATTTTCATAAAATCCATTCACACAATAATAACTTTCGATTTATTTGATAAAATATTGTGGGGTCGAAAGTTTTCATATAAATTTAATATGTAAATGGGAAGAAAATTCGTAGTAGTAGATAATTGTAAAAAAAAGCTGATCCCTTACTATTTTTCTATCTATATAGAAAATAAATATTATATATCAAATAAAATAAATGCAAACAAAAATTCCGAAATATAACAATCGTTACAAATATAGATTTTATAAACACAGACACATTTTCAGATTCAAATTTGTTCAAGATATTCGAGCAAAAAAATTCGTTTGGTTAAAATAGTGAAAAAATTTGATTTTATTCTCTTGTTTACCATACATATACTTTACATACGGTTGAATTTATAGAAAACTAGCTGTTACCCGCGGCTTCGCAGGCGTGAATTTCATAATTTAGCAAAGGTAGTTCCTTTTAGGTATAATAGTTTGCTAAAATATTTTGTCCCTATGTTCTTATCATAAGTTGAAATGATACGCTTTATTTATTGGTAAGCTGACTCATCAGTCCTAATTTCCCCCTTTGGCTAGTTATCTAGGAACAGTTGAAGATTTTCAAACATTAATTTATGTTTGACCTCCTTTGACTAGGCCCTCCAGTTTCATTCGTGTAAAATTATCTTATCTTAACTAATTCTTTAGGTGCTTCGCTTCGTTCGCCAAACAGTTCAAAATTCTGTAAAAGGTTAATTCCATGTAATGCTTCGCTCCACTCGCCAAACGACTCGAAAGTAACCATTAACATATCTAATTTTCACACTCTGAGATACTTCCATAGATGCCCATATTGATGGTTTTAAAATTAATTCAATTTTTGATCCTTTTCGGGATTCCAGAACCCTGGTGGACTTTTTAAAATTATGTTCAGTTTCTCCGTAATTAAACTTTATTATTATCTATTACTTGTTTCCAAAATGAAAATTTAGTTAAAAAGTTTTGAAGTTAACATTTTTAAATATTATTTTTATCGTAACCTAGGTAATCTTCTGTTTTTCTTTCTTTTGTTTCCGTTTATTGTTAAATTAGTATTTTTGGTATATCAACTTTTGTGTTGAATATATCAACCCCCTTAAAGGATATTGTGATAACTTTGACCGAGAATGTTGTCGATGTTGAGATGATGATGCGTCTGATGAATAAATTTATAATATTTCACTGAAATTTGTCCCGTGGTTTTTGTGTCAGCCGTGCCTATAGAAAACCTAATTGATAATTTTATTATATAAATTCTATGTAACTTCCAAAATATCAGTTTTAGACATTAGAATATCTGATAGTAATAGATAGACTACATTTTTTTTACATAATTATGATAAAAAATACAGGTGATTCATTTGAAAAAAAAAATTGAATAAGCAAAAAATTTTTAAAAAAATGGTTTATGTGACCAGCCTGTATCAAGTCAAAAAGCTGAAATGCCACTGTCACATAGAATATTAGTAACAATTTCCAGCGAATTCAAATTTGTTGTCAAAAACACTTCAAATAACAAAATTGATGTCAACTTCCGGTATGACCGGAAATGGCAGTAACTTAAAAATATTTTAATTAAAACCTGCATAATTGAAAACTTCTATAACCAAATTTTCAAAAATCTAATTTACTTAGAAGACCATAAACTTTTAATGAAAATTCTATTTGTATCACCTGTACATAACCATTTAGGAGATTACAGTAAAATGTTGCCAAGATTGATCGGGAGGTTAGCATCTATATTTCCTGTAAATTTCAACTCAGTAGCTTTAATAGTTTTTGAGTTAAATCGGTTCCTACAAACCGACAGACAGACAGACAAAAATTTTTTTAAAGTTATATTTGGTATATGTCAAATTTGGTAACAGGGAAACATACTAATACCTAAAAATTCGAGAATTACAGACAGACACTTCCATTTTATTTATAGGTATTGATATTTTCAGAATACTAAACAAAAACAAACACAAATCATTTTTGTTTTGTGAAAAAACAAAAGAAAAGCATGAAAAAAATATTTAATGAAAACCCATAAATTGTTGAATTGGATATTTTATTGTTAAATACACACACCGGCATAATTAGCGGAACATAAAAAAGTATAAAAACCTATTTATTAAACAAAGTTGGCTGTTTTTTTTCATTTTCACTTAAAATAATATTGAAGTAATGAATCAATTGACTTTTCACAGAATTGTTCTTATTTATTATTGATGCAAATCTTTTTAAGAGGTCTGTCACTTTTGAACTCAAATACTGCTTTTTCTCAATGTGGTCGAGCTTCAGACTACCGTAATTAGAGAAGGGCAAAGATTGCCTCAGGGGACTATAGATTACATCATTCTGAGTACAGCAAGACGAATGGAAGCTTTGATAAGAGCACGGGAGGAACCAGGCGGTATTAAAAAGCTGCGTTTCATTTTCAATTTGTTAAATAATCTTGAATTTAAATGATTCTTAGACGACATAAGATTTCAAAAGTTTAGCATTTCATATGTGTTAATTGCTTTTGCTAACAAAAATAAAGGTATATCGACTTGTGAACATGTAATTTTAAGTTTTAATTATTTTAATATTATTATTTTAAAAACAGAAAATGGCGCTTCCATAAAATATCAGCTTAAGTATTCACATAACTTCTGATTTTATATGTACATATAAAGGTGGTATAAAACATTATACCTAAATGACAATTATAAAATATGTATAATTATATGAAATATTATACATAAAATGTCAACCATACATACAATTGCATTTTCTTTATTTTTTAATCTTATTAGAAATTGAACAAATTGAAATGTGTCAAATGTCGCGTTAGTAATTGGCACGCACAACTTATCTTTAAAATAATAATAATAATATGCACATGATCTTTCTTAATATTTTCAGTTTGCGCCATTTTGATTTTCAAAAAATCGAACTAAAATAGGATTACAATCTATTTTTATAAAAATCGTTTTGAAATCGAAGGCAATACGATCATAATTGCATTACCGGCTTACATATCAATTGTTTTGACTGGTATAAGACGGTTTGAATTAGAACAATGATAGTAAGAATAATAATAGTAACAAAATCAAATATTTACATTCTTTTTATAGTGCGTATTTATGAATTAACATTGTCAAATATAAATAACATATACCTATATATATATATATATATATATATATATATATATATATATATATATATATATATATATATATATAAAATATTGTTATTTTAATATCAAAAAACTTACCCCTAAGGATAATAAGAATTAACAGGAACGAATGCAATACTCAACAAAAATCGATTTAAAAATTCGTCAAGTGCCTGTTTTTGACACGCACTAAGTAATGTCACCTCAGTGAAAGTGTTAATTTATGATTTTTTGGCTCGTTTTTCAAGTACAGTGAGAATACAGCCCTCTTGCGTTTATACAATATCCATCTAAACTCTATAGCCCTATTTTGTTTATTCAATATGCATGTACAACTCTATAATAATGTTTCCCCCACTATGATCACACAACGATATTAATATGTCATCCTTCGATGACATAATAAATGGACGTTTCAGAAAAAATTATACACTTTGACAGATGGCTGAACAAAACAAAAATACATATCTACAAACCCAGTGTACAGAGGTACAGCAACTATCTCTATCATGAAATCTATAATGTGCATTTCTGTGCACATTAGGCTACGTAATAGTCACTCTGTCAGTAGCAGTCGCTGAGTGTAGGTCAGTCACAAGACAATGGATTTGATTGTTGTTAGCATTGTTAAACCCCCACACGTAGCGTTGTGGTATCACACATATGTATGCGAAGCAGTGCCACGTGACGGCCACCACCATCTTAATTACTCACAAAAGCACAGTTTACCGCACAAATACAAACATCGTGCACGTATATAACATATTTTCTATCTCTTACTGGTTAAACTGGTTCCAGTAGCATAGAGATAAATATGTTGTCTCTAGTGCTCTGTGTCTACAAAGTAGGAAGCGATTTCTTGTGTTCTTATATGTAGTAATATATTCCACTGTGCAGCTGTACGTTAGTTTTAACAGCAATTTGTGACCTCGAGCGACTCAATCTTTTTGGAACGCGCTGTATATATACATATATATATATATATATATATATATATATATATATATATATATATATATATATATATATATATATATATATATATATATGATATATATATATATATATATATATATATATATATATATATATATCAAGAATATACCATAAATAGTATAAATTTCAAAAAAAGGATTATTGATTTAACATGGAGTTATACGTAGGGAAAATATAATTTTCTTTGTGATTTTAAAAATATTTCATTTTGTAATATAATATTAATTGTTTGTATTATTTTGTCTAAAACACACGAGAAAAGCTTTGCGTGGGAGTCATTAAAGTGGTACACATTGTGGATTTACCTCCCTTTTACTTTTAACTCCCTCTAGCAGCATTTGCTCCCTTCATTCACTTTATTTTAATACAAAGTATAAAAAATTTTTATAAAAAAAATATTTCTCCATTTAGTCGAATGAGAATCTCTTTTTTTGCACTTATTTATTTTAAATGTTCGTGACGCATCTCGCAGTTAGAATAATTTGTTTTTTTAATAAAAAAAAAAAATAATAAATGTTGTTTTTACGTTTTTCTTGTACTTTGTAAACAACAAATTTTCGTTGAATTTTTTTTTTTTTTTTTTTAAATTTCCGCCAACTCGGTCGAAGTGCGTAATTAATTCAAAACACACACAAAAGTGAGATTATTAAAATTAAATATTGATTTTTTAATTGTTGAACGTTACATAATTAATATGTACCGGGTTTCTTCGGACAGGTCAGGACCGTACTTATTTCAATAAAATTTTGCAACTAAATTACATTAAATTATGCAAATTTGAATGAATATAATTGGTCAAAAATTACATTTTTCACCATTTAGAATACTAACAGCATTTTTTATTTGACGAAAGTAAGAAAATTCAAAAAATCGGAAAAAATTTTTGTAAAATATATTGAAAAGAGTTGTTGAATATTTAGACGGTACACTATAATTAGGTACCGGGTTTCTTCGGACAGGTCAGGATCGTACTTATTTCAATAAAATTTTGCAACTAAATTACATTAAATTATGCACATTTGTATGAATATAATTGGTCAAAATTTACATTTTTCACCATTTAGAATACTATTATTTCTATTACTATTTCACCATTAATATACTATACAGCATTTTTTATTTGACGGAAGTAAGAAAATTCGAAAAATCGGAAAAATTTTTTGTAAAATATATTGAAAAGTTGTTGAATATTTAGACGGTCCACTATAATAGCTAAGACGTAGGTATTTGCTCAGATTTTTTATTATTGAAAAACAAATTTTTAAAAAGCAACTATACTATCTCTCAAAATTGAAAACAATAAAAAAAGATGAATTTATTTAATTTAAATGACATGTCACATAAATCACATACATAATATAAACAAAAATACTTTTGATAGTCAATTAAAATTACAGTGGCACTTTTCAATTGTGCAGGTAATAAATAAAAGAAAAAAAGGATGTTTACATAAAATACGTATAAATAATATTTTGATACACATATGTATGTGTGTGTGTGTAACTTGTGTACGTTGTTTTTATGAAAATATTTTGAACTTTTAGTCACATTGAGTGCAATATGTATACCTGCATATGCTAAAGACGAAACTGTCTGATCCGAAAGAAATCCGATACCTGATAATTAAGCAGGAATATTTGTCATCCAGATCACGACCTTGGTTTTTTTTTTGTAGGGATGTCTTATTGTTACTTAACCTGAAATTTTATTTTTTAAGACACCTTCCACCAATCTGACCTTGCTAAAATTTCTATACACGATAACTATGCTAGGCCAAATAATATCGATTTTTTTGGTAGGTGTCACACAAACAATGCAGTCGGCTGAAAGAGAATATATTTCAATTTCGTATGTAATTATTTTATTTATTCATATCCGAAAGATACGATTTTGCATGCAAAATCTTCGTCTCTTATTATGTTGAGCCACTCATGCGCAGTGACACCCCCTCCAGCCAATCGCCTTTATTGATTGTGTTATGTATACCTTGATATCACTCTTTCAGGGTTACATAGGATTTCTCTTCCTTTTTTACATAAATATAAATTTCTCGTGAATGAGATACATCGTACGGTACGAGGATATTCCGAGTCAATCAATATTTACTAGAGTATGAAATCATAAATAAATAAATAGATAAATTTGAATATTCTCTGAGAATGTTGCCTTTTTAACGAACTACTTATCTAGGTATATTTAAATTCATATCTGTCTGTTTGAATTTCTGTTATTTTTTTACTTGATCTAGGATAATATTCGGAAGACTATGTACACGAAATATACATAATGTTTTTGGGAAAATAAAGTGACGTCAGAGTTTAATAGAAAATGGAATTTTTGCCTTTTTTGATTCCTATTCAATAGAAGACCAAACTAGAACGCTCGTGATCAGTTTTCGGTTGTCAAAACTTGCTCGTCCAACAAGTAACACTACCCAATTGGCACTCACCGATTTGAATGAAACATACTTATTAAACATCGAAAAATATTAAATACGTGTTTTTTGTTTCGGCTAAATACGCTGTTTAGGGGTAGAAAACACCCCTCAACGCCTGAAGGTGGAAACAATTATGGCTAATTTTCTTTTTCGTTTTGACCGCTACCCAAAGTGATGAGGATTACAGGATTTGTATAAAAATTAAATTAAAATTTTCCAACAAATTCCATATTATAAAATTCGGAACTATTGCCTTTCTTTTGCAATTGGTTAGAAAAAGAATATGGAATTTGTTGGAAAATTTTAATTTAATTTTTATACAAATCCTGTAATCCTCATCACTTTGGGTAGCGGTCAAAACGAAAAAGAAAATTATTCTTCAACCCAAAAAAGAAAAATCATCAAATATGGCTAATTATTTCTGAAAGGATACATTTTCTGAAAAAAGTGCTTAGGGCCAAATTTGTAGAGTTCAAAATGATGCACTTGGTGGTGACCTTGAAGTCAACCTTGAGGTCAATTTTCAAAGTCAATTAAATCTGGAAGTAAATAACCATTGTCGGACTTTGATTATATCCTGTATCTGTAATCACTAGAGTGAGGATGTTGGTCCGCACAAACGGGGTGATCATTTTTTTATAGCGGGTTTTAGCACACACTACGTCGTCAAAAGTACGTGTACGACAACATTAACTAAAGTACCGCGTAAAAAGTGTGGACGTCCCCCCTCCGTTAAGATGTCGCCATACTTTTAATGACGTAGTGTGTGCTAGAACCCGCTATAAAAAATTGATCACCCCGTTTGTGCAGACCTCACTTTAGTGATTATAAATACAGGATATAATCAAAGTCTGGCAACGGCTAATTACTTCCAAATTTAATAGACCTTGAAAATTAACCTCTAGGTTGACTTCAAGGTCACCATCAAGTGCATCATCTTAAACTCAACAGCTTTGGACCTAAGCACTTTTTTCAGAAAATGTATCCCTTCAGAAATAATTAGTCATAATTGTTTCCACGTTCAGGTGTTGACGGGTGTTTTCTACGTCTAAACAGCGTATTCTGCCGAAACAAAAAAAAAAAAAAAAACGCCGTGAGCAGCGGGGCTCCATCACGGAAGTCGAATATTTCCCTTCATCTTGGCTATTGAATGTCTACAGGCGAAATGTGATTGAAAGACTACAAGCGATTTGTCATTTTGGTGATTTCAAAACTGATGATGAGTGTCCGGCTGATCGGGGCTTTAAAAAAGGGTTTTAGGTTTTTAAGGGCTGAATCTCAATAAATTTCAATTTTGTGCCGATAGTAGTTAGGAGGAAAAAACCCAACACAATTCGTACGAGGGCATTCCTACCCATGCTATTACACTAAATTTCAGCCCTCTAGGTTTATTTGGGGAGATTTTGACCCGAATGAAACTGATAAAAAGCAAGAATAATCATGTTCTTTTAGGTATAAAAATGGTGGGGGTAAGGGTTATAAGTTTAGACCCCCAAAAGGCACCCCCTTGATACTAACTCAAACCGAATACAAAATTTCAACCCTCTAGGTTTATTTCGGTGACCTGCGCGAGTGGTACAAACTTCGAAAACGTCAAAAAAGGCATGAAATTGTAGCTTAAAAATGGTGGGGGTGGAGGTAAAATATTAAAACCTCCAAAAAGCAGACCCTAGTTACAAACTCTATCAATGTACCAAATTTCAACCCTCTGCGTTAATCTTGAGGGGCTGTGGGCTTGTTAGATCCAGCAAAAATAATTTTTTCCCCCACTACTCCCTCCAAATCATCCTAGGAAGCTAAATTTTGGATATGTTGTAGATAATTGACTGAAACATTATTTCCAACCGGTTTGGAAAAGTTTTATTGTTTTGTTGCCCCCCCCCCCAAAAAAAAAGTTAGGTCGGATCCAAAATTTGACCTCAATTTGATAGTATTTCTCCACTTACCAAATTTTGTCTCTTAACTTCCATAGGAGGGCCATACACTTGTCAAAAGGTAGCGGGAATATATATATATATATATATATATATATATATATATATATATATATATATTCGACGTTTTTTTCTACAGAATCGTGTTCTACGGGTCCGAAACGGATAGCGCTCCTACTCTCGCCTTTCGCCGTTTTTATCGTATGGGCTGTATAAATCTAATTTTTCAGTTGAAAAATTCGACTAAAAACACGTATTTAATATTTTTTGATGTTTAAAAGTATGTTAAGTTTCATTAAAATCGGTGAGTGTCAGTTAGGTAGTGTTACTTGTAAATACTTAATCAACTTTTTAATATTTTGTTTTTGAAATATACGATTTTACAATTTAAATATTATTGAAATCTGGGACTTAAACAAATGGGTGACGAAAAAGTACATTAACATTTAACATTAATTTTAGGTAATCAGTGTGATGTTAAGAGAAAATGATATACATATATTAAAACTATTTGTACTTGGGTTGACACAGGTCCGAAGTAAGGAAATTTTGTTGAAGAAGAAAGGATTTTACATCTGTAAAACGTTAAAATTGTGGTAAAAATATGGAAAAATATACAATATAAAAACTGTATACACACATAATAGGTACATATTCCGCTCGGAGACGAATACTGATATAAAGAAAGTGAGGGTTAAATTATGTATTTATTTATTTTATTGAGTTCAATAACTGAGCAACTATTGAAAGTTAATAATATTATGATGTATTTGAATATTGAAGTACTGTTGAAAAGACACATACGGTCGTTTTAACTGAAGATAATTAACTGAAAATTAGACATAGCAAAACCTTTTGTTTTAAAAAACCAAAATTAACTTCTATGTAGTAACCCCATTTTTGCTTTATCATCAATTAATCTTTAGATATTAATTTGTTGTTACCAGGTTTTCCTCCAATTTTTATGACTTTTTGACTACTTATGACTTTGATTTGTTACTGTTACATTCTTACTGAACTGAACAATTTTTTGTATCTGTTTGGGTGTACCCAAGTAAAGAGTTTTACTATATTTCAAAATTTATTCTACATAGCATCGGTAATGTCCTAAGGGAAGATCCTAGATCTCTTGCATACAGTTTGTTTCACAAGAGCGTGGTGCCTATATAAATTTTAAATAATTTATTGTACACTTTTAAAATTCATAATCCCATCAAAAAATCCCAGTGGCGTGTTGTAATTTCTTATTTTTAATAATTGTACATTCATGTATTGTAATAACTGTAACTGGTTGTATATGTCTACATTAAAGCCATACAAAAAAAAAAAAAAAAAAAAAAAAAAACAAAAGACAAAAAAAAATTCTTAAATCGGCCAGTATCTGAAAATTGAGCTGGACGGTAATCTTCATGATTTTTTCTGTAACTTTTGGAATCCAAATTTTACGTTAATAATCATATAAGAATACAAAAATAGCATTAAAAATTAAAATGTATTCGACATAATAGGTGCCATTTTCTTGTGAAACTAACTGTACGCATATTTAGAATGCAATATATAGTTTTAGACAAAGAACTGTATCAACTTGGGTATAAGTATGATACGTGGAGTTTTGGTTATCATAAATTTTTTACGGTAAAACTACTCATAACAATTCAGAAGGGAATTTCTAGAGCAAAAATCTATAAAATAGGTAATATTCGATATTAAATGTTTTTTTTTTTAAATATCTGACACGTACTGAACTGATCATAAAAATTGTTCTAGTTTTTATCTTATAAATTTTTATCAAAACCGGCCATACACGTTCGATCCAGACGATGACGCCTGTCTGTTGAACTTTGTACGATAATATAAAAAAAAAGTGTGGATCGCTGAATCCGGTAGTTAACACCGTTAACACTGAAAACATCTTTGAGCCCTACGTTAAAGTAATTCCCATTTTTTTTTTCATTTCTGTCACACGATTAAATAGTTATGACATTTCTTTTTTGAAATATTTGATACATTCTTGAATTAAAATATGTTGTACATTTGGATTTGTAAAGAAACAATAATATCTGTGAGGAATTCAGCATTTTTGTTGAATTTTTCATATTTCAAAACTAATAGTCAATATTTTGACAAAATGTTTGACATTAATGTTGAATGTTAACAGTTAAAATATGATATATTGTAGGGTAAGTGCGGGAGAGACGCCGTGTCGGGAGAGATGCCGCAGTAGCCATAGTTCGTCCGTTGACTGACAGATAGCGCTATTAATGGATTATATGTTTAGAATAAGTTACTTATTTAAGCTGTATATAACGAAAATAATGATGATTGCCTGTGTATTGACTGTTTTGAAGAGTACTCAGAAACAAAAGAAAATTGACTGGTTAAGATGTATAAAGTGCCAAAAATGGTTACATATGGCATGCATCGTGTATGGAGATGTGTATAAAATGCAAAATTTTTAATATGAAATATGCGGCGCCTCTCCTTCTTTGATGCGGCATCTCTCCCATAGGTGCGGCATCTCTCCCGCTTTGCAGGCTCTACAAAAATGTTAATTATGAATCCTTTATGACTTAAAATTTAAAATTATTTATAAATAATTTTAAAGAACAATGTTTACATTTAATGTGTACCAAATTTCAAATCAATTGAATGCATACTTTAAGAATTATCAAGTGTTTTCAAAATGTGCGGCGTCTCTCCCGCATTCACCCTATATATTATGTAGATATCTTTATTAGCGAATTTCCAGAATGGAATTCAGCTATTACAGCCACTGTCACAACGTGACCTGAGCCCGGGACCATGGCAGAAATTTGTTTTGAGGTCCCTAGAAACCGAAAATAATATTCGCTAAAATTTATATATATATATATATATATATATATATATATATATATATATATATATATATATGTGTGTGTGTGTGTGTGTGTGTGTGTGTGTGTGTCAGCACGATAACTCTCGAACGGAATGTCCTAGGTTTACAAAATTTTGTGAAAGTATTGGAAGTCCCAAACCGTTGGACGAGTTATAGTATAGCATAGTATTTCTAAATTAAAAAAATCTATATGACCTGTTTTTTCTCAATTTTCTAGCATCAAGTCTAGGGGTATTAACTAGGGGGTGATTGTGTTGACATTTTGATGTAAAATATGATCATTTTAACCGTCTTCAAAATAATGTTTCGATTTTAACAATAAAAAAATTTAAAAAAGTGTTTAAAAAGTTACTGAAATGTTTTTAGATGTTGATATATACAAAAAATATTAATGTGTTAAGTAATTGCTAGACTTATAGGTTTATGGGTGGTTTTAGCGAATTTCCAGAATGGAATTTAGCATTCTTTGGCACTTACAACTTTATGGTGTGGCACCCCTCAAGTTATTTTATTCGTCCGTTTAGCGGACGACTAGACACTTCGATATTTTTTTATTCAAACATTAGTTAATAACAGACCAATGTTAAAAATGTTTTTTAAATTTAATAGATATGTAAGCGTTACTGATGTATTCCATATTTGCTATTAAAGTACTTGCTATATTTGCAAAGTAAAACTTAATAATTAAGTAATTTGAAAATTAAAAATATAAATGGGGACAAACAGGAAAAAGAAAGGTTAGTTTTGATAGAATAATTTATTTAAGAATTCAATATTAAAAAGATTTTTATCTATTCAGTGAAATTTTATTAAAGGTATCAATCATCATCATCATTGTCATCAGTGATTTTATTGTTATTATAATTTAAAGAGAGATAAATATGTAGTCGTTTTTTTGATCTGTCAAAACTCAGTTTGTTAATTTGGTAATTTAAAGCTTTGTTGTCAGTTATGGATGGCCTTCAACTAGCAGAAAATCATTTTTAATTGTGTCGACATTTTGTTTACACGTTTTTTCATGTGAACTTATAAACAAGTAATAACCGTCAAAATAAATTGTTTGTCAGTGAAATGACAAATGATTTAAGTATTTTACATTTTTTTACAAATTTTTACGGTTTTTTACGTATTTTACAATTTTTTACATAAAAATGTAAAAAACTGGTTTTTTTCCATCACATGGGATAACTCTGGTCCCAAAGGCGTCAAAAGTAAACTACCCAACCGACTTTAAATCTTTGGAATTTCGCTATGTTATGCAGATGCTGCGACAGGGGTATTTTTAATTTCAAATGTCGAGTGCACATATAACTGCGTCTCGTATTAAAGATAGTATGTAACTGATTAATTATCGAACTGAAGTGGCACTCGAACAAGCGGTTCGGTCGCCTAATTGGTAAGGCGCTTGGCTAGCAACCGAGAGATCCGGGTTAGAGTTCCAGCCGATCCAGTTTGATAATTTTTTAATCATTGTGTGAATTTTAATTGAGGTGCAAATATTAAAAAGACTTTAATCAAAGATTTTATAAAAATCTTTTAGCACCAAATCTATACTTGCTGTTACCAAATTTTAAGTTTCTAATACTAGTAGAAATAATATTAATAGATTTGAGCGTTACTTTATGGTATTCCATATTTGTAAATAATAAACAAATATTTTACTTTGCAAAATACCACTTTTATTTTTGGAACTGTGACAATATTGTTTCGAACCGTTAGTTCATTTTCAAACAGAATCTAGAACTAGTAGCTCTAATACGATTAACGTTAATACAGTTACAGTGATGTTTGCAACTTCAGGTTTCCGGATCGGGCGCTAATTTGATAACTGTATAATTGTGGAGTAGTCGAACAGAAAGTAGCATCGTTGCTTTTTGTTCAGAAATCACTAAAATGTGATTAACGAGTAAGCATTTATTTTTAAAAATATTCTGTTTATGCACAACTGTGCGTTGAAAAAAGTTACCTTACGTCACTGTTTTGTCAATTTAAAACCTTTCATACTCCAGGAGATAACTGAGTTTGAATTTTGGAAATGTTACCTTTTGTCAGTAAAACTTGGAAATGTCACTTTTTGATAATCATTGAATGGAAATTGAAGGAATTTAATTAAAAGTGATAAAATAAAAGCCCCTTTAGATGTCGATGCATCAATAAAAATTTAAATAAAAAAAAAATAAAATAAAAAACAAAAAAAAATCCATTTTTTATTATTAAAAAACAACCTTTCTCTAGTGTTTTCAGCTACTAAATCTAATAATCTAAATCTAGATCTAATATTACATAAGAAAATGTCACTTTTTGATAGAACTAAAATAATACTTTTATAAAGATGTGGATATGTTCCTTTTTGTTCGAAAACCAAGATTGGGACCCGTTTTTAGGGGAGAATTAGTGCTATTTAATATGCCAAATTCAACTAGGACGTGTAGTTGATAGATATAAGTACGATTCTGCAAAAAAAAAAGCAAAAAGTCAAAAAGTGGAAATGTTACTTTCTGTTCGACTACTCCACAATTATCAACATGTAACTAAAGATAAGTAAATGTTAAAATTCAATGCAATAAGAAAAACAAATGTTAATATTAAGAAAACAGCATATAGGTTTCAAAACAATGCTCTATTTTAGTGTTACTTACTAACGCGCGTAGCGCTAGAGTAGAACAAAACAAACCGACAACTTACTCCTGTTTACTTTAATAATATTCTTCGAGGGAACTTTATGATTAAAATTTCTATATAAAATTTTAACATAAAAATAATAATAAAATTATAACTACACTAGTGATCCGATTGAGAGAACGAAAAATGCGTATATATTGGTCACGTATATAATAAAAAAAAATATTAGATTTTTTTTTATGTAAACAAGTGATTATATATGTATACAGGGTGGAATTTTAATAACTCTTATACCTTTTGGTGAATTTCAATAAAATTTTACAATGATTTAGAACGAAATTTGTTGGAAACAACATAGCTAAGTTGGAACCAAAATAGCTAATGTTAATTGCAACAAATTCTGTTCTAAGTCATCGTAAAATTTTATCGAAATTCACCAAAAGTATGAGTTATTAAAATTTCACCCTGTATATATATATATATATATATATATATATATATATATATATATATATATATATATATATATATATATAATGATTTGTTTACAAATTATTTGTAAACAAAATTTAATGTTTTTTTTTTCAATCGGATCACTAGTGTAGTTCATTTTTGGTAGGTATTTTTTATTTTAAATGAATTGGCCATTAAAATTATTTTTAAAATGTATAGTAAATTCAAATATTAAGGCAAATATTCGGCGGACATAAAAATATTTACGAAACAACCACAAGTTGCTGAATATTGTATGAGGCAAAATGTTTGTTCGTGTCGTATGAACTTAGTCGTATCTAATTATTTTTTGGTTGAAACCTTAATGGAAAGCTATCGTTTCAATTAGTTAACATTTATTATTAAAACCAGGCCCATACAAGTGTAGGCGGATTCGTAGAACACGCCCAAATTTTTAATATAAATGAGAAAAAGACATTAAATTTGGAAAACAGACTACAAGAAAATTATATCTATTTGTGTATAGTAGTGAATGCTTTTTAAACATTTATATTATACATTTTTATTTTTATATATTAAATATAATTTTTCTCAATAATATTCACAAAGTGTTCTCACTATCTCAATCGAGGGACGTATTTACCCTAAGCGCCGCCCTAGCTTTTTCGTAAAATAAAAATTTTTAAAAAATCTTGATAAATTATTCACTTTTTTTTCTTTTTTTATCAAAAAACAAGTAACGAGCAAAATAAAAACCTCCAGCCTTATTAATGAGGAAAATAAAATCATACTAACACCATTTTTGCATCACATTAGAATAATCTTAGTAAAACCATATTAATGGACAAATGTCAAGTAAAAACTTTGTTTTTGTATGCTATTAGTGCTTTGTCGTATTAATAAGCCCACTTAAAATATACTCAAATCATTTTAAGCTTAGTAGTATTTTAAAATTTAAAATCAATTTAACCCATCTTTTACACAATTTTAAACACTATTTCTATGGTGATAATTTTTTTAATATAATTTTTTTAATAATAGTAAAATGAAGGAGATTAATATAAACGAATAAATTTTTGAAGTGTAAAAGTTAATTTACTGGGCGTTGAAGGAAATTAAAAAATATATACGCCACGTGTTGATCCGCTGTAAACTTTTTATGGCCCTAGTTTTAAGAAAAGATCTCGAATGAGAAAAGACACTGTTTGTTTTGTTATAAATTTAATCCGTAAAGATATGACTCAAATTAATAATAAGAGAAAGAGAAAGAGTTAATGAGTCTACTCAAATAATGATTGCCTTAAGATATTTAGCAAAAGGTTCATATGACCAAGATGTAGACGATTATTCGCTCGGTTACGACCACAATTTATTTCCTCAACGAAACGTATTACAGGAAATAAAAATGGGGTTCTATGAAATCGCCCATTGTCCGTTAGTTGTCATTTTAAAATAATTAATCCATAAATATTAAAATAAAATAAAAAAAATTACAATAATATTTTTTGTAATCTTAGCAAGTCACAAAAATAGTGAACAATAATAATAAATCATGGCGACAAATGCCTTTGATTGGTAATTTCTAGTTTTTACAGTATGTTTTATTTATATTGACGCTTTACGTAATACTCAAATTTTACTGTTTTATAAGTCAAAAATGCATTGAAAAAATAAAAAAAATTAAATTTCACATTTCTGCTTGTATTTTTTTTTTAAATTTTACATCACTTATATTCACCAAAAATTGAACATTTATTGAGAAACATTTTTAACTATTTTTACGTCTGTGTCTAAATATTAAAAATATATTATTTTATATAGATATTTCTTTTCAAAATGCAACATCATGCAACCTTACTGAACGCAATCTTTTTAAAATCGTTTTAAAACAATTTTAACTAAAATCATCTTAAAATGGTTTTATTAATACGATACATTTAAAATCAAGTTAACATGCTTTTAATTAAAATGGTTTTAAGCACATTCTCATTAATAGGCTGTTAGTTTCTTATTTTCCTATCAAGAAACAAGTGACGAGCAAAAAAAAAGCGAAAGAAACTTGTAAATACTGAAAATTATATTTTTCCTCAAAAATTTCCCGCCCCTAAAATTTATACTTATAACAAATATGCCCCTGCTTCAATAACTACGTATATATGTAATTGTTATTCGTATCGAAATAAAACACGTGTTGTGTAGGAAAACACGTGTTGTGTAGGTACCTACCTATAAGCACAACTGACTAAATAGCATAAATACAGCTATTAAACGCTGCGTTTATGTAGCCTTTTGTTTAGTAGCCAACTTCATCCTATTAATTTTGATGTCACAATGTTATTTTTTTAAAACGCACCAAAAAACAGTATAATTTCAAAAATAATTCATAATTTCTTTCAACTGGATGCATAAACTGTATAATAATAGTATATTACATAAATTGCATTTAAAACGCGGCGGTAAGTGCGTAATGGAGAAGTCTACCATTTTTTTATGGGTGAAAATAAAAATTAAAACAAAATTAAACAAAAGTGTAAAAGAAAAATTAACACTATGAAGCTCGAGCACTTTCACAGTAAACTTCCCCGGAAGCCGGCAATATTTTTAAAGAAACTTTATATAAACAAATACATAAAATGATTCAACATGTATGTATGAACATACGTGCGTGATACGTACATATATTTGACATTCAAATCAATTACAAAACTTAATTCTCCATTAAAAATTAAACCAATATAAACTAAATGTCCCACTTTGACAAAAAATTTTTGCTATTTGACGAATAGAATATTACAGAATATTTATCAGAATATGTTATTTCGTCTTTTATTCGATGACCAATTAAAAGGTGCAATCGATTTTTCGATATCTTTGTTAGTTGATGAATAGAACATTTTAGAATTTTTGTCAAATTGCGTTGCTTAATTTAATTTTTAGTGCCCAATTCAATAGTGAAGTTTGTTTTTTGGTATCTCTGCTAATTCACGAGTAGAATATTCTAGAATTTTTGTCCGCTTCTTCTATTTGGCGTCTTTTACGCTGATGATTGCGATAGTGACATCTTTACTAGTCTCCTAAAAGTCGTCACTTATATTCATTAGTATAACATTCGATTTCCTTTGTCTACCAAATTACGTAAATATATAAATCAGTAGGATAGGCGCCCATGACCTATGACTTTCACATTTAACAATTTCTTCTCTAACGTTCCCAGTAGATTCCGTAATTAGATCGTCCTATGTATTTTCTAATGGATTTAAAAATATTTTTAATCAGTTTATTAGTTTTGGTCTATATTTTAGTTAAATTTAACTACATATTACATTATCCACACTACAAGACTTCTCCATTGCGCGAGTGGTAAAATGCCAAAACAAATACCAAAATTTTGTACAGATTTTAATACGATATGAATATACAATACCAAAATTTATAAAAGTGTAATAAGCTGTGGTTCTTTACCCACAGTGGTATATAAAGTCCAAAATTTCGCACAGCTATATGTAAAACACACAGTTTACCAAGATAGTATTTTGTACAATAATAAATTAGCAATTGCATAGTAGACACACAGTTTAAATAAAAGTTTGTTTCACAAACAGTTACGAAACGGGATGACGTAAGAGTGTCATTTGGAATTCAAAAATTCCAAAGGGTTATCCATGTTATGTACCTAAATAATGCATAATATTATGCATACTAATACAGTGAAAATATCATCACTAAAGTAAATTTAATTTAGACAAATAAATGTGCAGGTCAAATTATTTTGTGAAAATTTACAGTTGATAATTATGTAAATTATTTAATTTTGTCAAAGTTTCACTGACTTTTTTTTTAAATTTTTAACAACGATGGCAGTAGAATATTAACTGTCACTAAATTTTTTTTATTTAAATACTTGTCATCAGTTATTTTTGATATTTCCTTGTAATTTTAGTGTGTTTTGTGATCTGTAAGATACATATTTCTGATATTTAATTATTATGGTGGCTTAAAATATCTGGTGATATGATAACTCTTGTGCTGCTAAACTTTGTTTAAATCATTCAAAACAAAATTTCAATTTATGTTTTTTCTGAGTGCCATTTGATGCAAATTTGTAAGTATTGTTATAATTTGAATGCTTACGTAAAAATAAATATACGTTAAATAATAAATAATTATTAATATTTTATAATAATTCAGTTAATATTTTCGATTTCGACAGTGGTTGGTGCTAATAGGTCGTGACGATCTAAATTCTCGTGTTGAATACTGTCATTAATTTTGCGTTTGCGCAATTCATTTTGAAAAAAGTTGCTTTTAGTTGTTCATATAATTTAACATGACCATTATCAACCCTAAATTTAACATGTATAAAAACATACAGTCACACAACCAAAAAAGGACATGCTTAATTGTTTGTACTTATATCAAAAAAGGATAGAAAGTACGTTTCGTTACTGTCTATAGTAATAATCTTTTATTTATACTGTGGTAGGCATAAATAGATGTATTTCTGTCATCTGTGGTTAAAGTCAAATCAATTAGAAAAAGAATTTAATAAAGTTAACAAGCTAAATCACATTTGAAACTTCCCTGGATCTTTTATTTTACCCACAGTGCATAGTTAATTAATCATGTTAAGCTTTTAAATAAATCACAATATTCTTTTTACTTGTGCATAGTAATTTCTATACAACATGTAATTAATTTAATTCTAGCCTTACTACAATGCATTACAACGGTTACTTACACGTGTCTATCTTATAAATAATGGATTCTGGAACATATGTTACGTAGTTGGGTAAAATAACAATAAATTTGCCTCTAATAAGTTGCGCAAATGACGGAATTAGAAGAAATATTTAATTTTTCCTCAAAATAAGTATTCTTTATACATATTTGATAGTATTTTCGACATCAGTTTCTAAGGTAACATCTTATTAACTAAAGGGTAACTGCTCTGCTTTTTCTATATAGCCTGGCTAGACTAGCCATCTTATGAGTGAAAGCTACTCATGTATAATTACTCTTATTAAAGTACCTACATACATATTTAAATTATGTAAGAGAATTATTGTAAAGTTTATGTATATATACGACTATATATATTTTATTGCATAAACTGACTGACTGTATTGTTTCGAAGTTTATGTTTAAATAAGTTATTTACCAAAGTATTGTCTATAGAAGATAGAAATTATTGAATATATTAAGGTACTATTTACATAATTTCTACCCAAGTATCCAGTTTAATTTTCATTGTATACCACAATACTAGATAATAGAACAAAACCAGGTAGCTACATTGGCGTAGCCAGCAATTTTTTTTTTGGGGGGATGGGACTTGAGAGAAGGTCCAGTGTTTCTTACAAAGTTCCGAGGTCGGACCTATCGATTTTTATGAAACTCAGATATGTTGTAGAACACTAAAAAGCGACACGTATCTTTTTTATTTGCGGAAAAACGATTTAAAAGGATGAAACCGCCTACCAAAAATTGGGGTAAAAATTTAATTTTTCAAATATCTCGAAAACGATAGGAGATAGAGCAAAAGTTCAAATTGGCGGTATTGCTCCTTTTTAAAGAGCTATTTATTGATATGTAATTTGTTAAAATTTTTCATCAACAGGGAAGGTTGGAGGTTAAAATTTTGGGGGATAATTTTGCAAAAAGGGGGTAAAAAATAAAAAACATTGAAATTTTGTTTACAGATTTCAAATCTACGTAAAAAAATCTAATTGACCTATTTTTGCTCAATTTCCTAATATTAAGTCAAGCGGTAGTTAACTAAGGGGTGTCTGTGTCGAAATAGTCGTACTATTTGGGTAGTTCAAGAAGTTTTTCTTCATGGCAAATAGTTTAAGTAGGAATGAAATTCTCGAATTCAAAATTCATTTTGAACAATAGGTACTGAAGAGTGGGTGAGTCACCCTCTATCGTGTCACACGAATCTTACGTTTCTCAGAAATGATAAAATCCAATATTTTCAACTTCAATGAAATCTAATTTTAAAGTAGATTCAATCTCTCTAATGTTATTCTCGATTTTGTTGAAACATGGTCCACTATTATTATTATTAGGCACTAATAAACATTAAACATACCAAATTAAATTAAAGAATTAAGTTTCTAAAAAAATTTACCAAATTTATTTTTTCTTCTATATACTTATATTTTTTTTATCACAGGAAAAAGAAATTAAATCTCAATTTTTATTAAATTATTTTCCTTATTTTCTTTTTTCTTTTTAAATAAATTATATATTATTTTCAAAATAATCAAAAGAAGACAAATACCCACAAGATAAATTTTAAAAGAAAAAAATATTGTTCTTGTAAGTGAATAGCAAATTAATAAATATGAAAATTGATTCGTTAGTGAAACGTGAGAAACAAGATAAACATACTTATATCGATTTTATATTCAGGATACAATTTAATATTTTTTAGGATTCCGAAGAAAAATCACAGAAATTTCTACAATTTTCAGCCTATGAACTTATGCATGTATGGTATAGGTAGGGTTGCTAACTCTACCAATCAATACTTCGGGATTTAATGCGAAAAAATCGGGACTGTTAAAAAAAAAATTTTTAATCAGCCAGTAGGAAAGATATGTATCTTTTTATTTTTATTATTTGTTACTAACAGCTACATATTTTAACCATGATCTTACAAACCTTTAAACAAAACAATTTCTTGAAAATAATATTACAATAATATTTCTTTATTTTATTAACCGACTTCAAAAACCCGTATGTTCTTTTGTTTTTTTTTTTGTGTATGTACACCTATTTCTCCCACATTTTTGGCCCAATTTTCGCCATTCTTTTTTTAGTTAGTAGATAAAGTTCTCCAGGTGGTCCCATAAAAATTTTGTTGACATTGGTTGAGTAATTTTTTAACTATCTTCAATAATATGAACATATTAATAATTATGGCAAATTTAAAATTTGTATATGCAAAATTATTTACTTTAATATCTATAGTAACATATTTTTTTAATTTATGATGATCCAATTATCCTAAATATAATTTTCTCTCAGTAGGGTAAGAGACCCGATGACCGATCACTATTTTTAGCTGTATCATTAAATTAGCTTAAAAAAATTAAAAAATAAACAAAACACCCATTTTTTTTTCTTAATAAGTATGAAACCAAGTTTTTTTAATCCAATGGATATGTTTTTAAGAAAATATAACCCAAAAATTTTGATTTATTAATGTTTTTGTTTTATAATTTGTTGACGTCTATGAAAAAACGGACAGAATATATTAACCTCCTTTGAAAGATCAATACACTGACCCCTATGAAAAATCGCGCATTAAGGTACATGACATACAGTACCACAAATCTTCTACTATCGAATATTTGAACCATTCTCTTCCAGCCACTTTGACACTCTATCCACTACTAGGTGAGGCTCTATGCCATAGAGTATTATTATAGAGTGACATCTAGTGAAACATAGAACGTCAAAGCAAAAGCCAAGAATGGTTTAAATATTCGATAAAATTAACCACTAAAATCACAATTTCGTTTCGCTCTCTGCTGATGTTTTAAAAAAACATTGTGTAAGATCTGACTTAGACGTTAACCATTGTGAAATTTTAAACAGTTAAATTGAGTTTATATTGTATCTCTATGTGTCGTTTCAGATCTAATACATACATATCATACATATTATGTTTGACGTTTTTATTTGATAATATATAAATAACAATTTGGAAGTTTTAATTCAATATTAATTATTTTTCAATTGATTTTACGTTCTGAAATAAATAAAATATTAAAGTAAAATTATAAAAACGGTTAGTTAAGTGTTTTAAACCCAAAAATTAATTAAAAATGTTTATAAAATAGATACGCAATATATAATTCTCAAAATGCGGTACCCAACTCTAAAACTCAGATCTCAAGAAGAATCAGTCATACAAATAATATTTAACGCATATAAAATTTAATTTTGCTATCCTAATCTCTTAAGTGGACTAATAACAATTATTTGTATACTTTTATTATGCTAATAACTTAAAAAATTCGGTGAAAAATGTTACAATTTATAACTCATGTGTTTTGAATAATGATCATCCATCATATTAAAAATTCACGAATTCAACAAAAATTTTTCGATATATATATATGTATTTCTTAAATTAAGTGAGGAGGCATTAAATGTGAGGTGAATTTAAATTGAAAAATAATCATTCTATTAATAATAATTTTTTTTATCAAAGGTTTCTTTCAGAAATAACTTCATTAAGATATAAATGTTAAAACTGTTCGGACTTATAACCCCGATCGACAATGGGGTCTTTTACCCTACTTAGTTTAAAAAATTCTTTGATAATTTGAAAAATTGGTGGATTTTCATTGATTTTTTATTTTCCTAGTAATTATTACTTTAAACATTATTAATGTTCCCAAATTTCAAAGCAGAGTCAGTGAGTGCCTAAAATTATAATTTTTGGACGCTGGTATTTTGGAAACTATTCCACTCAAACGTATGAAATTTTGAATTTAATAAAAATGAAATTTAAAAAACCAAATTAAAAATTGTAATGGGGTGGACTCATAAGCATTGTCACTAAAAGGTATGAAATAAAAGCTCTTTTAAAAAATCGGCTTCAAAAAGTAAAAAATAATTAATAGCACGAATTTTGAAGTCAGGCGGGAAGTAGTATCAAAAAAATATAGACCTGGAAGAATTCATGAATTTTTCAAGCACGTCTGATCGCAATCGTTCATACGACGCCCCGCCTGACTGCAAAATCCGTGCTATTAATTATTTTTTAATTTTTGAAGTCGGTTTTTTAAAAGAGCATTTATTTTATTATATTAAAAATCAAAAATGTATACATATGCATTTTGAAAATAAAACCTATACCTACAAAGCAAATTTATTATCTACATTATTTTTTAATAATAATGTATTTTAAAACCCACTAAAAATTGTTACTACAGATACCACGGTTATTACATTGATTGCAAGGTAGCATGCTGGTCGTATTTTGAACGTGTCATTGAGAAGAAGATGTACCGTTATTTACCTTAATCAGTTTGGCGCTTAAGGTGTTATAATTACATAACGCCGTCCAACTTAAACATTAGTTATATTAAGTCTATATACCATTAAATAATATATTAACTTCTCTATGATTATAGCAAAAAATTTTTTAAATTTCTTGAGGTATTTTTCTGTTTTGGAAAGTGGAGAAAAAAATTTTTGACGTATTACAATCGACGCGACGTTTGTTTTTTTTTTTACGTATCACCGTACGTTTTATTTCAAAAGCTATGAAAAATTGTAACTACTGAGGAACCCTGAATTTGTGTGTGTCCAATACATACTTAACAAATCGACTTTTTTTATTGTGATTCAAGAGGCGTCTCAAATTAAAAACTGACACAGAATTTTTTTTCAACTAACGACCTAATCAATTTTTAAACAATTATCATCTCTATTGATTATAATTTTTTTTCTTTTTCTACAAGTACTTATGTCTTGACGTCTAAATTAAAGAAATTTCAAAACTTTCTTAGACAAATATTGTAATTTTGAAAGTAACTTGAAACCAGAACAGATTATTCACTTGAATAGATCAAAAAAAGTATATTAAAGAGGTATATAAGAAATATTTTCTTAAGAACAATTTTAAAGTAAAACTATTTTATAAGGAAACTTCTTTACTAGCTTCATAAAATATTAATACTAGTTTAAACTTTTGCATAAATTAAGTAAACACGGAAATATGAAGCTGACATGCACTAGTAACAAGATATGTATCAACTGCAACATTTACACTATATTAATAATTGCTATATTATACTTTAATACAGCGTTTCTAAAACTCTTTTCAGTCCGATAAAATATCGGATAATTTTGTGCAGATCAATCATAGAATATATAGGATCACATATTATAGCGATTTTATCAGTTTTGTAAATTACATTTATTATATAATTAATTTCGTTATTGTTGATGAATATGAATTCTCTTAATTTAGACAAAATTTGACTTTCAGCGGACCGGCGAAATACCTTCGCGACGCGACACCGATCCGCGAAGCGATGGTTGAGAATCACTGCGTTAAATAATAATTCGTTTGTTTCATATGATTATATTTCCTCTGTTAAGATATAGGAAATATTTGTGGATTGCAAAAAATGTTATTAACACTACAGTATAAATAAAAGATAATTACCATAGGCAGTAGCAAAACGCACTTTCTATCCTTTTTTGATATAAGTACAAACAATTATGTATGTCCTTTTTTACTTATGTGATTGTATGTGTTTGTACATGTGATATTGAGGGCTGATAATGGTCATGTTAAATTATATATCAACAACTAAAAGCAACTTTCTGCAAAATGAATTGAGCAAACGCGAAATTGATGACAGTATTCAACATGAGAATTTAGATCGTCACGACCTATTAGCACCAATCACTGTCGAAATCGAAAATATTAACGGAATTATTATAAAATATTAATAAAATTATTTATTATTTAACGTATTTTTACATAAGCATTCAAATTATAATAATACTTAAAAATTTGCGTCAACCGGCCCTCAGAAAAAACATAAACTGAAATTTTGTTTTGAATGATTTAAACAAAATTTAGCAGCACAAGAGTTATCACCAGACATTTTAAGTCACCATAATAATTAAATACATATCAGAAATCTCTTACAGATCACAAAACACACTAAAATTACAAGGAAATATCAAAAATAACTGATGACAAGTTTTAAATAAAAAAAATTTAATGACAGTTAAAATTCCACTGCCACCGTTGTTAAAAATTGTAAAAAAGTCAGTGAAACTCTAACAAAATTAAATAATTTACCTAATTATCAATTGTAAATTTTCACAAAATAATTTGACCTGCAAATTTATTTTTCTAAATTAAATTTACTTTAGTGATGATATTTTCACTGTATTAGTATGCATAATGTTATGTATTATTTAGGTACATAACATGGATAATCCTTTGGAATTTTTGAATTCCAAATGACACTCTTACGTCATCTCGTTTCGTAACTGTTTGTGAAACAAACTATTATTTAAACTGTGATTAATACAGATATTTTTTTTCGTCTATGAAATTAAAAATTTTCTTATGCTTGCAAATTAAAAATTTCAGATACCAACATAAACGATTTTACCAAAAAAAAACCCTAGACGTTTAGAGTACGATTATATTTTTAGGTTGGACAGTAAATCTGTTAAATTTTTTTAAAATTTATATTTTAAATTTCTGATAAATCATAATAATAAATTTCTCAAAAAAGAAAAGAAAAAAATCTTCGTTGACGTTTAAATGGCAATTTACCGAACACATTGTTTCAAGTTAAGCAATTCACAAAAAAATTGTTTTTTTTTTACATTTAAAAAAAAATAGCGATAATAACAATATGTCGCTTGACGAATCATTTAACACAAAACGTACACTTTCTTATAACAAATTTTTCCTAACAACGACCTTTCATAAATCGTTATCTACTTATCTAAAGATACAGTTCAAATCCTTGATAATGGTTACGAGTAAGTTATATATTTTGTTCTTGTTCATTTAATGTACTCTTACATATTACTATCGCAGACCATTAAATTGTGCGCTAAAAATGACATTAATTCTTGTCAAAAGTATTTAATCAGTGGAATGAATGGACATTTCTATTTATTTTCAGTACAGTCAGCTTGTTTTCTCTAAATCCATTTAGTGTTGGACGTGAAACCGTAATATATATATATTTTTTAAATAATGCCCAAAATATAAACATTTGTTAAAAAAAAACTGTCAGTAATATAAATGGAGACATACTTTGTTTTTTTTTTTTATACATTTTAGACGACCAAAGAAGGTAAAGTGAAAAATAATTGAAATACATTCCATAAAATTTATGGACTTACGGAAAATGTGGTGGGAATGCTGGGTAAAATAATTTTAGAAATGATTTATTTAGGGTGTATTCGCGTTGTCGCTACCATAGCGAGGAGCGACGCTTCTTTGTGTTCGCGTACTCGCAACCATTGATTCCGGTGATCACTGGGGCTACGTTTAAAAATATTTTGAAATGACTAAGGGGCCGTCCATTAATCACGTGATGTTTTTTTTTGCATTTTTTAACCCCCCCTCCCCCTTGGTGATACCCCCCTTGGAGGTTTAAGGCTACCCCCCTCCCCCCTATATCACGTGTATTTTTTCGTACCTGCAAAGAATCTAATTTTTTTTTAATATTTATAAAATACTGGTATAAGTATCATCTAATTTTATTATAGAAAATTAAACACTACTATAATAACGTTTAGAGGTAGACAGAAAGGTTGCATTTTTTTTTTTTTTTTTTTTTGATTGACATAAAAATAATAGAAATGCGAAAAACTTTTTTGTACTAATACATAAACATTACTTAATGTACAGTATTTTCGGACCACGGATTAGCAAGACTTTCTTCAACACCAATAACTGGATAAGCATCTTGCAAATCAGTTGTTGGCACAGTGCTTTGTTGAAGATCAACATCGGTTTCATCAAGCTACTCGGCGTCATCATTTTCGCGCACTCTCTCCAAGCCGTTTTCGATTTTGTACGCGTTTGACGAAAAAATAAATACATGTAACGCCGCTTTTCGGTTGAGTATCGCGCACTTGCCGAAAAAATAAATACACGTGATATATTACTTTACCCCCCCCTTGTGATATTTCGTGATTTTTTATGGACCCCCCCCCCCTTTCAAGCCTCACGTGATTAATGGACAGCCCCTAACGCAATATGACTCGCGTTGACACATAACTTAAAAAAAATTTTAAATCTTTCAAGCTGTTTTTTAATAATTTTTGTATTACACCACATTAGTTTTAATAATTCAAATATAAACATTTTTTTCATTTCACGCTCATTTTGTATGCTACGCGAACAATTATAGCGCGTATCCATGGGAGCAACGCCTAGGCAACGCGAACATGAATGTTGCTTCGCCGTCGATTCGAATTGATACCCGCGGAATAGAGATGTCGATTTTAAATCGATTAATCGAAGATCGATTAATCGAAGCTTAAAAAATCGATTTTTTTTTCGATTTTTTTCATTTGAATCGATTCATGAATCGATTATTAAAAGTAAGAGATCGACAACCGATTTTTTTGAAAAATAATTTCATTTTTATTTTAATTCTACAAAGAAACATGTATTAAAAGGAAACACCAAAAATATTATTGTTAGTTGTTACTTTTTACCCGTTGTGATAACAATGGGTAAAACTTCCCATGTGGCTATACTCGTATGTATAACTATATACGCATTATCTTTCCTAATTAGTTCCAGTAGTATCCAATGTGCCAATAGCCAATATGTATACCATATAACCATATAACATAATATATGATGACCATGAATGCAAAAAGAAAGGCAGACCACCCATGTGCCAAGTGATGCCTCTTCTACAAAAGGACTTACATATTTAGAAAAGTTTTTTTGTCAGTTTGTTTGAAATTTTTAAATAAACTTGGTTCATTCCGTGATATTCGTTCTATATATTCAGTTGCATCACTCCAATTTTTTCCTACTTTCACCAATCCACGTTAGCTCATCGTCTTTTCAAGTATAATATAAAACGTTTTTACATAGTATACCTTCCATGTACTATCAATTAAATTCCTTAACAAACTATCAGTTAATTTTTTTTAAACTTATCAAAATTTCGATTTTTTAGATCGATCTTACAGAATTGATTTTTTTTTAGTCGATTTTTTTTGGATCGATTTTTTTAATTTCGATTTAAATCGATCCAAAAATCGATCTTTTTTTTGCAGAATCGACATCTCTACCCCGTTAGCCCCAACGCGAATACACTCTTAGTTTGTAAGTTTATTTAACATATAGTGATGGCATAGGTGATCCTTGATAATTTTAACGAACATTTTCGTAGTTATTAATTTTGTATGGAAAGATTTTGTATGTTACTAGTCAATTATATGACTAAATAAAATAATAAAAAAAAAAACAATAAAAAAATTTTGTTATTTAGCAGTTTTACAAATACATGAAGAAATTTTTAATTATTTTAATGATTTTGGTCCGCTGTTGGTATTGGCACATCTCTTCCCTGCTTTTAACTATATTTATTTTACCATTTATAAGTTATTTCAGAATTGTAAAATAAAACTACACAATTTAAATTTTGATTTGTTAAAATATTTCCCAGTGTAACCACAATTTGAATCCTCGGTAATATTCTATTCCAACATTGATTAGAAAGAATCGCTCATTTTACTTCAATAATAATAACAGTCATTGAAATCTGGAACTTATTTTTACGATATACTTAAGTACTCTACAAACTTTACTAGCTATAACGTTTCATTTGCATTATTATACATATATGTAGAAGTTTAAACAAACTTTATTTACAGTGCAAGTTATTTGCCGTGACTATATTTACTTGAATTCATAGATGAGACAGATCAAGCCTACATATAAAAAAGTGTAATCCGAAAGTTGCAATGAGTAGCAATTTACACCACTACTGATTTAGTCTGTTATTGTCCGTCGTGGTGTTCACGTCTTAATAAATATCATGTTTCTTAAATCAACTCGTGAAATTTAAACAGAACAAAATATGAAGTGTGTCCTATTTAAGTGTAAAAATTCTATTAAATAAAAAATTTCTCAAAATAAAGAGATAACTTTCTTAAAATAATTAAATTTATTTTTAATTGTTGACTGGTTGTCACATAGCTCGGCCATCATAGTATATAGTGTATGTATGCGAATTGCATACATCATCATCACCATAATATCATACCAATACATTCGTATATTCGCGTCCATACATCATGTGTTTTGATTGTATGTGTGCTGTGTCTACGTCACTTGCTGGTTACAGTGGGCACAGTTTGGTAGACATACTAGTTTGACCCTTTGCTTGAATCAAAAACTAGATCGTTTCAAAATTACTAATATTTGTGTCAGATGATGGTTACACTATTATATATACCATATATATTATATACACACAAAATAAATATGGGTTAAAGTTTAAGCAGGCAGGGTCAGGACTTGCATGAATAAATAATTATTTGATGGGTAAACACGTCTTGTTATATCGACTAGAATCATCTATATGTAAATATAGAGTTCGGTGTACGAAGATAGAAATAATAATAATTAATAGATAAATGTATGTAATTACCTTTGTGATCGCCAGTTATTGTTTGACTAATAAAGTAATAACTTTTTGTTCAAATATAAAAGTATTTATGTACTTCTAAAGGATTTACAAAGATCAGTAACTATTAGCCGAGTTTAAAGGGACAGGTGTGTGTCCAAAATTATTCGCCCAAAATTTGTTTACATAATCAGTCAAATTTTGTTTAAATATTATATATATGAATGGGAAAGGGGAACATATTTACATTTTTAAAAATTTTTCATACTCTTTGGGACAATACCAACAATTAAGGCAGTATTCTAGTTTAGAATTTTTGAAAAATTCGATTTTTTTTATTTTATTGTTTGAAAGTATAGAACTTTAAAAATGTATGCTAAAAAATAAATTTAAAAATTTTGAATATTAAGGCTTAATACACAATCAATGAAATAAGGAATAAGAAATATCACATCTAGTGACGTTGAATGAAACTTTAACTTAACTGCTCATAGGTATACGTATTTAGGTATTTTTGTACATCGAAATTCATGAAAAAGTAACGTTCATGATTACTTATGAACTCTTTATTTCTTATGATACTCCTTATTTCTTATTTCTTATTCCTTATTTCTTATTTCATTAAAGTTCCATTCAACGTCACTAGATGGTATACTTCTTATTCCTTATTTCTTATTTCTTATTCCTTATTTCATTGATTGTGTATGACCCATTATAAAGTTACGGTAGGGAGAGGGACCAATATCAGATATTACACTTCAAAACTTTAAATACATTTTTCTTGGAGTTGCATTTTTCAAGCTGGCCGACATGACAATTATCTCAAGTTTTAGCGAGTTTTCGAATCGAAAACTCAGCTATTATGCCCGTTGTCATGACGCGACTTGAATCCAGGTCGACAAATATCACCAATTGCTCTATCTCTTACTGTTTTCGAGATATTTGAAAAACTAAATTTTTACTCCAATTTTTGAAGGGCGATTTCACCCCTTCAAACCGTTTTTTCGCAGATAAAAAAAAATACGTGTCCCTTGGTTTTTAGTGTTCTACAACATATTTAAGTTTCGTCAAAATCGATAGGTCCGGCCTCGGAACCATTACTTGTTAATTATTTTTTTATTAATTCCTTAAAAAGTTAAATTTCATCATAAAATTAATATTTCCGAAGCTATGTATACATATTTTAGTTGAAAAAATCATGATTCTGCTTGATTTAAAACATTAAGAAGAGAATCGACGAGAGAGTGTTTTGGGTTACGTTAAGAAATTGAAGCAAAAAAATTGACTAATGTGATTACTTTAATGGCGGTCAAACCATTAATTTAGTGGTTTTTCTCAAGGGGCCAAACTAGTGTATGATAGTTAGTATTCCGACTGTAGCAGAAAAGTGACGTAAAATTCCCTCCACTTCGCATCACTATGTTGTGTAGGTACACACTGTTTGTAGTGGTGTTGGTTTGATGTTTGCTTCTGTGTGCATATTCACACACACAATTACAAAACACATATTATCAGACAGACCAACGTGCAGCTTAAGCAATAATGGTCTTACAATACATAACAATCGTAATGTATGCAGTGACCGACACCGAGTGACTAAATGCCTTAAGCTGTGACAGACCAACAAATGACACCAAGCGAGCTACACTTTTTTGATTTTAGTTTACTTCTAGTGTTCTATGGTTTTTCTAATATTTATAAACAAGTCTCCGTGGTTACAAGTTGGGTTTAATAAAATGGAGTCATTCTTCACAATTTAATGTCTGTGGTATCTCTAGGAAACACATGTCAATATGTTCGATTCAGTAGGTACTCAGTGATTTAAAAAGTAAATTAATAGTATATTATTCAACAAGCTGGTAATGATAGCTATTACTCACGAAGATGAAATTACGACACGAGCCGAGCTTGCGAGGCGAGTGTCGTAATGCATCTGAATGAGTAATAGTCATTACAAGCGAGTAGAATACGATACTTTTTCTACGACTTTTTTTTGATTTAAATAAAATTGAATATATTTAAATCAAAAGAATACAATTTTTAATCTATCTCTAATTTCATTAAATGTTTATATATGTACAAACGATGAAAATAAAATACAAGCTACTTTGTTTACTTAGATATTACTACGCAACATATTTAAAATTAAAAATTGATACGTATATTATACACAAAACAAAAGCCAGCCCATTGAATAACGGTTAATACGGTGATTTCATTGATCAAAAAGGTGGTGAGTAATGAAAATTCCTCCACACCTTTGAATAATGCCTAACTTTCTCAACAATTAACGGATATATAATGAGTGTGTTCTTCAACAGGGGTAGAAAAAAAAATATTTTTCTACTCCTACTATCTATTAAAAGTAACATTTTGTGTACGGCTAACTATATGTAAAAATTAACAATTGCCCACACTGTACGGAAATACAGTGGAAAATTATTTCCCACGCCTTAATATAATAAAAAAGTAGGCTGTTCCGTTAGTTTAATATATAATATATAGAAATAATACTAAAAATATACATATATGTATGTTGATTATTTATAATTGTTACCATAGTTTCAAAGTATGCTTTGGCAAAAATTGGAACATCTTAGCACTGACATTATAAATTTAAAAAATTTTTACTAATTTAAGTATTATTTTAATTATTTATGTTAAATTTTACGATAAAAAATGTGCTCGTAGAAAAAGTATAGTGTAAAATGCGTGGGAAAAGCTTATTTCTCACTCATACGAATTGTTGCAACAAACTCATATTCGTGAGAAATTAGCCTCTTTTCCCACTTATTGTACAATATATTATTTCCACATACTTTGATCTCTTATCAATGAAATGCCTTAGTAAAAATTTTAATTTTGAAATTATAAACATCCTTCTTGATTACTCTTTCTCGTTCGTATAAACAATTTCGATTTAAACCAAATCTGACCAGGTTACTGATAAGATGAACTTTTATAATGAGTACTATGTACTTACTGTATAACCTCTTTTTGTGCGGTCGTTTTTTGTACGACTTTTTTCGCAATTTTTTTTATATGGTTCATAAAAGGTGCCTCTCAGTGTCACAAAAAAAACTGTACAGAAAGATATCGTACAAAAACTGACCGCATAAAAAGAGGTTATGCTGTATAGAACACGATTAGGTATATATAAACAAATTCCAGGCGAATATTTTTTACCATTCACCCGGTCCCTCTCAAGCTCGTCCATAATATTTAAAATACGACTTTTTAGAGAAGGATAATAAACGAAGTAAGATAAAAGAGAAAGATACAAATGTCACAAAGATATAATAAGTTTATTTAAATTATTTTGTAACTGGTAGTAAATAAATAAGCCTATGTATCTTCTAATATTGCCGTTTGAACATTAAAATAGATAACGCATGCACATACATACACTGTTGTTGGGTTATTGTCGTGCCTCGGTTACGATAAGAAATAACGTGTCACAAAATTTATAAAATAAAATTTTATATGTCTCCTCGTATTTAAAAGGATTATGTCACTGTCATACAGTAGTGGCTCGTGAGCGATGCGTTCAAACAGAGGTAAATTGTTGTTTTATAAATAACACAAAATAACAATAACAAACCTTTAAAATTATGATAATTATGTTGATTTTGACTAAATTCCTGATTCTTGGTTGTTGAGGCAATACTCAAATAACTGTTGAAACTATCTTCTTTATATACGGTAGGGATTGTAAATTTACCGACTTTTTCATTTACCGGTAATTCGGTAAATTTTTTTAACAAAACCGGTTTACCGGTAATTTACCGGTATTTTTTAAAACACGGAAAATATGAGAATATTAGAAAAAAAAAAATAAAACGTAAAATTATTTTATTAAGGTCACTATATACAGTAGTACCTATACAAAATAAAATAAAAATTATGTAAAAAAAAATATCGAAAAAAAAAAATGGACAAAAAAAAAAATTTAAAAAAAAATTCTACAGCTATTCATCAGTATCAGTATCTGCAGTATCTACAGTATCTACAGCTTCCTTCATAGAAGTATACCGCCCATTGTTATTGCTTATTGAAAACATAATTTTAAATTTTGTTAAATAATCATAAAATATGAATCAATTATATATACCTACCTGTAATAAAAATTTACTTACCGCTTCTTACAATGTAATAATTTAACGTAATGTTTAATTATTTTGGAAAAAGTACAACTGATTTAAATAATATGTATATAAGTAAATACAAAAAAGGACGTTTTATTGCATATATATGCATTTTAAAATTGACCGTTGCATTGTGCGATTTTACTGTATCATAGAATAGTTTATTATGGATACATAGTAAGGGGTAATTTGATTATGTACATTTATGTTCAATAAACTTGATCATTCGTCTATGAAATAAAATGAACTTGTAAAAGTTTCTAAATATATTATTTTGAATTTATCGAATTACCGGTAAAAAAATCAGCAATTTACCGGTAAAAATTTTAAGGCATTTTTAGTAATTTACCGGTAAACCGGTTTACCGGTATTACAATCCCTAATATGCGGTATTTAGTGAGTTACGCTACTATTATATACCACACTGAAAATTTGGCCAAAACATAGAGAATTTTCTGTATTATAAATTCACTGTAGTAAATTAAATTATCATATTCTGTTCAAAAAGGAATGATTTTTCGTTGAAGTTTACCAAACGAATAGCTGGGAAATATAAATTATGTATATTTTATTTTACGCCACTTTAGTGGGGTGCGGGGGAAAGTTTTTATTTTGTTGACTGTCACCAGTGACAGCTGTGTTTTGTTTGCGTTACGATGTGATAAATTGAACATTTCGATGGAATAGTAATTTCATATAAGATGAAAAGATTGTCTGTGATTCGATTTGAATGTAATTTTCGAAAAAATTTATTTTGTTGAATGTTTCACATAGAGTAAATAAATTTTTGAAAAATGAGTTAAGCAGAACGAGGGAGTTGCAAATTTTTGATTTGAATTTATAACGGATTATTAAGCGAAAATATTGAACGAGAAGAACTGTCAACTAGGAAAAATATAATAGCGCAGGTGAAGTCTTTTTTTTTTTTTACTTGACGACTAAAATTACTATGATTCATATTACAATTTACTATTTCATTGCTACAGTTTTAAAATCAGTTAAATTAACCAATAAAAACTTTTGTTTCATTTTTATGGTGTTTACCTCGAATGAAATGGCCAATAAAAAGTTTCCTAGTATTTTCTTCGCTGTAAAAATCTCTCCTAACTTTTTTTCATGGCAAAAGTGGGAAAAATAACTTCAATATTCTTTTGATTACGAGTTAAATTGTCTCTTAAATAAAAATTTGCATTCTAACTCATGTGCAGTGGCTATTACTCACCCAAATAAATTACAGACACTTATGCCTCAAAATCCCGGCTCGTGTATTTTGTGAATAATAGCCATCATTACCCGTTCACTGAATAATATACTACTACTGAGTTGCAAGAAAAAAGATTTGAAAATACTGATCTAAAAATATTTTCCCTTCAGAGAATCAAATGTAGACATTATTCATACGAAATTTTCCGTTTATAACGCGTTAAAAGTAGATATTTATCATTTTCATGACTCCTTCCTCGATTCTTTTTTCTAATAATTTACAATATTTCTTCTTAATTTTCGTTATAGGTACAATATATATATATATATATATATATATATATATATATATATATATATATATATATATATATATATATATATATATATATATATATATATATATATATATATATATATATTAATATGTACGGGAACTCTAGAAACATTCCAACTTGATAAAAAAAGTTTGTTTTATAAGTTAAAAGAATGAATTTTTTCTTAAATATCCATTAAAATTGAAAATTCTAACACAAAGACTGTAAAATAATAAACCCTCAATTTTTAATAAAACTTTTCACAAGATGTATTTAAAAAAATAATTTATTTCTTAATATTATGTTCAAGTTTACGTATAAAAACGTACCAAATGTAGGGTTCCATACCTTAAAAGGAACAACGAAAGCCTTATAATATCATTCTTATATCCGTCCATACGACCGTCTGCCACAGACGGTCGGATGGACGGATGCTCAGTTGACGATTTATCTGAATTACATGATCGGCCCAATGGTCGGCAAACGACATTTCATATAACACGATTTAATGTTATTCCAATTAATGACGGAAATGATTCCAGGCCCCAGGAAATTAATTCAAAATTAAAGGACTGCTTTTAAATATTTCTCTAATGCTTAAAAAAGTTTTGACAGGGATGAATTTACCCACTTTTGGGCCATAGATGTCTTCTTGTTTACTGGATTCTCATGATTATTTCACCTGACACAAGCAAATTTGATTTATTACCTACTCATGATATAGAATCCTAGTTGTGTGAGTTCGGCTCGCTCTTGGTCGTTTTTTTTTTTTTTTTTTTATAAAAATAGGTCATTTTTGTTTGGAATTTAATACAGTTTTATATTAAAATAACATTGTGCACGTGTTACAAAAAAAAGTTTTTTATTATAATGCAGTTTCAGTTTAACTAAAAACACCTCCACACATCAAATAGAAAGTTTTTTCTTCGTTAATGTTACTTTGTTACCAGCACGGCAACGCAAAAAGCATTAAAAAGATATTACGGTGAAAAACTAAAATAAAAAAAAAAAAAAAAAAAAAAAAAACGTATATAATACACACACCGGCAGAATCAGCGGAACATACAAAAAATCTGTAAAAATCGAACAAACCATTTAATTTCAAGAAAATATTAATCTTATTTAATTATTCACTTAATAATTACATGTCCACAAGTCGATATATCTTTATTTTCGGTAGCAAAACAAGTAACCATATAAAATGGCAAATTTTTGGACTCTTATGTCGTCTAAGAATAATTTAAGTTAAAGATTATTTAACAAATAGAAAATGAAACACAGCGCTTTAATCCCGTCTGGTTCCTTCCGTGCTTTTATCAAAGCTTCCATTCGTTTTTCTATACTCAGAATGATGTTATCTATAGTTTCCTGGAACAGCCTTTGCTATTCTTCAATTACGGCAGTTTGAAGCTCGACCATATTGAGAAAAAACGGCATTTGAATTCGAAAGTGACAGACCACTTAAAAAGAATTGCATCAATAATAAATAAAAACAATTCTATGGAAAGTCAATTGATTCGTTATTTCAATATTATTTTAAGTAAAAATAAAAAAAACCGCCAACTTTGTTTAATAAATAGGTTTTATATTTTTTTTATGTTCCGCTAATTATGCCGGTGTGTGTATATACGTACCTAATACATATTTTATACTTTTATATGTAGCTATTACGGTATAAGCGTCCTATTGTCATACGAGGTACTGCTGTAAAATATAATAAATGATTCTAAAACAAAAGAGTGGGCAAAACAAAGGAATTTACATTTCACATTAATCTATTTCAAATATAAACTATAAGAATTTTAAGGATAATCGATAATTCCGAATATATTATAACTTCAATTTTTTTAGACAATTAGATGTTAAAAAAGCTTCTACTAAAAATTCTACATACATTATCGTCGTAAGTAGAACGCAAAACTCCAAACAAGTATTCGTTAAAGACGCGTTGAGACAGTGGCTTAACTTTTTGACAGCTTTCGGAATAAAATATAGGTATTATGGTCGCAAGCTCAAGAGACCTCCAGAAACTGAGGTGAGGAAAACACAAATTGTATTATTTCCATAGTTACCAACCAAACCAAATAATTATGTTTTTATAAGAGTGAATAAACTTCTATTTATTAATATGATAGACAAAGATAAATGCAGATGTAGATAAATAAGGTCTTTTTAGCTTGTGCCCATAATAAATTTTTTACGGTTCATCTATAAAACTACATAAATGTATTCGACAATATAAACTTTGAAGTTTAATATTTCGCAAGCGAGACTTAAAGATAAAAAGTGGTTAGAAGAAGCTTAACTTCAGTTTAAAAGATTTTTCGTCAATTTTTCAATATTTCGCTCAAAAATATTGAGGATGTTTTCTAATATTTAAACATACCTCAATACGAAAAGAACATTTTTCACCCTTAAATTACTTTGTAAATTTTAGAAAATTTGTTGGCCTATATCTGCGAAAATTATTGCTCGCCATCCTCGCTACTGACGTTTTTGATATTTTCAGGAAAGAAGTAGAGGTGTGATTGCAAGAAACGAATTTTCTGGGAAATGTTGACACCCATTCATTGAAAATGATGTAACAAATCGGCAATAATTTTCGATAATTTTCTTTTTTTGTTACGTAGGAACTTTTGGATAACAAGTCATAATGAATTCCAAACAGCTTCTTCAGTATTCGAAATACTGTCTTCAAATATCTCATCCATTAACATTTTTTTTTTTATTTGCGTCCCATAAAAACACCTTTCTTAAGTTTCGCCTCAGAAAGACCAGAAAAATGTTTAAAGACTGCACTAGTTTTGTCTTACGCCATGACAAAATTTTTAACTAAATCTAATTTTATGTGAAGCAGCAGTGGAATAATTTTTTGTGGGGGTATCAGAGACACTTATGTTTTATATTAATTTTACCACGGATATCTCCTGCTGAGAGACTGGGATTTTGAAATAACACAAATAAACTTCTTTGAGTGATTCCATTATGGGATATCATTTCTTAGATATAATAAGTTCACCGCAAACGTAAACAAAAATGGTCAGGATGCATTATACACAATCTTTTTGGCATTTTGGAAACAAGTATTTATTTAACTGAACGTCACACTGTATCGAAATTTGAGAATAAATTCAAAACAAACTTGTGATTAGTCGAAAATAAAATGTGTTGATAATTTCAAACTGTGACGTGATAAAAATAAAATATATATATATATATATATATATATATATATATATATATATATGTTTGCCCTCAGGCCCGGCCTGGCCCACCGGGACACCGGGATGGATCCCGGTGCGCCCACCTCCTGGCAGAGGATCGGCGCCCTCGCCCCCAAACGTTACATAGGGTAACTTCAAAAATGTAAACTTTACCGCATCGATGCAGCATCATGACTTTTCTGATGCGTCTAATACTACATGATGCGCTGCTGATGCTCTTTTGAAGTTTGATGCACATTAGATGTTTTTGAACGGGATATTGGCATCGTTTAGCCCAGCCTCTGATTTGGCTATAGATAAGACAGATAATGTAGCATGATAGACTATAGATAATATAGCAATACAGTCCTTATATAGGTATATTATCTTTAAATTTCAACTTAAACTTACTTGAAATTGAAATTATTGAAAATATTGAAATTATTTGAATAAAAATATTACATATGTACCTATTTTGAGTGTAAGATGTATTCAAATAGTTTAAACAATTTTAATAAGAGGTAAATACATTCATCTTTTTCAACAATTTGTTGTTCGGAATTATTCCTGTTGGTGTTAATACCTACATAATATGGCAAGTAGTTATAATTCATGCACATGAATTGACATGACATGCATCTTGGACACGCATCACCAAATTTATTGATGCATTATTTTGACGCATTAAATGCAAAAATGAACTTTTGATTTTTCGTTGTGATGCGTCTGATGCGTTTTTGAACCTTTGACTCTGCCTCATGCAAGCAGTGATGCATTTTTGAAGTTAGCCATACAATTTTGATAGGCAGTAGAGAAGGATGTCCTGAACAAAGTGGAAAGCGAAACCGTCATAGAAAAACTTTGTATAGGTAGTACAGAATTGAATCGTCTTCTTTCATACTGAAGGAAGGTTTGTCAACTTGGTATTTTTTACATTTAGCCAAATTTAAATGTTAATTGAGTTTGAACCTGCATCACAATTTGAGAGTCAGTCCACCACCCTTTAAGGTTACCCAGGCCGGGCCTGTTTACACTAAATTGTTGCAGTTAAATAGAAAAATATAAAATTCACTGAAAGGCCAAAAGATTTTATTTTTATTTTGTAAACTAGTGTTATTGGCACAACATAGCCAAAACAATTTTAATTAAATGATTTCAACAAGTGCTAGGTATCTGTAATTTTTGAGATCGACTATTTAAAAATTACAGAAGGGGAGACAACCTATTCGCCACTTTGATGTTGCACCTTTTGCAAAATGGGACTTAAAAATGAAAAATGGTAAAAGGTACTGCCCTTTTACAAGCCCTTACAACGATATGGAATTTTATGAGTCCTTTTTTCCGGTATCTCATACGATGTGATACGTGAAAAAACTTTTCATCCCCACTTTCTAATACGGGAAAGTACGTAAAAAAATTCACGCCTGTAGTATGTACATGCAAAATTGCATGTTTGTTGTTCCAAAGATGTAAGAATTGTGACGGTGAGACAATCAAACAGCTGGACATGATGAACCTTAAGCAACCGACAACTAACACATCGATTGCACATACCAACAACTCGAATGGGTAGAATTTGAACAGGTTTACAAGCCCATTCGTGGTTCCCTGTGAAACTATGCTTCGTTTGCCGTTCGGCGCAATTTTCGCACCTGTACGAAGCTCAGCAATTTTTTAAAATTTGTAAATGGTACCATTGTTCTTTTCTTTTAATTTTTTATCATTTTATTTTCTGCATAATTACATGTTATATTTTTGAATGTTTTTGAGTTTGTTATTAATAAATAAATAAAAAGGCCAAACTGGAGAGACATTATTAATAAAAGTAAAATATAAATTTACAAAATTTGCTTTAATGTTTCAATTTATGTAATAATAATACATACAACTACTGGAAAATAAATAATTGCAGAAATAAAATTTTAAAAATTTTGTTTGATTAATAATGAAAAAGAATAAAAAAAAATCTTATTAATTCAATTCATTTTTCTTTAGCTGTCTTTTAATTTATTTTTTAAACTAGGGTTGATAAAAATCCTGCGGAGTAAAAGGTAAGATAAAAGATTTTATTTTCTTAAGGGAACAGTTCAAATAAAAAAGCAACTTTTTTATTTATGACTATTTTGCTTGTTGAAATTTTTTTTCAAATTAGGAAGGGTTTCAAATAGAAAATTTTATTTTTGAAACATTCATTACTCTTCCCTGTGGGGGGAGGGGGCCCTTTTTCACAAGTTTTTAAGCGTTTACAAGGAACGCCATATCTCAAAAAGTAATGAATATTTCTTAAATATTTTTTCATTATTTTATTCCTAAAGGACCTGTCCATAAAGTTGAGTATGGGTTTCTGGTAATTTTCAAAATTAACTATAAAATTGTAATCCCAAACTTCTAAAAATTATAAAACCCAATTTTTTATTTTAAAAAAATGTTTAAAAATAGTTACAATTGTCCAAATGGAAAAAGCATACTCCACTTTATGCGCAATATGTTTATGAACAATATTTAAAAAAAAATTAAGTCTCTATCTTTTCTCGAACTTGAGATATGGTTTTCCTTGTCGGGAAAAACACAACTTTGATAGAAATAAGCAGATGAGATACAAAGCAGATGTTGACAAAATCAAATCAACTTTGAGAAAATACGTCTACAAATAAGGCATACAAATAAAAGAACATTATCTCAGCGTCAACTATAACTCATGTGCACATCAAAACTAAATGTTACTGATCAAATCGCGAAAGGGGGTGGGCAAGCGTTGCCAGCAAAGGAGCAGCAACTTGGCTGTGCAGCGACTCACAAATAAATATTTTTCTACTTGAAAAAAAAAAAATGTTTTGGTCATGTTTTATATATCACCGTGTTTGTAAAGAACCACAGAACAAAATAAAAACAAAAAACGAGATTCGAAAAAAATTAGTTTATTAGCCGTTTATGGCGTGAACTCCCCCTTTAATAATGAAAAAGAATAAAAAAAATTCTTATTAATTCATTTTTCTTTAGCTGTCTTTTAAATTTTTTTTTAAACTAGGGTTGATAAAAATCCTGCCGAGTAAAGGTAAGATAAAAGATTTTACTTTCTTAAATCTTTGGAAAATATTTGAAAAGTATTGTTTTTGACAGATACACAGAAAATTAATACGTATTATAATAAATTATTTAAACCAAACTGTTTCAAAGTATAAAAAAATTTATCTACAGGAAAATCAGTAAACGACCTGGAAAATATATGTGACATCCGATTACGCCAGATGATTTATAGTAAGCATATATCGAAACTAAGAAAACAAAGAAATTTCCCAGTTTTCTCAAACGATGAAATACGGAAAAGATCAACATTATTTCATCAATACTTGATTATGTAATTATGTGAATGTCAAATCTCAAGGCATAATTAGAGAATATGTAAATATCAAAATTTGAATTACATAATAATACATGTAATGTGATTTTCGTAACGCAACGAATTTAAGCATAAAATCTAATTATGTATGGTGTATTATTTATATAAGTGAATAAAGTTTCGTACAAAATCAGCTTGCCACGAAATTGAATAGATACCGAAAATGATATTACACGCACACAGGCTAATAGTAATACTAGCAAGCATGTAGTACTAATTGATACAGTAGTGGCAAAAATTTCGAAAACAATTTAGACAATACACGACCAAGCGTATTTCTGTAATGGTGAAAAGTTAAATTTTTTAAATTTTATTAGAATTTGGCATTTACGAAAAAAAATTTCTGCTTAATTTTTAAGCAGTTAGGCAGAGTAAATTTCCCGAACCCAATTTCCAAAAAACGCGAAAAAAAATTTGAGAAAAATGAGGCTTGTAATTTTGAATTTATTACCCCCAGGGGATACCACTGCACCACGGTGCAAACCGACAGTCCATTATACCGTCTGTACTACCACATAACAGAAGGTTGAACACAGCTAGCTGAGCACCGGTCTCGTACGCAAGTCCTCGTTGTTCATAAATAACCTTAGTTTGCACGTGTGTTTTTGAAATCAAATGTGATGGAAGTTGAAAATGAAGATGAGTAAACATTATGCATATGTGGTAATTGATAATTGAATATTTCTATAGGTGTACTTATTACAGAGAAATATTGTGTTGTTAATGTGTTTGTTTATAAGAAATAGTTATGAGTTTGATCGAGTTTGATGGTTTGCGTTTTTTTGCAACAAATTATGAAGTATGTAGATTATTTTAAAAGACAAAATTCTTACTCCAATGTGCCCATTCATTTTTTACACCAATTTTAAGTCTTTTCTTGTCTCACTTCATATTTATAATCAACGACCTTGAAAATCTTTATATGCTATTTTTTGTTTCAATAAAATTAATTTTTTATCTTTGTCCGCCATTTTGGATCCGCCATTTTTACTTTTCAAAATAATAATATCAAATTTATAATCAGCGACCTTGAAAACCCTTCTATACCATTTTTTTTGTTTTACTCAAACAAATTTGTGAATTTTGTCCGCGTTTTTTGGAAATTGGACCACTGTGGAACAGTCTAATGATACGAAAAAAGTTATCAAATATTTTATCACAAATGTCTAAATTATAATGAACAATATAAACAGAAACACCTGTATCACTAAAAATTGGTATTTTAATTAGTTGTGTTATAATTTTTTTTGTTTTCATATTTTGTTTAAAATTATATTTTATTCAGGAGCGGATCTAACTCCCTAGGTATAAAACTAGTCGCGCTCCTCTCTATATATACAGGGTGTTTCAAGCAACTAAGAACATATGAATTTTAACACAGGAAAAATATGTTATGATCAAGGGATGCTTTTTTTTATTATTAGAAATTTAGTTTTTTTTTTTTTGCAAAACTTTAAATAATATCGCGTCAAAATAATGTTTAAAAGTAATTAAAAGAAAATAGCAGTAAATTTATTGAGATAACTATAAATAAATATTAATCTAATGTTGAAATATTTATTAACAAATAATACTGCTTAGTAGAAAATTGGACACCTATTGTTTTGTTTTCAAATTTACTTTTTTACAATTAAAGAAAATTTTAATATCTATGGATACCTATATAAAAATGATACCCATAAAAAACGTGCATACTCTGATCCTAACAATTTTTTCCCATGTTAAATTTTGTATGCTCTTACTTCGCTGAAACAAACTGTATAAATTCATGAATCAAAAAATTTATAAATGGGCAGAAACACCAAAAACCAACCTTTTCTCACTTATTATTACACAAGAGGCCTGTATTATTTCTCAAATAAATTTGTATTTATATGTATAATGAAAATTTATTACTTATTAGTATAGAGCGGATAAATATAATTTTTTACCCGCTCTATACTTTGTTACGTTCTCCACGTAAAACTATTCGTTAAAATGTACTAAGTTCAAAAAATAATTTTTTTTTTTAAATTATTTTGGTACGCCACTGTACACTTAATTCTCTTTGTGCATTTAATAACTAGTAGTAAGCATAGGTGCTATTCCCTCAAAAATTAATATAATTTCATTAGTTGTCAGTTTAAATTGGCGCTTAAGCTAACGTATAAATTGCTGGAGTGAATTGACAGAAATCCTTGTTATTCTCATATTATTTGGACGCGACGCTTTGGAATTTGCACCAGGTACGTAAGGACTTTAATTAATTGTTTCATTGTTCTGTAACTATCATTTTAATTTTTTTTATTAATTTAAATAGGCTTAAGTGTCAAATTCTTGATATTGTTGAAATTTTGTGATTAATTGAATTTTACTAACAAAAATTTAAGTCAACCAGGGATTATGTGATTTAAATAAGGGATTTGAAGGTAATAATTAACGACATTAAGTATATTATGGAACATTGATATACGGCGAATTCCATTAGTAACCCAAAGACTTATTATTTGGAAGGATAACCGTTCCAGAGATTGATGGGTAAATTCAACATATGCTGATAGCCAAATGTCGATTTGTCAATTTATGGAATCACGAGATAAGTGTTATTTTTCTTTTTTCCTTGTGAACCACCGTCTCCCCCAGTTAAATGCTTGTGTGAATGTTCCAAATTGCTTACGTAACTTCAAACTAACTCTTATATTATCTTCCCGGTGTTTTTTAACTTTCTTTATTGTGTTTTACTTAAACTTAAGTAGTTTATAATTTTGCTTAATTAAATTTGCTTCAAAAAATTGTACGTTACTGTTCTACTCTAACTATTTTGAGTATTTAATTTAATTAAAAATTACAAATTGATTGAAAAAATTATCCGGATCGGCCGGGAATCGAACTCAGGATCTCTCGGTAACTAGCCAGGTGCCTTAACCAAAGATCCTGTGTTACTTTATCAGCGCCGTTCTGGGTACTTATTGAACTATTATTTCATCAAATTCTTGGGCCACTTTTTCGATTCAAGTCCCATATGAGATACTTTTCCTTACCTCTACCCACCACAATCTAAACCAAACTAAAATTTGACACTTATCTATTATTTTGCTCATTTAATTAATTTTCCCTTTGATATGATTTGTTACTAACAGAATTTTATATTAATGTAATCCCTTTTGTGTACCTATCTTCATTGGAAAGTGGAAACTAAACGCTTCGTTTATTTACCTTTATTGTATTTGTTATAATTATTTCTAATTACCTTTTATTGTTTTATTGAACCGTTTACTTTCCTACAACAACTTATTACATTTAACTGATTTTTGGTTTTATGTGCCTAACAATTTGTAATTTTGATTAAAAGTTTTTTTTTCTAAAGTCTTTTAATTTATTTTTATTTTTATTTTTTTATATTTTTTTGTTAATTTAAATAATTTCCTAGTTATTCTGTTAATATTAATTTATTGTTATTTTTGATTCTTCAACTTTTAATAGTTAATCTTTTGTACTAAATTGAATTTTTTTTTTAAATTACATCGACCTTGAGACATACAACACCAAGTTTCTAACCTGTATAAAAATAAATATAAAAGAATTATATTTTAACAGTAAAAGAAATTATTATAACCGCTGAGCTAGTGAATAAATTGTGTTTGAATTAAGTCAATTTTTTATTTCTTTATAATTTTTACTTTACCTTTCTCTAACAACTTATTAGTAACTTAATACGAAGAACTGTCAACTATTATAAAGACACTGCAGCGTAGTTGTAGTGTTTTTAAGTTGAATTAATTTACTTTTAGACAACTTTGTGTTGTAGAAAACACTGTTATTCTGAAAAATTATAAAACTCGAGTGTAATACGGTAAGACAATTGTACTAATAAAAACTTTTATTTCATTTTTGTCGTGTTGATTTACAATGAAATGTCTGACGGTATCATTCCACGGTAAAAGTGACAAAGCTACAACATTCTTATGGGGCTTAATACACATGTTAATAGATTTGAGCGTTACTTTATGGTATTCCATATTTGTAAATAATAAACAAATATTTTACTTTGCAAAATGCCACTTTTATTTTTGAAACTGTGACAATATTGTTTCGAACCGTTAGTTCATTTTCAAACAGAATCTGTTTTCAAATCTGTTTGAAAATGAACTTGACGGTTCGAAACAATATTATCACAGTTTCAAAAATAAAAGTGGTATTTTGCAAAGTAAAATATTTGTTTATATTTATTAATACACATGTGTTAAATTGTCTCATGAAATAACATCCAAATATTAAAAAAAAAAGGTTTCTATCAAATTCACCATACTTCATGATCAGATCAATTCCAAAATTGTGTGGTTTGTTTTTTTGCCAACATTTTGATACGATTAAGGAGTTAATACAATGTATACGCAACTATCGCCTAACTTTTTCAGATTTTTGCAAATCCAGGCTACAAATTTTAAAGCAATCGCAAAGTTTTTTTTCTCAGTTCATTTCATTTTCAATTATAAAGGTTTTTTGCTTAATTATGGAACCCCAAACAGAACAAATTCATGTATATTACTATAATTTCACAGATATGTAATTTGTCTACATCTGTAAATGTACTTATTCTGTTTAAATACAAGAACTTTAGCTCAAATAATGTGGTCTTTCTATTTCACTATTATCATTTACGATAATACATATATTCAACAATGAAGTAGGCTTACCTAACTTTATTTCACTCACATTATGTATGCTCCTCATTCGTATGCCTAGCAACTTCCCAGTGACCTATTTCATTTTCCCTTTAATTCACCCGCAGTGATGCCACTTGCAAAAGGATAATAATGACGAAGATAAGCATACACGGAATACTGAAATGATCATACATTTGATATTCTTATGTTTCTACCAACACCATTGAATTTCGGGTGCTATTTTACTTTCAACTCTGGGAACATCTCTTTTTATTATTAATAATTTTCTCATGTGTTTCTAAAATTGAAAAGATTCATTCATCTATGAATCTGTCAACTGAACACTATTTAAGCGTACGTTTTTAGTAGATGGTTGCCAAGGGCCAATGGGTACAATACAATGTGTTCTAAAACAAATTTTTGTTTGTTTTTAGCTTCGACGAAAAAACTATGAAACTGTGTTTAGAGAACTGTTGAAGAGGCTTTTATGCGTTGTTAAAATTGTTAAACACAATTTAAAAGAAATTTCGAGGAAGTGTGATATTTTTAGAGTGAAAGTTAATTTGAAATGTAAACAAAACACGTATAAAGTAAGTTAAAAGTCATTTTTTTTCTTTTAAGTTTGGAAAATGATTTTATGTCATATTGTAAAAAATGAGTGTAAAATTACTGTTCTTATAGTCTCAATATTACTATTATTATAATAGTAAAATTTACTAGATAGTAGCAAATTTATGCCAAAAATATTATTTTGTTATTTTTACATATTTGAGGTGTAATTTTACGTAACTTATATGTAATTACGGTTATTTTACACAACTGGACATGTATTCTTAGATATATCTCTGATTTTACTACTATAATTGTGTAATATTACATCTTTTGGATGTAATTTATTGGTATCACGTGATTGATTCTGCGCGATTGATGGCATCACTTGAGTTGGTTTGTTCATATGTTTGTAGTTTACTACTATACTTGTGTAATATTACATCTTTTGGATGCAATTTATTGGTACCACGTGATTGATTCTGCGCAGTTGATGGTGTTAGTTGAGTTGGCTTGTACATATGTTTGAAGTTTATTTTATTATGTATTCAAGGTTAATTTTATACAATGTAGTTTCATAATGTTTTAAACTATTTTATTTTAAACAATTAAAATTTTTTTGAAAAAGTGTTTTGATGAGTTTAGAAATTCAGTATTATAGAGAGAAATATCCAAAAATTATCCTTATTAGAAATTCAATATTGTATTTATTTAAACAATATAAAATCAGGTAACGGACGTGCATTCAACATGACTGAACATTGGATCCACTTTGGTGTTATATTCGGTGAAAGATAAATAATTCAATTTCAGTGTGATTTACGGCAAAATCTACCTAGTGATGGCAGTGCTTGTTAAAACTTATTGTGGACTTTAAAATATAAATATTTAGTTGTAAAAGTGAACAAAATAATGTTTAGTTTTTAATATTTTTAACTTTGGGTAACATATTTAAGACGTAATATTTTCTAGTGAACATGAAAAAGATGTATATTACATAGCGTATGTAATTTTACTATGAAAAAACGAAACCTATTTCCTACTATTATAGCAGTAAATTTTTTTCGCAGTGCATGTATTGTTTGAAAGTAATTTCTGGCATTCTGTTAGTCCAATTTTGAACGACATTATCCGATCACTGGGGTCTTATTTTGACAATGATATATGACAACATAAGTCAAAAATTTTGTATTTTTCTAAAGAAAATAATCAATTCGGTTCGAGTTCTTATCGTCTGGAGTCTAAATAGAATCTCTTAAAAGTTTTCCAAAAGCGTTACGGAATCCTAAAGTACGGATACCCCCAAAATACCGTTCCTTAGGCACCACGCCATAATATTACGTCTTCACTCCCTATAATCTCCCTATAAAATCTTACACGTATGAACTATTAGGCCAAGAGTTAACCCTTAAATTTTGGCTGGTACAGAATATCCAAGTAAATTTTGGAAGAAAACAAATACGGAAGAATCTGTCTGACTTTGATCAAATCTTGGTAGGAATCGAATTAATACCTTAATCATTAATCGCGAGAATCAACGAAATATTATACTTACATAAAATTTTAGAATATATTATATTGTCACTGAGATGTATAACGAAACGACCTTGTACACCTACCAAATTCAACCCCACGTCAAAACAGCATGTAAATTCACAAACTTAAAAACAAAAATCTAAAATATAATTATTGTTATTTTCTTTTTCATTTATTTAATTATAACCTTATTCATAATGTTCTGTTGTACCCAGTTTCGAAAATGTTCGAATATTTACCTTAATGTCTAACATTTTGTAACATAATAAACCTACATACATATAGCATTTTATGTAATAATAACCCAATTATTTCTACTTATATGTATCCCGCAGGAATCTAGAACACTATAAACAAGCATTCAGTTAGTTGTATCAGATTGTAGCGCTGTTAGTGCTAGTCAGTAGAGTAAGGTTAATTGGTCATTATGCGTCCAATACGTTACACTGAAGTGGATTAAAGTATGATTAAATTGATGTGGTCGTACAATTACATAGCTATTAATAGCAATACATATTCTCTATTGAGTTTCACAATATATATATATGAAACTTTTTATATTTTCAAATTTGATAACATTGAAAACCAAATAAATATAATATATTATAAATATATTATAATATAATATATGTATCAATATTTACAAAAAATATTGATAATATCACTTTATGTAGTAAGAATTATTAAATAATTATGCAAAAAAAATAAAAATTATTTTTCGCCTCTGCATCCACTACTAATATAAATGCTGATTCGTTTTACGTAAATTACTCCTAAAAAAATATTATTATTTAATAGTTTCGTTTTCTTATGAATATATTAATTTATAATCTTACATTACTAAGGGGTGCCCCCCATTTTGCCCCCCTATATATATATATATATATATATATATATATATATATATATATATATATATATATATATATATATATATATATATATATATATACATTAAAATTGTGAATACAAAAGCTTCATCCATAAAAGCGTAAAAGGTTTTTTTATATTTTGCTTCCGTGTCTCCTGAAGTAACAGAAGCATTGTGATCACTTTTGAAAAATAAAAGACTTTTTACCTCCAAAATAAAATTTTTTACGCACACTTTACATTCTAGAGCTTCCTGAACAATTTTGGTTTGGTGTCTGTCTGTCCGTCTGCGTGTCGCCAGTTTGCACCAAGTGGCATAACTTCTGTTGAACTATTTGATTGTTTTTAATGAAATTTTCAGAAATTATGCAGTTTAGTTCCTAGATGATTCCTTTAGACCCAGATGATCCCCTATGAATTTAATCAAAATCGGAGTAACATAACGGTAGCAACGCGGCTATCATGTTATTCCAAAATTGCACCAAGTGGCATAACTTCTGAACTATTCAATTCTTATTTATGAAATTTTCACAAAATCCGTAAAAAACAAAAAAGTCTAGCCATGGAACAAATCTATCCAACTATATAAACTAATTTGGACTCTAAACATTATATTTCCCTCCCATATCTAGGAAACCTGTCTCAAAAAATAGGCAACATGTTCTTACAAATTGATCTATATCCCGCTTATCATTCCACACATACTATAGGCCGTTTTCTTTATAACGCCAAAGAGAAATCTGACCCCATGAAGAAATGTAGAGTTTATCGTCTGGATTGTTCCGATTGTAATGCTTGTTACATAGGTCAGACCGGTCGAACATTTGAAACCAGCTATAAGGAACACATTACCATCCAGAAACACATTTCCAACTTTAGTATACATCTACTAGAAACAGGTCATTCGGTAAAACCCGATCAATAACCCAAAATATTACATATTTGTATAAAAGGTCGTAAACACAACATTTTGGAAGCCCTGGAAATTAACAAATTGAACAAAGACCCAAACCACGTCATCTTAAATGACTAAATAGATCTAAACAAATCGCCTTTATTAAACTTATAACACAATACATCTCACATTTTGTTTTTTAATAGTTTAGCTGACAGGTACCCGTTTTTAATAATTTTATTGATTCCTGTTAATTAATATTTATAGTCAAATGGTTTTATACAAAAATTCTGTTTCTACATCCTTTTAACAATCCTTTTAGTTTAACAAAGCAGCTACCTGATGGGGGTGCAACTTTTTATACAAATTAATACAAATCTCTATTTTTGACAATTTAGCACCGTCCGATACCTGTATATTTTATTCTTTATTTGTTGTAATTAACGTTCACCGCTGTTTTCACGTGTCGTGAATGTCGGTTTTTTCCCAACTTACTTCAGTCATTTTAATGAGATTACACTTAAACTTTTTAAAATAAAATTCGCTGTAGGTACCTATGCAAATAATACAAAAAAATTTACTTTTATCGAAAAAATTTGTTAATTTGGGATTTCCCTTACATTTGTTTGATGTACTTATATCTGCCTCTATCTCTAACATCCCCCACTAATACATTATTCACTTCAATTTATAATATAAATAGTTTCGCCTAAAAGAACAATTTTTTCACCTGATCATGGCGTAATTGCCGAAAGTCGACTCGTGTTTGTACGATTTTTGTTGTGAAAAGTGACAAAGCAACGATACCATGTTTTTAATATGGATTTTTACAAAGTAAACCTTTCTAATATTAATTATTTAAAATATATATTATATCAGTGATGACTGATTATGAAAATCATTGGTGAAAATCATGGTGTTGTGAATATTATAGACAATATGTATTATTTTATTTAAAGTTCTAGCTTTTAATTACGTCAAAGAAGTATAACATCTAACGTGCAAACACACTCATTGTTGTTTCAGTTTAATTATAATATTTTTGGTTGAAATATAACTTATTTGTAATCGTCCTGAAGATTATTTTGGCGGTTATGGATGCTTAAAACGCATTGGCTTCCAACCTCCGATTCTCACATTGCATCCGAAGTTACAAAAATTATTTACGGGTAGCTTCATTTCAGTTTTATATTCTCTTTTTTTTTTTAAATATTTTCAAATATATTTTAAAATTAAAATATCAATCATTTATTTTACGTAACAAATCACTACTGATAATATTTTTGTTAATTTTCTGCTAATGGAAAATATTACACAATGCATATATATAAAATAAATTATTCCCGGAAAATACAATTCACATAATGGAACTAACAATAATGGCCTGTCAGGTTTAATTAAAACATTGTTATTTTTAATCCACGTGTTGTGCTCATTAATCAAAAAAAAAATTTTCTTTTGCTGTTTTGATATGTATATTAGAATAACTGTAGTAATATAAAACTGTACGTCTAATTTTACTTCACTTATTAGTGACGTTTAAATATTGCTATGTTATGCAGGATGCTGCGACAGGGGTATTTTAAATAAATATTGAAGCATCAACACAAAAAGTACTTGGCTCCATTTTTACAGATATCTCCATAAAATAATAAATTGACTTTTTTTCTTATTTTCTCAAAAACTAGCTAACTTAGAATAATAGTTCAAAAACCTTTTTTATGTGATTTTTTCCGTCTTTGCAATGGTGTAAAAAAATGTAGCAAAAACTTTTAACTTACGATATATAGATAGATAGATAGATAGATAGATAGACAGATAGATATAGATATATATTAAAAATGGTCTCACGTCACTAAAAAATAAAGTAAAATTAAACGTACAGTTTTAAATTACTACAGTTATTCTAATATGTATCAAAACAGCAAAAAAAAAAAAAAAAAGAGGTAGAAAACTAGGTATGTTTAATTTTGGTTCATTTGTTGTATTTATTTGATGACGTCAAGCTATTTTTAGTTGATTTGACTTATATTTTATTTCTATGATTTACATATGTATTACTATCGATTTATATAAATATTTTTAAATCCGGCTTGTAAGCATAAATAACGAATATAAACCATTTCTATTTACATAACCATAACCATATTCCTTCTTCGCTTTGATATACTGGCATATCTGAAAATGTGCAGTATTTACATTTGCGTTACTGCATAAAAAACTGGCCACTATGGAGAAAAGTAACTTGACTGTGTTTAAACCAGCCCTTTCCACCTTTACATTACTACTTTCAAAACTTTTCATATATCTTAAAAGATTATGATTTAAACCAGGGGTCGGCAACCTGCGGCCCGTTGCAACCTTTCATGCGGTCCGCCAAGCAATATAACTTTTCAAACAATTTGCTCTGCCAATGCAGAGTTAAGCATACTTTATACTTTTTTTGTTCTCCGATATTTTATAACATGTAAATAAAACTGTTACTAAAAATTTTTCCTCATGTTGATTGTTAATAATATTTATATTAATTTGTGTTAAAAAAAGAAAATATCCCTGTCGTAGTATCTTGCATAATATAGCGAATTTCCGTTTACAAAAATTAGTTTTTCGCGGAAACTACTTGATATAGAATTATTATTCAAAAATCTTTTTATGTGATTATTTTCCCTTCTTTCCAACGGTGTAAGATAATATGGCAAAAACTTGAGGAAATTTGGGCAAAAAACACTTTTTCCACAAAAATTTTTTAGGCATAAGTGCCTAAAAATCCATTCCGGACATCGAACGTGTCTGACTTTTTGGACTTCCAATATTTTTACCAAATTTCGTAAAAACAGGATTTTTCGTTCGAGAGTTAAATAAATTTTAGTGAATGTCATTCTTGGCTTCTAGAGACTTCGAAATAAATTATTTCCTCCAGGCTCAAGTAGCATCAAAACAGTGACTCTAATAGCTGAATTTTCGCTTCGAAAATCCGTTTGAAAAAACCTGAAGCTACATTGCAAAAATATTTGACTGTGCGGCCCGCTAAAAATTATTCTTTTTAAAAATGGCCCGCCATCCAAAAAAGGTTGCCGACCCCTGATTTAAACGGTCAGTAGAAAATTACAGTATTACAAATTACAAAAAAAAAAAAAAACCATTTGTGATAATACAAAACCAAAAAGGATAAATTTATATTTAAAAACTTACGATGTAAAGTTACTAATTTTAACTCTTACAATGTAATTTTCCTAGAAATTTCCTATTCTATACGTCTTTATTCCCATCCGTAATTTTATCATTACGCCGTCACGCTATCGTTTATGTCATCCGAATCGAATAAAGAAAATACATAAAATTTGTAGTACGTACTAAAGAGAAATTCTTAGCCCCACGGGAACGTTGTCGAGACTCATACATATATGTATATTTACAAATTCATGAATATTATTTTTTCAACTTTTTCACATCGAGTTGGCGAAGTAATTGAGAATAAAACACTTGAGAATAGTAAGTTTATATTCATATTAATATTTTTTTCATGATAATATACAAAAAAAAAGTAATTTATTTTTTTGTCACTATCAACAATTAAATTCGCGTATTGTCAATTCCAACGGTGGACAATTGCCGGCCTGGGTATACTAACTGGCACCCGCGTTTTATTCTGACGTGTCATAGAAAAGGTTATCCTTCGTTAAAAGAAAAGTATGAGGATGTGATACAAAACCAGCTCCAGGACGGTACAAACGGTGCATCATAGTAGGACCCGCGTTTCTGGAGGCCTCATATTGCTGACTGATTTTGTAAAATTAACAATTAAAATGTGACCTTTGAAAAAGAATATTGATTTACTTAATGAAATCAAAGTTTTCGTTTCGGTATCACAATTTTACAAATATGAATTACAATATTTATTTAAAAATTAGTACATAATTTATTTGGACTGTATCAGCTATTCTGAAAATTAAAGTAGCTTGATCAAGTAAATTATCACCATTGTATCTATAGAAAGATATTTTTCAAGACTGAAGATAAAATATTACTTCAAACCTAGGTATCGTTAGTCAAAATCAGTTCTGTACGAAAAGTAGTAAGGTTACAGCGATTCTGTGCCAAAAGTAGTAAGGCACTTGTAGAAGTAGTCTACACATATAAAAATCTGTCGTTCGTAAGGTGCAATGTTGTGTCAATTTACACCACTTCTGATTTAGTTTGTTGCTGTTCGTCATAGAGTTCACGTCGTAACGAGTATCATTGTTTTTCAAATAAACTCGTGAAATTTAAACAGAAGAAAATATGAAATGTGTCGTATTGAACAAAAAAATTCAAAATGAAAGGATATCTTTCTTAAAATAAACAAATTTATTTTTAATTGTTTGTTGTTAGTCACATAGGATGGCCATAACAGTATATACTATATATATGCAAGTTGTGCAGTCATACATCACCATATTGCACAAACACATTCGCATGTTTGTGTAGATACAAATGATGTTTTCTCATGTATGTATACGTTCGGTAGGCGTAGCGGTGTCCACGTCATTTGCCGGCGATAACGGGCACGATAGCTATGAAATACAAAATTTAGATCGTGTATATCTATCTACACATATCGCTACTTCTCTTTGTGAACCTCGTATCTGAAAACTCCCAATTTTTGGACACACAAAAAAATCGTGTTAAATTAAATATTTTCACTACAAACAAGATTTATGCTAATTTCTCCCTTTCATGTTGGCTACCTATATATATATATATAGATAGATAGATAGAGAGATAGATAGATAAACAGATAGATAAGTATATATATATATATATATATATATATATATATATATATATATATATATATATATATATAATATTTAATCTTTTTTTTGTGTGTCAACATGTAGTTTTTGGTATACGAGGTACAAACAGAAGTAGCGATGTAAAAAAATTCATAGCAGTTCTGTACCAAAAGTAGAAAGTTACAACGATTCTGTACAAAAAGCAGTAGTATCACAGCAGTTCTGTCCCAAAAGATTTACGAAAACAAAACAAAAATCGTTGGTACCGTTTGTTATTTTACAATATGCAACCGTGCATTTCGTTCAGATAATTTATTTTCAACTGTAATTTTGTATATAAGAATTTTGTATTATTATTGTATTTTGTCAATAAATTTTTATTTTTATTATCAATAATTAATATTTGTTTATGTTTTGAAAAATAAAAATTACCTAATGTATTTTAATGTGATAATGTGAAGAGTATTTGAATCAATTAATAAAAATTGTAATGATAACAAAAATAATAATAACATAAAAGATAATAATCCTCTTTTGATATTTTACATAACGGTATTCGATTTTTTTTTCTTTTTTTGAAATTTCGTATTTACATTAATTGTTATTTTTGATTATTACTGAACAAATTGCTGATCAGCTTAATTTTATACCATTGGTTTTTGTTTCTATTGCTACTAAAAAAAAAATTTAAAAAAAAAAACTACTGTTATAATTTGAGCATAACATTCACATTTTGAATTTAAATTTTCAACATTTTAATTAATAATATCGCAATTTTATTATATCGTATGTTCTTCGATCAGTTTTTTCTTACTCAAGACAGTTCAGCCGTTTCCAGGTTATTCAAGGAGGATTTCCAGGATAAAAATAAAAATTAAACGTTTTAAAAATTCACTTTAAACGTTGGTAATTGCAGGATTATTCTTAATCAGCTTTGATGAAGATTGTTTCAATCGTTTCCAGGCTATTCCAGGCTACTTCCAAAATAAAAGTTAAAAATTTTGAAAATTCCACGATCAAAAAACTCTTCAAATAAAAAGGTTTTAAAAACTCACGATGGCAAAGTTCTAAAAAGATTAAAATAAAAATTCCTGAAATTCCATAAGCTAGTACAAGCTAATTTTCATTCTTCGTATGCAACATTACACTACAAAATACACGGTAAGACATATAACACGATGGATGAAAACTAGCTTATTTCCTTATAGAAATTTTTATTTGAAACTTCTTAGAGCTTTATCGTCGTGGACTTTCAAAACATTATTTTTTTTTTAATCGAATGCGCACGTTGGAAGTAGAATTATTCTCTATCAATACATGAGGTCGTTTGCTTTAATAATTAAATCTTCCATGTTTGTTTTATGATTAAGATTCTCCATAAATTAATTATAATATCAAATGCTCTGCGAGTAAATATGTTATTTAATTATCTTTTCTGTCGTATCGCAATGACGGATTCTGTAACTCTATTTCATTTATAAAATTTTATTAAATTCTTTAAACTCTGGTGCATCTGTCCCTTTTACATTTTGTATATTATACCAGCAGGTACCGGGCATGCGTTGCAATGCCACTCAATACGCACATTAGCTGAAACGACTCGTGCAAAATGGTTGCACTAATTCAGAAACCTTTACGGGCGTGCACACAAAAACTCAACAAATAAGAATAAATTAACTGCAGCTAAAAGGACCATAAATATCAGCAACTTATTTCTTGATAAAAATATTTTGGCTTTAATTCAAGCAAGCACTTGTCAATGAGTACACCACAAATCCAATTTTACATAGTGGTCGGTGCAAATTTAAGGTGAAGTACGTAAAATCGCAAGATCAGGGGAGTCGGTACACTTTTGTGTCGGGGGTTGGTAAACATTATTTATCTGAACTTATTTAAAACAATATAATCTTAAGAGACAATTTACATCTAAAATTCGGTTGTGTAGACAAAGGAAATCGAATGTTATACAAATGAATATGAGTGACGACTTTTAGAAAACTGTAGAAAAATCAACTTCACTATCGCATTCATCAGCGTAAAAGACGCCAAATAGTGGAAGCTGACAAAAATTCTAGAATATTCTACTGGTAAACTAGCAAAGATACTAAAAAATAAACTTTACTATTGAATTGGGCACTAAAAATTAGATTAAGCAACGCATTTTGACAAAAATTCTAGAATGTTCTCTTCGTCAACAAAGATATCGAAAAATCGATTGCACGATTTAATTGGTCATCGAATAAAAGACGGAATAACACATTTTGATAAATGTTCTAGAATATTCTATTTGTCAAATAACAAAAATTGTTTGCCAAATCCGACATTTGGTTTACATTAGTTTAATTTCGGTTGGACAATTAAGTGGTGCAGTAAATTTTCCAATATCTTTGTTAGTTGACAAATAGAATATTCTAGAACATTTCTCAAAATGTGTTATTTGGTCTCTTTTTTGGTAACCAATACAATGGCGACGTCTGTTTTGAATCTCTTTGCTAGTTGACGAATAGAATATTCCAGAACATTTGTCAAAATGTGTGATTTGACCTCTTTTTCAATGGACAATTAAATGGTACAATTGATTTTTCAATATATTTGCTAGTTGACAAATAGAACATTCTAGAATTTTTGTCAAACTGCGCTGTTCAATCTCATTTTTGATGACCAATTCAACGGTGAAGTATCTTTTTTGATATCTCTGCTAGTTGACGATTAGAATATTCTAGAATTTTACGTTATTCATTTTGCATTTGCATTTTGTATATGGAATATGTGCATATATATCTGCAGTGAAATTTTAAAATTTTTAAAGGCTACGAGGCCCTCAGACAATATTACCTACGGCCCTGACTCTGGCTTGGTACATAAATTTTCACCAACACAGACAAACAACAACATATCTGTGAGAGGAGAACCCCACTTAATCGCTGACGTCACTACGTAAAATCGGAGTATGTACCATTGGATGGCCACTGTATAGATTTTTTGGTTAATATTACCTGGAATTGTCAGCATCAACTATTACAGTATTAAACAACGTAAAATTTTTTTTGGGAAAGTGCCAAAATATTGTACATAGGTACCAAATTTACATAACAGCATACCTCAGTACATTCACTGCAATAAATTTAATATTATATTGTCCAATATTCGAATGTATAGTAAAAATTGACTGATATTGCAACATTTCCGATATATTTTGTGCAAAATGTATGAATATATTTGATGTAAGTACCTATCCTGTCATATGTTATGCTGGGGTAAATAAATATCCATATGGACGAGTATACAGTTTCGTACCTCAGAGAAAATAAATGTTTGTACAATGTTATCTAAAGTATATATTGGTCGCCAAAAATTTTGAAAATTATTTAGGAAAAATTGACAAAGAGCGTGTCAGGCTCGCATATTTAGACTTCCGTACAATAAGCAATCAGTAGACTTAAATCTTATCCAAATTTGTTTGTGGAAACTAAAAAATGCAGGAATTGTTCTACATTGTACTATACGTAAAACATTAGTAATATACGTAGTAATACATTTTTTTTCCGGCAACTATTATACTGTCTAAAAAACCTGTAGTTTTCCGATAATCTATGACTCAGTATCTACTAACTCTACTAAAATCAACATTTTAGCTTTAGAAACCTAAGAGATCAGAAAGGGAAAACGGTTGTTTCGAGCAAATTTTGAATTATACCGCTAAAATCACTGGATTAAAAATGGTAAAGAAAAAGTATATAATATTTTCAGAATTCTTAGAAGTAGCTCTTTCAAATGATACCTCACACAATATATTAATTAAAGTTACCTCCCCCCTCCCCGATTTTTATCGAAAATAATCTTTTTTCTAATCGTTGACTAGGGATATATGCACGCGTCATCAAAACCTAATATTATGCTAGACAGCGTCCGCTCTAGCGTTGACGTCGACCCGAGCAAAAAGAAAAAATTCCGCCCCCGTGAGAGCAGCAACCTTTTGTTCGTCAGTTGTGTTTTTTCCGCTAAAATAGAAATGAGCAATTGTTTCTCTTTAATTTTTCGAAAATGCCGCCCTTAAAACTTGCCGCCCCGGCCAAATTCACCGATTGCCCCCGCCTAGAGGGGGCCTGTGCTAGTTTTCAAATTCCTACGTTACATAGATTTCGAGAAAATCCTCGACGGCAGACGGACACCAGAGTGATCTGACAATGGTTCCGTTTTTCGTTTTAAGGTAAGGAACCCTAAAAAGATTAATTGAAAAAAAATTCTGTAAAATTCAAATAATTTAATGTTGTTAATTCTACAATAACATTGAATTAATTACGTTAATTCCAACACGAACAAGTGCAAACTTTTACAACTTTCATAAATTTTAATATTTTGTTTATGTACACGGAGAGAAAAATCATATAATTTTTGTAGATAAAATTTCAGAAAAATTACCATGCTCTCTTATAATGCGTGCGCGATCGACGACCAAAATAAAAAATATGTGCTAGCATGGTAAAATTTAATGTGCTAACACAACTTTTATCACACTCTTATGCATATATGTTATAGTTTAATTCTTGTTGTCGTACTCTTTCATTTGCGCATCTGACCCGCAACCTTATGTTGCTTGGGCGGTACCTGTAAAAACTTCGAACCTGTAAGAACTTTATGATGCATACAAAAATGATTGCCAACAATATATTCGAATACTAAAGATAGTGAAGTAACAAAATGATGAATTACACGGTGACATTCCCGTCCTCTACGACAGTGTAATGAATACTGCTTGCTGCTTGTATGACAGTCTAATGGATCAAGGTGCTTGGTCCGACCCGTCCGACCAAGTTGGTCGTCCACACCTATGGTTGGCTATGTGACTTGCTATGAGTGAGGTACATTTCAACAGCGTTCACAACACACACACACAACCTTCTTACTCTTTTTTCTTTCTACTATTAGCAGATAGCATTTCAAATATTATAATACAACATGGTAATTTTTGAAAGAAAAACAATTAAAAAATATTTTTTTGTCGGCAATGGAACTTTTTACTGTGCTGCTTTACAAATTTTACGGAGCTAATATTACAGAAACAATATTCTATCCTTTAAATTTTCTATGATTAATTATAATTTTTATATTTTTACCGTACAAAATTGAATATGTTCGCCTTTTACACGTCGATTGTAGTGCTGAGCAAAGTAATTTTTATATGAATTTTCTCTCCGTGTAGGTATATCCATTTAGGTATAATCTTTATGTAAAGAGTGCAATTACACGTTATTTTGATTAGGCAAGTATTTTGCCTTAAATTGAAACAAGAACTCAGTATTACAATTCTTTTTCTTATATGTAATATTCCATTTCTTTTTGTTTGTAGGATCCTTTTTTAAACAAAATTACTTTTAGGATGAAATAATTTTTTTTTACTAAGGATATGACGTAAGTTATTTAGAAATAAATGAATAATAATACCCAAGCGTTCCTGCACTAATGATAAAATGTTACACAAAGCTATATTTAAATATTCAACTTGTATGTACCTAATGTATATTATTACGTAATTTTTTAATGCGAAAAAATATAAGCTGACATGTAAAGTTTCTTCGTGGTTTGATACATTTGCATGTGCCAACTTTCTCTCATATTTGCATAAATGTTAATGTATTCTGAAAATCAAAAAGTTAAATAAAAGACCAACAACAATCTTTAAGATTTACATCGGCTGTTGATGACTCAAAAACGATTCTTGATATATAACAATAAATATGATAATTCATCATCCTAAATATTGCTAATATTATGGTGGAGGGTACTCTGAAACATTTTTTTAAATTAAACGTATAAAATTTTGAAACTAATTGTGCTTCTTGTTTCAATCTTACAAGAATTTTTGAAGTATTAGGTTGTCCCGAGCAAACACATCCATTTTATTTTTTTCATTGTTAATCTTTATTGACCGAAATGACAATCAATTATGTATTAGTTAAATGTACGAGCCTTCAGAATTTATTGCACGTTACCATCGCTCAGGCGGTTGTTGTACGCCAGTCATAGAACTTGACGTGTTAAGTTCCGTCACAATTAACTTCAGCGTTTTTTGAAAATCATCCCAGTTATTGTAGTGTGTTCCTCTTAGCTTTTTCTTCAATCTGGCAAAACAATTGAAGTCCAGCGGAGAGATATGGTGCCTCTTTTGCCAAGTGCTTTTGTAATATTAAAATGAGTGACACAGTCCAGTCAGTCCCACAAACAAGCAGACTTGAGTAAAACTCGTTGCTCATAATCACTTACTGAATGAATTATTTGTTCTTTAATTGATGACATTTTACAATAAACATACATGTCGCGTTTCTAATGACATTAAGTCATGTTACAACAAGTCTAAAAACTAACAAGATACAACATGTAAAAATTGGATGTGTTTGTTTGGGACAACCAATATTTTACTTCATCACACCGTCAAGTATTGTCTGTGCTTTTATAACAACCCAAACTTAAACTTTTCATTTAATTGAACACGAATTTTTTTACCGACGTAGTCTGGTACCTATATATCGTTACGAAAATATAACTTAGTTGTAGAAATGTTTGTGTATATCAAAGGCAATATTTAGAAAAAAGAAAAAAAACTGTAGAGAAAATTTTTTATTTCATAAAAAAAAAATGCGAACACACTGACATGGACATTTTTTACCGACTTTATATTATTTTACATGTTACTTTTTTTTTATTAGTTATAATAAAATATATTACAAATTTTACCACAAACGGACGTAGGTGCCTTGTCGCGTATCCGAAAAAAATGTAGGTCAATATTATGAAATTTCAAATAAAAAGGTTTGTGACTAGTCACAGAATATTTACCGTCAAAATTTTTAACAAAATCAACAAAAAAATTTGATGAGAATTAACTATATGACATTAAACGACATAAGCGGTCAAGTGCAACTGACTGATATTGGTTGATATTCGGTTAATCTCGGTATACACACAACCTGACAAAAATATTTCATACAACGTATACAAGCGCTTATCCGCTTTAAGAGGCGTATCCGCTTTGGGCAACCTTCCCCTACATTCAGAATACCGGGCATAATTAATTTGAAATTGGAAATAGTAAAATTATTATACCTAATTGATTTAATCTATTCTAAAAATTTTTTATAAGCTTCTTTAAATTTATATAATATAAATTATACCTAGATTATAATCCTTCAATTCAAATTTACTGATTAGACCACATTGGGATACCCGTAAAGGTTATATTAAGGTTAATTACTTATTAAGCTTATAAAATTTTCTAGTGTGGCAATCATTATCTAAATTTAATATTTTACATTTATTTTTAAGGTTCAAGCCTTAAATTTTCCATGTACATACCACAAGTGGAGATATCAATTAATTCACAGTCAAAAAAAATTTTTTTTAATTTCTTTATGAATTGGAAAGTGAAGATGAAAATTTCTTTTTCCCGCACGACATAGTGTGAGAAAAGCATTAGTAAGGACTCGTAAAATGAAGTTGAATGTTTTTTTACCATTTCTCAGTTTTAAATCCCATTTGTGAAATATTGAACTTCAGAGTGACAAACAGGTTATTCTCCTCCGTAATTTTTAAACTATTGATTAAAAAAAACCTAAAAAAATAACTTCGTTGTGTCGGGATCGGTAACTTTCGCAGACTTTAAGCAAACAATTTTTTTTTTTGTCCCAAAGGGTTTAATGCTTGATCTTTACAGTATTTTATATACTGAATCCAAAAATGAAAACAGTTTTTTCCCACCACGCAAGAGTTTCTTGTGACAATCCAATAAATATATTACAATTAATACAAATTTACTCCAATATGGATCCAGGCTTGGTATATTAAAAGATAAGTATATGTAGTTGTAAAAGATTTTTTTGAATTTTTTGTTTCTGGTACATCTCTTTTAAGGGTTCAGCAGTAGTTAGTCAGCATTCTTCTAATTTTTTGAAAAAAGTGTCTTTAAAAAAGGCCGAAATTCGGTGGCCACGATTGTGGCCGCAGATTTTATCTGAAAAAAAAAATCAAATGGAAGCTTTTTTTGAAATTTGAAGAAATGGCAGCGGTTTGATTAAAAATTAAAATTTTTTTTTCAGTTTTTCGTGCGAAAAAATAGGAAGATTTCAAAAAAAAAGCTCCCATAGGAACATAGCGGCTTATACCTACAGATTGATAATCCATTTGATTTTTTTGCAGATAAAAACTGCAGCCACAATCGTGCGTATCGAATTTCGGCCTTTTTTAAAGACACTTTTTTCAAAAAATTATAATAATTATAAAAAACAAATAAAAATAAATAAAAAAAAATATTTTTGTATTGTTAAACAGTGGTATTAATCGTAAAAAAAATTCATCCCCATTCCCCCATCCTATCCATCCGAAAAAAATTGTGAAAATTTGTCTATTTTTCGGCAACCCACACTGTGATGGTACCTTAAATCACTATCTATATTGAGATGTACTGTGGGTTGGATTTATATGTAGGTCCTTAAGGGGGACCACTAGTGTGACCGCCTGAAAAAAAGGTGATTTTTGGGAATTTTAAAAAAAAAAAAACTACTGTATGGAATGTTTTAATATTTTAAGGATATATTGTTTGATATATAATAAATTCATGATGAAATTTTTGGACCAAAAAATGGAAAATTCAGTGAGTTATTCGAGATCTCCCAAGGCTCCAAAAAAAAGTTCCCCCACTTCTACAGTGATAGCGGCCTTCACACTGCCTGAAATCAAAAAAACCAAAAAGCCTATTAAACTAGAAGGTATGGTCCGTACCATGAACCTCAAAAAAAAAAAGTTGAAATTTAACAAAATGGCGGAGTTTTTAAATAAAAATTTCAAATTTTGCGCGAAAATTTGATGGTTTTTGGCTAGCGAAAATTACATTTTTGATTCGATCGGAAAACTGGAGGTTCACGTTACGAAAAAATATATATAAAAGAAGTTGCAATAAGAATCAGATCGATCGAATGATTTGTCTTCGAGTTACAACTGCACCAAATTTGAAAAATGTAGTTTTTCGTAATTTTACCTGTTAGTTTTAATCACTGAGAATTTTTAGTAATAAAATTATTTAAGATGTACTGACTATAACGCTCATAGTAAAACTAGATGAGTCGTTTAAATGTACCAGGGTCTAGCTTCTCCACAACATGTGACTGGCAGCCACGTCCAGAAACTCCCGAACTGTCAACCTCCATACATTTCTCAATACCTCAAAGTTAACAATGAAAATCAGAATCCACTCTTTGGATGGCTGTAATTCAAAAACTATTTGAGATATACACTTGAAATTTTAGTATGTTATTTTTAAAGGTATAGACTATCGAAACATGCAAAAAGAATTTTCTAGTTTTTTGAAAACGTCACACTAGTGGTCCCCCTTAAAGGGAAAAACTTTATTATTATGAATAATAATAATCCTATATCTTATTCCCAAAGTTGTGAAAATCTCTAACCTATTAGCAATATTTTTTTTTTTATTATACACCTGTAGTTTTAATGGTAAGATTTAAGGAAACAACTTTATTTCTTTATTGATTTCCTTCCATTTAGGTAATATTTTTCCATTATTAATTTTGTATCGGTTCAATTATATTAAATCGTAGAAAGACAAGAACTTGTTGTGATATAAATCTTTTGGTTATATTGTATCAGTTGTACCTATCACTAACGTATCACCAACAACGCTAAGATATAATTAGTTATGATACGAAAATAAATTTCAGAAATTTAATATTGTTAGATTGTTGCTTACACTCATGTCAGACGTTGTCGTTTCTCGAATACAATGTGTATTTTATCGAATTTACGTGAGTAGACTTTTTATTAAACGCAATTTTTATTATATTTGGTGCGTTTTTACAATTCGAAATTTAATTTCGAGATATTTTCAAATTTTTTTTTACACCGACATTTATCAAATAAATTATAAGTTCAAAAAAATCCGGATTGGCTATACTAAATTTACAATACGACAATTTGTCGTATTGTAATTTTACTTGGTACACTAAACTCAGATTTATATTAAATGAAAATGACATAACAAAAATAAAATTTTGTCACATATAAAAGTTATTATAATTTCTACTAGCTTTTTTCAATATATTAGATAGTAGATTTTGTGAAAGACAGCTATATTACGAGCTTGTCCGATAGATAAATTTATGTATAAAAATTCCAGTATAATACTTCGTCTTTGCTAGTTCAATTTCTTCAGCCTTCCTGAAAATGCTGTAAAATCAAAAAAACGAAATGCAACCATATTCGTAATTATCAATGCTAGAAAAAATTATATAATCCGAGTGATTTGTTAGAAATAGCCCTGTCACTGAAAAAAAAATTGTTACAATCGTGAGCCATGATTTTAATTGTGGTTTGGTAGTTGCCTTTAGTAGATAAAGTTGTTTAGTTTTATGATACCACAAAACTATTTGTGTCACAGTAGCTACCATTACTCTTATTGTGTTGAAATTTCTAGGGCTTGTATGTATATGTGTGTTTTACCAAAATAATAATAACCATAATAACTATGCACTCATCTTTTGACCTGCATAACACATACATGTTGAATCACTTATTGTTCTGTGGAATCATTTTATGTACTTGTTTACATAAAATTTTTTTAAAAATATTGTCGGCTTCCGGGGAAGTTTACTGTGAAAGTGCTCGGGCCTCATAGAGTTAAAAATTATACCTTAATCCTTTTTGTTCAAATAACTACTGCTCATACTGTTCACAATATTCGTATACCTATTTATTCCTACAAAAAAATTATTTCTAAAACCTGGTAATATATTCTGTAACCGTTTGTTCACTTGTGTTTCTTTTTTAAGTACATTTAAATTTTATATTTTATTATTTTATAGGTAGGAGAGACTGGGCTAAATGGTAAATTGTCAAAATCATATTTCTGCATTATCTTTTGAATGTCAACATAGTTACAAAGCTGAAATTTTGACCTTAGAGGGCTTTCTTGACTAGAAAGCAAACAACGTTAGTAATGTGAAGTTCATATGAGCCTTATAGTGCAAATATCCTGAAATGTGTTTCGATAATATCGAAGTAATTTTCTTTGCTGCCATACTTTTCATCTGAAACGGAGTTTTTTCAGACATATCCTCATTAAAGTAAGTATATTAGTTCATTTATGTATTGTGAATACAAATCTTTAAAAATTTTTTGTATATTTATTGTCATATTGTGTCAGCAATAGAATATTTTCAAAAAAATTAGTTTTCGATACTTTTCGTAAACGTTAACTTTGATCGTAAATATCTCGTAAACGGTGCATCGTAGCTCAAAAATAACAATATTTTTGAAGGCTTAAGCGAAGCAAGTTGTGGGTATTTCGAACATATTTGGACTGTCAAAACTTACTTTTCGTTATCGAAAATTATCAATATCGAAAATAACGATATTATTAAAATTTAAATATCTAAATTTCTACATATTCGTTATCTGCTGTATTATAAAATTCTCTAAAATTTTTAGTAGCTTTTATTTCCAGAAAAAAAAGTCAAACTGATAATTTTTCATTTTCCTTGTTGTAAAAGTTGTACTCTTAAATAAATGGGCATTTTTCTTTAAATCATTCATCGTTTTCATATCCTTTTACATATTTACTTTGTTATATAACTCAAGAGGTGGTTTCAGTAGACTAGAAATATGTTGGAACACGTAGTTTCACCCATTTAACATTTAGCACCACCATGAGGCTAAATGGTTAAAAATTTTAAGTTCTGAAAAAAAGAAAAAATCATGCATTTTTCGCGGAAACATTACAAATTTCATCATGAAAAGTTGTTGAGAACTAATTTCTCTACAAGATAATTGTGTTCATCTATATATTTTTGAGAATTTAGTGCCTCAAAAAAACATTTGTTAAAAATTCACCATTTGGCCCCAGTTTCCCCTACAATGTACATATTCGTGAATAGTATGTAACTGTGGTTTTTTCTAGCAATAGATTGTTATAGCAATAAAAAAACGAATTTATTACATCTAAGAATCATGACTTAATTTCATGTTCTGTTTTTTTGTCTTTTTGTTACATTCGCCTCAATAATAAAATTAATATAAACTTTTTAGCACAACATTAAGTGTTTTTGCATTTCCGGGACTAAAGTATGTCTGTTTTCAAAGTAAATACCGTTTTGAAATATGATCGCTGCAGCGCTGCATTCAGTATTCGACGCTTGCGCACTACGTACCTACGTCTAATATGAAATATGTATTATAATACGAGAATATTGCTTCTAGAATAGATAAATTTTATATCCAGGTATATAGATAGATAAAAATAATGCACATAATTTATTATATTCTATACGAAACATTTTTGCATTACAACGACACTGTATTGTTATGCATATAATAAAATGTGATGCATTTTATGGTAGCTCTAGCTAGAATATATTATTTCATACACAAGATTGACGACCTAATTTATAATAATTATAATAGATATGGATGGATAAAAATCATTAAAAATTTATACTTTAACGTATTTTCCAGCATGGGGACTTATAAAAAGGAACGTTTATATCATTTTTATTTCTTTATCAAAACTAGAAAAGTAAGTACCTGATATATATATATATATATATATATATATATATATATATATATATATATATATATATATATATATATATATATATATATTGTTTATCTCTTGTGCTTCTTCATTTATTACTTTATTTATTCCAGGGACTCGGTGTTTACCATTTTTATTATATTTATTCATTTGTTTATCTTTGTCTATTTTTGTTGTTCTTTTTTCTACCTTTGTTTTGTTTTTATAATAAAAATGGATTAAAAATATACGATTTCTAAAAAAAATTCCATTCTTTTGTTTATAAGAATTGGTTCATAGTTGTTTTTAATATTTGATTTTAAATATGCATAAGTATACAATTTTAAGAAATGATAAGCAAAAATGTTTTTAAAATGAAAGTAAGTCGTTGGTAAAACCAAAAGTGTATACCAAGTAAGTCGTTTTAACATGAGATGTCATTCAAACAAACCAATCAACATATTTTATTTCAGCATATATATATATATATGTAGTAAAAACTATAATTAAAAATTAAAACAACTTTTGTTTTTCAAGTCACAGTCCCTAAGCTTCTAATTGACCGGTCAAACTACCTAACACAAAAATTAATATTAAGGAAAGTTAGTAATAAGAATTAATAATATTGTAGAGACCGCGGCACAAAAGAAAAAAAAAATTGAAAATTTTTAGAATAGAATTTTTGAAGTTACGCTTAAATTTGCTAATTATGTATTATTTTTCTTTTACACTTTTTATTTAATCCTTGTTACAACTTTTTTTCTTTAGATTTTTAGAATATAAGCTTCCCGTTGAAAAAAAGTTTCATTCTAATTTGTCTTGCAGTTTTTGAGAAACTTTAACAATAATATTCAAATGTTGAGGATCACTGCTTAAACTTTAAAAATCTTTGATAAAACTCAACTAAAATTATTCTTTAGAATACAAGTTTTCCAATAAAAATAATTAATTCTAATCCATCTGGGATTAGGGGATCGGGGCAGAACGGTAAAGGTGCTTGTGCGCATGACAAGTACATATTTGCGAGGCGACACCAATGCTATTCGGTCGTTATTCAGCCACTTCGCTTGAATCAAAGTAAAAAAAACGTGTTGTTCTTGTCACAAGTTTTAGTGTCACAGTTATAAAAAAAAAAAAAAAAAAGAAAATTCTGCGTATACAGAACACTCGTTTGCTATTGATGTGCAGAAACGAAAGTACACGAGTTACATACACTTTTTTACTTTTAAGTTATTACGAGTGGTATTAACCAATACCTGTACCAGTATTTTTTGAGTAATATTCTTTTAGGTTAGAACAACCAAGCATCATAATAAATATATTATATGGGGCAAAATGAGCGGGGTAAAATGATATAGCATTCAATTTTGTTCTTTTTTACGGAGAGTAAGGTAGATGAGTAAGGAAAAAGATTAAACAAAAAAAGACTGAAAATAAAAAAATAAAAATAAAAACAAAAAGTTTAAAAAAACAAAATAAACCTATGGATTCGAGTCCATCGCAAGAAGATTGTGGTTAATTTTATTGGCAATCAGATGAGGATTGTATTGCGTGCAGATCGTTTGGCGCTTTGACACATAATTCCTGTAAGAGTAGATGACAAAAATGACTGAATGACAAAAAATCCTTGAATAAACGGAATTGGTCATTTGGTCCCGAAGCATTTCCCGTTTTACCCCAATTTCACACTTTTAATTTAGGTCCTATTTCTCAAAAAACTTTGCTGATTAAGCTCAAAAATACAAATAATTATTATAAATAAGAGTACAAATATTATTTTTAATTAAAAATTTTTTAAATAAAACTGTTAATTTTCTGAAAAAAAAAAGACCTTTCGTCTTAAGTATACCATTTTGCCCCTACTTCGCCTAAATACATTAAATAAATAGGTATGTATTATGTGTACAATTCCTTCGGTAGCAGACCAAAGAAATTCTTTATATAGCAAAGGAAAAACTACATTCTTTAATTTTTTTCTGACTTTCTACTGCAAAGTACAATTTGACACAACACAACATACTTCAGATTATAAATAGCATGCAGCATAAAAATAATGTTACACGAACCAACTAGCAAAGAAATGTGGAAGCTTTTAAAGCTAGGTACATACGTAGGTACGGCATACAAAGTCATTAACTAATGCATTACAAGTATATTGTAATACATTATATCCATTATATCCTGTTTCTTCTGTTTTCAAAATAAAATAAGTAAATAAAATACAGAAAACTTAATTTCAGAAAAATACATTTTTAATTCTTTTTAATTTTTCAAAATTGAAACTACTCTAATTATTCTATGATGGTGGCGTTGGGAAATGTTGGGTTGAATAATACTGTTTTGTCCGTTCATAAAACAGGATAAAAACCATTTTGATAGTTCTGTTGTAAAATGAGCCCCCGTCATGTGTCGCTTAATGTGCCATCTTGTTAGGTAAATAATTTAATTCTAAAACCAAAACTAAATTTGTATTTCTAAAGAGGGTAAACACTAATTGGTGTTGCTGTTGCATTATAAAATACACATATATTTAGATTTTAAAACTGGATATTCATTGTAAACTATATGTACATTTAACTTAATGTTTGTTAATTATAACGCTCGCTCACTAGAGGACACCACTACCAATAATTTAGAATATGTATATAAATTACTAGTGCTGGATTGGGACAAATCTTTTACACATAACTCTGCACAGAGTGAGTGACTCTTTTGAAGGGTACAGTAGATCAGACACACTAGCTCACTACAACACTACTGTGCTAGGTTTTAGGCTGGGATATGAATGATCGGGAATGAGTAATCGAGATAAATAGTTAACGTTCGTTGTTGTAGTTCCCAATGTGTACTCCGCTATCAGTCATCAAATGTTCAGTGAAAAAATTTTTAAAAATGGTGTCCTCGAAAAATTTTATGGAAAGTAGGGAAAGAATAATATACGCTTGTGGTTTTTTTTTAGCGAATTTCCAAAACTGGAAATACTCTATTACGGCAGGTGTCATGACGCGACCTAAGCGCGGGACCATAACAGAAATATGTTTTGAGGTCCCTAGAATACGAAAATGATATTCACTAAAATTCATATATATATATATATATATATATATATATATATATATATATATATATATATATATATATATATATATATATATATATATATAAATGTCGCAACGATAACTTTCGAACGAAACGTTTAATGCGTATGTATGAAATTTGGTATGTAAGCTATGTATGAAAAACAAATTGTTAACAAGCAACTATACTTCTATCTCTCAAAATTGAAAACAATAAAAAAAGAAGAATTTATTTAATTTAAATGACATGTCACATAAATCACATACATAATATAAACAAAAATACTTTTGATAGTCAATTAAAATTACAGTGCCACTTTTCAATTGTGCAGGTAATAAATAAAAGAAAAAAGGATGTTTACATAAAATACGTATAAAGAATATTTTGATACACATATGTATGTGTGTATGCAACTTGTGTACGTTGTTTTTATGAAAATATTTTAAATTTTTAGTCACATTGAGTGTAATATGTATACCTGCATATGCTAAAGACGAAAGTGTCTGATCCGAAAGAAATCCGATACCTGATTATGATAAAATAACTGAATTAGGAGGAAAATAATTTCTTAGAGAATCAGGATAAAAAAATGATTAACATGGTGAATTAGTCGATTCCAATTAAATTAAATCATTGTTGCGTACTGAAATAATTTCATATTTTCAAGAATCGATGCAGCTTTTATATGGGTGTTAACTGTATTTCGAAAATACTGATGTACTAGACGTGCATAAAATTAATCAGGTGCGTACCCTAATTATTTTCCCCTAATTTCCTAAGTTAGACGGTTTTTAATGTTAGCTTTTTCAATCGTTTTCTAGAGTCAGAAATCGAATAATATTTTGATATGTATGCATATAGTTACTTTTCAAAGACCATTCTACACTGCTGTTGGCATCCCTGTTTTCCAAACATTTAACATTAATACATAAATATATAGTTGTTAAAATTGAATCAGAGTGCACTTGTTTCATATACTGATGTTAGTACTTGTATGAGCATTGTTTCATCTTGGTGACGTTCATAGCAGATGTACTTATACTTACGGACGATGGGTGCTATTTTAAAAGCTTTTTACCATTTATTATTTACAATGGCGCTTGCATGGTTGGCTCTGTGCTTATTCCGTCCAGCTATTTATTATTTACCATATCCTTTTTACTTACACAGTAAATACATTAGCACTTAACAAGCATGGTCTCTAAAGACAGACGATGGCAAATGGTAAATGTATATTTTCGGCTAAATGAACATCTGATAAATTAAAACTTTATTCACACTATGGTTAATTAATTTATTATTAACTCTTTACAATTCGAGTACACAACAATTGTAGAGGTCTACTGCGAAAGGGTATTGGCCAGCAACAAACACACAAATTGACAAATTGTTTATTTTTTGTTCAAAATATGTTTATTTGTTTATTTTTTTATCACTTGTTTTTATTAACATTGTATTTATTTTATTCGAAAAAATTCGTACAGTATTAACACAATCAAATTCGGATTTTGCGCGATAATAGCCCATTTTGAACCCAATTAACTTATCTCATACCGTCCAGGCTCGTGTTATGCAACGGCCACTGTCTTTCTGTGTCTAGGGTAGAGATTAGAGATTCCCAAGGTGGGACCTGCAAAGCCAGATCGTCTGCAATCTCAAATTCGTAAAGATTATTTACATACTTTTATATAAATATTATCTTAAATGTTTTTCCGTTGGAAAATATATATGGAATATATAATTATATTATATCTTATTATTACATAAATTTTACATAACAGTGATATTAGACCTTTGTTTCTATGCGGGTAACTTTTCTATTATAATTTAGTGAGTGATGTACTTTTATACATATAAATCAAGTTCAGTCAAAATAACTTGAAGAAAAATAACTAAATTTTTTACATTTCTGATTTTGTAGCATTTAAGATTACCGCTTTTGGAGCTTTAAAAAGTTTTGTATGCGTGATGACATCATCAAGTTCAATTTTTTCTTTTTTAAACTAATAGTTACAAAAATGATACAGGGGGAGAGGTGTGCCAGTTGTAACAAAAAAAAATATACAGGCTATTAACTTTGTATTTATTAGTCACAGAGAATTAAATTTTTGGTACAAGATATGGGCATTTTTTAGGTTTTGAATGAGCGGCACAATGATACGCTGTATTGACTTATAATTAAAATAAATGCATTTATGTGGACCAAAGTGTAATGTTACAATCGTCACCAACAGAGAATCAATTGTTACAGGGCTTAGCTTCAATTGTAACACTCATTATTTAGTTGAATTTACACGTTAGTTATTATAATTAATCCAGTTTTAAAAATTCTTCCTTACATATTGACTGAGGAAGGTGACAAATAGCACAGTCTCAGGGAACAGCTCTTAATTTTTTCTCTTTCTATTACTCTTTTATCGGAATTCATATATACATCATTGTATATAGTTCCTATCCTAGTTTTTCGTTTTGCATATTATATAGTATTTTTTTTTTTTTTTTTTGTTCTAAAAGCAGTATGAATTTGATTAAAGACTGGTCCAGCAAGATAAACTAATCGTGGACCGAGACTTCGACTAGAAATCAAGGCTTTGAGCCGAACGATAATCGTAACCGAAAGTTTAACCATTAACGGAAGATTTTTGTTTCCTTTTTTTTAAATTTTTAACCGATATCGTTACCTTTATTATTCCGATTCATACCTAAAATATAAAGTTTAATTTTGTTCACCTAAAATTTTTTGTCAGTTATAACATGTTACAATCGACACTACTGAATATGTTACAATTGTTCCACCGCTGTTTCATTTTATAAAAAAATTCATAAAATATTAACTATGATTAAGAAAGCGAAACTACCTACCTAATAATATTATTTAATTGCTTGTTTCCAATAAAATCACTTTTCTTTTGGGGTATTCACGGCAAAAATCCAAAAATTGTTAACGCAGTCAAAATTTACGTTTAGCTTATTATATAAATACATTTGATATTGCTGAGAGAAAACCGCCAAATGATATTAACTGAAAGTTTTATTAGTAAAGCACAGCTTTAAAAGCCACTTTACGATATGTAATACTCCTCAATAGAATTGATAGATGTCTCACAAATTTTGAAGTTATAATTGGCCCTTTGTTACTACTGACACATCTCTCCCCTAAGTCAGGTCTGTTAGTGAAATTTGGGTAATTTGAGTACCAAATTTTCATTTTCCAGTTGGACTGAACTCCCATTTTTAATTTGTAAATTAGTATAGATCAAGAAAGTTAAATCTAAATCTAAAGTTAAATCTAATTGCATAGATGAAACAATAAAAACCAAAAATACACATGTCACTTTTATGACAGAAGAAAAAATGTCAGAAAACAGTTACGTCGTAATGTTCCTCAAAAATACAATGCCTACTTGAGCTATTTTAAATATATATCATATAACTTTCCTACTATTCCCGTGAGATTTAAATTCAAATTCCCATATATTCCGGTATATGAAAAACGTAAGCTAAGAGAGCTAACAAAATGTCACAATGTCATATTCATACAATACTGATATATATTGTATACCTGGGTACCATTTATTATATTTTTGTTCTACTTTACCTATTCTACGCCATTTTATTTTCGCTTTCAGAGAATGAAAATAGTTATTTTCGATACATATGCGTAAAGAGAGATATTCTAGTAGGCTTAAATTCGGGCACGAGTCTAAGGGACTGACGTATACACAACGAGATCGAGTGCGTAAGCGCACGAGATCTCGTTGTGTATACGTCAGTCCCTTTAGCGAGTGCCCCAATTTAAGCCTACCGAATACCTCTCTTTACGCATACGTATCGAACATAATTTTTTATAACGACGGCTTCTAAAGTTTAATAGAGAGAAAAAAATTAATTATTTTTAAGCAATTTTTATTAATTTGTAGAACGTTGTTTTTTTTTATTAATTTGTTGATCGTTTCCATGTTAATTTGAATATGATTATCATTGATAAATGAATATCATTATTTTCTCGCATAGTTTTAGCTACTTTCACGCACACTTGTACTTTCGCGCACAGTTACTGTCATTTGTTTTACAATGATATAAAAAACTGCTCTTTACGCCCACTACACAACGCTCGAATATTGAACTTTAGAAGCAGGTGTTATAAAAAATATATTTACCTACACTGTCAATTTCAAAAATTATCCAACTGTGTAAAATAACAATGGTTTAAAAGAAAAAAAAAATAAATAAATTACTTTAAATGAAATTTTCACTTTGCGTTTTTCCACTTAATTTATTTAATTAATTTATTTCTTGAAATATCGAGTTTCTTTTTTTGTGTTTTTCTTAATATTTTGAAACAACTGACACGTTTCATCTCGAAGGTTTTATTGTGTTTCTTATCTACAGATCAAAAATATATTTATTTATCCATCAACCACCCGAAACTGGTTCTAAGAAATATAAATACTTACTATATATAATCATTTAATAAGCTTTATCTGCGCAGTGAATAAAGAAAATATTTACATTTCAAGCAAAATTACATAGCTGACAAAGAACCATGGGCGCCCATACCTATGGGCAGGGGGGGGGGCATGGCCCCCCCACCTAGCTAGCCAGGATTAGAAGAAAATTCGAAAAAAGGAGTTCGAAGAGAGCAAAACGACGTCGTTAATGGTATTTTTTGTGGGTTATATATAGTATAGCCCTCGCGATTTGTGGGGGGAAAAAAAGATCGAAAAAAAAATGTGCCGAAATTTTCTCCGGAAGTTCACTTTTCACCCTTCGGCCCCCCCTGGAATCCATCATATGGGCGCCCATGCAAAGAACTAAGAAAATTTAGTGTCTTTCGGGCATGTAACTCCCTACGCCATAATTATTAATACAGGAAACATAATAACATCAAATTCCTGTTAGGAACAATCAAACACTCAAACACCTATGTAAAGTTATATTTCTGTATGTTCAAAATATGTACGAAATATACGAACGCGGAAAATTTTCTCCACCTTTGAAGAAATTTTACAGTAATAATATTACTTCTTGTAGTAAATTCTCTCATAAATTATTATTACAAAATTTAACATAGTACAGGTTGCTTAAAAATAAAATATTCTTAAGTATATAATTCTCAATCACAATAATTATGCACCACTAGGTAGCAAGGTCAGAGTGATTATGGACAACTGGCTAGTAAGTTTATGTACAAGGTGGTCCAGAATTATGTACCGTAATTACTAGAGCTGGTAGTAACGTTCAAGAATAATGGTACCTTTTCATGTACACTTTTTTTCAAAACTCAATAGTAAGGGAGATACATCCTTGTAAAGGGATGAAACGAAAACCATCTTTTCCTAAATATTTTCTAAACACTTTTGAATAACAGATTGATATTTTAAGGGTACGTATTTTGCATTAGGAGGATTAAATTTATATTAACATTTATTCCACCACTTAAAATCAAGCGGTGGTTTTGGGTGGTAGGTGTGAGTTATCACGTCTTTTCTTTTTTAATTTGCAGTTATTTATATAAATTTCTTAATAATATGATTCCTCAGACAATTCCACGCAAAAAAGGTATACTTGTTACATTTCGATAAATAATACCGTTTTCGAGTAATTTAAAGTAGAAGTATCTATTTCCAAATTATCCCCTAATCATAAGTGATGGAACAATTGGTACCATAAATTTAATTATCCTGATGTGCATACGCACCCCTAAAATATGAATCAATTATTCAAAAATGCCTAAAAAGTTTAAAAAAAAAGAATTCAGTTTCGTTCTACCCCTCTACATTTCACCTCCCGACTTTTTCTATATATATATATATATATATATATATATATATATATATATATATATATATATATATATATATATATATAACGTACGTTACATAATAATAATATATATATAATAAAACGTTTAGTCTAACGTCATACTGTAGATTTTCCCCCATTTAAAAAGAAAACAATAATAATTATGGACCATTGGGTAGTAAAGTCATAGTGATTATATACCACTAGGTAGTAAGGTTATAATGATCATGGACCGTTGGGTAGTAAGGTTATAGTGATTATGTATCACTGGGCAGTAAGGCAAAAGCCACTTAATATTATCAGTTACAGTAGCGATTTAATATTGTCAGAAATTTATTAAATTTCCATCTTTTTTAATAGTCCCACTTAAAAATTAACTTACACTTGAGACAAAAATTTAATCAGTTGCCGCATATATTTTTAAAGCAATAAAATACTACTTTAATTAAAAATCGCTGAATAGATACTTGAATAATATAATAATCACAATACAATAGTAAATACCTAAAATAAAATGAAATAAGAACATAGCGAACAGAGGAAAAGCTACGTATCCAAGTACAAATCCCACCACGAGTCTCATATTTCTTGTTCGAATTTCACGAACATGCATCCCAAACCTACATATTTTTGCATCAATTAAATAAATAGTAATATCATATTCTTTCTATATGTATGTAAACTCTCTGAAAATTACATATATCACCTGTGTCTACGGTATAGAAGCAATAACGCTATCAAAGTTTGTAAGAAACAAAAAAGAGATAAAGTATGTGATTATTATCAAACTCAAAATCACAATTTAGTATACTGAGATATGGAATGATGACAAACACAACTTATTAGAATAAAGTTTGCAAAGTCCGATTCCAATTCTTTTTAGGCGGCCTTTTTTTGTGCGATTAATTTTTTTTTAAATGTCCGTCCGAAAGCAAGAAAAAGTAATTTTGAACAATAATTTGCGGTAAAGTTAGTTGTTGACTATTTTTAAACATTTGTTCCCTCCGGAGAAAGTGACGCCTATGTATCTATCTACAAAAATTACATAAATACCTAAACAGATGTTAGGACAGTTTCTTAGGTTACCTATTCCCCGTGGTGTTTACCTGTTTACCAACGCTTGTAAAGTTCATTTTATACTGCGTATATTTGTTTAGTGGAAACGCATAAACAATCATCCAGAAAGGAAAGTCTCTTTGAGAAAATTATTTCTCATGGGTGAACTTGTTTACTTACAAACAGGGATTGTCTATTTAGTAACAGATTACACATAAGTGAAGTAAACAACAAAATTATTTTTTTGGTGAAATTTGGTAAATCATACGAGATAAGTAAGAATGGCAATATATTTTCTTTGAAATAATTTCTAGGAAAAACAAACTCCTTCTTTACGGAAACTTTTCCACCAACCTCATCAAATTTTAATGCTAGTTTGAACTTTTGAATCAATTATGCATGTGGGTCAGGAAATGCGAAATTGACATGCACCAGTAACACGGAAATATGTATCAACTGCAACATATGAATGTATGCATGCTATAAAGTTGTGCTATAATAATAATTCGCTGTTGCATATGATTAAATATTTCCCCTGTAAAGATATGCAAAATAGTTACGGGTTGAAGAAAATATCACTGACATAGATATTTTCCATATACAGAATGTTTATTTAAATGGGGAACATTGTTTCGACACGGTCAAAGATTCGATGATTTTTTAAGAAACTGCGGTTTTATATCGAAAATTAATCATTTTGAAATTCGGAGATATTTTATATAAATGGAATTACGTAAATGGCTCAGCGCAGCGCATGAAACAAATCGCGAATTGAAGGACGTTCTGGAATCTAATGCTTAATAGAGTCCCGTACTTCAAAAAGGAAAACGGAACCTCCGTCTGTCACGGAGGTTTTCCTCGGAAACTATGCAGGAACTTGAAATTTTGCACAATCTTATTTAACGAGTAGAAAAAAAATTATTTTAGATTAAAATGGGGGTCAGTTTAGTCGAAAAAAAAATTAATAAATACTTATATCATGTAAGGTATCATTTAAAAAAGCCACCTATAAAGATTCTTAAATATTAATTTTTTGTAATTTTTGATCTAGTAATTTGCTAGAAATGAATGCCCCCCTCCCGATTTCCTAGATTTCTAAAACAAAAATTTTGATTTTAATAAGGTTACCAAAAAACTTCCGGTTTTTCAATCGTTTCTGAAAAAAAATTGTTAAATAACAAAGGGGAACACAGTATTAGACAATGTATGTACCTATATACTAATGTTTCAGTACGATATGGAACAATTCATGTATTTTTAAATTATCGCAAATCAATTTGAATAAAATTTCAATATTGTGCAAACCTGACGCGCTCTTGGTCGATTTTTTTAATATTCTACAGGAATATTTCCCTTTCTCTCATGAACGCAATATAGAATCAAAGTTATTCTTATCGAAATATTTACACATATTCACCTGTACAGAAAAGGTTTTCCTTGAAAAGGATATATTATTATGTACGGGATTACACTGTTCTGTTTGTAATTTAAACCCTTTTTTCTCCCTCTAGTACGTGTTCTCGGCCACTTACAAGGAAAGGTATCCAACTATATCTCTCAAAAAAATTTGAAACTTTGGTGGATTATAGATCTTATTAAAACTAATCCAAAGTTATATTTCGTTCGTGCCCATAAGCCGTTTAAGGGGGTGAAACTTACCCCTGAAAATTAGAGTTTTTTTCAATTTTCTTAAATATCTTGGAAATGGTAAGAGCTTTGGTAGGGAAACTATATATATTTGTAAATGGCACTTTAATATCTTTATTATGATACCAAAATTAAAGTTATAAAATCATTGGGGTTTCATCCCCCAACCCCAACCCCTAATTTTTCTCAGGTATTTTTTGGTAAAAGAGGAGACTCTTATGTGTAAATAAAAGAATTTTTAATTAATATATTTTATATCAGACCAGTTTATTTCTTGTTGCATAAATACACCCTTTGCTAATATTAACTTGGAAAAAATTTTAACCTTTTGATTTAATAATGAGCAAAAATATGGTCAAAGAATCTCGTATTTCAGTAATAAATTGTTACGAACTTACGATATACTTTAAAATACATAATTTAGAAAGAAAAAACACACTGCAGCCCCTCCCGCCATGCTTTACTGATATCTATACAAATCTTATTTACTTATTTATTTGTTTTTATTTATCTATACAATTGTCAATATTTTAAGGTTTCTAATCTACACAATAATGATACTATTCATAAAAATGTTCAAAACAAAAATATTGTCCACACCAAGCACATCTTATAAAAGCCGGTTTACCACATACATTATGCTTTGGTGCCCCTCTTTCTTCTTCGGAAAAGCAATATGTTACAGAATTTTCAAAACTTTCTGGTCGTTGGTCAATATATCCACTTTTATATGACCTATACTTGAACAATTTTAAAAACGAGGCGACGAAAACTGATTGTGAGCTAGAGACTGAAGTTTTAGAATATTGTTACGGCGATGTAAATCAATATCGTATACTCGTTTAGAATTACATTATTCGAAAATAATATGATGAATTGTTTCCAGAGTCGATATCTATAAACATTCAGAGATTAAAATATTGGCAACTTCATAGATAAATAAAAATAAATAAATAAGTAAATAAGATTTGTATAGATATACAAGTATAGATTATAATTATAATAATTATAATATAAATTTCTATAGATAGATAGATTTGTCAAGTGTGGGGGCGGGGGGTATATTTTACGGTATATTTTTTCTATCTAAATTATGTATTTTAAAGTATATCGCAAGTTTGTAACAATTCATTATAAAATACGAGATTCTTTGACCATATTTTTGCTCATTATTAAATCAAAAGGTTAAAATTTTTTCCAAATTAATATTAGCAAAAAATGTATTTATGCAACAATAAATAAATTGGTCTGATATAAAATATATTAATTAAAAATTCTTTTATTTACACATAGCAGTCTCCTCTTTTACCAAAAAATACCTAAAAAAATTAGGGGGTGGGTGGGGAATGAAACCCCAATGATTTTATAACTTTAATTTTGGTATCATAATAAAGACCTTAAAGTGCCATTTACAAATATATATAGTTTCTCTACCAAAGCCCTTACCATTTCCAAGATATTTAAGAAAATTGAAGAAAACTCTAATTTTCAGGGGTGAGTTTCACCCCCTTAAACCGTTTATGGGCACGAACGAAATGCAGCTTTGAATTAGTTTTAATAAGATCTACAATCCACCAAAGTTTCAAAATTTTTTGAGAGATACAGTTGGACACCTTTCCTTGTCAGTTCATAAAGCTCATACATATGTAGGTCACAGCTGCGGCTTTATGCGTAAGTATAATAATCCCCAGCTTCTTTACAAGGGAAAAAAGAATAAATCTTGTTTTAAATAGAAACTTTGTAAAAAAAAGGTAATGCTCATTTTGATATTTAATAGGCAACGTTGATATAAATTGTGTTCGAAATGTGTCTCGAAATTTAAAAACAAAATATTTCGATGTTAAAAACTCAAATTGTTCAATCACTTAAAACATTCAGTCATTTAACCGTTACTTGAAAATTAGGAAATATATTTCTTTGTTTTGAAAAGTCACGAAAATAGCACTTAGGAGCCTCGTCAAGTAAGTATGCTATTAACAAATTCCAAATCAACGGTATTTTTTCATTTTCGGTGTTATTTGTTCCAAAAATATCTCAAGTGAAATGGTAATTTTGCTAATTATTTACCTATAAGAACTTACAGGTATTAATAATCGTGTCAACAGTACAAATCTAAGCATATTTATATGTAAAATTAAAACACAAAAAACTTACCTTCATAATTTAGAGGCCCATAAGTCTGTAAACGAAAAAGACAATTATTAGTAAATGTACGTAAAATATGTATCAGAAGAAGAAAATGATGCTTCTTTAAAAATAAATACACAATTTGAGAAATTTCACAAATTGTAAATATTGACATTTTCTCAAAACGACTTGCTTCGTTAAATATCAATTATTTCCGTCTATCATAAATACGGTTAATATCTATCTTCATTATAATTAGGAGAACGGTTAATAAAATTTTAAAGGAGAATATATAATGTATATAAATCACCAATTATTTATGCCTGTTTATAAATTACCAATTATGTTTGAGGTTATTACCATGGATAAGTCTAATCAAACAACTTAAAACAACTCTCTATTGATAATTTCATATTTTATATACTTATTTATAGAGAAAAGAGGATATAAGGGCAGAGCGGCGAGGATAAATTCAAATTTTATCCTAATTTATTTAATAACGTCATCAAGTTTATAAATTAAGAAGGTATTCTAGTCTAAAGGCTTGATTTTGAGGTAATTTTACGGACGTAATAAAAAAAGTAAACATTTTTAATATCCATTTTTTTAACAGTTTCTTATTGATATTTGAAATAAAAATGTATAAAAATTTAAAAAAAATTCAAAATTGAAATCGGTACAAGCCGGCAAAGTGGAAACTCAAAAAAAGTAAACTCTCCTGGTTGACGTGATTCCAACTCTCCTGGTGATTTGAAACATAAGATTTTAGTTAATTCTTAATAAACAAGGATATAGAATTAGTTGGACGTAGCCGATTTGAAAAAAAAATTATTTTAAAAAAAAAATCATTTTTTCGCTTCCTTTTTTCAACTTTGGAAATTTTTTAAAAATATTTAAAAAATTTTCAAAAACCCCTACATAGGACCAATTTTTATAGTATGATATTAAGAAGATCTGTACCAAATGTCAAGTAAATCGGTGCATTAGAAATTGAGATATCATGTACCGAAAAAAGTAGTTTCGAGTAATTTATATTAAAAATTTGAAGTTAGCATTGAAAAGATACACGGTACATGGGGAAAAAATCACTATAACTCCGAAAATAATTCGAATTTCCGTAAATTCTTTTAGAGCCTTATTCTTAAAGGTCTAAACTTTGAAAATATAAAAAAACAATAGACTAGAATACCCCCTTAAGCATATAGGATTACTAGAAAAAAAAACTGCTGTTAAAATCAAAAATTATATTTCTAACAGAAATTTCGTCATTTCTAAAATTAAACGAATTCACTTATATAAAGCTTGATTTAATGACGTCATCAAGTTTACTAATTTTTTTCAATGCTTTAAAAACAGTAAATAAAATGATCAAAGTCATTTTTTTCCTTTTTACTAAAATTAAGCTACTACTAGAAATTACAAGGAAGATCTTTTGTGGAATTAATCATACTTCTAAGTGGAATTTAGCAGTTTTGAGAGCAAAAATTAAAAGTTCACACCCAAATAATTCAGCTCATTAGCATAAAGCATAATTGAAGAAAAAAATTTAATTTAATGACGTAATAGTTGAAGGGTGATTTTTTTCTTATTAAAACTTTTTCTCACCAGCCTAACTTTAATGACGAATAGCGGTAGCAAATATAAAACAAAATCAAATATTTTACCCACCAAAGTCAAATTAATTTACTCGCACCAAAGTCAAATTAATTGAAATTTAATATTTTCAAAATTAAATTTTTGCAAATTTATTAATTAATTTGAAATTTTAATGGTAAACTTACCTCTTTAATTTATTGGTAAATTAAAAAAAAAGAAACTTATACATCTTCTTTTATAAGCAATATTAGTTTACATATTTAAGTGAATAAAAAGTTATTGAAAGAAATACCTACGAAAGAAGAAACTTGAGATGCTATCTCAATTTTTATATTGTAAAAAAAGATTACAAAAAATTCCATCCGTTACATGAAAGGTACAACACAAATCTCACGTTTTCAAGGTTTATCGCAATTCAACAAATTTGGAAAGTACAAGAATAACATCAAAATTTTACCTAACGTATACCTATTTATTTTGTGTACAGAAATACTTTCTCTTTTATATCGCATCAGTTGGGGCAAATTTTAATATTCCATTAAAAAAGTCTACTATATTCTGAGGAAATTTCGTATACTGTGAACCACTTTTTCACTTGTATATTTTTTGCACGTAAGTGGTTAAAAAAATATTCATCCACACTTTCGGATGCGGCGGAATAGTATCTGAAAAGGAGTTATGAAAAATTCTGAAGATTTTTTGTTCGGAACCCGGAATAAATGAAGGTTCAACATTTAAGACTGTCATTTGAAAACTTAATTCGCTCCATTATTGCAATAGTCGGTTATCTGGGCAAAATTACGTTTTTGAGTTATCTACATCATTCGAAAAAGGAAAAGCGTATCTTTCAGATGCTACAATCAGTTAAGCTCTAATTTTAATATTTTAGCTAATATAATCGATATCCTTGTATGACAATTTTAATAAATTTTAATTATGATTGTTGCAAGACTAAGATATATCGATATATCCTTACTGTTGAAGCGTCAAATTCAATTTATTTTTACTACAATACTAGGTTATTGCATTTTATCTGAGTATTAAAGCAAAAAAAATTTTGAAAATTTTACAAACTAAACAACATAACCGAATTTTAAAATTTTAACGTCTTCATGATTAATTGTAATGATTTGGTTTCTATAGGTTATTGTGTTTTTTAAACAAATGTCTAAGTTTAAATGATTTTTTTATTACCTGGTGTTAACATTAGTAGCAATAAGAAAATCGTTATGTCAAAGCAAATAAGGAAAATATTAACAATGTAGTAGATATATTACAAAATGCATCGTTTTATGATTAGTATAATGTTATTTAATCAATTTTTTAATTAATTAAAGAATTTCACTACGTTTTAACTATACTGCCCGGATATTCAAGAAAAATCATAATAGGAGAATACCAGCTCTCAAACTTTATCTTTGCTCTCCTGTAAAATTTGTGAAATTGTATTTATCAAGTTCTTTCTTTTTAAGTTTTAATTAGTGAATAATTTGTGAGATAAGTTTGTTAAACTTTTTTTGGTATTTTTAAAATGGTTTTATTTCAGTTAATAATTTTCGTTTTTAAAATTGGGTTATCTTTACCATCGTAGTAATTCTATTCAAAATATTTTTATGCAATAGTCAGTTATCTAGGAAAATTTGAAAATTTGGGTCGACAAAATAAAATAGTTCTTCTAATTTTGATGTCATTATTTAATATCGTGTTTAAAGAGTTTTCTGTCAAAATTGCATTAAAATTAGATTTCAAATAACTCTCAAAAGACAATAAGTATTTTCTAAAAAACTTTAAACTTGAATATCTCAAAAGTTGATATTTCCCAGATAACCGACTATTGCAATAATGGAGCGTTATATAGCTTTCCTGTGAAATAACATACATATGTAACTTGTAAACTTCAATAAAATCATTGCCGAAGAAGATTTTAGCTATTTATAACTTCCTGACAGTAACAGATGTGTACAAACAAAAGAAGATACCCATCTATAGTTTCGCCTACAACTAATGCTTTAAAAACTATGTTAAAAGTGCATTTTATGGGCTTAATAACGTGTATAGTATATTTTCACGAGAGACATACAAGATAGACAATACGATTACTTCTGTTGTCAACTAAACATAGTGGCTTACTTCATTACAAATAAACAACTTGAACAAAACAGATTAAATTGATTGCTTGCTACAAGGATATTATTGAATTTACAAGTTTTAACTAGCATAGCACGCTGATACGCCTTGATCATATTATGTTCTCCAATCTGTACAACTTCCGTTTGATTAAAATTAGTTCGGAAGTAAAAAAAACAAAAAAAAAACAATGTGTTTTAGACCACACGATTGATTCGAAGTAACATAATCGTATATCACGTAACTGAGGTTATTGTTGCATATTATAGACAAAAGGAAGTCAAGTCGTACACACTGGGTAGTAAAGACATAGTGATTATGGACCATCGGGTAGTAAAGTCATAGTAATTATGGACTAACTGGTAATAAAGTCATAGTGACTATGAACCACCGTTTTATCTACAAATAAAACTATACTTTATCTACAACTAATATGGAATTCTCAATAAATAATATTAAAATTATATCGAACTTGAAATGAAAGCAAATGTCAACATTCAGTTGTTATGTAAAAGTTTCGTATAGATAATAATACAATATACAGTAGAGCACCAGTTTTGTCAAGAAAAAGTAGTCTCCAAAAGTGGTGTTTGACAAAAGTGATGATTTTTGACCAGGGGCGATTCACAAATATCGTAAGATTATGTTTTGAATTAAAATTACGTTTCTTTTTTAAATATTAATAAAAGAAAAAAAGAAGTGAATAATTAAAATTTATTTCCGAAAATATTTTTTCATTTGTCGTTTTATTAATTTGCTTTGAAATGATTTTGTTTACATTTTACGTATGATAAAAACCGCCGGAGACAAGAATACATATAGATAAACATTCTATGTACAATAATTAAAATCCACATTCCCACGCTTTGAGGTCTGTTGTTGTTTGTCACTACCCTTATTGATATATTTATTTGTTTCTTTTGATAAAATCATGCGTCATGGTCTATTGCACATGAATTTAATATTTATGTACTTGACATTATTGATGCAACTTTCCAAAAGTGATGTTGACTAATTTGATGCTCTCAAAAAATTTCCAAAACTGATGTTTCCATTATCGATGCTATTCTTTACATACAGTCGTGTGTAAAGTACGAAATTTTGTACAAAGCTTACCTAAATTATACAGTAAATGAGCAATTTCGGAATAGAAGTAGGTAAATAGAGTTTATCTACTCAAGTTTGACTTATTCGTCGTTCCTTTGTTCCATTTCCAACACATTTTCGGTTACTTTTTATTTAATATTTTGCAAATTCTCTTTTAATTTAGATACCACATGTAAATATTATTTTTAATAGAAGCCGTACAAAAAAGTTTTAATAAACATTGCAATTATTTTTTTTGAAATCATTTAATATTCAAAACAACAGTGAAAAAATAAAAGAAAACCAAATTGGTTTAGTTATTTCTAAAAACGGAGGAGAAATCCACTTCAACAGCCTTTTTAAGATTGTTAAATAACCCTTATTTTTTAACGATATACCCACTGACCAATTTAGCTAGGTGTTCATTTATTTCAAAAATATAACTTACTGGAAAATCCAATTAAAATTTAAAATAACTGTAAAAAAAAGAAAAGTTAAAAATGGCGATGACGCCAGAACCGCTGATTAAAATATATCAAAAATTAAATGCCAATACGCATACGATAACCGCATCTGCTCAAATTAGTCTGGTTACCATACTCTCCCTTTTTATAGCTTCGTAGTAAAGGTTTCTGGAAAATAATACATGTGATTGGGCCTAAAAGAGGATGTATATCTACTTTGAATACAAAGAGAACGAAATATTAAATGGGATCACTACTTGCTATCAATTATTTTAATTATTTTCAAAGCTAATTCATTCCCAGTAGGTTAGTAATTTTGAAACATACTGCACCTAATTTTAAATATGTTTATATACAGCGGTAATGAAATCAATTATGTTTAGAATATCTTAATTAACTAACAGAAACTTGAAAACAAATGTTGTTCACTTATTTATTGTTTGACAGACGTCTACAGTGTTTACAGATTGTAGAACTTAAATTTAATTATAAAACGACATTTAATATCTGACTGTCATAAACATAACAGTTCACATATTTAATAAATGGTACACAAATTCGTAGTAATAGTCAAATCGTTGGCTTTAAAATGAAATTAAGGTGAAAATTATAAAACAATTATTCATCTAGATAGTTTCACACAGACAGTTTATAACCAAAATGAACTTAAATATTATAAGTTTATAACGTATAGGTAAATGTACAGTTTTCGAGATAATTTTTTTTAATAAAATTATTATTTATCTGCCAAAACATAATGTTTACAAACGTTCATGTTTTCTCGAAATTAATAGAAATTTAAAATTTATGTCTTGTTTATACCTAACTACCAATCTAAAACATAAAAACTTGAACATAATTTGTAAAAAAAATTTTTTCATTTATTACACGAGAAGTTTGTATTTTTTCGAATAATGGAGAAGTTCAATTTTTTACCAATTTTTTTCATGGGTGCAAAATAAAAATTAAAACAAAAACAAACAAAAGTGTAAAAGAAAAATTAAGATATATCAACAACTAACAAAGTTACGGGACTTTAAAGTTGCACTTTACACAGATAGTTCTATTTCATTTGATACAGATGTGCGACGTCATCTTTGCTACGGCATTGCAAACAGAGCCAGGAGTTTATCTTATAACTCTACATTCAACTAAATGACTTATGCCAGCATTTTTTAATTCTCGAATTTCCCTGACGTGCTTCACCGTCACTAGTACCTAACTTTTTCCTCTGCATAGTCCGAAGTTAGAAGGAAATACTGTCTTGATAATTATATCCATGTTAACGTCAAAAATTGTTTAATTACTTTTTTAATACAGCTATTATGCTTCATCCAGTTGTTTATACCTCAAATTGTTCAAATTTATTTATAAAAAAAATTAATACTTGTATTCAGATTTTACGGTTTTTTTAAAAATATTTTTAATTTATTTATTTCCACGGTTACCATTATTTATGTTCGTTATTGAGCCCGGAAAAACGTATATTATAGATATCGTTGCCATCACGCACCCATCCAATAGCCAATATAATAATATTTTTTGATTCCCATTATTAAATGGTATATACAAATACACTTTATTTGCTGCAGTATCAGCTGACAGATTGTTAATTGAATAGCGGAACTGGACCATAAAACCAAATAAATTGTTGAAATTTAATCGAAAACATAATCAATTATCTTATAATACTACATAGCTCTAAACCAACTAACTGGAAAAAATCTCATTTAAAAAAAAAAAAAAAATATTAAAGCATTTTAATTGGAATACATACCAAATTCGGGAAAAATTGGTTTTGATTGCCATTCTACGTTTTTTTTCATTTTTTTTGTACGACTACTGTTTGATTATATTCAGTGAAAAATTCAGTGATCAAAATGACTTCTAAAACACAATTCGTTTCTAATTTTATGATTCTATCATTTTATTTACGGTCTTTAAGGTATTAAAAGTAAACTTGATGACGTCATCAAATTCAACTTTTTCGATATTTCAAGCTTTATTGAATTGATTTGAATTATTATGATTGGTTGAATTAGGATAATTTGGATGTAAATTTTTATTTTTGCTATCAAAATGACAAAATCCCCTTTAGAAATATGATTGATTCAGGGACTTGGGAATCCCATAATTCACTTCAATTCCATCACTGAATAATTTTATTTGAAAAATTTTAATAAGTCTGTTAAGGGGAGGTTTACTTGAGAGTCGTTAAAAAAAAATCGATTTTTTTGCAGAAATTGGTAGCTAATTATGTGTAGAATATGTTCCCAAAGTGATTTTGCTGAAAATAATTTAAAAACAAGATTCTTGCACATTAACCGAATCAAGCTTTCCATAAAAAAAATCAAAAAACGTAGTTCACGCAATAATGAGTATTAAATATAAAATTTTGAAAATAAGTTTCATTATATATATTTTATAAATCTCGGAACTACATTTTTGGAACTGGTGGACACGATAACTCAAAAACTATTCGATGGATCCTTTTTTTAATTTTTTTATTTTAAAGATAATTCAATTCTTCGGCACCTCTACCTAAGTTCGATACACTTTCAAAATTTTTTTATTTTTAAATTTACTTTAAAGAGCGAAAAATAAGATAAAAATCATAATCAAAAGTTCAAACATCCGCCATTTTTTTTTCTTTCACCAATTTATTGATATTATAGGTAGAGGTGGCGGTACTCTTCATATATTTTATAAATCTTTTTGGTTTTTGGATTTCGGTGGCTTAATACCGGCGCTAGGATGTCCACCAACAAGGCATTGGATTTTCGCATCGTCACACTGCAGTATCTATAAAATGGACACTTTTTTATATTTTTTTATGTAGTTGAATACTTAATAAATATGTGCACATAATTTGAAATTGATATTTACTTCCGTTCTTGAGAAAAAAAATTCTAGAAAAATACATAATTTTTAAGGACTCTCGAGTAAACCTCGCCTTAACTTCATGAGATAAACGACAATAAAATTTAAATTTATCTCCATCCAAGGAGGTTTATACGTTCATCACGACCCCATATATCCGCGCTTGGTAACTAACTATATCATCCACATACCTATCCCCTAGCCCCTCCCACATAGCATAAGTGAATGTACACAAAAACGTATCCCACTGAAACAGCATCATAAACCTTTCATTCGCACACAGATTTTATTATTGTTATTCATCCAGTTAGTTGGATCATGATTAGGTTAGTTGGTCATTACGTCGTGTCCCATGCACTATAATAAAACCATTTCAATAAACAATACAATAACAGAACTGACCACATACTACAATCAACTAGTGCCATCTAGTTAGTATTATGGCTGCAATAACCATTATTAATATTACGCGTCACTGAGCTTTTATACGGCGCTTTTCGTAGCCGTATCATCATTAGAGAAAGTTTGTTGTTTTTTGTATGTGTGTGTGTGAAAACCATTTTCTCTTTCTCTTTTATGTGCAGACAGAGATCATTAGCGTTAATTACATTGAAAGCTTGTTAGCGGAATAATGAATTTTTATTTTCAACGAAGTAAATTTTTTTTACAAAGATAAAAAGTTTTGGTGAATGTTTCCCACGTGTTGTTTTCCACATCATATTCTACAAGCAAGGAAAATCAAATATTTAAAAGTAGTATAAATTTTACTAATTAGTTATTAACCTGCATGCAAATAATTTATTGAAATAAATAAATATTTACGGGCAGTTAACTTCAATTATATTGGAACCAATATTCATTATCAATCACTATCGTATATATCATTTGTATTCGTATCAAAATAAAACACGTGTTGTGTGTCAATACACACAATTGAATAAATAACATGGATACAGCTATTAGACACACGTGTAGGTCGCTTTTTGTTTTGTTTAACGATCAACTTCATCCTGTTAATTTTAAAGTTACAGCACAGTTTAAATAATAGTTTGTTTCACAAACAGTTACGAAACGAGATGACGTAAGAGTGTCATTGGGAATTCAAAAATTCCAAAGGGTTATCCATGTTATATAACATTATGCATACTAATACAGTGAAAATATCATCAGTAAAGTAAATTTAATTTAGAAAAATAAATTTGCAGGTCAAATTATTTTGTGAAAATTTACAGTTGATAATTATGTAAATTATTTAACTTTGTTTAAGTTTCACTGACTTTTTTAAAATTTTTAACAACGATGACAGTGGAATATTAACTGTCATTAATTTTTTTTTATTTAAAGCTTGTCATCAGTTATTTTTTATATTTCTTTGTAATTTTTATGTGTTTTGTGATCTGTAAGATATTTCTGATATGTATTTAATTATTATGGTGGCTTAAAATGTCTGGTGATAACTCTTGTGCTTTTAAATTTTGTTTAAATCATTCAAAACAAAATTTCAATTTATGTTTTTTCTGAGTGCCATTTGATGCAAATTTGTAAGTATTATTATAATTTGAATGCTTATGTAAAAATACGTTAAATAATGAATAATTATTAATATTTTATAATAATTCAGTTAATATTTTCGAGTTCGACAGTGGTTGGTGCTAATAGATCGTGACGATCTAAATTCTCGTGTTGAATACTGTCATCAATTTCGCGTTTACTCAGTTCATTTTGAAGAAAATTGCTTTTAGTTGTTCATATAATTTAACATGACCATTATCAACCCTCAATTTCACATGTACAAACACATACAATCACATAAGTAAAAAAGGACATACATAATTGTTTGTACTTATATCAAAAAAGGATAGAAAGTACGTTTCGCTACTGCCTATGGTAATAATCTTTTATTTATACTGTGGTTACAGTGTTATTTTTTACCCACGTCGAAACCGAGTATGTATATGGTAATTCTAGATTGGTTCTTAGCCAGTTTTGATGAAAATTCGTTCAGCCGTTTCCAGGTAATTTAAGAATTTCTAGGATAAGAGTAAAATTCGTAAAATTAAAAATATCAACAAACTAGTTTGAAAGCCGGTAACTACAAGATTGTTCTTAGTCAGACTTGATAAAAATTAGCCAATTGCAATCGTACTTGCGTGAATAGTGTTCCGTACAATATTTTCCAACAAAATAAAAATTTTAAAAATTCACAAGAAAAATACTCTAGAAAGTTTCAAATAAAAAAGCTTTAAAAACATTCGAGCGCGTCCACAAAACACTACAGAATAATGTTATGTAGCTACCACAAAACACTATACCTGTATGTTATGCATACAGAGCTTGTACTCGTTCATGTGTCATATTGTGTCGTGTATATGGGTGATTGCTATACGTACTACCTCTATACTGATATATGACATCAATGCATACACAGTTGTTGATTGAAATTTAGTAGTCTGATTTGACCTTGTATGTATATAATGTACGTTTACACATCAAAATCTACCCGAATATTAATTTCAATAATTAATAATTCATTTTAACGTTCGTCAACACGATTTTTTTTATGCAATTATATAAATTGCATATTTCAAAGAATATTTTTAAACATTTTTTATAATGGTATCTACTCTTATAATATACTTACTATAATTTTTAATATGAAAAAATGCTGTTTAGAATATTTTTTCCTAATAGCTCTGTGTTAAAAATTTGATTTTTAATCGTCAATTACTTTAGGAAATGATCTATGAAGGCCTTAAAATTTTTGAGGGAAGATAACTATATAATTGTACTTGTCAATTCTCTAAAATTAAAATTTTTATCTACTATTAGGTTTGACGCACTAACGTCCTTAAAAAATCTCTAAAAAATTTCTGAATATTAAAATTCTTGAAATTTAATATTCCAAATTATACTGAAATTGGTCGTGTGTGGCATATCTTCTTGCGTATTTTGTAGTATAACATCACACACGACGGATGAAAATTTTCTTATTCTATATTATAATTGCATCTGGAATATAGAACTACGGGAATTTTTATATTTGAAGAAACTTCTTGGAGATTTTTCATCGTGGGTTTTAAAACTTTTTTATCCATAATGCGCCAAAAGAACCACCAAAGTAAAATATGAAAAAAAAAGAAAATCAAATCAGTTTCTTTGATCAAAAAAAAGAAAACTTCCATTTTCTGAATATTATATTAAAATAACATTGTGTAATATACCTACCTATACAAAATTTAATAAATATATTTTTTTAGTATTCTATACTAACAATAAGTAGTTATTAACAAAACCAGTTTATTATAAATACAATCACGTAACATGTCAGTTTTTAAATAATAATAAAAACGCTAATAGCCGTACAGCAATAAAATATTTTAACGTTAACAAATTTATTATTATTTATAATAAAATTAGAAAATTTCATTGCTTTAAATAACTACCTACCTATATAATTGTTATACTTTTTTGCTTTTACTGCGCGTCTTAAATTATTAAACATAAAATTTACGATCAGAATTCTTTATCGCCTAGTTACAAAAAATGAAGTAGGTATTGAAAATCTACACCACAAGTCAACAGGACGCCACACAGTGGTCTGAAAAATTTTTTTAGCGCGACAAAATTTTTTTTCTAGCTTAATAGCTTTTTTTTATCTTAATAATTGGGAAAAATATAAGAAAACATTTTACGAATTACGTACGCAAGTTTTTGAGGAAATAATTTCAAAAACGTCTGAAAATCATAGACTAATAACCATTTATTTGAAAATTTTTCACAATTTTCCTAGCCTACCTGGAAGGACCTCCTAAGCCTAACCATGGAAGAGACGGGCATGCAGTACATATATGTATATATTTCCAACATAAATATATATTTATAATACAATTAAATTATAATTCATTTTAATTTTAGCTTTACGTTCTTCTCCGTTGTTTTAAACATTAGCTTTCGCAGCATCGATTACTGAGCTGTGAAATTTACGGACGGACACCGACCGATATAAAACTTAATTCACCTCTTTAATTATGCTATAAGGAATAAGTTAATCAAAACTAGAACTTCAAACCTCTTAAAACACTTTTTAAAAGCTTATGTAAAAATTGCTTTCTTTGTTGTTTTTTTTTAAAGTGAAAAAACAACAAATCTTGAGCGAGCTGGCACTTATATCCTAACTGTTAAAATAAACCAAATGCACATCAAAATACTCTAAAAATGTACGAATATTAACAATAAATAGACACCACCATCTTACCCAACGGAATATTAAAAAACAAAAATAAAAACAAATATTTGTTTAAACAGCCTCATGCCACTTTGTCATTCACAGCTAATAAAAGAACAATTTTACTATTGCCGTAACAACAGGTTTTGATCTTGAATAAATAATGGTTGAAAAAAGTTGATTTAACCATTTGACAATAAGACTCTGTAATGATTAGGGATTGTAATACCGGTAAACCGGTTTACCGGTTTACCGGTAAATTACTAAAAATGCCTTAAACTTTCTACCGGTAAATCGCTGATTTTTTACCGGTAATTCAATAAATTAAAAATAATATATTTGAAAATTTTTTTAAGTTCACTTTATTTCATAGAAGAATGATCAAATTTATTGAACGTAAATGTACACAATCAAATTACCCCTTACTGTGTATCCATAATAAACTATTCTATGATATGATACAATAAAATCGCATAATGCAGTGGTCAGTTTTAAAATGCATATAATATGCAATAAAGCGTCCTTTTTGTATTTACTTACATACGAGTATTATTTAAATCAGCTGTACTTTTTCCAAAATAATTAATTAAACATTACGTTAAATGATTACATTGTCAGAAGCGGTAAGTAAACTTTTATTACAGGTAAGTAGATATAATTGATTCATATTTTATGATTATTTAACAAAATTTAAAATTATTTTTTCAATAAACAATAACAACGGGCGGTATATTTCTGTGAAGGAAGCTGTAGATATCTACAAAGACGTAAAATCAAACATACAATTTTTTTTACATAATTTTTATCTTATTTTGTATACCGTATATAATGACCTTAATAATATATTTTTACGTTTGTATTTTTTATTTTTTACTAATATTTATTCTTATATTTTCCGTGTTTTAGAAAATACCGGTAAATTACCGGTAAACCAGTTTTGCTACTAAAATTTACCGAATTACCGGTAAATTTACAATCCCTAGTAATGATCATTAGAATTCGCGACAAAAATTTTTTTGATTTATGTCGTGCTAGAATGATTTTTCAGACCACTGTGCGCCACGCCGCGCGTGCATCAGAAAAGTTGTCGATTTTTGTTATACAAAATTTTCATTAATATAATTAGTGTACTTAACAAAACTGAATAACGTTAACTTTTGTAGAATGAAAATTAAAGATGATACGCAAGTTATTAAGAAATGTTATTATGTTAATTTGTAACCTATTAGACAAAATTTTTTCAATGTGCAACTTTTTAGATGGTGTGCCAGCATCATGGAGCCCTATGACTATGGCTTGTATTGTATGGTTACTACAGAAATGAATTTGTTTACTTATTTTTTTTTTCACCCGTAATAAAAAGGTATCTGCTTTTTATTACGCGTGAAAAAAGTAAGCCATTTTGACACTATTACAGGCAACTATAAAGTTACCATTATCTCTTACCATTTCCAAGATATTTAACAAAATTGACAAAAAATGAAATTTTCAGGGGTCAGTTTCACCTCCTTAAACCGTTTATATGTACGAACGAAATATGACTAGTGATTAGTTTTAGTAAGATCTACAATCCATCAAAGTTTCAAAATTTTTTGAAAGATTTAGTTGGATATGTTTCCTTATAAATGGTTGTTTCTTTATTTTTCTAACTAAATATTTATTTTTATATGCGATTATTTAAGCGTTTGGAAACTAGATTTACATACCTAATGCCAGAGACTATATTTCTTTGTTAATAGGCGTTGATGAATAATCGGTTGACGGTTAACTGAAGTTCTACTGTATCTTGTTTTTCCATCTACGGTTTGAATAATTATAAATTTGACTCTTTGTATTCATTGTTTCGCAAGAATATTTTATACGCTTTTGATGCTTTTGATCATTCAAAAATTTATTATTATTCAAAAAAGTTTAAAATATTTAAAAGTAAGTACTTCCATGTTTTGTTCAGCTGAGCGATATCAAAATAATACATTCTAAGAATTCATTGACATAATTATATTTTTGATGAGGGGAAATAAAAAAAAATTATCTGCCATACACAACTTGATGACTCAAAAGGAAAACTTATCTACATTTCTAATTTTTTATGTTCTGTATTTTTTTTTCTTTTTTTTTTTTTGATATTTAATTATCTTGAACACAGCGTTTGTAATAATATCAGAAAAATTTTACCAGTGGGGAACACGCATAATATTTTCCATATTTACACGAAACAGAGATACGGTACACTTCAGTGGTGTGAAATCTTTTTTTAAAAAGAATTTTCATATTATCATTATGGAGGGTAGATATGAGGAGGACCATCTCTGTATCAAAAAGTGTCCATAGAAAGGCGTAAATAGTAGCGGCGCTACTGTAGCAAAAGGTAAATTTAGAGAAATAAACAAGGAAAGATAAACATCCGCGTTGTTACGTAATTGTTGTTTTTTTATTATAATTGTTACATATAAATGTTTTATTATTTTAAAAATTTTTTTAAAACTCAACACAATAAAATCACTAATAGACATTAAAAGTTCACGTAATTATGAATCACTTTCAACGTGTTTCACAGCGATCTTTTTGTAGGTTATTAAACAGCACACTTCACTCCGTCGACAACTACAAAGTTCATTTCATACTCTTTTGATACTCTAGCGCTATTCTAGTGAGTTTTTGAACTGTTACTTAGTACAAAAACGGGACACTTTCTGAACTATTTTTCTATTGTTTTCCCTACAAGATAGTCTTCCTTGTATCTACCCTCCATAATTATCATAGAATGGCACACAACGCTAGCTCACAATACATCCACTACTTTAGTAGCCTTGGAAGCAAAATTTGTAAATTTTATTCAGTTAAATCAAATATTGGTTAAGTATTTATGAGTGTATGAATCGACAAAATACTATCCGGAGCAATCTTTGAGTTAAATCCATATATCAAACCTATGAACAGGACCCGAATACACTTAATACCCTATTGTTTTTCCACATGTAAATCTCATGTAAGCAATTTGAAAATTAAATCCACTATATATAATAAATGTAAATGAACTGTATTAAATTTGTGACAAAAACCTCGAGCACCTTATTTTAACCGTAGAGTACTACAACAAAGGATGAAAAAACACCTATGCATTGTTCTATTTTTGTAATTTAAAAGGGGATGTGGACAGTTTTTGCTCTTTTCTTGTATGCATCATTAGTACTAGTTGTGACCTTGTCCTTCTATCGTTTGTTAATATCTATACAATTCAATTTTTTCTCTAAAATATCCGGTGTAGTAAATACATTACAAAAATCATTGTAGTAATCTATGGTTAAAGTCGCTGGATGATAACGTCCCCTTTATAAACATAATTACATAGTATAGAATAAATTTTCACTAATGAAAAATATGCGGAAAATGTGTTTTATTTTAAATCCATTATCTGAAAAATATACCACATCAAACTAATTTACTATATAGTAACAGTAATGGCCTGTCAGGTTTAATTATTATATTGTTTTTTTTTTTATGCTGCTGTGCCCATTAATCAAAACTTTAAATACCATTTTTTTTTTTTTTGTATTAATGTATTATTTATAATGTACATACATATTTATGCATTACAATGGCTAGGCTTGCCACGAATATTCGACAACTATTCGGTATTCGGGTTATTCAGCAATTTTTTGAAATTCGATCGAATACCGAATAATGGAAATAGGAAATCTGACACATTTATTTACTTAAAATATAAAAAAAATATTTCCAAATTATGTAGGTACGTATATATATATACATAGAGTTGCCATTTTTATTACAGCCAAACCGTTGATTTAATCGAAAAATTGTTCAAATATGTAGATATCGACGGGGTCCACCGATTGCTATAGTCAGGAGCTTTATAGCTCTTATGGTTTTCGAGCTATGATACAAACTTATAGATTTTTAAATGGGACTATATATTAATTTTTCGATAAAACTGATCTAATGCATTAATCAACAACATAATTTTTTTTTACCCAAGATTAATTTTTTAATTTTTCTTTAATTTATCACTTAGGCGGTAAAAATATACATATGTACTTGAGGCTACTTCAACCGATAGTGTTTTTCTTGGTTACATTTCCATTACATCCAATAAAAAAACCTTTTCCAGTACCATTTTTATCATAAAAATTTGGTTGTAATAGAAATGGCAACTCTCAAAAAACTCACATGGTATATATATATATATATATATATATATATATATATATATATATATATATATATATATATATATATATATATATATATAAATTTTAGTGAATTTTATTTTCGGGCTCTAGCGACCTCAAAACAAATTTCTGCCGTAGTCTCGGGCTCAAGTCGCGTCATGAGGAAGACCGTAAAAGCTGAATTTCCATTCTGGAAATTCGCTAAAAAGTGCGTATATTATTAAAAGAAATATAGCCGGCCCGTATATCAGCCGTTGGTGCTCAAATGGTTAAAATTTTTTTAAATTTCATATTATGTCTTATGGGATATCGTTTGAAAGGTCTTGCTGTAGAAAATATAAACAAAAATACAAAATGCCGAGTAATATTCGCCAAATATTCGGCTAGTTGGCCAACAACCGAATAGAGTATTTGTTGCGAGCCTAATGTAGATATACATATTTTAAATCCGATTTATGGAGAAAAATACCAAATTAATCATTTTAATGCAGTTATATAACTTTCTATTTATTTTTCACGTAAAACTTAGTTAATATTTTTAAGTTATGTATCCAAATTAACTGAAACAATTTTCTCAATATCTCTTTATAAAACACTTTGAAGTAATTTTTTCTTACAAAAGCAAAGACCAAAAAAATACACAATTCTCTAGAAGTTTTATAAGTTTTATTTCCTTTGTAATTTGATTATTACTTATTATTACTTTCTCACCATAACTTTATATTATCAAAAATAAATAATAATCGATTTAACACGTTGGCGTTAAAAGAAATATTCGGAACCCCCCTGGGAGTTTATCAAAATAACATTTTCACATTGTTATATATGTACTTAACAATAACTATTATTTCTAACTGCTACGTTCAGTTAATATAAGTCTGAGAACAATTCAACTTTTTTTTACGCTTAGTTGACATTTTATGGAGAGTGAAAACACTTGAGAACAGTAAAGTTATAATCACATTAGTTTTTTTCACTGAAACTTCTTCGTACATAACACGTACCTAGTAAAAAACGAAACGCAATGATAAAAATATTAAAATGAAAATTTTGCACGGGGAGTTTCAAGAAGAAAACGATCATATTACAATAATCTCAACTTACTTCCCTCAAGAAGTGATTGGTAATAATAGTTATCCTATTTGCTAGTTAATAAAATAAAAGTTTAAAACAACTTAAATCCACTTACGAAGAAAGGAAAAAAATGAATGTAATAATGGGGACTGCCGACACATGAAATAACATATATACACAGTACTAATGTTGCACAACACGTCACCCTTATAGCTACAGATACCTATACCTATACCAGCATGTTGGTGTAGCGAATTCACAAGATTTTACTCATCCAAAAAGCGTCCAAGTGTTGGTGTATATACACGGAGAGAAAATTCATAGAAAAATTACTGTGCTCAGCACTACAATCGACGTGTAAACGGCGAACATATTCAATTTTGTACGGTAAAAATATAAAAACTATAATTAATCGTAGAAAATTTAAAGGATAGAATGTTCTTTCCGTAATATTAGCTCCGTAAAATTTATAAAACACCACAGTAAAAAGTTCCACTCCCAACAAAAAAATATTTTTTAATTGTTTTTCTTACAAAACTTACCATGCTGTCTTATAATATTTCAAATGGTATCTGCTAATAGTAGAAAGAAAGAAAGAGAAGGTATCAACGCTGTCACATAGCGAGGCAGGCTGCAGAAGGTATCAACACAATCACACATGAAGGTCACATAGCCAGGCTGGTCACTGCTGGTGTATTGTCGTGTGCCAACAGTATTCATTAGAATGTCTTACAGGACGGTCACCGTTTAATTCATCATTTTGTTACTTCACTATATTCAGTATTAGAATATATTGTTGCCAATCATTTTGTATGCATCATAAAGAATCAAAGGTCGGAAAAGATCGATTGTTCCTCAGTGTGTACAGCCCAAGCAACATAAAGTTGCGGGTCAGATGCGCAAATGAAAGAGTACGACAACAAGAATTAAACTATAACATATATGCATAAGAGTGTGATAGAAGTTGTGTTAGCACATTAAATTTTACCATGCTAACACATATTTTTATTTTGGTCATCGATCGCGCACGCATTATAAGAGAGCATGGTAATTTTTCTGAAATTTTATCTACAAAAATTATATGATTTTTCTCTCCGTGTACCTATGTATGTATATGCGTGTACACGTCAGCCTCATAGTTACAGATATATGTACTGTTAACGTTAGCATGTCGGTGACCAAAAATCGCTAAACGAGCCTAAAGAAGTTTTCACTTGAAAAACATACGCATTGAATTAGGAACGTTTGAAGTCAAGGCTCTATAGTTAGAATTATGTTCCGGTTACTACTACTAATAATTTACAATTCAAAAATAGGTTCTGAAATGAAATTAGGTTTGCAGGCGACATAATTATGTGTATGTAAATTCCTAACAATTTTCATTTAAATTAAAATTACTTTTGTGAGGTCACATGTGACAATAGATATCATTGGATATTACTAATCAAATCTATATATAGTCCTGCGGGAAAATGAGGCATACAGTGGAAACGACAAACAGAAATTGTAAATTAGACAAATGTGAAATGACAGAAGCATTGAATATTTTATTATACAATGTACTGCCACACTATATGTTAGCTAATTGCCTAATTTTAACCGATCATTATAAATGTACCGTAATGTTCAAAATTCATATGCGACAATTAATTGATTTACACCGAATATAATTGATATTTGTTAATTGTATTTATACCAAATATATTTTATACTTTAGTTTGGACGTTATATTTATCCGAAAGGTTACGAATTTCGATTGTTTTAAAAGAAATAAAAAGATTACAAAATTAACGAAGAAATAAAGAAAACTGCTTGTAACTAATCTAATTTGAAAATTTTATCACGTTGAGTCAAAATGAATAAATACTTCTCAACTTTTTTTTCAAATAGGTAAGCAGAAATATAAAAAAAATTAAACAATATAAATTAAATTAATTTACATTTATTTTTTTTAGAAAACAATTAATACAATTATTGAAGACTGTTTTCTTGAACGGTATCGCGGAAAAAGAGAGTGAGTAGAATTCCAGGAACACCGTTTTCACCTCGTGTCGAATGGAAGTGGCAAACATATGATCGGCAGCGCACGGTATTTTGACGATAGTTGATGATGATCATGCCGTTATATAACAATTATGTAATATTGTTATAAAATATTAAAATAATAAAAATACGGAAAGAATACTCTGTTGAAGAAATAGTGCAGATAATTTGGTAGAAAAAAATTATTTTATAAAAGAAAATTTCCAAGAAGATAAATACGTTTATCCAAAGCACTCTTGTGACATAACATTTTCCTTATGGAAATCCAATGTTATCAATTAACATGTAAATCGTATGTATACATCCGACCGGGACACTCAGTATACATAATATGTATATGACTATACATATATACCTACTATTAGGTATCCTATTGAATGACACACACTCATTCCTTGTATATGTACCTACCTATGTTCATATAATATTATATAAACGTAGTAAAAATCTTCTGACCCGTTTTCATTTATAAAAATTAATTCCTCGGAAACCAGTGGACGTAGAATAATGGTTCAAAAACCTTCCTTATGTAAATTTTCTCGTGTTTTTGATAATGTAAAAAAAAGCCGCTTTCAAAAAAACTAATGTTCAAAATTCATACGCGACAATTAATTGATGTACACCAATTGATATTTGTTAATTGTATTTATACCAGATATATTACTGTTTTTCTTATATAGCAAGATTCTTCTCCTAGAGCATTCAAATTTTAATGAATAATGTGCCAATGTGTCAGTTGCTGTACACGATTAATGTTTTACTGCCCACGTTTTTGGCATCCGAAAATAATCCCAACAACCGCAAAGACCGATCGCGATCAATTATTACACATTATGTGTGCGATGTTACCACAAACAAGTATTTGTGTACTCACACAACCACCAACACAGAGTATTCTTTGTGTGTTGGTTTCTGTAAACATTTTTAGAATAAACAAAACACTTAAAAAACGCCGGGAGTTGAATTTTTCGCTACATCTTCAGTATTTTCAAGATACATAAATGTCACTTAAATGCTACAGGCAAATTATCATTTTGGTGGTTTCAAAACTGACGATGACTGTTCGGCTGATCAAGGAATTTTTCGATTAACTGAGCTAATCGAAATTCGACAAAACGATTTCCGATCAACTGAGTATTCGGAAGCGTATACCCATGTGTTAGAAAAAAAGGAAAAAAATCATGAAAATATTGGCATAAAAATTGTGGGGGTAAGGGTTAAAAGTTGAAACCTCCAAAAAGCAAAGCCTGGAAACACAAAATTTCAGCCCTCTAGGAGGAGATTTTGACCTTGACAAAACTGCTAAAAAATAAGAAAAATCATGTGTGTTTTGGGTATAAAAATACTGGAGGTAAAGGTTAAAAGTTGAGACCCCCAAAAGGCACACCCTTGATACTAACTCAATTCGAATACAAAATTTCAGCCCTCTAGGCTTATTTGGGTAACCTGTACGCGTGACACAATTTTCGAAAACGTCGAAAAAATATGAAATTTTAGCTTAAAAATGGTGGGGGTGAGGGTAAAATATTAAGACATCCATACCTTAGGTACGAACTCTATCAACATACAAACGTTAATTCTAGGGGACTGTGGCGTGTTAGATGTTAGATCCAGCCAAAACACTTTTTACACCCTCTACTCCCTCCAAATCACCCTAGAAAGCTGAATTTTGGATATATTGTATATAATTGACCGAAACATTATTTCCAACCAGTTTGGAAAAGGTTTATTGTTTTGTCGCCCCCCACCACTTAAAGGTTTGGTCGAATCCAAAATTCTATCCTCGCCTCGTCCCGTTTTTATCGTATAGGCTGTAATAGTCTAATTTTTTCTGTTAAAAAATTCCACTAAAAATATTTATAAGTTTATTCTTACTTTCTGTTATTGATTTAATGATTTTATTAACAATATCAATTTATATGTACGTATGTTTACACATGTTGAATCATTTTATGTAATATATTTGTTTATATAAAGTTTCTTTAAAAATATTGCCGGCCCCTGGGAAGTTTACTGCGAAAGTGCTCGGTCTGTATAGTGTTAAGGTGAAATAAATTCATTTTGATGAAACTTTCTATTGATTATTTATTTTTAGAAAAGAAAATTTTAATTCGTTGTTACACCTACCTAGTACACAATATTTGTACATACCTGTTACGGTGAAGGTACATACCTGTTACCTGGAGTAGAAACAAAAGTAGACGCAAAACCCTATTAAGCAACAATTTTGTTTTACTTTCTAATTAATTTTTCGTGTTTGTTTTAAACTTTTTAATTATACCGAAATGAAAAATAAGTTAACTTATTCATTTTCCGTCAATAATTGTGTCCTATATGAAAGTTACAAAAACTTCTTTTTATCATAGTTAAAATAAAAAGTTTCAAATTTAGCTATACAATTTGTGCGTTTCCGTCGTCCAACGCACAAACAATTTAATACTGTTAACATTATTTTAAAACTAATTATCCGTTTGTAGATCATTATATATTAATTAACGTCCGTCCGTCTGCCAAAGAACATTTTTGATTATCAAATTAAATGGTACCTATTTTAAAACGAATTTATGTAGGTACTTTTTGTAGATAAAAATTTATGTAGGTAAAAATTTATAATTTGTAATTTTTTCTTTTTCCTCTAGCGGAAGCCTTATTAAAGAAATTTTAATTAGGGTGGTTGGGCGAATTAGGATAACTTGGGTGTAAACATTTCGCTTTTGCTATAAAAATGACGAAATTCCTTTTAGAAACATGAACAATTCTACAGAAGTCTTTTTTCAAAACAATTTCTTTGTTCAAAAATTAAAAATTTCTTTGAATCAAAAAAATATTTGTTTTTTTTTATTCAACCTATTTAAAATTTTATTGATTAAAAAAAGAAAATCAAAGAAATTTTTAATCTTGGAATAGAGAAATCGTTTTGAGAGTGTCATTTTGATAAAAATGAAAACAATTTATATATAGTCTTTTTAAAAATTTTACTAAACTTGATGACGTCATCAAGTAAACTATGATAAAATTTGAAAATATCTTCATTTAAGGTAACAATACCCGATTTGGTTTAATACAAACAGTACAAATATGGCAACTACACCAACTTTTTGAAATTTCCATTCTACTACATTTTGTTATTAATAATAACAAAACGTGCAACAAAGCAGTGATATATTTAGTCAATTTTATAATAATTTTGATATTTTAGTAAAAAAAAAAAAAAATATAGGTAAGCAAAGTTACTAATACGTTGACATCTTAGTCTATTACTTTTTTTATTGAAAAATTTAATTATAATTCAGACCAACAATTTTTATCATTTTAATTCATTAAAACAAATACATATAACTAGCGTCTTCATTTCATTCAAATTTGAATCACTGATTTTGCGGTACTTGAGTTCTTTATACTGATGTCCCGTATGGAAATAATCTCTGACGAAGCTCTGGAAAAACTCTGACAATTGGAACATTTCCAGATTTTTTTCCCTCATAAACATTGTAACGGTTTTAAAAATATTCAAACCTTAAAAGGGTTTTTCGTATTACTGAGTTTAGGTTTATTATAATTAAACAAGAAAAGGATACTTTTGTCAACTCATTTATTGGACTAAACGTTAAATAAAATTGTTCAAATTTTACTTCAATTTTACGACAATTTTAATTTTACGACATTCTAATTTTTTCTGTGAAAAATTCGACTAAACGACTGAGCACTTCTGTACCGACCTACAATCAGCCAGTCGAACCAAAATTTGAATCTAATAAAGTGGCGTTACCACCCTATAACATTAAATTAATTCATTATTTACAAACACAATACAATTTTTTCAATATCTTCCATTCAAAATAATTTATAAAGAAGTTTTCAATAACTTTTTTCGTTTTCTATTGATTAAATTATTGCTCATTTGGCGACACTTTTCTGTCTTTAAAAATTCCATCTATTCAAAATCATTTCTTTTCTCTTTTAAAAAAGGAAATATTTACAGCAAGAGAATTTATTTTTATTTTGAATGATGTTTAGGTGCGCCTGTGTGTGTGCGCGCTTTTGACATGAAAAAGCTGAAAATCATTTTTCTTCCGTACTAAAATTTTTCAGATAAAAGAAAACTTTTTTGTGGTAAGTTTTCTTGAAAAAAATTTTGTTTTTCGAATAAATAAATTCTTTTTTTTTTGTTAAAAAAAACGTAATACAGTAGATTCTCGTTAATTCAAACCTGCGATAATTCGAAACTCTCTACATATAATTCAAAGGTATCGTGAGTTCCCTACAAAATCTCTTTATATTTCGAACTAAAACAATACATTTTTATACACTTGGTAATTCGAACGAAAAAATCATTGCTACCTAATAAAAAGACGCGTTAATTCGAAGTTATCGGCGTCAAACACTCGACAATTCAAAGTTGCAGAGAGAAAGAGACAAAAAGATTGTAAGTACATTTTGAGACAAGTTCAATTTCATTCATCGCAAGTGCTTAAAAGATTAAAATTGTTACCTGCGATAATTCGAATCTCTCTATAATTCGTAATATTTTAACCCCTTGTTGCATGAATTATGAAGGAGGTGAAGAAAAAAAATTTTTTTACTGAAAATGTCTTTCATTTCTTTTATTTTAGTATCTAGTCAAATTAAGAAAAAAAAATTAAGTCTTGTTGTTTAGAAATTACTTAACAAAGCCATATATGATGGCTTCGTATGCATTTTAGTATTATAATAAAATCGGTATATGACTTCGTATGCGTTAAATAAAAAATACAATTATGTTGCTACTGTTTGCTATTGTAACATAAATAAACTTGACACTTTCCACATTTGGCGAATGAACGGAATCTTGAGCAGTTTTGACATAATAATTATGTCAAAATGTCAATTGTTGTCAATTTAGTTTTGTCCATTCGGGGAAATGGTCACCTTATCTGATCGCACAGAATTCAAAGGGAGGTCTTGATGCCTAGTTGGGGTTTTTCGTGCTTTTTTAATGGGTATAAGTGAGTCGGATAAGCTAGATGGAGTACCTTCTCGGCTTGTTGTAGTACGTTTTCTGGCCACCGAAGTTGATCGACAACCTTGGCTGGTGGGAGTACTAGAGAATCAAAAGCAAAATCATCGTCACTCACGACGAAGCCATCACCAAGAATAGAATTGACATGCTTGGATGTACTATAAAAGCGATTCGAAGTCATATATGCCCAATAATAATTTGGATCAAACTTCAAAATAAGCCCCAAAAATCGAAGAAAACAAGAAAAGACACACGAATCGCAACTATTCCATGTTCTTGAATAAATAAAGAATGTGTTTTGAAAATTTTTGATTTTAGTACTTACCGTTTTATTGTTTAGTTTTCACGAATAAAATTAGCACCAATAAATTGCACTGTAACGGTCGGACACTCTGAACATAACTTCAAATAATTTGACAACCCGCACTTACCAAAGACAACAAAAATTACGTTCCGTTACTCGAAAGAGTATAAAGTTAGGATTTAACATCAGCTTCGAAAAAAATAATTTAATATATTGAAAAAAAACTTAGAATCCATATATGGCTTTGTATGCGATAAGGGGTTAAGAGTGCCTCGAGTTTCGAATTAACGAGAGTCGACTGTATTATTTTTCTTTGTTTTTAAATATTAATTATCAAAGGAATTTTTTTATGAAATTAGCACTTTTTTAAAGATGATTAATTATTTTAGGTTTAGTCCAAAGTAAGAACGAAGTAGAGGTATAATCGAAGACAATAGTTATATCATTTTTTAAATTAAATTTTGCTTATCATTTCCACTTGCTGAATTCTATTAAATATATATTGTATTGTCTATATTGTATTATACATACCTAATGAAATATTTAACTTTTGAAAAGGTGAAATTAAGTACTCAAAACTTTTGTTTTGTTTCATAAGTTGTATGAAATCTTCTTTGAACGGTCGTGTAACTTACGTAACGAAAATATGGAGCAATTAATAATGTGCTAATCATTAGCATCACCTTTAATTTTTTTTGAACATCAAAAATACCAAATAGTATTCGCCAAATACATATTCGGCTATTCGTGGTATTCAACCAGTAGCCGAATACTATATTGATTACAAACCCAATAAATTGCAGACAAAGAATGAACATTTAATTTTCTCTTGACCTAATTCCACCTTCCAATTTAACCTCTCCAGTGGAAAAAATTCTCATTTTAAGCTATTGAAATTGATAAATAGAGCAAATTGAGATAGTATCAAACAGTAAATGTCACCGGACAATAACTATAAAGAATATTTTTATAATACTGCGGTAGTCCGTAGGTCAACATTTAATAGTATTTACCTGGTAATAATAATATTTATTATTACAAGAGTATTTCAATATTAAACAATCTACGATTTTTCTGGCTTTAAGCCAAAAAAAAAAATATTGGATAAAATTTACATTTGTGTTATAATATAATCAATGAAATATTTGCTCTGTAAAGCATTCAAATGCGTTGTACATATTTTGATTGATATGGTTACATTTCCGAAACTACATACACGTACCTATATGCACTTTTTAGAATTTCGTAGTCCTACACGGAGAGAAAAATCATACAATTTTTGTAGATAAAATTTCAGAAAAATTACCATGCTCTCTTATAATGCGTGCGCGATCGACGACCAAAGTAAAAAATATGTGCTAGCATGGTAAAATTTAATGTGCTAACACAACTTTTATCACACTCTTATGCATATATGTTATAGTTTAATTCTTGTTGTCGTACTCTTTCATTTGCGCATCTGACCCGCAACCTTATGTTGCTTGGGCTGTACCTGTGAAAACTTCGAAGATGCCCGATCTTTACCGACGTTCGATTATTTATGATGCATAGAAAAATGACTGGCAACAATATATTCTAATACTGAAGATAGTGAAGTAACAAAATGATGAATTAAACAATGACCATCCGTCCTGTAAGACATTCTAATGAACACTGCTTCGACACCACACAACACTACACCAGCAGTGACCAGCTACTTGTAACACCACCAGTCTGGCTATGTGACCTTCATATATGATTGTGTTGATACCTTCTGCAGCTTGCCTCGCTATGTGACAGCGTTGATACCTTCTCTTTCTTTTTTTCTTATATTAGCTTCTTTTCTTCTTTTCTACTTTTCTTCTATTTTAAGACAGCATGGTAATTTTTGTAAGAAAAACAATTAAAAAATATTTTTCTGTCGGCAATGGAACTTTTTACTGTGCTGTTTTACAAATTTTACGGGGCTAATATTACGGAGAGAACATTCTATCCTTTAAATTTTCTATAATTAATTATAATTTTTATATTTTTACCGTAGAAAATTGAATATGTTCACCTTTTACACGTCGATTGTAATGCTGAGCACAGTAATTTTTATATGAATTTTCTCATTAACATTATGTTATTGTTATGAAATAATTACACCTTGTTACACATTCCCTGTGTAACAAGGAAATTTACACAAGGAGAAATAAATTCGTCATTTCCGTTGTACCCCAAACATTTAAGTAAAAAAAAGGTGTCAACCTCGAAATGAAACTAAATCAGCTGGATTTTCTTATACACCTTTATTTTAGCATCCTAAACGTTCCCTCAAAAGTCTCATAAGATTACGGGTAAGCGTCTTTACATATTGAAGGTCAAAGGTCGCGAAAATCAGGTTTTTGGAAATATCTCTCTTCCTTTGCCTCAAATTGTTTTTGCAAATGATTTTTATCGCCGATGGGTGGGTATCGGGAGTCAATGTATAGACTCCCAATATAGTCAATGAATTATGACAACCCTATATTTCTCTAGTGGGCATTTGACATGAAAGATACTTTATTTGTTCTAAATTTAACTCGCATTTTTCGGAGTCGATCGCGCATAAATAAAAAAAAATTAATATCGTTCATACCAGTATTAAGTTTGCCCACCCCTGCTCTATAACTTTTATAATAAATTCAAAAACGATTTAAGGCAAAAGAAGCGAGATATTTTCAAAAAATTGATTTTCGCGACCTTTGAACTTCAATATCTTACGGCGCTCACACGTGATCTTATGAGACTTTTGAGGGAACATTTAGGATGCCAAAATAATGGTGCATACGAAAATCCAGCTTATTCCGTTTCATTCTGAGGTTAAACCCTTAAATGATTGGGCTATTGGATCTCACTCAATTTAAGAGATAGTGTTGCTTTTTAAAAATTATTATTGAATTTTTTTATGCTACCTATATAGAAAAGTCGAGAACTGAAAAACTTCAACTGCAGAACTACGAAATCCTAACTTGGTGTGCGTCTAACACATGCTTATCGGATTTTTTTGTTATAAATGGTTTGAATATTCATGTTTTCTAATGTATACTGTGCGAATGGTTCATACTGGATGATATATTATAGTACGAAATGGTTGCTCTTTTTTTAATCAAATTTCGAATGTATCGTAAATTCTACCATATAACGTTTTAATATTTTACTTCGCCCGGCTCCTGCTGAGTGTATCGATTTCGGAAATTGAAATTTTCGACTTTAAATTTGTATCACAACTATACATCTATTAGAATTCAACAGGATTTGTTACTACTAACAAGGAAAGGTTCCCAGCTGTCCGCCTCCGATTTCAATGCCGCTGAAATATGTTATTCTACGTCGAAATCTAAGAAACACGTATGTTTTTTTATCGGCGGAAAAACGGTTTGAAGGGGTGAAATTGCCCTTCAAAAATTGGGGTAAAAATTTAATTTTTAAAATATCTCGAAAACAGTAAGAGATAGAGCAAAAGTTTAAATTGGCGATATTGCTCGTTTTTAAAGAGCTATCTATTGATATGCAATTTGTTCAATTTACATCAACAGGGGTGGTTGGGAGTTAAAATTTGAAAGTTAATTTTGCAAAAAGGGGATGAAAATTAAACAATATAAAAATTTTGTTTACAGATTTGAAATCTACGTCAAAAAATCTAATTGATCTGTTTTCGCTCAATGTCTTAATATTAAGTTTAGGGGTAGTTAACTAGGGGGTGATTGTGTCGAATAGTCGTACTAATTGGGTAGATCAAGAAGTTCTTCTTGATGGAAAATAGTTTAAGACAATTAGAATAACGTAGAAATGAAATTTTCGATTTCAAAATTCAGTTTGAGCAACACTAGAGAGGGGGTGAATCACTCTCTTAAATTACATACTAGTTTACTAACACTCATTTTTACTATTAACACACTGACAGTGGGTAATAATGTCACAATAAGTGGTCTTGAAGTTGGACTGTAAGAAAAAATTTGAAATATAGGTGTTATTAGTCTATTTTTAGTTGGATGTAGTAAGGTACAACCACGGTCCTGACTGATATTATGTCTAAACACCCACGTTTTGCAATAAAACAATAAACAGTAACGAAGCTATTGAATTGTCTTCAATTATATTCAATTATCAAGGGATTTATTTTTGTACACAATTTCTATAGCTTTATTTAACCTCTGCGTATGTTACGTCAATAAATTTTTCTGTTATATTATTTATCATGTCATCCGTTCATAAAATCGACAAGCATTAAAAGAGTAAGGCCAAAAATACTCCGTTTCCGTTTTAAGCTGTAGTTAAAATTTAAGGGATGCAGGACAAAAATTGTGTGGAATTTTGAAAAAATTAATTTTTTTTGTCTTATCTTAAAGTACATACAGTTATGCCTGTTCCCTCAAAATTTCAAATTGAAATTCGAATTATTACGACCACGGATCAATGGATTCAGTCTAAATACCTACAAAACTCTGTGGATCAATTGACGACTTTTGGTGGGACGTTATAGCACTTTACATTCAGCCTTTTCATAACCAGTGAACGTATAAAATCAATTGTTGTCACCACAGTATCACATTTTTGTCGAAGCAATGATTTGAAACAATTTTGACACAAACTTTAAACGCGTATGTCTCGAAATGCCCTTTTTAAAAACGGTACCCACTCTCAGAGGAAAAGTTTCCAAGCTATAAGTTTGAAATTTTGACAAAATATTCTCTATTCCATTCTCCATGTACCTATGCTTTTTTTTTAAATCTTCCAATTTTTTCACACGAAAAAATTTTGTACTTTTTATTCAAACCGCCACCATTTTTTCAAAAAATTCAAAAAAAAAAAGAAAAGACCTCTATAGGAACATAGCGACCGCTACAGATTGATAATCTATTTGATTTTCTTTTTTCGGATGAAAACTGCGGCCGAAATCGTAGGCACCAATAGCCACCCTCTTTTAAAGACACTTTTTTCAAAAAATTGTAATAATTATAAAAAATAAAAATGAATGAAAAAAGGTTTTAGTATTGTTAAATAGCGGTATTAATGGTAAAAAAAATTCATCCCCATTCCCTCACCCTATCCATCCGAAAAAAAGTTGGGAAAATTGATTATTTTTCGGCCGGTTACACTGTGATGGTACCTTAAAGTCCGACAAGACAAAAAATGTGTTTTTTTGCGAGAGTTGCTGCGACACCATTTTGTTTTATAAAAAAATGTTAAAAATTGTTTTGTTTCTGCTTTAAGACTTGTGCTTTCACATGTATCAGTCGGACAAAAATTGAATTACGAAAAATGTGTTTTTCAGAAGAACAACTGCGTCGCCATTCTGTTTTTAAAAAATGTGAAAAAAATTTTGTTCGAGTTGAAACAACCCTAAGACTTGTTTTTTTACATGTACAAAACCGAATATGTATCAAGAAATATTTTAATTTCTTTTAATTAAATTTGAGAATACGATTATGCGAATTTGTGAACCCAAGGTGACATTGCCCCTTAATAAAAACATAAATATCAAGAAAGATAATAATAGAGCAGGTAGCTACAAATGGAGAACGTAGAAGAAAAAAGAAAATAAAGATAATTAAGAATAAATTTAATATATCTTTTAGTAAAATGACACTAGACATTAGTAGGTACATGATAAAAAGCGGGAAAATGTATTTTTAATATCAGCATTTTCCTATTTCTCTTTTTTCTTTTATTTCGTTCATTATAACACATTATGTACCCACCCGTTGTAGATAGACATTATTATGAGTGGTTAAATGAAATTTTCTCACCTTAGTTTGATTGTACTTCACCAAGCACGTATCTGCTTACTGACTTGTTCCTGTTTTTATTGGCTCACAAAGACAAAGAAGAAAAAAGAATGTTTCTTTTGTAAAATGATATATTAACGTCGCTAGAAATATTTCATTCGCGATTATTTATTTACTAAAGCTCTACCCAGCTCAACTAATATTACGCCACTTTTAGATCAGATATTTCAAAATTTTGTTTCATAGAAATACAATATCTAAATTTCCCATTTTATAACTACCGTGCCCGCTGTCGCCGGCAAATGGGGTGGACACCACTACATACAATAAAACACATCATTTGTAACTACACAAACATATTAGTGCATTTGTGCAATATAGTGATGTATGACGTGTGTATGACTGTACACCTTACATATATACTGTCATGGCCGACCTATGTCACTATAACAACCAACAATTAAAAATAAATTTATTTATTTTAAGAAAGATATCCCTTCATTTTGAGAATTTTTTTGTTAAATAGAATTTTTACACTTAAATACGACATACTTCATATTTTTTTCTGTTTAAATTTCACGAGTTGATTAAAAAAACAATGACATAAGAACGATGTGAACGATGAACAGACTAAATCAGAAGAGGTGTAAATTGTAGCTCATTGCAACTTACGAACGACAGATTTTATATGTACCCTGTTTCTAAAGTGTTCTGTGTTTTGTTTAAAATATGTTCGTTATAGTACTTTGTTCCGCCTGCCAAACGATTCTAACGACCTTGGGACGCAAGGTCGCATTTAAACGCAGATTATACAAGCTGCAGCTATGAACCCGGATCACACAAAAAACTATTTAAGAATTTTAATTAAATTTTGACATTAGGCATTTTTTTTGTTTGGGTTAACTCGGCTGGACTCTTTCGTGGACGATCCATAATAAGAATCGAGCTCATATTCATACACCAAACGCTTGCCAACTGAATCGTAAATATTGTTAAGATGAGAACTTAAAAGTTAAACTCAGTAAATGTTACTGATTTTTAATTTCGGACAGTTTTAGACAACAATTAAAGAGAAATCCAAAAAAATTCCCTCCTGTAGGGCCCGCATCGCAAGTGAATGCGGCCCTGTTGGTCCGTTTCGGCAGATACTCATTAGTGACGTAAAGATTGTGCGAGCACTTCTGGCTGTAAAATTAGAATATGTATCAAGGAAATAAAGCATAGGATTAATTGGCAATAGAAACAGGTGTAATATATTATGTAGTACCGAACATGGCATGTATTTGTATTTAAATATTATTATGTTCTACCAACTAAAATCTTTCCATAAAAATATATGTTATAGAGTACTAAGAGACATATTATTGAACAAAAATGTGGTAGGTGTCGCTAACGCGTAAGGGCCAAAAAAATATTAGTATAATAAAGGGATATAACGTTTATTTTTTTTATTACTTTACCTAAGGTGGATACACAATATATATTAAACTTAATTAAATCGGCTCAGTAATTTCCTCAAGAAAAATTTTTTCCGAAAATTTTTGTTCTTTTTTTTATTTATAAACTATTAGCCTTGGAGGGTTGAAATTTGGCAAAAATGTATCTGGGGCTAAGAAGTATTATTTCCTATAAAAACAATCAATTTTGCGTCAAGGGCCGTTTTCCCTATCTTACCCGGCTATGCCCTTTTATAATGTCATTATCAAGGGTCACTTTCAGTGTTATTAAACATTTATATTCCAAAAAAATAAAAAATAAATAAAAATAAAATAAAATAAAATAAATAATTTTCCTGCGTTTGCCTTTTATCAAAAAAAGCTATCGGCGTAGGATATCAGTCTCGTTCATGATAACTTTTTTAATTAAAATATTAACGATTTAAAAAAAAGTCATAATTTAAATATTAATACACGAAACGAATAACAAATATTTTTTTTATTTATTTACTATATTTAGATATGACTTGAATTGATTTCTGAGTTTTACATTTTTTAATCGATTATCGTAGAATAGACAGCGCCAGTAAGCCAGTTGGTATTTCACTGAAGCATCTAACAGAATGTGTATTATATAAGGAACATAATATGCTGTCCATTATTCAGTAAACAGGATCATCATTTACAAGACATAAATTTTGATTTTGACTATAAGAATTATTACACTGATACAAAGTAGCAGCTGATTGTATCTGGAGTAGGGATGATCGATATTCATCGATGATAGAAAAACATCAAGGTAAATACATCGATGTTATGTCCTCGATAACATCAACACATCGATGTTACGAGAATAATATCGAAATATCGATATTACTCTAAGCTATCCAGTATATTTATAAAGTCTTGTAACTGATTTAAAACAAGATCCAATACTTTTATGGCAAGTTCTAGGATCCACTTATCCAAACTTGAAAAAAATTGCCATTAAATATTTGTGTTTCACAGCAACTTCAACAGCTTCAGAGAGACCTTTTTCAAAAGCTGGGCAGCATTTGTATATACAAAGGAACATATTAACAGAGAAACTGCTAACAAAGTGACTTTTTTTGCAAAGTGTACCAAATAAATACTGGCAATGTTAATTTTTATTAAATAAAATAATAGATTATAATGGTTGTTTATTTTGTTACTTAAACATCGATGTTTTGGAACATCGATGTCTTTCTTTCGATATATATCGTATAGCGATACTCTTGAATCGATGTTAACATCGATGTCAACATCGATGTTTTTCTAATATCGATCATCCCTAATCTGGAGCATATGTTGGAGCTTCAATTATGCTTTGGTATATAAAATCTATACACTAATGTTCATTTGTCTATGGTAATTCCTTTTATTTCATAAACAGTACCTAACTACAATAAAGTTCAACCTTTTTTTTTATACGTTTCTGAATTTAGTAAACAAACTATTTTCTTGAAAAAATTACTTCATTAATTTAAATTCTAAATTAAATATATAACGTACACAGTCGGATATTCGGGAAACGTGAAATAATAACTTTTCTTCTAGTTTATTTAATACATTTGCCGATAATAACATATTATGTAAATGAAATAGGGAAAATTATGTAAATGGTATTTGTCATTCAAATGGCAAAAATTATATGAAAAACGTATATGTCAAAATGGTATAAAGGTTAGTTTTAGATATGTAAAACAGAGGTCAAAGACCAATAATATTGATTCAATATTTTTGAAGTGGAATTTCTTATCGTGTCATCATGAAAATGTCCCATTTTATATTAAATATGGTACAGATTAGACATTTACAGGTGAATACTCTTTACTTTTGAGTGGTAGGTGATTCACCTTTAGATAGAATAATTAATATCAAACAAGAATGGGATCTATTAATATTTTAAATATTTCCTTAAACGCTGGACACACTGATTCAAAAAATATTAAATCAGATCTACCTTCTTTTCTTATTTTAACAAACGCTAAGGAACATACGAATTCTGTTAACTGTAAAAAAATGTTTCTTAACCCTAGAATCATACGTTGGTCTACGAGAAACGTTAATCATACATCGACGTCGTTTTGACGGATGGACTTTTTACGGAGAGTTTTAGAATTTATTTGCAAAAGACATTTGTTTTTTAAATAACAATAGTACAAAAGCGAACAAAATATTTAAAAAAATTGGATTTGGAAAATTTTCTTAATGTAAACATTTATTAATTTTTTTAATCTTTTTATCAACGCATATTTTCATTATAAAAATTAAAAAATAGATAAATACATCAATTGTATCATAAAACATGTGTTTCAAATAATTAATTTATGAACTATTATGAGTCAGTGGACATGTGTGACTTTACAGAATGTGAAATTTCTCAGTCATAAATATTCCTATAGATATGTAGTTATTTCCCCATTAGACACCTTTGTAAATTTTCTAAAATTTGTTAGTAATTTTTCGAATAAGATCTCAAAAAATAATAAAAATTAAAATATTTTCCACAAAATAAATTGTTAATCTTTTATTAAGTCACTTGAAACGCATTCTTTAGTTTTCGATTCAATATATTAAAACTTCAGTATTACGTCGTCTCTATAAGTCAAACAGTTGTAATCATCTTTCACATTATCATAATCATTGAATAAATTAATTATAACATGCATATCTTTAATAAATTTTAGAAAAATTAGGAAAACTTTTATATGTGAAGTAGGTACATAATCTTTAAAAAAAAACATCGCGTAATCATACATCGACGTCCTTTTGACGGACACTATTTCAATACAAACAAAACGACAATGACTATAAACAAAATAAATACGTCTTATGTGTTATAACAACAAATAAATTAGATAGCAGAAATCTCACAGCAAGCAGGTACTGACAAGTTGTAGTATTGGAGCAGGTACAGAAGTTCGTTCGTCGTTTTGACGTGTATGTATGATTCTAGGGTTAATCGAATAATTTTAAAACATAATTTTAATTCGAATAATTTTACTTCGAAAACTGACTATCTGCGCCGAGATAAATAAAGATACAAATTTTAAACGAGATTTTATAAATAGGTACAATTTTTCAATCCAAAGCAGTGGTCATACCCTATAGTTTCTCAAGTATTGTTTCAATTTTTTTAAATATAGAAGCTTCTGATAAGTGCTCCATCAAAAATTTTCAATACGATTTCTCTATGGAAGTTATATATCAAAGAATACAACATAAATCCTTTAAGAAAATATGATTCGCACCTAATCTGAGTTTTGAACTACTCACAAAACTTTCGAAAATGTTATGGTGGAAATTCCGTAATGTGTCGATTAATATACATTAAAAATTTAATTGTACCAATTATATATAATTTAAGTGTGACTGTAATAAAAAATTCTTGTTACAAAAATAAATTTAAATCAAAAATAATGGTCGTTTAATGATTTCAAATTAAAATTATGATGACCAGTAATAAAAATTTTAAAACGATTTCATCTTCTTTCCTTCTCAGACCAACTGGTACATTCATTCAACATATGTAATTAAACTGGTCAACTGGCCAACTAATAGTCACCCGTACCGAAATGATTCGATACAATTAATTAACGATCAAATAAAAATAAAATCAAGTTTTGTAAATATTTAAAAAAACAAAATATTTTTAAAGCCACAATGAGGCAGGTGGGTACTTAATTAAATTCAAATTGCAATCTTGTTTAAATAAGTATTGTTTGAAAATCATTCCATTACGAAAATTTGTGTTGATTATTCTTCACTTTATCAACATTTTGTAATCTTCGAACAAAGTATTTTGTGTAATACTTAATTTCACCAAAGAATAATATTTACGTACGCATAAATTATATTTAATCAATAGAAATAAAATTAAATTTTCATTAATATATGGAGTGTCTCTTAAAAATTCGGGGGAAAATATTTTAAAAGAAAATAAATTTTTGAAAACATAATTTCCACATATTTTGATTTACGACCATGAAATTTTGCATATGCATACTGCAGGTGCAAATCTCAGTTAACATACAGAAAAAAAAATCTCGTGGAAAATAATATTCATCCCCGTAAATGGGGGATATCTTTAAACGGCGTTTGCAAAAATATTAATTTCAAAGTGATATTTGGTATCTCCCATAACTTTTCAGCCACGAATCAAAGAAATTTGAAAAAATACAGATTATAGCACTTGGCAAGAATACTTAATTCGAATTAATTTGGTTTAGTGATGTCGATAACTTCGGGAAATACAGGCAACGCAGTTGTCAAAAATTCAATGAAAAATACAAATTATTACTAAGAGAAATTAAGAGAAAAATGGATGAAATTTTCGTTTTTCATAAATAACTCCAAAAATAATCCGAAGTACCCTAGCGGTATATTGCTAAAAAGATATTTTGAAATAAACTTGAGGTTCCTTTTACCACTTTTTATTTATAGGTCTAGAAATATTTACAGAACATTGAACTTTAAAATTCCTTTAAGAAATATTAGCAATTAAATTTGAACAGAATGGTCTGTTTCATTGGAGTTTCTTTCAATCAAAACTATGGGCCTATTCGTACCGCACCAAGTCAAAGTGTCTTGCTCTTACTTTTAAGAACATTACACTTGTTTTGAAGAACTTTTGTCTTACTTTGGAGATATTTGTATGTTCCTGTCTCACTTTGATACGATGATTGTAGCATACATAGTTTATAGTCAGTAATAGCGTTCGGTATACATCGTACATATCCTTCACCCTTCTCTCAAGAACACGGAAAGTGAGACAGGAATATACAAATATCTCCAAAGTAAGACAAAAGTTCTTCAAAACAAGTGTAATGTTCTTAAAAGTAAGAGCAAGACACTTTGACTTGGTGCGGTACGAATAAGCCCTATGTTTACATTGCCTCTCTATACAACGCAATATTAAATTTCGAAAGCAAAGATAATCATTATTTGCCATTCACTAAAATGAAAACAACCATTCTATATAAATATGATTACAATTCCGAAATGGTACTTTATTCTAAGCAAAAAACCTTTAATTAAGCTTTTATATCTTCTTTGTGGCTTTGTTCACAAAATTTCATATTTTCAAATGATATTACTTCTCATAATTGCCTCTCAATCCCGTACACATTTTATATAATTCCTCTTTAACCGTAATAACGAAAATTTAAAGTTGCTAGTTATAATACAATACACGTGCTAAATTTAACACTTTGGGAATACACGGATTATCCTAATTTGATTTTATCCATTATTTTATAAATCTAATAATAAAATTGTACGTAAATTGTCTTCATTAATAGTCTTTCTAACACCACACCAAAATTCCATATAGCCTATAGAGTATTTTATTTAAAAAAAAAAAAAAAAAGAATACTACCTGTTCACGTAAAGAAGAACATTAATATCACGGTAAAGAGAAGAGGGAAAAAAACAATTTTTCTCAGAATTTGTTATTTCAAAAGAAAAAAATTTGGGGGGACAGGTCTACCTACACTGTCAACTTCCCATTGGGTGTCCTTAAAAACTAGAGACTACTGTACATAAATAAATATTTTTTCAATAATTCACTGTTGAGAGATTTACTTTGTGAAATTTCATTTTAAATATTAAAAAATATTTAAAGTTTAAATTACTTTGTCAATTTCACGAAATTAAAATTATATTTATACTTAACGCGTTTTCAGCCCTTTCGCCCATCCTCAGAGTAGATTGACGAAGACAAATGATGAGAATTTATAGGTAAGAAAGATATGTAAGAGGGGTGTAAGTAATGTTATTGAATCTCAATATATTGTGCAACTCTTCAATATAACCTACAGACGATCAATAATATTGTACAACCTCAGATTTTGTGCAATGTTATTGAGAGTGTAGGGGCCGTTTAAGATTTACAGAATCGTCTTGGTGTATGTTAACATCCACTGGTGTATGTTCGATTTAAAAAGATTTATTAAACAATTTCGGACATACACCATCGAAATTGGTGATTGTCGACATACACCGATGTATCTCCACCAATTTCGGACATTGACAGTAACATATACATTATTATGTCATGTATTCTGAGGTTAAAAAATATTTTTAATTTTAAGTAATTGCTTATTTGTTATTGACGTTTTAGATTTATTGAAGTAGAAATTTAGAAATAACAGGTCTTGAGACAATTACTAAATTATCTGATATACCAAAAACAATTTCATCTTGTGTAAATAAAATATTTTCCCTCAATATTAATTGTGGATTTACTAATATACTGTGCAATCCATAATTACCTATAAAAAAGTATTAACTATACAAATAATTTAAGTATACGAGTAGGTATATTGAACACAGTTAATTAATTCGGTAGTAATTTAAAGCAGCAGTATAATTGTTTGTAAAGTAAATATTGAAAATTATTAGTATTATTTACTGATACGTCATATAAACAATAATTAAACTTTAATTAAAACTTTATAAATATGTAGGTATTTATTAATTAAATTAAAAGTTAATAATTAAACATTTTATAGTACGAGAAGTTTTTGAAGTAAAAAACTTCTCTAGAGAGGGTAACTTTGATTGAGTGTTCACGAAATTTTGTAATGGTTGGGCGTATAATGAAAACAGTAACGTTGTAATATTTTTTTTTTTATCTTTGACAAACTGTTAAAGTTTAAAAAATCTATGGAAATTATCAAAATGAATCTAAAAACAATTAAGATTTTGTATCCTATAATTATTGATTTTGCAAATGCAGCTTTCTAACAGTTCTACAACTGTTTTATGACAAGTTCCATCTTAAAAATTGTATAGTTATTGTATCTTAAAGCGGTTCTGAACATCTCTGCTGTGTCACACGAATGTCATGTATCTTGAGATACAACAATTACGCGTAACAACGATTAAAGGATTCTACTCAATCCCTAGTATAAATATTGATATTAAAATTAATTAATTAATTAATTAATTTGTTAATAATAATATAATAATTAATCTATTGTATTTTTAAATTTTTATTTTAATTGTATCACATTCCCTATTTCGTATATTTTCAAATAGTATGTTTATACGTTGTTAAATCAATGCTGCAACGTTGCATCAGTACCGCATAATAAAAATCAATTATCTTAAATATTTAACCCTAGAATCATACGTTGGTCTACGAGTCAAGTTAATCATACATCGGCGTCGTTTCGACGAATGGACTTTTTACGGGGAGTTTTAGAGTTTATTTGCAAAAAACATTTTTTTTTACATAACAATACTACAAAAGCGAACAAAATAATATTAATAGATTTGAGCGTTACTTTATGGTATTCCATATTTGTAAATAATAAACAAATATTTTACTTCGCAATAATACCACTTTTATTTTGAAACTGTGACAATATTGTTTCGAACCGTCGCGTCAGTTCATTTTCAAACAGAATAAATATTACATTCTTTATATGCCTTATATACTAATTTTATCTACCATTTTCTATTTCAATCTTTTGCCACGTGTTTGTTTGCCTTTTGTCACATGTAATGTAATCTCGTTTTTCTTGACTTTTGGATTCTCCTATCACTCCCACCCTTTCCACTTCCACATCACAGACCACTCCCCCATAATAAGTATAGGCAGATAAAGTTAGTATATAAGGCATGTAAAGAGTGTAATATTTATTCTGTTTGAAAATGAACTGACGGTTCGAAACAATATTGTCACAGTTTCAAAATAAAAGTGGTATTTTTGCGAAGTAAAATATTTGTTTATTATTTGGGAACAAAATATTTAAAAAAATTGGATTTGGAAAAATTTCTTAATATAAATATTTATTAATTTTTTTAATCTTTTTATCAAAGCATATTTTCACTATAAAAATTTAAAAATAGATAAAGACATCAGTTGTATCATAAAACATGTCTTTCAAATAATTAATTTATGAACTATTATGAGTCAGTAGACATGTGTGACGTTACAGAATGTGAAATTTCTCAGTCATAAATATTCGTATAGATATGTAGTTATTTCCCCATTAGGCACATTTGTAAATTTTCTAAAATTTGTTAGTAATTTTTAGAATAAGATCTCAACAAATAATAAAAATTAAACTTTTTCCACAAAATAAATTGTTAACCTTTTATTGAGTCACTTGAAATGCATTCTTTAGTTTTCGATTCATTATATTAAAACTTCAATATTATGTCGTCTCTATAAGTCAAACAGCTGTAATCATCTTTCACATTATCATAATCATTGAATAAATGAATTATAACATCCATATCTTTAATAAATTTTAGAAAAATTAAGAAAACTTTTATATGTAAAGTACAAAAACTTTAAGAAAAATATAGGTTAATCAAACATCGTCGTCCTTTTGACTCACACTATTTCTGTATAAAAAATGGGAAGGGGGATGAATTTTTCTTATGATTAATACCACTATTTACAGCGGCCCCTACACGCTCAATAATATTGTGCAATCAACTTGTGCAATTTATTGAACGTTCCTCCAGACAGTTCAATAATTTTGTTAAAGAAATTTGTACATTAAACTGAATGTAGGAATTGTACTTAATTAAACTGTTGTCTAATTTTAAATAATATTAAGTGATAAAAATGTTGCAAAGCAATAAATAATTATTCTTGCAAATTTATAATTCAAACTGGTTCAAATAATAGCCATCAAATGTGACATTACAGAATAACAAACAAATCAAACCAAAAAAAAAAAAAAAAACAAATAAAATAGTATTGCGCAATAATATCTACATAGCCTACAGACGTTACAATATTCATTCATTTCACAATATATTTCAAATTGTTTTTGATCAGCACAATATATTGTACAACCCTTTGATATAACCTACAGACGATCCATAATATTGTACAACCTCAGATTTTGTGCAATATTATTGAGCGTGTAAGGGGCCGCTTAACAATACCAAAATATTTTTTTTATTCATTTTTATTTATTTTTTTATAATTATTATAAATTTTTGAAGAAAGTGTCTTTAAAAAAGGGTGGCATTTGGTGCCCACAATTGCAGACGCAGTTTTCATTTGAAAAAAAAAAGTCAAATAGATTATCAATCTGTAGGTAAGCCGCTATGTACCTATGAAAGCGTTTTTTGAAATTTGAAAAAATGGAGGCGGTTAGAATAAAAAGTACAAAAGTTTTTACAGTTTTTCGTGTGAAATAATAGGAAAATTTCAAAAAAAAAGCTTCTATGGGTCCATAGCGGCTTACCTACAGATTGATAATCTATTTGATTTTTTTTTTTCAGATGAAAACTGCGGCCGTACTCGTAGGCACCAAATATTACCGTTTTTTAACGACACTTTTTTCAAAAAATAATAATAATTATAAAAAATAAATGAAAATGAATAAAAAAATATTTTTGTATTGTTAAATAGTGATATTAATCCTAAAAAGAAATTCATCCCCATTCCCCCATCCTATCCATCCGAAAAAAAATTTCGAAAATTGACCATTTTTCGGCCGATCACACTGTAATGGTACCTTAAGGAAGACATAATTTTTCTTAGATCTGCCGTGTCACACGAATCTCATGTATCTCAGAAATGATAGTTTTGAGAAAACTTGATTTGAATAAAATATCAGATGATCTTAATTATCTTAGACATTATTAAATATCTAAGATAATTGATTCCTATTATGCGTTATTGATTCAACGTTGCAGCATTGATTTAATAACGTATAAAACTGCGGCCGTAATCGTGGGCACCAAATATCACCCTCTTTTAAAGACACTTTTTTCAAAAAATTATAATAATCATAAGAAATAAATAAAAATGAATAAAAAAATATAAAATTGTGAAAATTCACTATCTTTCGGCCGATCACACTGTGATGGTACCTTAAGGAGGAGTTTTCATCTAATGACTTAAATTTTTTTAACATAAAGGACATAAATGAAATACTCGGAATTTTTGTCACATATTTTACTAGACATTGGAGGTTCGATAAAAAAAAAATTAACAAAAAATAATAGGTAATGCTATGAAAACTTATTACACGTGTCTGCAACACAACTGTTCAGAATACAAATGTCCAATTATGAATTAGCTATTATCATGTTTATTTCGAGTCATTTTTAGATGTCATGTTTGCATTTTGCAAATATCAATGTTTCAATGAACAAATGTACCAAACAAATTAAACAATTACACGTGATTGTACATCTAATTAGAATTTGCACTATTGTAACATTTCAAATTTTGCATCACTAACGAACTCACTTGATGGTGATCACTCTTCTGAAACAATCAACAATGCTTTTCGTTTCAGTCACTAAATCGAATTATTATATATTTCACAAAGTTATATACACTACCATCAGAAAGTTTAGAAGCATCTCTCTGTTTCTGTTTGACTTTATATCCTCTAAACCAGCGTTTCTCTACCTTTTTTCAGCCTGGCCCGGTAAAATCTTGGATAATTTTTGTGCGGATCAGTCACATATAGGATCACATATAACGATTATCAATTTTCGTTAATACAAAATGTAGTTTTCCAACCACTTGGCCGATCATGTAATTCCGAAAAATATAAGACTTAAGACTTGTATTTTTAAACTTAAGACTTTCTTAAGCAAAAGAAATGTTTAAATGGCATAAAAGTTTTTCGCTATTATTTGAAATAACATTAGGTCGTGTAATATGAAATGTCGTCTTTCGAACACTTTGTCTACTATGTAATTCAGATATCTAAATATTGACACTTTCTTTAGTATTATACACTGAGAAAAAATTACAGTAAAAATTACGGAGCTGCTTCCGGTAAACTAGGCTCAAGTGACCAGTCGGTAGGAAATTATCAAGCAAAAATATAAAAAATGCCTTTCAAACATTATTTTTTACGATTCATTTGAAAATATTTCCTGTACAGCTTAAGAATTTTTCCTATACTGCTCCGTAAAATTCGATGGGCTAGTAAAATTTCAAGTGGATACCAGGAAAATTTACTTAATTTTTGTTAAATTATTGCATCTCTCTCACACAAGCATCGCACCAACGTAACGCTAGAGGACAAGCACATACCTAACTGCTCTGACACTCGTAACTGTCCGCAGCAAACCAAGGTCATTTTGAATACGGCTTCTATTGCAAACACAACTAACTTATTGTTGTGTGTGCCTTGTATGTGATGTGTACCATGAGTGTCATCATTTTTTTTCTGTTTTTTGTTATAATAAACTATTTAATGGACTTTACATTTAAAACAAAGAATTGTTATTTGTGTTTCATGAAAATCGCATTATTTTATTATTGATAAAGAACTAATAATTAAGATATAACAATTAAGATTTTTATATGTATAGATGTTCATTGAAACATGTTTTTCTACAAATAAAAATAAAACCACAGAACATTTTTCCAATATTAATAATTTGATTTTAATCCTTACCCTTCTCTTAATATCTTTTTAAACTATTTTAATTCAATTATTTATTAATAAATAAAAAAAAAAAACCTTATAAATAATACGGTAAGAGAGTATAATTTTTCCTGTATAGCGCCGAAATTTTTACGGAGTCTCAGTGTAATTTTTACTGTGCGGTCAAATTTTACGGAGCCATAGAGTAATTTTTACTATACTCATCGTACTTTCTCCTTTGCCTGTCACTTATGCCCGCATTACCAGAGAGCTCCGTAATTTTTTACTAGAAATTTCCGTAAAAATTACCGTATTTTTTTCTCAGTGTAGAAATGTTTAAAAGCAATTCTTTAATTTTAAATAGAATATAATATAGAATACCTCTAATTATGACGGGTTTATTAAAATTGTCTTTCTCATTGTAAAATTGACACTGCACTGCGCAACCAATTTTCGTTAACAAATAGGTACCCAAAGAATAATAAATAAAATTAGCCACATGAATGTTACCTATTCATATTATGTAGAATTGGGGCGGAAAACAAAGCTGGAAATGTTCCATGAATAGCATAATTCTTGTACAATTTGATTTTTGTTTTTTCGAGTGCCAGTTTGTTTTTTACATGATTCCGGCAATGCAACGGACTACAATTAACCTAAATAGGTTATTTAATAGAAGTAATATTTTTAATATAAACTATATAAAGGAATACCTTTTTGCAAATTTATCAATTTTTATTATATGTAACTATTATATAAGATTAAATTTTTATTTGGAGACAGCTTTTTACGCCGTCACATAATAAAAATTGTGGCTACTGTCAACATTTTTGAGACATCGAATTCATATTAGTCAATAGCAGTAATATTTATTAGAGTCGAAGAAATATGATTTAAGATTTCTTACTTTTTAAAAAAGAAAAATGTATTTCCTTTAATTCGAAAAACAGTGTTTTATATTACTTTCACATTTTCTCGTTTCTAATTTAAAAAACAAGCTGTTTCTTAGAAATATTTTATTTATCTTTTTTCAATTTTCAACGTTAAAGTGAATTGTTAGATTTTATACTTATTGCAAGGAAGTGAATTTAATAATACCGTGCTGTTTTAGTAAATCCGTGTCATCAAAAGCTTACATATACGTATTTGATATTTGTTTCGCATGAAGTCTTTTTAAATCATTATGTATTATCTCTAATAAAATATTAAAAGAAGCTTTATTTCAGTTTCAGTTGCATTTTTAATCGAATTTTTCAACTGAAAAAATTAGGCTTATACAGCCTATACGATAAGAACGGCGAGAGGCGAAAGTACGGGCGTATATATATATATATATATATATATATATATATATATATATATATATATATATATATATATATATATATATATATATATATTCCCGCTACCTTTTAATATATGTAGGGCCCCCCTATGGAAGCTAAGAGCTGAAATTTGGTAAGGGGGTCTCATTTTCGACGCACTTCATACTATCAAAGTGGAGTCAAATTTTAGGCAAATTTTGGATTCGACCCAAACTTTAGGGGGTGATGGGGGGCAACAAAACAATAAAACTTTTCCAAACCGGTTGGAAATAATGTTTCGGTTAATTACCTACAACATATCCAAAATTCAGCTTCCTAGGATGATTTGGAGGGAGTAGAGGGATCTAACATGCTCCCAGCCCCCCAGAATTAACGTAGAGGGTTGAAATTTGGTGTGTTGATAGAGTTCGTGTCTAGGTTGTGCTTTTTGGAGATTTTAATATTTTACCCCACCCCCCTCATTTTTAAGCAACAATTTTATGATTTTTCAACGTTTTCGAAGTTTGTACCACTCGCACAGGTCATCCAAATAAACCTAGAGGGCTGACATTTTGTATTCGGATTGAGTTAGCATTAAGGAGGTGCCTTTTGGGGGTCTCAACTTTTAACCCTTACCCCCACCATACCAAAAAGAACATGATTTTTCTTGTTTTTTGACAGTTTCGTTCGGGTCAAAATCTCCCCAAATAAACCTAGAGGGCTGAAATTTTGTGTACAGGTTAAGCTAATAGCCAGCCACTGCTTTTTGGAAGTTTCAACTTTTAACCCTTACCCCCACAATTTTTATGCCAATATTTCCTTGATTTTTTTGCCTTTATTCTAACACGCCTAGAGACTCTCTGAGTAAACGTAGAGGGCTGAAATTTTGTACATGTATTGAGTTAGTATCCAGTTAGTGCCTTTTAGGGATCCCACATTACTTCCCCCCCCACTTCTCCTATTTTTACATCGGAATTCAATGGTATTGTTAAATGTGTTTAAAATGCTTTATATTTATACTATAAAACAAGTAGGCGAATAGTAAATTTAAAAATTTAAAAAAAAAAAAAACGTACTTTTATAACAAATGCAATACATACATATTAAGTAATTTAAAAATGTTATTAAAGTTAATGTTTATTTATAAAGTATTAATTTTGGATTTCTATTTATAATTAATTTTGAAAAAAAAAATACCTTCATAAAGGCCTTTCAGTTTACTATTTAAGGTCCTTTTTTAATATTTAAAAATGAAACACAAAGGTAATTGGCGGATAAGCATGGGTAGGAATGCCCTCGTACCAATTGTGTTGGCTTTTTTCCTCCTAACTGCTATCGGCACCAAATTGAAATTTTCTGAGATTCAGCCCTTAAAAACTTAACACCTTTTTTTAAAGCCCCGATTAGCCGGACACTCATCAGTTTTGAAACCACCAAAATGACAAATCGCTTGTAGACTTTCAATAACATTTCGCTTGTAGACATTCAGTACCGAAGATGAAGGGAAAAATTCGACTTCCGTGATGGGGCCCCGCTGCTCACGGCGTTTTTTTTTTTTTTTGTATATTTTTTATTGTTTCGAAAAAGTTTTTTACTTTGTCAGAAAAAATTTTATTGAATATCTTTAATATCATTAATCAGAAAGAACATACAATAGCGTTAGCTTCAATTCAAATAATTTTCGAGTTTCTGATATATTTTCCTGTAGGTAGTATAATAATACGTATTTAGATATATTATTGCCTATGACAATTTAACTCGTGTGTAAGAATATTGTAGTTATTTTAGAATTCTAATGGTTTTGTGAAGCTTGTCGCATTCCTCCAGTCACAGAAAACTACAGGGCTGCCCACATTTTGTTCCCTGTTACCATGAAAAAAGCAGTTACGACAGATTTTTACAAAGATAAAAAATATCAAAAATGGTAGAAAACTTTTCATTGATTATTTTATTGTAAACATGATAAAAATGAAACAAAAAATGTCTTTTTTGAAAATTTAATTAATATCAAAACCATAATAACGAAATATTACCTAAATAACAATAAGAATTTTACTAACGGATTTTATTCGTACATTGTCTTTATAATACACAAATTCAATATTTTTTCTGAATAAATTTGTTGCCCAAAAGCGATTTAACTTTAGGAAGAATTTTTGCTAGTTGGCAGCTATTCTTGAATAAGTTTGAAAAAATATAAACTTCACGTTGTTTTTATTTATTTATTTATTTATTTATTTATTTTTTTGTTTACTATTAATCAAGTATTATTTATTGAGTTTGAATTCAGCAGAATTAGTAGTTTTCACTTTATATATTAACGGTTTAAAAATATCCTTCTTTATGAGATCTTAGTAATTAAAATTATTCGAAGAAGATTGAAAGTGATAAGATAGTTCATTAATTAAATATTAGAAATCCAAAGATGTCCATAATAAATTTTGCTCAATTTATCAGCAATCATTTGCAGCTACAATTAATTTCGATTATATTAAATTAATACTAATATAAATAAATTTTTAAAATTTTTATTTATGACATAAATATATATATATATATATATATATATATATATATATATATATATATATATATATATATATACTCGGACTGCGTACTTGTTCGGTGGAGTCAATTTTGTTTACTTCCCTTGTGTAATAATATACTATTAGTTTATTGATAAACAATACTGCCCAAAATTTATATAAACGAAGCTTACTTATTAAAGATTTACAGTTTAAGTATATTACGGTAAAAATGTGTTACCGGCAAATATTAATCTTTTGGGAATATCCAGACATATAACAGATAAATAATTAATTTAATGCTAAAAATACAACATAGCTAACTTTAATTTCTCTAGAGAATTTTCGTTATTTTATTGATTATTGAATTGATATTTCTAAAATATAGAAAACTGAAAGTATGGAAGGAACGAGACTAGTAATGTTTTACTTTGATGAATTAATTTTATGAAATTGATGGGATTTTGATCCTAATTGTTTGTGTTAGCGTCACTGAAAACATTTGGTACTATTTTCTTTTGAGATAACAAATTAGAAAATTTTAAACTTAGGGTAATTTTGGAAGAGACGCGCCACTTTTTGTTAAGAATCCAAAGATGTTTTAGTGATTTTATTTAAATTGGTTCTGAAATTTAATGTTTTTCTTTAATTGTTCATCGTTATTTTTATTTCCCCCATTAATTTCGTAAATTGTTTTCATTTTGGTAAAAAAGTTGTTTTAAATATTTTATACATTTTTATCGACCTAGGGCACGTAAACTTGAAATATGTTTGTACAGGTGAAAATTTTCTTTGCGTTAGTATTGATTTAATAATTTTTTTTATAGTACACAATTTTGTTTTTATTATAGCTAAACTCATCCAAATAATATAATTCTAGTGTTGAATTAAATAATGGTCAAACAAGGAAAGGTTTTGAACTGTCAATTCGCAATTTTGATGAAACTTGGTATATGTGTAGTACAAGCGAAAATAACAGACCCGTATTTTATTTTATCTGTCACTGTCGCCATTTAAGGGGTGAAATCACCCCTGAAAATTAGGGTAAAATTTTAATTTTGCTTGATAACTTGGAAACGACGACAAATAGAAAAACTTTAAATTAACAAAACACTATTTTTAGAGAGCTTTCTATTGATGTGTATAAATCCGGGGTCGGACCTACTGGAGGGGCTGTTCAGGTAAAATTGAGGGTAAATTTTGAAATAGGGTGAATATGTTTCAGTATATCAAAATTTGAATAGCATATATGAAAACTGCATGAAAAATACTAGTTTACCTGTTTTTGCTCAAAGCTGTAATTTAAAGTCTAATATATCTCAAAACTGGACAGCTAATTTGAGGTGCCAATCGTAATTTTACTGACAATCAGCAAAATAAAAATATTTCTATAAGGTTTTCAGCAAGTGAATTGTCTTGTAATTAATAACTGGCTAAAATATATCAAATTATACTTGTTGATGTCTGACTAAAACTTTAAATTTTATATAAGTAATATTAAAATTTGATTTTGTTAAATTGTGCAAGAATACTATTGCATATAGTTATAGAAAAAAATAACTTTATAAAATACTTCTTTTTTGTCAAATAATAAGGATAAGGAAATTTGTTCTAGTTTGGATGGAATGAAAAAAAAATTATAAAAGTTTTAATATCTTTAATTTAAAATAGTTTACAATAATAAAATATGGCGTATATAGTATTCTATGGCTTATGATCCTCACAATAATGATACTGTTCAAAAAAATGTTTTAAACAAAGAAATTGTTGACACCAACCACATCATACAACAGCTGGTTCTCCACAAATATGACATTTCGGTTGAGTATCTACATCGGTTTTAAAAAAAATATATTCGACGGGGTTAACGAAGTAATCTGGTCTTTGTTCTATGTATCCGCTCTTATACCAGGCGTATATACATAAATGTATCTCTAAAGCGAGGTGATGAGAACTGATTATGTGCTAGGGATTGTATTTTTATGATATTATTCCTAGAATGTAGGTCAATATCACTGTCTGATATGATAATTAAGTCAGACAATGTTCGAACGAAATTCTTCCAAAACCGGAAGCCATATACATCTAATGGTGGTAAAAGCGCTGTTGTTTTTGGCGGTATGCTTAATATTTTTACTTGTTTATCTTCAGTAATGATATTTTTCACGACAACTGGGTACTGACCACTCCACGAGTCAAGTAATAATAAAGACTTTTTATCGGTTTGTGGTAAATATATATTTTGAAACCACTCTTTAAAATGACCTGCTGTTAACTTTCCTGATTTAGATGTCGAAACATATACATTCTTTGCTTTAAATAATAACTGCTGAAGTCTAGGACCCAGCTGCCCGGTACATTCTTTTAAAACTAAAAATAAGGGAGAAGAAAGTAACTGACCCTCGGCTGAAATTTTTGGCTGTATAGTATCACTGTGTGTTGTTGCTGACAGCGATTGAATAACTTTTTCGACTTTTTTAGCACCTTTGAATTGACAAAACCTTTCCTTGTAAGTGTCAATTTTAACTTTACGAGATGTATTTTAGTGACATTGTCTGGTGTGTGTTGGTAATATTTGTTGTGCAATAGACTTAAAACAATATTAATATTGTCGGGCTTAACACATAGAACATTTTTAACACTTCTTTTTAAATTTTTTGATTTTTGACACTTAGACCATTATTTAATTCAACTCTGGAATTAGTATAAATATTAGATAAAATAATAGTTAACTATAAGATAATAAAAATTTTCCCAATAATTAGGTTCTACTTAGGAAAAAAATTTCTTCTTCAAAAATAAGCGATAAACTAAAGCAAGTAATGAAAAATAAAAGCGGTAAAAACATTGACACATGCATGGTCGCAGGGGAGTGTTCATGGAGTCATGACTCATTTTTTGAACGAGAACAAATTCAAATTTTATCGTGATTTATTTGAGGGTGTTGTCAAGGTTACCAAATTTTTTCAATGATTTAAAAACCGTGAAAAATGATAGAATGATGAAATTGGAAGCGAATTATAGGTTTTTGAAGTCGTTCTTCTTTTTACTCATAAAATATTAGACACATAAGACTACTTGGAATTAGACTTTTTCCAATATGGAAAATCGAATGGAGGCGTGGTTTAATATTTAGCCTATCCGCAGTAGTTTTTCGATTTGTCACCAGATGGCAGCTAAAGAAATAGTGGAAATTTTGAATTGTCCATTTTTGCTTGGCAACAATAAATTATTATAAAAAAATAGGAACATTCCAAAAATTTGCTAATTTTTTTTCCGTTAATTTTTCAGTAGTAGTTAATGTTTGAAATGCTAGTTGCAATACTTAATTCGCTATCAGATATAATAACCGTAGAAAATTTTGGGAACACAAAATCGCTAGAAACATGTACTTTGAAGTCAGTCAATTCCTTTATGACACTGGTAACATTCGATTCAATTGTAAATTCGATTTCATCAATTTTTTCTTTCATGACATCAAATACATACATTGCCTTCTTCATCTCCTCTTTCTTTTTTTGTTTTTCCTTCTAGACTGTTAATTGCTTCTAGATTACCGTGAGAAATAGTCGATTATTTCTTATTTGAACATTTTTATGAAGAAATCTTTCTTAAATGTTTTCTCTTTTAATAGGGCTCGAGTTTCTCTTAATGAATCAAACTTTGTATTGATTGTATAACATTGAAGCTTGGGAGATGGGACGGATGATATTTTCTTGATGTATATTACTACCTATAGTAGATAGATTAAAATATGATTAGGTAGTAAAAAATAAGTTTTGTAATTGTACTTATGTAATAAAATCTTGTGGTTTAAAATGAACTGGACAAACTCTCATTGAAGGCATAACTTTTTTACCCATTTTCTAAATGTTTATCCATGCTAATCAGCGACCAACCAATTCTTCTTTGTTATATTACGATTGTAGCAACATTTGTATATCATTCTTGGGACCTTCTACTGTTGCATTCAAACACACAATAGTATACTTATACTTTTTCGTGATGAAAATTCCATAATCTGAACAATTTTCATGTATTAAATTTGATTAAATTAGGGTAAAATATTTTTAATGACAAGTCATAAAAAAAATTACAGCTGATTCAAGTTCACTTGATTTATATGAAATTTACAAATAGCCTTTCCGCAGTAGTTTATTTTCGGGCCACCAGATAGCATATCAAAATTCTCCGTTTTCCAATACTCACATTTATGAAAGGGATTGTGTCATTATTCTTATATAAATGAAAAGTTCACATCCAAAATACCGTAATTCAATACCTACGTCAAAAAGTTTTAGATAAAATTTGTAGGGAATTTTATACTCAACAAGTTTTATAAAAACTATTTTCAGGATATTTTCACATCTGAGGAGATATGAGACAAAAACCACTACAATGAATTTTCAGAAAAATTTAATATTCGATATCTTAAAAAATATTAATTTTACGGAAAAATGCTTCAAACAAAAATTGTAGGAAATTGAATTTCCGATAAGAAAGGTTCTTACTGTTTTCCTTGTAAGATTAACAGTTTACGAGATATTGGCGATTATTTGAAAAAGACATTTTCCAATATGGCGGCTGAAGCACAACCTCCACCATCCCGCCAATGGATATTTATACTCACAAAACATCCCTGAACAACTTCCAAAAGAAAGATTTTGTATGTAAATTTTTGCATTTTTACAGGCTTTTTCTTGGTTTTACTGTAGTATTGGTGTATGACCAATTCACCAGCTAGCGTGGTGGCTGTTAACATATATATACCAGTGTATCTTAAGATACACTGCATTTCGGACATTCCCAGTAACATATACATAGTATAATCAGAGCTAGCTTACTATTTATTTATTCACTTGCAACGACAATTGCACCGCTTTGGTACCTACAGTGCATAGAAAGAGAGCGAGCTATGTTTGTATACCATATTGGTGTACGCTTTCTACAGAATTGGTGATACGGTATAGGGTTGTGTCGCAGTTAATCAGGTTTAACTTGACACTGTACAGCGCCCATGATCGTCAACATGTTAATTTACTTTTTATATGTAATAATTTAAATAAACAGGTAACAAACAAAACAAGAGCACAAAGTTAATTAAATTTTAGTGAAAACTGTAATTAATAATCATTTTTAATTTACAAACCACTCAAATCCCGTCACTCATTACATAATTAATTAATCTTGTTAAACACTTTTGAACTAAACCAACATTTGTTTACGACACCATTTCTTTTTACTGCATATACTATTATACTACTGACTATGTACAATGCAAGGAGCTATGTAAATATAATAAATAATCCCATTATAACATCAACTGTAATGCATTATGACGTTACATAAATCTTATAATTAACGGATCCAATATACGTAGTGCACGTCATAATAGAAAATTTATTATAATTATGGAATTAAGATAATGTATTCGTTCGTTCCTTGGTAAGGACGCAATTTACGTTCATGTAATTTATTTACCCACCCAACAACGGAGTAACAGAAGAATTATTGCATACATAAGCCAGTACATAACCTATTTACCTATTATTATGGTTTATTTGTATTGCGTCCTTACTATGGCTCACGTATAAATACCTATATATTTGTCTATATATTTGTCTATTTGAAGTACAACATAACCTCTTTTTATGTGGCTTTAAAGACAAAAATGCCCATCGAAGGCTTAACCCTAGAATCATACGTACACGTCAAAACGACGAACGAACTTCTCTACCTGCTCCAATACTACAACTTGTCGATACCTGCTTGCTGTGAGATTTCGGTTATCTAATTTATTTGTTGTTATAACATATAAGACGTATTTATTTTGTTTATAGTCATTGTCGTTTTGTTTGTATTGAAATAGTGCCTGTCAAAAGGACGGCGATGTATGATTACGCGATGTTTTTTTTTAAAGATTTTGTACTTCACATATAAAAGTTTTCCTAGTTTTTCTAAAATTTATTAAAGATATGCATGTTATAATTAATTTATTCAATGATTATGATAATGTGAAAGATGATTACAGCTGTTTGATATATTGAATCGAAAACTAAAGAATGCGTTTCAAGTGACTTAATAAAAGATTAACAATTTATTTTGTGGAAAATATTTTAATTTTTATTATTTTTTGATATCTTATTCGAAAAATTACTAACAAATTTTAGAAAATTTACAAATGTGCCTAATGGGGAAATAACTACATATCTATAGGAATATTTTTGACTGAGAAATTTCACATTCTGTAAAGTCACACATGTCCACTGACTCATAATAGTTCATAAAGTAATTATTTGAAACACATGTTTTATGATACAATTGATGTATTTATCTATTTTTTTAATTTTTATAATGAAAATATGCTTTGATAAAAAGATTTAAAAAAATTAATAAATATTTACATTAAGAAATTTTTCAAAATCCAATTTTTCATAAATATTTTGTTCGCCTTTGTAGTATTGTTATGTAAAAAAAATGTTTTTTGCAAATAAACTCTAAAACTCTCCGTAAAAAGTCCATCCGTCAAAACGACGTCGATGTATCATTAACGTTTCTCGTAGACCAACGTATGATTCTAGGGTTAATGAGAATGAAAAATAAGAAAAAATTGGAAATTTCAACATTAATTTGCAGTAAGGTTAGTTATTGACTGTTTATAAGAATTTTATTATCACAGTACGTACAATTATATAAATTATTGCATCATTCAGTTTCTTTACATATACATGTACCTACAGCAATTTTTACAATATTATTACATGTGTCCATGTGTAAATTAATTCTTTTAGTACAGTCACTGAAAGAGAAAATAAGGTAAAAGCTCCCAATTTTGTCGGATTGAATGGATTTTCCTGAAAATTTGTATACCAGCTCATCTGACCCTACACTTCAAAAGTTATACTGTCTCTTTTTGATAATTAGGGGTAAAAACTACCCTTCTATGAAAAAAATACGAAAAGTCCAGATTAACGTATTTTAAAGATTCAATTTGTGTTTAAATATGTTGGAGAAAATTCCATTCAAGTTGTTTAATATAATTTATAAAATTCAATTACTTTCCTAGCCTAAAACCCCTTAAAAACTACCCCTCTGTTCCTGAAAAAGTAGGAAAAAAGTTTTTAGCAGCTTAAAATAACCTTTTGGTGTATTCACAATGTATTAAATCTCTTTTATTATTCATTAGAAAACCTATCACTCATTAAAAAGCTGCAACCCTTAAAAAATAAACCACCCCTTACAATAAAATAAAGAAAAAAAACGACTATTGAAGGCTTGAGATATTGTATGCTGATATACATATGACGAATTGTAACTTTTTAAAAGTTTTCAAATGTATGATTATATTGTGACTTTTTAATCTCCCAAAAACCCTTAGAGAAGAACTACCCCATATAAAAAATCCTACCCCTTATGGAAGAATAGCATTAAAAATTATATGTATGAAAAAATAGGGTGTGAATTATATATTATATGGTAATAAAATTAATTTTTTTTTCATTTTATTGAATTTATTTTTAGTATTTTTTAACTAAATTATTAAAAAAACACAAAAAATACACAAAGATAATGGTAATTTATCCGCTCCAAAAATTTTATCGAAGAAAATGCAATTGGTTTTTTTTACTATAACTTTTTTAATTTTTAAGTTATCAATTCGCTTAAAAAACCATATTGTAGGGAATTTTAATCACTATAAGTCTTATGATTTACAATTTTTTTGAACCCTTCAATTTTTAGATTTGTAAGTTTAAAGGGCTTAGGAAAAGTAGTCTTCGTGTTCTGTTTTTAGCTTCTAACGATCATAACTCAATCAAATTTTGACACACAAAAATTTAAAAAAAAGAAAATTTTTTAGCAAGAAAAAATCTAAAATTTTCATTCTATAATTCTTTTTCATAAATTTGTTAGTTTTTGAAATATTTTGAAAAAAATATAATTTTTAAAAAATTAAATTTTTTTCGAGAGTAAATCAGTTATTTTTTTGAATTTAAGCTTCTAAATCCGTTCAAACTCTCAGAACCTATTGTTTATATATGAATAAAGTAAACTGACGACGGATTACACTTAATTTCAATGTTTTTTAAGTAATTAATTTTAATACCGATTGTTTTTTTCAAAAATCAAGACAACCATTTTGTTTTGAATGTATCACTCCGTTAATTTTTATACTAATGGCTTTTACCTAACTCAAAATAAAGGTCCATTCAAGTACTTTAAAAAGTATAATATATGTTTTTTTCGAAAAACCTTTCATTTTTCCGCCAAATGACATTGAAAGTTTCGATTTTAGCTATCGTCAAAATCGATTTCAACTTCAAGGAGTCATAACTCGGGTTTTATTAGCGAATTTCCAAAACTGGAAATTCAGCTTTTACGCCAGGTGTCATGGTGCGACCTAAGCCCGAGACCATATCAGAAATATGTTTTGAGGTCCCTAGAATACGAAAATGATATTCACTAAAATTTATATATATATATATATATATATATATATATATATATATATATATATATATATATATATATATATATATATATATATATATATATATGTATCCGCGCGATAACTCTCGAACGAAACATTTAATGCTTATGAAATTTTGTGTGCGAATTCGATTTTCCAAATCGTTGGATGAGTTCGTTAGCCAGACACGTCGGATGCCCAGAAGTAGGTTTTCCGGGCGTTTTTTGTCAACAAAATGAGTTTTTTGCCAGAATTAAGCAATTTTTCAAATTTTTTTTTACACTAAGCCATTGTAAAAGGTAAAATGAAAAAAAAATGTTTTTATACCGTTGCTCTAAATTACTTACTTTTCGAGAAAAACTAGGAAATATGTCGTTCTCCATTTCACTCGCACTCGCATTCTTTTTTTTTCTGTCTCATTTTTTGCGAGCTAAATTCGAAAAAAACCGCTTTATAAGTAGCGTGTCATGATTTTTTTAATCCAATTTAACGATTCGGCTATATTCTATTTCTCTGTCAGTTAAATGTTTTTATAATGTATCTCTGTTCCATTTTTTTTTACAAAAAAAATCCCGACGATATCTGTTATGTGATATGATCAGAATTTAGATTATATTTACACCTTCCTAAAATTAATAAGAGTTTGCTTCAATCGTATAAAAATTACGTTAAATCATATTCAAACAATAATATTTTTACGTAATTTTCTATCCAATTGACAATACAGTTATGATTAGAATTGTATAATCAGAGCATTCTAATATTAAATAATTTTGCACATTCAATTTTTTTTTTTAACAAAGAAAAATTTTTTTAAATTTTGACACATTCTTTTATGAAATTTCGATTAAGAAATATTAAAAAATTTTAAAGTGGATCATTTAAAAAGAGTTAAAAATAAATTAAAAAGGAAACATTTCTCTATTTTAACATATTTGTAAAGAAAATTTTACAGTTTACTTACAGTTTTTTGAAAAAATGTAATAACATTTTTACATACAATAAAGATTATATTTGAACGGTAGGAAATCCACAAATTTTTTTTTATTTCTTTAATTAATTATTAAATTTGGTTTTAGAAGAAAATCTTCGTCTAATTCGCTCCAAGCCGAAAGTATAGCCACTAATAAGGACATTCCACTGTTAAAATAAATGGAAAATATATTGAAATTTATTTAATGAAAGCCATTCATACACATTTTTAAAATATCCTTTTGAATTATATAACAAATAAAATCTGTGTAAAAAAATCTAATTGACGTGTTTTTTCTCAATTTGCTAATATTAAGTAAGGCTCGTTAATTAGGGAGTGATTGTGTCAAAATTTTAATATAAAATATGGTAATTTTAACCCTCTTTAAAAGAACATTTCGATTTTAACAATAAAAAAATTTTAAAAAGTGTTTTCGTTTTTCCCGGATTACCAAAAACTGTTCATAGGCATATCTGTGACTAAAGTTGCCTCCCTTTCTTAAGAAAATAAAGTATTTTTAAAATTTTGTGCAAAAGAATAAAACACAATTAACGAAAAAAAAGTACGCGTTTCCATATTTTTAAGATTTTGTAGTACAAGAAAATCCTTATAAATTCATCATATCTGTTATTGCATTTACTAGCTTTTACGCAATTTAATAAACAGTATCGTTTTGATTTTTTAAACTCATTTAAGACATTTATTGTTAGTGAGACATATTTGAATTATTTTCCTAACTAATAAATTAAATTCTGTAGACTGATGTTTTTGTAGGTAAAAAAAATTCTAGGTAACGTCTGTATGAGACAAAAGTCTGAAAATGGACGTAGAATCTCACTGTTATTAATTATTATGTCTTAGTCTTTTGAAAAATTATTTTTTGAACTAAAATAAGAATAGGAGGAATATAAACTTAGGGGTAAACGACAGGAGTATATAAACTTTATTTTAGATTCTACGTTTATTTTTACAGAAAATCATCAAGTACCTATTATTTCTTTTTTGAATGTATAAATACAAAAAGTTCGAAATTATTTTATATTAGAATTTCAATTTTGGTCGACCCTACGGGTTGTCCCCATTTACTCTTTTCTCGTCTCTTTTGACCCCAATTTTTCATAGAGAAGAAATTATACGATTTTTGTTTATTTTTCAAAAACCACCGATATTTTTAAATTTTTTTGGATACTGCTGATAAAGTGACCATCTTCGCGTAAATTTTTAATATATTAAAGATTAGGTACTCATAAAATAAATACAAAAAAATACGGTGTGAAGTCTGAATGCGTACCTATTCATCCTTGTCTACGGTAGCACATTTTTTATTGACATAAATATTAGAAACGCAGGAAAAGAGACCAGGAATCAACATAGAAGTGGATTATGGTACGATATATTTTCTGAAAAAAGTGCTTAGGACCAAAGTTATAGAGTTCAAAGTGATGCTTTTGATGATGACTTTGAAGTTGACCTTGAGGTCAATTTCCAAAGTCATTTGAAAATCATTTAATATTTTTCAAAAGGAGTAGTTTACTTTTCATCCCTAAATGGTTCAAAGTATATTCGAACGAATTTCACATGCAAGATAGAAAATAAGTGATCAAGAAGTAATTTTGAAAAATACTTGCTCAATCGCAATCGGAAAAATAATAGTTAATCATATGTTGAATTGAATTCCTAATATGATAACTATAGAGTAGCAATAAAAATTTTAAAAAATTTTGAAAATTTCTAATATAACATAAAGTTAATGTTTAACTTACAATTGGAGTGATATTAAATCTTTTCTTAACTTTACTTCTAAAATTACTTACAAAAATGTTTTCTTCTAATTTTTTCTATAAATTTGCGCCTATTTTTTCATTTCGTCAGGTTTTTATTTTTTTTATTTTAGAAAAATAACGCAACAAATCAATTTTGAAGATAGATTGAGTCAATACATGAAATTACTGCTTATAGGTACAGGATATGGTCAAAGTTCGGCAATGGCTAATCATTTTCAACTGACCTTGAAAATCGATTTCAGGGTCACTATCAAGTGCATCGCTTTAAATTCTACAAATCTGGTACTCAGCCCTTTTTTCAGAAAATATGTCGTTTCAAAAATATTTAGCTATAACTGTTTTCATCTACAGAGGTTGAATGGTGTTTTCTACCCCTAAAAAGCGTATTTAGCCGAAATAAAAAAACACGTATTTAATATTTTTCGCTGTTTAATAAGTATGTTAAGTTTCATTCAAATTGGCAAGTATTAGTTGGGTAGTGTTATTTGTCAGAATGTTTTGCCGATCTAGTTTTTTCAATATTTCTTTGCTCGTTTTCAGAATTTGTATTTTAATTTCTACGGACAAATAACTCATTCTTTTCTTCGATTTTAGTAACTTTTATTTGCTGATGTTGACCATTACTTGATCGAAACATATCAAATATTTTTCAATGATTTTTTTAGCGAATGTCGAAAATTTTGAAAATTTTTTCACCGTTAGTAAGTTAAAGTATTTGAATTCATTAAGTAATTAAATGATGTCCACAAGAACCTTACGAACTACCATAAGTTATATGAGATCCCTAGGACCCGTTTTTTACTGTTAGGATAAACTCTTTACTAAAATTATTTTAGATGAATAAAGGTTATGTTGTATGATTTCCGCCAGGGTTTACTGTTCCCATTATTGTAAAAAATAAACTAACCGACCGATTTTGAAAATTTTTTCACTGTTAGAGAACTAAATTATTTTAGATGGATACAACTATGCTGCACAAAGTCCGTTCGGGTTCTTGGGTTCCAAAAATATCAAAACTAATTACCCAGCCGATTTTAAAAAATCTTTTACTCTTAGAAAGCTAAACTATTTTAAATAGGTACAGTTCTTAGATGAGATCCGCCAGTCCCCAAAATTTGGAAATTCGCTATGTTATGCAGATGCTGCGACAGGGGTATTCTACCTGCAAAAATAAAAAAAAATGCAATCTCTTTGCTACTTAATTATCATTATTTTTGCTCCCGACCATTTTTATGTAAAACTTATAGTCTTTGAGATATTTGCAAAAAGTCTCTCAAAAACATGCATTTTTTGGGCTAAAAACAACCACATTTAGGCGCCAATATCTCAAAAAATACTGATTGTACAAAAAATTCTTGTAGAACATTTTTTGCTTAGAATTTGTCCCTCTATCGAATGGTGAGGTTTTTTTTTCATTAAAAAATTTACAACCACCAGAAGCGGTAGCCTCCGTCCTTAGGGTAAAAGTACATATCGGCATTATATAACTTTTGTTTCTTGAGCTACTCCCTAGCTACAGTTCAAATTTCAAGCCAATCCATCCCATCCGAAAAAATTGGTAGCCAAATGCTCCAGTTACTGTACTATTTATCTTGTTTAGACAACCAATTTTTCTAGAAAACGTAAGGTTTTGAGTTATTTATTTTCCACCGCATAAAAAAAAATGTAATCTGGAGAGAACTAAACTTTTTATAGATATTTATGTCGTTTTGAATATTTTTTGTGTGAAATTTTTTTATGTGATCCCCATCCATCGCATAAAAAAAGTTTATACTGTATAAACAATCACCAAGGAAAATTTCTTTATGTAAATTATTTCTCCTCGTATGAATGTGCTCATTATAATTGTTATTCACAAGATTTACATTTACTGCCCATATTTTCTAGCTGACAATACCAGTAGAGAAGAACGGTATCAATTGTAACATTTCTGAAAAAATATCGGACAAGAGTGAATTAGACTCTCACAGTTAGGGTACCGAACAATGAGCAGTAAATACATTATCTATTACTATGTTTTCCCTTATTATTTAATAGTATATTACGTGATTGAGGTTGTAAGTTCCATATTACACACGAGCAGGGCCCGCTCCAAGGGCGGGTAACCCGAGCATTTGCCTGGGGCGGCAAATTTTAAGGGTGTTAATTTTGTAAATTTTTGTAAAAAAGGGTGGCAATTTTACAAAAAGGAGATTTGCCCGCGGCGGAAAATTTAGAGGGCGGTCATTTTGTAAAAAGGGGGCGGCATTTTACAGCTGACGAGCAAAAAAAAGAGGTTACCAGTATAAAAGAAACAGAAAAGAGGGCGCGATTTTCACACCCAGCGACCAAAACATAAAAAGGTCACTCATTTTGTGCAGAGGCGGAATTATTCCCTTTTGCCCGGGGCGGCGTAAACGCTACAGCGGGCGCTGACACGAACGAAAAAGTTACGCAAGAACCGCGTAGCGGCGAGTGCGTAATTGTGCGAGTGTGTAATATGCCTTACAGCCGAGTTACGTACTATACTTTATCTACAACTAACATGAAATTCACAATAAACGATAAAAATTTGGTACAAATCTACAAATACCAATACATTAAAATTACGTAGTATTTGAAATTTATTAAAAACAAACGTAAACATTCAGTTGCTAGGTAAAATTTTTGTACAGATTCTAATATGTATAATTTATAATATGTATATCACTGTATAATATATAATATATAATATAAGAATTAATAAAAGTGTAGTAGGCGTTGGTACTTTTCATGTACATGCGTGTAAAAGGCCATTTTCTATACAGCTGGATATATGGCTGTACGTAAAAGGTAGCTTACTTAGATAGTATTTTGTACAATAAACAAGTAATTTCATGGTAGTCGTAGATAAAATACTTTTTTTCAGCAACTAATTACACTATGTAAAAAAACTCGTAATTTTTCGGTAATCTATGACGGTAATGTCTACTAGACCTGTTAAAATCATAATGTTAGCTTTAGCAACCTAATAGGAAATCAAGACGGACGTAGTCATTTCTAGCAAATTTTGAGCTATATCATTTTAATCGGAAATAATTTTTTTTTCTAATCGTTGATTTACGAGATATGTGCTAGAGATGTGCCAAAATCGTGAATTCACGCGTGACCCGTCGGGTCACGCGTGACCCATCGTGATCGTGAATAATTTTCTACAATTGTGCGTGAGTGGGCGTGATCGTGACATTTAATTTCTTGTCGTGAATAATTCGTGAGTCACGAAAAGTTAAAGACCATGAATAAAAATTTTTTAAATAATTTGTTATTTTCAATTTTAGGGAATATTAACTAAACCAATTTGATATTTTAACTACAAAAAAATCTTTTTTTTTTATATATTGGTTTTTACAAGCACAAGTAGGTAGAAATCCAATAACCCTTACTAACAAATTCCAGTTCTTTACAGAGATACTTGGAGTGTATACAAAATGATTTACAAATATCCAACAATGTTTATGATGTTGTTCTGATTCTTCCGTTTTTAAATAATTTCTTAAATTTTTAAGAAATTCTTAAAATTAGCCTGCATCTCTCACAATGTGCGGATATACGAGCTCAGTCAATGAGTATAATTGTAAATAACAAGGTCAGTTTTGAACAATATGGTGATGAAGACATAATATAAAGAGGGGTTACTTAAAGGAATATTATCTTTTTCAATATTTTAAGCTGTTTTATTATTATCATTATTTTAAAAAAAAATTATTTTCTATGTATTTATAGGTACTAAAAAATATTTTGTCAAAATTTTGTTAGAAAACTAGATATTTGGTTTGGTTGTGCGAAATGTCATGTTTATATATACAAATACAATAAAAACAAAAATTAAACAATAAATCATTAGATGAAAAATTATGAAAATTTTTTCACTTTTCAGAAAAAATTAAATAGTATATAACTTCCATCAGTATTAATCTCAGTAATAATGTTAGCCCTATTAACCGTATTCTGATTTTATCCCAAAGACATAATTTTGACTGATTGTTAAAGCGATAATGATTTTTATTCAAAATTCCAACGATTAGTTTCAAAGATTTTTATGTTTAATTCGTAAGCGTGCGTGAGTGTGAAAGCATAAAATTTTTTTGTTCGTGATCGTGCGTGAGTGTGAAAGCATAAAATTGTTTTGTTCGTGATCGTGCGTGAGTGTGAAAAGAAATAAATTTTCTCGTTCGTGATCGGGCGTGAGTACAAAAGCTAATTCGTGACTGTGCGTGATCGTGAGTAAAAATGTACTCACGAGCACATCTCTAATATGTGCTACACATCATAAGCCATAAAATTGTAGTTTATTTCACAGAAAATGTGGTTTGGCAAAGTTGTCAGGTCTGTCGGCACCAGATTGAAATTAAATTGTTTCGAATGGAATAATTCATTTATTTTAAATACTGAGCTAGCACTTACTTATTTCACGGACATGTTCTGTTTTTAAATTTAAACGATTATTGTAAAAATAAAACTCAATTAGCCCACATTTTTTTTTAAATTTGGTTGTATAAACAACACCTTCATTCTTTTAATTGCACAATACAAGAACAAAAAGCAAACGCGACGGGGCAACACGAAAATGAATTTTTTTTCTGAAAATAGATAGCAAAATTAAAATTATTTACTTTCTTAAAGTAGAGTCGAAAATATATATTATTATACTGGAAAATAATTATTGTATAAAAAACAACCAAAAAAAATTATGAAAAATATTATATTTTGAAACTCGCTTTGTTATTTAAAATTTAATTTCTTTAATAAAGCAACGAAAAATGAATACATCTTTTATTGTGTTATTTTCTTTATTAAAAAAAGGAACAAATTGACTCCTCTAAATATATATAACAAAAAAGAACTTGAGACGTGTAAATATATATTTTATGTTGAATAGAAGAAATATATAAAGAAAATTATTATTTCAAAAATTGAACTCTAAATTAATAATACCTACAGCGAAACGATACCAAATAAATGGAGACTATCGAACTTTTATTCAAATTTTAACATTTGCATTTTGTTATATTCAAATTTGAAAGATATTTAGAAAAACAAGCTACATCAACTGTTTTGTCGTCAACTAACGATGTATAATATATGATGATATATGTACATAATATGCACATATGTACAACAATTTTGAAGTAAGAGACTTTCCTTCTTTTGCGCAGGTGGAGTGAGCAAAATAAATTCACTCACTAGCCTATGGTTCATGTTCACACATGTATTTGACAAATATCGACCTTACCTTCAAAATGACTTAGACTGATCCATTTTAAAATGTGTTTCTACGCATCTCTCAGTTCATTTTCGGTCGGGTCTAGCAGGGGGGTGTTATTATTACATATATAGAACCCCTGCCGCAGCATCCTTCATAACATTGAGAATTTACAATTTTTTTCTCGAAAACCCGCTTACATTTGACAATAGTACAAAAACGTATCTTATATGACTTTTTCCGCCCTTTGCTATGATGATTCTGGGCATCGAACGTGTCTGGCTGAACAACTCATCCAAGATTTTTAGATTTTGTTCTAGAACGTTTAATACAAACATTCTATAATTTTGAAAAGGGCCAAATAAAACCCTAAAAGAGAGAAAAACATTTATGTTAACAGTAAAGACAACTGTTCATATCTATAACAGCTATTCTTTCATGTAAGAGCTCTTTATACTTGACTCAAATGACTCAAAGCAAAATTATGTTGAAAGAAATTGGTTCTGCTACACTGAAAATGGATTATTTATGTCTCTGTTACAGACATTTTGTCGAAACACATAAAAGTTTCTATTGTTTTTTAAAAGATATAAACCTACAACTCAATCTACCTGCGTCTCTACAAACATACATAGTTCAATAATACCTGGGTATACTCCTATGTATTTGTAATTTCAATTTTCTGTAACAGGCTCTATATTTTGTCCATTTATTGCGTAAATACACGTAGAACTGATACAGAGGCCACAGTTGTATGTATCTTTCGTACATACATAATCCTTTAATTTCCAGAGATACAGAGAAAATGTAACAAAAAAGGCATACATATAATTTGAAAAAAAGTTAATCTTATTTTCGGATTAATACCGTGTCATAAAACTTGTACGTAATGTCCAGTTTTATGGCATATTAATGGACATTTATATAGTGAGTTTGAACATATGTCCTTATGCCTTTTTTTTGTTATTTTAATTATACGCTCAAGTAGCCCCGTATGTTTTGTTTTTTAGGGATCCGAAGAAACATCTTGGAACCTTCGATCTGGCTACAAGTGTAGATCTCAATTAATATGCAACAAAAACTGTTCTTGTGTGATCTTTTTTTGTGTAATTTTGTTTTAATGTTTTTTTTTTTTTTTTTAAATTTTATTTTAAATTTGAACATTAAATTGTGATAAAGTTAGTTATTGACTGTTTTCGTTGGTACATTACATAAGAATATACATTATATTGCACCATTCAGTTTTATACACATGTATATGTTGCAATTTTTGTAATATTACAAAAATATAATAATATACTTAAAAATGTTCTCATGTGGAAACAATTTCTCTATCTCGTTTAGAAAAGCAGCTTCTACAGAAATCCTAAGGTTTTCAGCGTTTTTGAGTTATGTATTTTCTACGAAACATTTTTTTATGCTGTCCCGATCCACCGCATAAAAAAGTTTTCTTTTTTAACAACTTGTAATGAACTAGACTTCTTATAACTGTTGATAAAGTTTTTGAATACTTTTTTTTAATTAGAAAATGGGGATGAAAATTTTTCTCAAGTATGATATCGTGTGGGATATCGTTAAAAGACCCCATAAAATTAAGTTGGGGATCCTTTTACCATTTTTCATTTTTAAACACCATTTGCGAAATATTGAGCTTTGATTTATCAAAAGCTTATCCTCCTAGTTCCTACCGTAATTTTTAAACTGTTGGTCTTAACTAACTCCTGAAATAGCTCCACATACCCTATCATGAGGGATACCGTTAGAACGGTCTTTTAAAGTTGGAATTTATATTTTTCCTTCTATAAGCTATAACAGTATGTTATAGACGAATTAAACCTGAGACTCTTGTCAAATACATTTATTTAAATTTAGATGAACCGTACCGGCCGAAAAATTTTCTTAAATACCCAATATTTGATTCCAAAATCAGTGAAGAAGTAAAACGAAGCCCTAAGCGTATATGTAAAAAACTGTGGATAGCTGTGTGTCTGAGTGTGTTCGATACCGCTTAAGTGTGTCAGTCACACAACAACTCTAGCGGGGTGAAGATCGATTGTTATCAATCACTTTCAATAATAAGTGAATAGATATATACAGTAATATGTAAGTACCGAACCACTGGCATACACATACAGTGCAGTCCATGGGCGCCCATCCCTATGGGCAGAGAGGGGGGGCATGGCCCCCTAGCTAGCTAGGATTGGAAGAAAATTAGAAAAAAGGAGTTCGTAGAGAGCAAAACGGCGTTGTTGATGGTATTTTCTGTGGGTTATATATAGTATAGCCCCCGTGATTTGTGGGGGAAAAAAATCTAAAAAAAATGTTCCAAAATTTTCTCCGGAAGTTCACTTTTTACCCTTCGCCCCCTCCTTGGAATCCATCATATAGGCGCCCATGGTGCAGTCCCCTCTTTCCACAGCAGAGTGTGACGTTAACACACACACAAGCGTACATCACGTATACATTGATACGAGATTTATATTGTAACATGTTGTGCGTTTGGAGTGGGAGAGAAATTAAGTCATTTGTGACGTTAGCTTTTATCCATGTTGAGAAAGCTAGTATAGAGATACGAAGTTTGTTTCTGAATATTCTGTGAGTAAAATCACTGAGGAATGCTCACTCAGCACGAGTCCAACATGCACTTGGTAAGAATTTTTAATGTCTATACTACCGCACTGAATATCAAACCTTACAAAGGAACATTATTTTAACAATATTATATTTCATTTCCAATTACAATTTTTATTATACTAATAAACTATACTGAACTATTAAACTTGTTACATCACAATAAGAAAAGGTTTCCATACCACTAATTCAAAAATAAATTGTATAAACATATTTCTTTCTTTCTTTCGAAGAAAAACAAACACAATATGTTTAATAATGGACCATTTAAAATATTATACGACATTCACGTTTACGTAAGATTGTTTTGTTAAGAATTTTTTCTCGCCATCTGACCAATAAATTGTTAACACTTTAATCAAAATAACCTTTTTCTTGAATTGCGCCAATGAATAACGAAAAGGGTAATATTATAATAATAAAACCAGAAAAGTGTACTGAGTATCTTATTTCCATAATAGCACAATTACTCTTGTTAAACTATACAGTTTTCTAACAATATAAAACTTCAACATTTTATAGGATTTACCGAAGACATTTTTATCAACATTTTTTTTAGATGTTTTCGCTTACGATTCTGCGACACTACAACAAATTCTTCCTACAACATTATTTCTTGTCAACTTATTTCAGGACTCAGACGAATCCCAATATCATTTGAGATAGAGATATTTCTTTTTATTTTAATAAAATTTAATTTTAGTTTGTTTTCACTGTGCCTTCGCGTAACGAATATGTCAACAATACAAATGTTTATGCTGTGTTTTCTCTTCTGCATTTTTAAAAAGAAACTGATTATAAATAAAAATTTTAAATAATTAACACTAGAAAGATTTACTTTGTGAAAATCCATATTATAAATAAATATAAAAATAACTTGCGTTGTCAACTTTTCACTATATTTAAATTGTTTAAATTACGATCCGGTTTTCGAACGATTAGCTCATCATCAGGTATCACACAAGATTGAGGAATATCTTTTTGATTACAACTCTTTATATAAAACTAACTATGGTGGTGTTTCGTGTGCTAATTGGCCATCAGTAGTCCGGCAAAATATAAATTGAAAAGAAGAAAGCAGCAATTTAGTTCAATATAGAAACACGTGTATTCATGAAACAGGACATACTTATTTAAATTCTGAAAATAACGTTATTTTCGACATCGATAATTTTCGATAACGGAAAGTAGGTTTTAACAGTCGAATATGTTTGGAATACCCACAACTTACAAATTAAACGAAACGTTTTTTATTTTTTTTTATTTTCACACTTGAAATGAAATAAATGTCTGAACACGGAACCGATTAATCGTGTTCTTCGGTGGTTTCCTGTAATATCAATTTTTGAACGTCGAAATTTAACGAATTTATTACTCATCATAACCCATAATGTATATTGTTGTTGCCATCAACAATTAATTAAATATATTTAGCAAAAAGATAAAACAATTTATGTATTATAAATTATCGTAGTCTCAAAGCACGGCATTGTTTTCAAATATAATTAATTAATCTTCCAACTGATAGTCGCTAGAGTCATCTATCATCAATATAAATACATAAATGATAAATGTTCCAATTTTATTTTTATTAAATTAAAATATTATCTATTATCTACTTATTAATTTTTGTCATATTAGATGATATTTTTACGTAATACGAGTATACCACGTCACAAATTTCCTAATTTAAAAAATAAATAAATTAATCAGGAAGATTAATAAAAATTTGTGGACATGCTGGACAAAAGTACCAATTTCTTTTTACTAACTACTCATACCCTAAGCTTCAAACTTTGGGTAGGATCCACTTAACCCTATCAGTCACATGACGACGATTTTGAAATATATAGAGAAAATTCGTTTAAAATATTTTTATTGAATTTTCCCATAGGGAAATGTACAATTTTTACGAAATTTGGTATAATCATTAAATGTCATTAGGTTAAGCCCGCAAACCAAAAAGACTGAATGATGCAAAGGGGATTTATAAGAGCTATTTTTCCGCCAATTCTTTTTCCTTTTTTACAAATATGTAAATTTAAAAATTCCCAGTCGATAACCATTAGCCGGGGATACTGTAAAAATAACTTCTTGACATATGCAGCTGCAATGTTCTGTGCTCTTCCAGTCTTTCTTTTTTACATAAGCAGCTTCCACTACAACCATTTTTGCTATTTTACAAGTTACAAGTTCGCTACAGGATTTCGAAGCAATAGGTAATCTAACTAAAAATGCAACCCATGTTTGAGTACCTTCATTAAGGGAGTGTTCTTATTTTTTTACCAAAAAAATCGTAATAGCTAATCATTTTGTTCTCAGTGATTTTATAACTAGAGGTAGGTACATTTCTTACCTTATATTATTAAATTTTCTTTTGCTTTTCCCTCATTTTTATTATAATAGGCGTTAAAGTGGAGGTCGTTAAAGTTCGAGAAAAAAGAAGGTGAAACTGTAACACCGGTAAGTTCGGTCCAAGACATTTGAAACAAAAATTTCAAACGGCATTTTATTACAAATTGTGTTTTCGGTATTAATTTTGTATATTTATATTTTACAAATATTTTTAATTTTGTATATTTATATTTTTATATAATTAATAAAGTTTGTATTTACGGTATTAATTATACTGTTTGAAAGTATAATTAATACCGTAAATAGAGAAAATTCTGATTTTAAAAGGAAAAAATTCGCTAATAAAAGAATGCAAGAAAGTGCAGGATTTTTTAGCAATACCAAGACCAAGACTGCATTTTGCAAGACCAAGACCAAGACTCAAACTGCTCTAGCAAGACCAAGACCAAGATTCTTAATGCAAGAACAAGACCAAGACCAGAACTGCCAAGTCTTGGTCTTGGTCTTGCATTTGCTCATCACTAAATAAAAATAATTGAATTTATAACATTACACAACGTTCTCACCACCGTTTGGTAAGATTTACATGGTAACTGCTCCCTGCTATAATACAGTAACCACTGAATTTATTTATATTAACTGTCTCAGTGACGTGTTCTCGTCCCCGCACGGAGCGTGACACGCTTCGTGTATATTCGACGATGAACCAAGTCTACCGAACAGCGTACCAACAACATAATGTACAACCATAATAGTAGCACTACACTCTCGTCGAGGCAACACGAGGCGACGCGAGGCCGAGAGTGTAGTTGATGCTCTCGTGTTACCTCGCCTCGCCTCGTCAAGCCTTGCCTCGCCTCGTCAGGTCTCCGATTTGAGTCGGTTTTTTGTCACAAGTCAAAGGACACGAGACACGAGGCGAGGCGACCAACTACACTCTCGCATATACTCGTGTGTTGATATTGCATATGTTGCATATCTGTGTACTATTATGTTTTTATACATAACCTAAAATCATGCCTTAAATTTACAAAAACGTTATTTTAAACGTTATTTTAAACTTTTTTGTGTAATGTGCATGAAGAAAATTATAGGATTCAACAGTACATAGAACTGCAGCAGCAGTTATTTGAATCCATGTCACCGACATCACCCATCTTGTCCATCTATGATTGACATTTCAAACTATACGAACGCGTATGAGCAGTATGAATAATTGAGTAATGAGCGAGAGTGTAGACGGTACATACTCGTGTTGTCTCGCCTCGTCAAAACCTCGACGAACGTCTCGTCGAGGCGACCTCGCGAGAATGTAGTGCTACTATAAGAGAATGACATTGGCTAGTACGTTATCTATGCGTATTAAAACAAAAGACATAGTGCATTTGTTTTCAGTCGTTGGACTCCATAATGAAATACACCTATAGGCTGTCCAAATTTTCACTTCTATGCGATGGTCTTAAGGTTGGTTTTAAAAACATTTTTTTTTCTTCATACATAAAATTTAGAGTGTAATAAAGAAAAAAGATAATTGCAACTATCTATTTTTTCTTTTTAACAAAAGAAATAATAGAAAAAAATTCACTAAGTTCATGTGCAGAACGCATTAAAGCAGTGTTCCTCAATGATAATAGGGTTTTCCACAGCTTTAGAAATAAAATACAGAACATTTAAGTACATTTTTTATCGAAAAATCCTCAGTTTAACTCGTCCATAACTTGTTATGGTAGAAATCACTAGAGTTCAATCTTTCATAAACGAGACTTAAAAGTGGTTAAAAGAATCGCAATTTCTAACGATATTCCGCACGATAGTATACATAAAATTATTTCTGAAACAACTTACGGAAAACGAAAGTTTTCCCCTAATTGCGCTAATGATTTCGACTTGAATTTTTGGAAACTGTCTTCTAATACTGGCACATATTATCTCGAGGTAAGATTTCTTAAATAACTAATAAATAACAGTTTGGATTTTCATTTGGATTTGCTTGCCTAAATCGCCGAAAGTTACCAACAAATCAACAGCTTAAAAATTACTTAATCGGCTAAACACTAACTAATCGCCATTTTGAAACTCAGTATTTCACAAACGGGGTACCTAAAACTGCACTTTATGATCCCTTCCAAGCCCCTCAGTTGATGTCTCTACTATAATGGTGCCAAAATGTTTCTTCGAAACCCTAAAGATCGAGCCTTGAAACTGGAAGACGAAGAAAAACAGAATGTAATTTAATATAAATGTATTGCTTGTCCGAGAATTACAACGCCGCCTTAGTTAGAATCTTTATCTAGATGTTATTTTAATATAGTTCCCTTCACCCTTTTGATTCGTTTTGAACCTGTCGTGCACAAGTTGATGTACAAGCATTATGTATCTGACAATATTACATGTGAATGCTGGGTTCTGAGAATGTATAAGTATGAATAGAAATTTTTATTCAAGTGGACACTTCAATGTGAATGATACTAGAAACTATTATCGTACATATGGTATCCGTGCGAATACAATCGCCACTATCGAAACAATTGTAGTATATAGTATTTTTTTTTACAAATGTTTGAAAAATAACAGAGACAAAATATCCGGGGAAAAGGAAATAGAAAAACCACGTCGAAATAAGAACTATTGAATTAGGTCACGTTCAATTGGTAAGTTTTGCTGTTTTAATGTAATATGTTGTGTCTAGTTTAACTATTTTGTTAATTCACAAAACATGATTGGAATTCATATGTCTTCATGAATTAAATAGAAATACACTGCCAAGAGATATGGCACAAAGCTTCCTCATACGTGTAGGAGATATTTATACAATTTTAAAGTGATTTTGTACTTAAATTGCTTCTTATTAACTTCCCATAGGAAGTTATTGTAATGGGTCCGATTTTACGAATCGCTAATTTTGACATATCTCCACGTTTCAAGGTCACTAGAATCCGAATCCATTGTTTTTAGCGTGATGTCTGTGTGTGCGTTCGTTAGTTCGTTCGTTCGTTCGTTCGTTCATTCGTGAATTTTTTTTCGTCTCGCATATCTCGAGAACAAATGATGATATCAACTCCGGATGATTAGATGCGTAATCAACTTCATTAGATGCGTAATTAAAAAATAAAGACCGGATAAAGTTTTCAGCAAATTCGGATTAGCGGTTTGTTTTTTGTGGTAAAAAAGCAAAATAACTTTATTAAGATAACATAGATTATATGGATTTTTTACCATAACTTTATTATATAAGGGCCTAAGAACCTTCCTTGATGTTAAAAACGCCAGTATATTATTATAAAATTTAAAAGAAAAAATTAAAAAAAAAAGAAAAAGAAAAAAAACGAAATAAGAAACTGTTTTTGAAATATATTTTGTCTCGCATATCTTGAGAACAAATGATGTTATCATTGTTTGATAAGGGTAGAGCCCCCACCCTTAGGTACAGCAGGCGAAGCCCCCGGTATGGTGCGGGGTGCAAAGCCTCTACGGGGGGCCCAGGGGCAGTGTTCCCTCTAATTTCTTGTGACCTGTGTGCGCACTTTTTTAAGTATGTGCAGTTTTTTTTCAAAATAAAAAAAATTTACCCGGCACAATGAAAAAAAAAAAACTAAAATCAGGTCAAATCATTAGTTCGTGGAGACAGAATTTCGCTGATTACTGTGAATTCCCCTTTTCATTCAAATGAAAAATAAAAATATTTATGCTGCCATTTATATTTATACACAAATACTATAGTTGGCGGTTTATTTAAATCTAAAACTATATATATTTGATTCAATTTTTTTCATTTAATTTTTCTTTATATGGATTTCATATGCAGGTGCAATTTTATTTTTACACGAAAAAAAAATTGTGTGCGCGCGAGTATTTTCCATGTGCGCTATGTTTTAAATTTAGCTTAGAAGCTAAGAAGGAACACTGCCCAGGGGAGAAGTTGCCCGAATTGGAAAAAGAATTATTTATGTACAGTAGTGTCTAGTCTTTAAGGACACCCAATGGGAAGTTGACAGTGTGAGTAGACCCGTCCCCCAAATTTTCTTAAATTGCATTTCTTATCATACAGTTAACGTCATGTTTGAAACAATAATAACTTTACGATAACTATAAGGTGAACTGTTTGTTACCATTTCCTAATCGGCAGTATAACTATGGTAATTACGAAAAGGCTAACTACGTAGAAGACTATATGATAGAAACCAAAAAATTTAGAGGGGATTATATATGACAGCGCCCAAATACTCTCACAATTTGAGCGGAATTGATTCGGTAGCACCGTGGTTATCATTACTCCGATTGCAAGGAAAGTTGTAAGGAACCATCTAAGAAAAACTGCATCAAAAACGACTGAGCGATTTTCAGACACAAAGACGGAACCAAAATTGTTCAGAAAACTCCAAAACGTGGAATAAGCGCAGAAATTTTCATTTTCGAATAAAAAACTTTTCATGTCTCAAAAGTGATTACAATGCTTTGGCTACCTGGGTAGTCTCAGGAGCAAAGTGCTCGTAAAACTTCTTAGCAGTCAATATATAATCATAATTATGTTACAGTGAGGAATTCAAAGCAATATATTATCCCAACCCATTCCTTCATAGTACATAATTCTGTTCATTCTTGCCAGTCAATCGTGGGTTGAATTCAATTTATGATGAATGCAAGCTTAATAAATCAATACAGAGCCCAACAAAAGGAAAAAATAAACTAGTTCATCAATATTTGCATTTTCTCCTGAATCAGCAAAGTGTTGCTGCATATCACTGTGCTCTTTTCAAAACAAAACGGTACGTATGGATGATACACTAGAGTACTATCGGTACGATATCGCTCGCTGATGTACTCGTAGTTGTCAGTACCGGAGTAAAAATATACCTACACAATATGGTTCGATTTGCATATTAACACTTTCAGTCCCATGGCTTCGGCATCCGAAACCAAACAAAACATCCTCAGAGGCCGACCGCGATCAATATTTAGAATAACGAACAAAACACTTAAAAATATTTATAAAAAAGATTTTATAGGGTAAATGTGAATTGGGACAATTGTGAACGGCGCCTATAATTTCTAAAATAACATTAATATTGTTAAAAATCAACTATTAATATGTTTTTCTGTCCTTTCTTAATATGCTATTAAAATTTCATAACAATTCTCCAAGTATTAGTATCTTTTTTTTATTTTGTAAAAACCCTTGCAAAATTTTGTGTATCTTACCTCGACCAATCCTCAAAAAAAAATTTTTTTTAAATACATTTTCTTTTTTTTAAAAAGGTAAGAAATGGATAAAGGTACTCCTGAAGAAGTGGTCTAAAGCTTGAGGGGATTCCTTATATTAACTGCTAAAGAAATTGGACAATTTATTACCAATTCACAATTACCCCATGATTTTAAAATTCCGGGGTAATTGTGAACGTCATTCACAAATGCCCCCATTCGCTCAAAAATTTCAGTAGTGTCCTCTTCAGAGTTGAAAATTGTGATGATGATATGTACAATGACATTATTGTACAAGTTTCCGTTGTACAAACAACACAAAAAAAAAATTGTTTTTTGTTCATGTAAACTGAATGTATTTCCTTGAAAAAGTCTTATTTTCCTTGTTTTTGTGTGAAAATCATGTAATTTTTTGATTTTTTATTTGATAAGATGACAAAATATCATCAAAATATCATTTTTAGCTTGTAACAAATTTGTTCTTACAATTTTTGTTATTTTTATTTAACCTTGATTTTTTGTATAAATTTGAGGTATGCGTAACTTGCATTAAACAAAGAGAAATTGTGACCGCTAGAGTATGATGAAAAATTTGAAAGTGGGGTAAATATGAAGAATTTGAGTTGGTCCTTACTCTGATGTACCTCACTCCTCTTGTAATCCATTCTAAATAATTTTTCTGATGGCATTAACATTTACCCCGAAATTCATAAGATTTGCAAAACCGCACCGGATAAATGTGAATGGCTTATAAGATTTTTGTTTTTCATACGAATTTGCTCAAAATTTGTGTGGTGCATCCTGAATAATGTAGAATTAAAAATAAATCAACCATAATGTGATATATAAAATAAAAAAATACTTGAAACAACGCTTTTATCTCAATTCATGGAAATCCATTCACAATTACCTCGGTCAACCCTAATATGTTTTATCATCAAAATATCTAGGCTTCATCTTTTATTTACAATAATATTTTTATCCACATATGTATGTATGTGTGTGTTGTATGCTTGTATGTATATGTGTGTTACTCATCTTTTAACCTGCATAACACATACATATTGAATCATTTAGTGTTTTGTGGAACCATTTTATGTACTTGTTTACATAAAATTTGCTTAAAAATATTGTCGGCTTCCGGGGAAGTTTACTGTGAAAGTGCTCGGGCCTCATAGTGTTAATTAAAATTTCCAACAATATGTTAATATATGTACGAGCACTCCGTGGGTAGGAGCTGCAATGTTCGTTCACCACATGATATAGCGGCTTTTCAATTTACATACATAGACGAATTATGGTGATGTTTGTAAAATGTACTTTCATATGCACATTTCCGAGAAAATTTTATATTCAATTATCAAAATCCACTTATACAATATAATGTTATTATTAAAATTGCCAACACGTAAATGAATTCAATATTTATCATAATTTTATGTTTTTGCAAAAATGTAAAAATAAATAATTCACTAAAGAAACAAACAAACAAAAAAAATTAAAAAACTATATTATATTAATTAAAACGATATTTCCGTTCAACTTATAAATTCGTTAATTAAAATTCACATATGTAGTGATTGAAAAATTATCAAACTGGTGGCCTTACCCATTAGGCCACTGAACAGTTATTTGATAACCAGTCAATCACATATTCTTTTTAATGCGAGAACAGTTATATATTTTAATTTTAAGTATTGTTAATTCGTTTTTTACGCAGTCGGGATTTTTTTTTTAAATTAGCTGTCCCCTGTGGTATTAATCACGTAAAATTACGTTAATAATGAGTAAAATTATTTCTAAATCAGATATTCCGATATTCGTATAAAATTAGCTCCTTATAGCGCTTCGCTCCGCTCATCAAAAATAATCCGAAATTCTATACAAAATCAATTTTATATTGTGCTTAATTGCCAAACTTTACTAAACCTTTTCGTAAATACCCTAAAATAATTTTAGGACTTATTCAATTTTAGGCACTTTTTCAGGCGCCAGAGCCCTGGGAACATTTTTGAAATCATATTTATATTTTCAAAGTGAAATTGAAAAAAAAAATTGAGTTTTACATTAATTATGTATATGTTTGAATAGTATTTCGAAATAACTATAGTAATAATTTTTTCTACTCCTACTATTAAAAGTAACATTTTGTGCACGGCTAACTATATGTCAAAAATTAACAATTGCCCACACTGTGCGGAAATACAGTGAGAAATTATTTCCCACGCCTTAATATAATAAAAGAGTAGGTTGTTCCGTTAGTTCAATATATAATATATAGAAATAACACTAAAAATATACATATATGTGTGTTGATTATTTATTATTGTTTTCATAGTTTCAGAGTATGTTTTGGCAAAAATTTGAACAGCTTAGCACTGACATTATAAATTTAAAAAGTTTTTACTACTTATTTAAATTTTATTTTAATTATTTATGTTCAATTTTACGATAAAAAATGTGCTCGTAGAAAAAGTATAGTGTAAAATGCGTGGGAAAAGCTTATTTCTCACTCACGAATTGTTGCACTCGCCCTGCGGGCTTGCGCAACAAACTCATATTTGTGAGAAATAAGCCTCTTTTCCCACTTGTACAATATACTATTTTGTTTGTATTTTTTTTTTTTCATTTACAGTACATTAACAATATGGAATATAGCATAGATATAAATGAAAACAATAATTATACTTGCAAAGTTTTAAAAAAAAATGCATTTTGTTATCTTATTTAAAATTCGCTTCAGGCAATTTTTCTTCTACTGTCAAATAGAACAAATATATGATATGATACCTATCATACATGTGTGAGGATATCATCTGTATTAATATTTTATAATCCTCGCGGAATGAAACAATGTTTATTATTAATGGACAGTCACGTAACAATGACAGGAGAAATATCGCTTCATTACCTTCGTAAAGACTGAACAAAAAGAATAATAACGATTTTATTTATATCCATAAAATATTTATTATATTATGTATGATATATTTTCACCCTCATTCATCTCATAAAATTTGTTTTCTCTTAGTAAAAATGATATAAACCAAACATTCGGAAACCTCTACAAAAATTGATAATTTTTAAAAATTCACTAGTAAGTATTAATGATTTTACACAATTAATTTCACAAGAATGTGTGTGTGTTCCGAAATATGTGCTACAGATAGACAGTAATCGACTCTTACAATTAGAGTATTACCATTAAAATGTATTTTTTTTTACACAAAATTAAATCTTCAAACGTTGCGCCATTGGCCACTAACAAGCACAAATTCAGAAGAAAACATACAATAAATAATGATCGTTAGCTTTCTTAAAACATTCAATTAATATGGCATGAATATCTCCAACTTACATAGAGAAATTTTTACAAATATTGTTACAACAATCTCAATTTTTGACAAATTATTTGGGAAGCTGCACGTCTTTCAGTACGCTTTTAAGCAATTCATTTATTCAGAAAAAATATATAGGGTTGACCGGGGTAATTGTGGATGGATTTTCATGAGTTGAGATAAAAGTGTTGCTTTAAGTATTTTTTATTTTATATATCACATTATGGTTAATTTATTTTTAATTCTACATTATTCAGGATGCACCGCACAAATTTTGAGCAAATTCGTATGAAAAACAAAAATTTTATAAGCCATTCACATTTCCCCGGTGCGGTTTTGTAAATCGTATGAATTTCGGGGTAAAAGTGAATACCGTCAGAAAAATTATTTAGAATGGATTACAAGAGAAGTGTGGTACGTCAGAGTAAAGCCCAGCTCAAATTCTTCACATTTACTCCACTTTCAAATTTTTCATCATACTTTAGCCGTCATAATTTCTCTTTGTTTAATGAAAGTTACGCATACCTCAAATTTCGACAAAAAATCAAGATTAAAGAAAAATAACAAAAATTGTAGGAACAAACTTATTACAAGCTAAAAATGATATTTTGTCATTTTATCATATAAAAAATCAAAAAATTCCATGTATTCACACAAAAACAAGGAAAATAAGACTTTTTCAAGGAAATACATTTAGTTTACATGGATAAAAATCATTTTTTTTTTGTATTGTTTGTACAACGGAAACTTGTACAATAAGATCACCACCATCTTCATCAACATTTTCAACTCCGAAAACCTCCGAAAAGGACACTATTGAAATTTTTGACCGAATGGGGACATTTGTGAACGACGTTCACAATTACCCCACAATTTTAAAATCATGGGGTAATTGTGAATTGGTGATAAATTGTCCAATTTCTTTAGCAATTAATAAGGGACCCTCTCAGGGCTTAGACCACTTCTTTAAAAGTACTTTTAACCATTTCTTACCTTTTAAAACAAGAAAATGTATTTAAAAAAAAATTTTTTTGAGGATTGGTCGAAGTAAGATACATAAAATTTTGCAAGGGTTTTTTCAAAATAAAAAAAGATACTAATACTTGGAGAATTGTTATGAAATTTTAATAGCATATTAAGAAAGGACAGAAAAACATATTAAGAGTTGAAATTATTTTAGAAATTATAGGCGCCATTCACAATTGCTCCAATTCACAATTACCCCGGTCAACCCTAACTTGAATATAATACGGTAAGATAATTTAACAAATAAAATAAGTTCGTATAATTCATATTATTATTTAATATTTAGTTACTATGATCTATGAAGACTTTTATTTCATATTCGTCAAGTTTATCTACAATGAAATCACTAAAGAAAATTTTTTCCTATCTTTTTTTTGGTGGTAAAAGTGAAAAAAATTACAATAATCTTATGGGACTTAATACACATAAGTAAAATTGTCAGTTTAAAATAACGAAATTTCTTAGTACAAAACAAATACATTTTTTGCACAAGCCTACGAGTACTATTTTAATCTACAAAGAAAATCAATAAATACTTGAAGAAATTTAATGAAAACCGTCAATTTCCTTTTTCAAAATTTAATACATACATTGAATAGAAACGAACTTTTTCAATCTCTACTTAATTTTTATTTGAACAGGTGATTTTTTTTTTGCAAAATTGCTCTGCTTCGTAGGAAATGAAAATCTTTTCATTAAGAAAATTACTATCAAAATGAATTTATAGATTGGAAACTCTTCTAATATGATTGGAAATTCAATTATCGTACATCTTAAAATTTTTCTTAGAAAATATATAACCATTTATAATTTCAATAATAGAATGTTAAAATAAAAGATCAAACTTTCTTAAAATATTTCTTTTTTTTTTGCTTACCACAATAGCTTTTTAATTTTATTAAAATCCTTGATAGACATTTCATAAAAAACCAAAATAACAGAAAACCATTAAGAAAAATTTTATTAACTTTCTTCAATAAAACTTTTTAAAATAAGTAATTTACAATAATTAAATATATAGGTGAAAAAGAGAATTAATAAAATGCAGACACTGTCAGCACTAAAAATGAGATATGAATTGTCTCGATGAATACGAGCCAATAAAATAAAACATAAGAAAAATTATAACATCAATAAAATATACTTTCGTATACTATGTATCCAGTTACTTACTTTCTTTTTATAATTCAATTAAAATTTATATCTTAAAAGCAGAGATGAGAGAATAATAATATTTATTTGATCCTTGACTTTTTATCCGTTGAAAACTATACCATAAAATAAATTTGTTAAAGAAAAGAAAAAAATATTTTCGAGATTTTAATTAAGAAGCAAAGTTTTTTTTTCTAAGTCCGCCATTTTGTTATTTTTTGATAAAATTTCATAATTCTAGTTCCGACCAGAATGACATATCTATAGATTAAGACTAATTGAGAATTTTTGATTTCAGATATCCCCAAGAATCAAAATCACCCGGGCCATCAAGGTACGTTTTTTTTGAGGCGCCAACTTCAAGTGATAATAATAGTATTAAAACAAAATTTAATTTATTCAAAAAAAATTTTTTTTGTCACCTTAAGATGTAAATAAAAACATATTAAAAATTCAAAACTTTTCATTTGTTCTTTCTTAAAAAAGAATGCCCCTAAAAATAGGCGTGAAAAATAGAGAAAGTTACCATACTACTACCTTAAATTTATTCAAAAAACGTACGAAACGTACCGTGGTTTTAATTGTGTAAAAATGTATTATTACTCTTTTGCCAAGGTACCATCACAATGTGATCAGCCGAAAAATAGCCAATTTTCGTGATTTATTTTCAAAACAATACAAAATACAAAAATATTTTTTTGATTCATTTTTATTTATTTTTTATAATTATTATAATTTTTTGAAAAAAGTGTCTTTGAAAAAGGGCGAAAATCGGTGCCCACGATTGCGACCGCAGTTTTCATCCGAAAAAAAAAGATAAATAGATTATAAATTTGCAAGTAAGCCGCGATGTACCTATGGGAGCTTTTTTTTCTTTTGAAATCTTCCTATTTTTCCCCACGAAAAACTATAAAAAATTTTGTACTGTTTATTTAAACCGCCGCCACTTTCCAAATTTTAAGAAAAAAAAATATACGCCCATAGGTACCTACATAGCTGCTTACCTACAGATTTATAATCTAGTTGATTTTTTTATTCAGATGAAAACTACGGTCGCAATCGTGGGCACCGATTTTCGCCCTTTTTAAAGACACTTTCTTCAAAAAATTATAATAATTATAAAAAATACCCTTATCGCAGCATCCTGCATAACATAGCGAATTTCCGTTTATAAAAATTAGTTTTTCTCGGAAACTAGTTGACATAGAATAATAGTTTAAAGACCTTTTTTATGTAATTTTTTCTCCTCTTTTAAATGATGTAAAAAAATTTGGCAAAAATTTTTGAATAAGTGGAAATTTTGGCAAAAAACTAATTTTTTGCAAGAACAAAAACCATGTTCCTGGCATCCGACGTGTCTGGCTGAAGAACTCATCCAAGATTTTTGGACTTCCAACGTTGTCACCAAATTTCGTAAACCTAGAACATTTCGTTCGAGAGTTATCGTGCTGATACATATATACATACATACATACATACATACATATATATATATATATATATATATATATATATATATATATATATACAAATTTTAGTGAATATTATTTTCGGTTTCAAGGGACCTCAAAACAAATTTCTGCCATAGTCCCGGGCTCAAGTCGCGTCATGACACCTACTGTAATAGCTGAATTTCCAGAATTCTTTCTGGAAATTCGCTAATAAATAAAAATGAATAAAAAAAATATTTTTGTATATGTGTTAAATAGTGGTATTAATCTTTAAAAAAATTCAATCCCATTCCCCCATCCTATCCATCCGAAAAAAAAGTTTTACGAGATTCTTTGATCATATTTTTACTCATTATTAAATCAAAAAGATAAAATTTTTTCCAAGTTAATATTAGCAAAGGGTGTTATTTATGCAACAAGAAGTAAACTGGTGTGATGTAAAATATATTAATTAAAAATTCTTTTATTTACGCATAACAGTCTCCTCTTTTATAAAAAAAAAATACCTGATAAAATTAGGGTTGGGGCTGGGGGATGAAACCTCAATGATTTTATAACTTTAATTTTGGTATCATAATAAAGATCTTAAAGTGCCATTTACAAATATATGCAGTTTCTCTACCAAAGCTCTTATCATTTCCAAGATATTTAAGAAAATTGAAAAAAACTTAAATTTTCAGGGGTGAGTTTCACCCCCTTAAACCGCTTATGAGCACGAACGAAATATGGCTCATGATTAGTTTTAATGAGATCTACAATTCACCAAAGTTTCAAAAATTTTTGAGAGATACAGTTGGATACCTTTCCTTGTTAGACATGTAATTTTCGTTCTAATTGTCATATTATTTTAGTTTTGATATGTATGTGTTCAGAATTTTATCGCGCATCATTTAATGATAGTTGAAGTTATATTCGATGTAGCTCTTTAAAAAAGAGCAATACTGCCAATTTACACTTTTGCTCTATCTCTTACCGTTTTCGAGATATATAAAAAATTAAATTTTTACCCCAATTTCTGGAGGGCGATTTCACCCCCTCAAACCGTTTTTCCGCCGATAAAAAAAATACGTATCGCTTACTTTTTAGTGTTCTACAACATATCTAAGTTTCATCAAAATCGATAGGTCCGGCCTCGGGCCCTTTACTTGTGAGTTATTGAATTTAGCATATTATGGAATGATAACTATCATTCCATAATATATTAAATTCAATAACTCAGTATCAGCAAAATACACACTTGTACCACTTTTAAACTGAGCCCCTCATATATAAAAACTTTAAAATTACCATAATTATTCATATTATTGAAGATGGTTAAAAAATTACTCAACCAATGTTAATAAAATTTTTATGGGACCACCGGGAGAGCTTTGTCTACTAACCAAAAAAAGAATGGTGTAAATTGGCCCGTAAATGTGGGAGAAATCGGTGTACACACATAAAAAAAAAAAAAAAAAAAAAAAAAAAAAAAAAAAACGGGTTGAATTGAGAACCTCCTCGTTTTTGAAGTCGGTTAAAAATAACACTTTCTCTTAATTTGGATAAATAATCATTCGTTAGCTTTATAAGCGAAAAACCCACCAATTTTTATTACTACATCACAGACAAAAAAAAGTAATAATTTATTCAATAAACAAAAAACCTCATGAAATTCTCAATATTTAATTGACTGTAACGATTTTATTATCCATGAAGCCGTAAACTCATAAAATACACTCTTTTGCTTAGCTGTTCAAAAAATTTTTTATTTAGTGTGGACTTTTATTCAGCAATTATATTTCACTTAAAAATCATAAATGAGTATAAATCTATATACATAAAAATAAAAACTGACTGACTGACTGATTGACTGACTGATCGATCAACGCACAGCCCAAACCGCTGGGCCTAGAGACGTGAAATTTTGAACAGGGGTTTCTTGTATAACGTAGGTGAGCACTAAGGATTTTTGGAAATTCACACCCTAAGGGGGTAAAATAGGGGATGAAAATTTTCATAGAAATCTTTAATTTTTTGAGTTAGAAATATGGAAATTCGTTTTAGGTTACTGGTTTGAATACAGAAGTTCCAGTGCTTTTAAAAATTCATCCCTCAGGGCTTAGGGGTTGAAACAGGAGAAGAAACTTTAAATGAAAGTCTGTCACTTAGAAACGAGAAATTTTGCACAGGGATTCCTTATATAACGTAGGTGAGCACTAAGACGGGAGTTTTAGAAATTCACCCCCTAAAGGGGTAAAATAGGGGATGAAAATTTTCATCGAAATTTGTAATTTTTTGAGTAGTACAACGAAACCTTTTTTTATGCGGTTTTAAAAAAATGGTCATAAAAATGCATAATGTGAATCAAAATCAAGCGAAAGTAAGAAACTTAAACATTAATTATAATAACTTTCTTTGTTAAAAATTCTTTTTCGTAGCTTTTAAGCATTTAAACAGTACATTGCATAAGAATAAAAGTTATTGCATCATTTAATTTTTAACAGATGTATTTTTGACAATTTTCATAATATTATAAAAATGAAATAAAATGTTCCCACGTGTAAATTAATTTAGAAAAACAATAAATTTAGAAAAACAACTTTTCTGAACAAGATAAAGCATTAATTTTGTTTTGCGCGATTTTTTTTATGCAGTCACTATCGGGATCGGGAAAAAAGGTTCAACTGTATTTAAAGTCGTTAAAATAATTTAATGCTTTATATTATTATAATTTTTCAAACATATTAGGTTTTGTTGGAATATTTTGATATAAATGAGAATAGAATAGTATAAAAATAGTTATTTATAGTAGCGCTGAAAAGTTATGTTTATAACCATATTACTTTTAAATTTTTATTATCTATACCAAAAGTAGTAAGATTACAGCGGTTCTGTACCAAAAGTAGTAAGGTCATAGCTGTTCTGTACCAACAGTAGTAAGATCGCGGCAATTCTGTAGCAAAAGTAGTAAGATGAATTTGTGCAATGTAAAAGTATCAAAATGCAACAAATTTTTATATTGTTCTGCGAAATTTGTTTTAAGATCTCATAAGTTAACTTTACACTGGGCTCTGTTTTTTGTCAGGCCGGCTCTGACAGCGTATCTGTATCTGACAGTGATATCAGTCTGGCAATCAAGAATCCCACAAACGTTACTATCAGAATATGAAATACCTAAAATAATTATGTATTTTTATAAATTATATTGCTAATATTGCTATCTGTATTAATTAAGCTATCTAAATTAAAATATCAAAAATGCATAATACTCGTACAAATAAATTGTCGTTCAAAAACGTAGTAAGTGTATGTTTTTTTCTGTTCGTGTTATCTTTTTTCCAATAATTGAAACAAAAATGTAATTATCCTAATCGAAAAATCAAATCGAATATTTTTAGTCGAATTTTTCAACTGAAAAAATTAGACTTATACAGCCTATACGATAAGAACGGGAAGCGGCGAGAGTAGGGGCGCTATCCGTTTTCGGACCCATAGAACACGAGCGTCAAATTTTGGGCAAATTTTGGATCCGAACCAACTTTTAAGGGGGTGGTGGTGATGACCGAAAAATGTACGCCGTAAATTTACGTCCATCGAAATGAACTAATTCGAGAAACAAAAGATCGAGCAAAAATTATTATACACCAATTAATAGTTGATTGATTCTGTTTGCTTTTTTACAGTCCCGTAGCAATCAAAGGATTTTTATAGTTTTGTCATGTCTACTAGTTAAATTCGTAAATATCTGGATGAAATGAAAACTTCTCTTTAAATTTAATTGTTGTTGAGTTTGTCTTTTCTCTGCAAAAATTTTTCTTCTACTCAAAATTAGCATTGTTTGCATGTCACACGTAGACATATCTTTTACATGCCTAGACATTTTTGTGAAACGCTCCTTTCACATTATACGGTTTTTGCCGTACGGCCAAAAACCGTACGGTCGCATTTTTTCAATGGTGTGAAGAGGAGCATGGAACCTTTCACATTACACGCGTCACGGCCAAATGCCGTTGCCGTGCCGTGTAGCAGCCGTCTCTTGCCACTGGACTTGACGGTTGTCGTACGGCGTTTTTAACTCATGTCAGTAGTAGTGATGTCGAATAGTTAATCGATTAATCGGTTTAGTCGACTAATTTTGTTTACTTTTAGTCACTATTTAATCGACTATTTTGCTGCCGACTAAATGACTAAAATGACTAATATTTTTTTAAATGACTAAAGACGATTAATTTAATAATTTTTCTGCATTATTTATAACTCGAAAAAATGAAAACGAATCTTTTTTTATGATCTTTTACTTTCATGTGAATAATACATTGTAATATGTAATTTTTTTTCTTTTTTTTTTTTTTTTTAAAAATAATAATAATAGTCAATAATTTAATTTAAACATTGTTTTTGAAAGAGTTACAAAGGTTACCCTATTCATGTATTCGACTAAAAATTTAGTCGATTAATCGACTATTCTATGCTCGGTATTTTCGACTAATGACTAATTTTGTCGAAAAAACAACTTTAGTCGATTAATCGACTAATTGCATCTCGATTCGACATCACTAGTCAGTAGTGTATGTAATTAAATGGTTGCTTTCACATTAGATGGTTTTTTAACGTACGGCAGTAACATTATTTTGTTGAATTTCATGTTAATTATTAATTTGATTTGTGAAATGGATGAAACTAATGTTACATATGATAACCAGCATTTTAATAGATTGTAAGTAATTTCGAAATCGTGTGTTTTGACGAATCCTTAAGTTCGCCAAATAATTAATCAAAGGAGATGTAATTAATTAATCACATCCGAAAATAGTAGAAAAATTTATTTTCGTCATTCTTCAGGTTTTTAAAGAATATGTTAATAAATCATGCTAATTTATATTTTCTCTCATTTATAGAATTAACTTTAATCACACTTGTTACTTGTATGATGTTGCAAATCAAATGAAGATATTCAGTTTACCACGGCAAAGAACCGTACAATGTAAAAGCTACAATACCACGGCAAAAAGTCGTACGGTTTTTTACCGTACGGCGGAAACCGTATAATGTGAAAGGAGCGTAAAGCTAGTAAAAACTGTACATATAAGTACTTGTTTATTTATAAAATTCTCTGTTTTCCCCCTTCTTTCTGTTTACTTCATTGAAGTGTTTGTTTCTTTTAAGCACAAACAAGCACAGCATACTTTTCACTAACTAACTGTCTTAAGATTTGTTTATTTCAACAATTAGCGTTATACACGAAAATATATAAATACATACTGTCATGTTTATATTTTGCTTAAATATGTACCTACGTAAATAAACTTATAAATAAATTCTTTACTTTCGACAAAAACTGTAACAAAGATAAGTTCCATAAAACAACATAAAATTTTTAAGGACTTTTTCATTTTTTAGAAAAGAAACACAAGACGCAATATTTTTAAAAATGTTTATTTGATTTTACTGATCAATTCAGTTTAATTTACAAAGTAACTATATAAAATAATTGAATATAAATCGATTAAGTTGTAGAAAAATACCTTAAGGAAACTAATTCGTGTAATAAATAGGACATAACCTATCTTATATCGTAGTTGGTTTAATATTGAATTTTCAACAAAGAATTAAGTCCGTTAAGTGTGCACATGCGTAGTAATCAGGGGCATAAATAAGGATAGTAATAAATTCACAATTATAAAATTTTTTAGTTAATTTTTTTTTTAACGATCGTAAAGGCCAAGACTATGTGTACCAAGAGCAAGACCAAGACCAAGACTATAATTATGGCTGCAAGTGAGCAAGACCAAGACAAAAGCAAGAAAACAGCAAGACTCTTGCTAAACTATTTAAATACCGTAATTGCGGGTTACTTGAGCCCTGTGGTGTAACTTGAGCCCAAAACGGAAAAAGTATTATTTTCTGTTTTGTGCTTATATTAGTCAGTATTAGAAGTAAGTTAGATGTTTAGCTAATAGGTAACAGCAGTAGGTTTACGGTGTTTAAGTTTAGGTAGTTCTAAAAATTGACACTAGAGGTGAGGCAAGTGTTGTTTACTCTCTGTTTGAAATTGCTGTTTTGTTACGTTGCTAACTTTTGACTGCAAAAATAATTGTGGTAGTCTACAAAGGAAGGTAAATGTATAATTGTAATACTTTGTTCATTACTAAACTAAATTCAGATATGTTCATATGCCAACCATTTCGTTAATTTTTTAAATTAAGGTTTTAATAAATCAGTAAAATAACCTTAAAATTAAGGTAACTTGAGCCCATTATAACTTTAGTATAAAATGGTGCAAGACTATAGCAGAAATTCCCAAAAGTCCTAAACCGTTGGACAAGTTCGTTAAGCAGGCACGTCCGATGCCCAAAACATGTTATTTTTGGAAATTTTCATGAAAAAAATTAACTTTTTTCCAAAATTTCTCCTTATTCAAAAATTTTTACACTATTGGAACGAGGAGAAAAAATTACACAAAAAAGGTCTTTAAACTATTATTCTATGTCAACTAGTTTCCGAGGAAAACTAATTTTTGTAAACGGAAATTCGCTACGTTATGCAGGATGCTGCGATAAGAGTATTGAATAAGTAAAGTTCCTCATATGTTTGTACAATGTTTTAATTAGTAACCAACATCCTACATGGTCTCAAACTGTTTTCAAATGAAAATCACCTGGAAATTTAGGTTTGGGCTCAAGTAACCCGATCTTGAGGTTAACTTGAGCTCAAAATCTAAAAAGCTATAAAATTTATGAGCCATAAGAAAAAGATCCGTATTATATAATAAACTAACCGTAGTCATATATAGATTAATATACTGAATTTCCTATCCCAAATAAGTATAACAGTTACGCTCAATTTTTGAAATTATCAGATGATTTGCAAATCTGGGCTCAAGTAACCCGCAATTACGGTAGTTTGAAAGTATAATTAATACGTAAAGATAGTAAAAATTCTAATTTTAGAGGAAAAAAATTCGCTAATGAAAAAATGCAAGAAAGTGCAAGATTTTTTAGCAATAACAAGACCAAGATCAAGACTGCATCTGCAAGACGAAGACTCAAACTGCTCTAGCAAGACCAATTAGCAAGACCAATACCAAGACTCTTAATGCAAGAACAAGACCAAGACCAAGACTGCCAAGTCTTGGTCTTGGTCTTGCATTTGCTCATCACTAGCGGCACCTATCGAGTGCAAAGGGTTAATTATATTATGATAATATTTTGTAAAGAATTTATTGGTTTAACTTTAAGAGATAACAAAAAAACTATTTTTTATATTGGGGTGGGGGGGGGGGGTATGACTGGCAAGCGTAGTGTTAATAAACAGTATTACCAATTTATTTATTACATGAGTAAAGGGCCGCAAACTAATGTGGCCTAGGGTAGCCAAAATGTCTAATCCGGCTCTGGTAGTAATGCCACATTAAAATTTAAATCAAATTTAAATATTTAATGGAAAAATATATTTGTTTCTAGAAAAACACTTTAACAATGGAAATAAATGAACATTTCGATTTGCGAAACCATAAGTGGGTAATAAAATTGAACCTATCAAAATGGGAACATTAAGGAGAATTTCGGGTAAAACGCCAAAAAACAGAATCAAAGGGGCTGTTTTACGAAAAATTTTAGATGTTCAATTGGGTGTGCAACTGAGTATTTGAAAGACAAAAAAAATCTTCTAGAATTGTAAGAATAGCTTCATTGTAATTAATGCTTTTCGACAGGCCAAAATGAAGAAAACGCATGTGGCAAGGCTTTGTTTTTCTCTTTTTTCATTTATTCAATTTTTGTGGTAAGGTTTTTCCATTTTAATTTTCCAATTAAACAAGACTACACATAATTATTTTTTATTTTCTTCCATATATAAAGTAGGTATGATGTACATATACATTTTTGCAAAAAAGCAACGATTTTTAACAATATTCAATAAACTTCAACAGAAGCGCGCGACAAGTTAAAAAAATATATCAAAACTAAATCTTAAATAAAATTTGTGTACCTACTATGTAATTTTCACCCCCGGCCCCCTTCAGTATAACAAATTACAGGATATTTTCCACTCAAAATATTACGGTGGAAGCACTGGAAAACAAGCTGATAACATGGCCGGAACGCAATATTATAACACGGCAAGATTTTAGCGTTTGACCTAGTTTACTATATTATATCTTTGCATTCTGTAAAAAAAAATTCTAAACAATAAGCTGTAGGAAACACTTAAATTATTTTGAAAACAATGGATAGAATTTTATTTGTACACTGATATTATTTATACAGGAAACATTAAGGATTTGTACGATACAATTAACAGTATTGTTTGTAGTATTGTTGTATTGTGGTTTATAATTAGTACTGTGGTAATTTACATTTTATTCATGCAAGAGTAACAACGTAACGTAACATTTTATACAAATGTTTGGAAAGTTCATATTTTGGATGTATTTACGCGACTGGAAACAATTTAATTTTTTTTCTAAGGTCGTTATTATGTAGGAAGCGTACACGCGCGTGTAAAGGGTACATTTCCACTGCGTGCTATACGATGCGAGGCTTTGCTATGCGATGCAATGCTATGAAAATAAACATTCAATAACATATTTGAATGTGTACATTACGCGCTATGAACAGCGATGCGATGCTATGCTAGTAGCAGCTTTTATACACGGAGAGAAAAATCATATAATTTTTGTAGATAAAATTTCAGAAAAATTACCATGCTCTCTTATAATGGGTGCGCGATCGACGACCAAAATAAAAAATATGTGCTAGCATGGTAAAATTTAATGTGCTAACACAACTTTTATCACACTCTTATGCATATATGGTATAGTTTAATTCTTGTTGTCGTACTCTTTCATTTGCGCATCTGACCCGCAACCTTATGTTGCTTGGGCGGTACCTGTAAAAACTTCGAACCTGTAAGAACTTTATAATGCATACAAAAATGATCCGCCAACAATATATTCTAATACTAAAGATAGTGAAGTAACAAAATGATGAATTAAACGGTGACATCCCCGTCCTCTAACACAGTGTAATGAATACTGCTTGCTGCTTGTAAGACAGTCTAATGAATCAAGGTGCTTGGTCCGACCCGTCCGACCAAGTTGGTCGTCCACACCTATGGTTGGCTATGTGACTTGCTATGAGTGAGTTACATTTCAACAGCGTTCACAACACACACAACCTTCTTTCTCTTTTTTTCTTTCTACTATTAGCAGATAGCATTTCAAATATTATAATACAGCATGGTAATTTTTGTAAGAAAAACAATTAAAAAATATTTTTTGTCGGCAATGGAACTTTTTACTGTGCTGTTTTACAATTTTTATATTTTTACCTTACAAAATTGAATACGTTCGCCTTTTGCACGTCGATTGTAGTGCTGAGCACAGTAATTTTTATATGAATTTTCTCTCCGTGTACGCAACAATTCAAGCATGTTTGATTTTATCGTCAGTATTGTGCTATTTAGTCATCAGTGATGGGTGTGTAAAAACTTATTGAAGTCATTCGATGTCATTCGCCATTATGGGATCAACGGTCAAAACTATACAAAACAATAAAATAGAAAAGATGAAAAAATATATCGTCACCTACATAATCAAACCTCGTAACTCCATTTTGGGCCAAAATGACTTTTTGATCTTATTCGATACGTTAAATACACACGCATTGATGACCCAAAGCGCGTAACTCTTAACAAATAATCAAAAAATCGTGAAAAGCAAACCTCGTAACTCCACTATTAAAAATTTCGAAACGAGAATAACTCATATCTCCCTAGTTTGGCGCTATTCAAAAAAGATCATTAAATTTAACTTCAATATTTGTTACCAGAAAATTTTAAAAATATTTATAAATATAACAGTAGTTGTTGTAAATAGAAACTGATGTCTCATTCACACCGGACCGTTTAATATTTAGTGACCACTGATAAGTAGCAAGTAGAACGCATTATTATTAATTCTTGGACGGTCATTAGGAGTTAAGACGAAACGCCAAACTGATATTTTGACAACTAATACACATTATATGGACTTACTGACGCTGTACAGCATACTGTTTCAGTTGGTCAGGATTGACATGACGCTGATCAGTATCAATGACCGTTAAGGTGTTAATGGGAATTTACTGATACCTGCATACTTATTACTATGCGTCCTTGCTGCTTGCAACTAATTAAGTAATCACTAATCACTAAACACTAAAAGAGGTCCGGTGTGAATGAAACATCATCATATGTTTTGTTGAATGCGAAATAAAAGCAGTTAAAAACAGTGCAGAAGATCCACAAAAGCAAATTGTAAATAACATATTATCAAATTCAAGCGACATACCATAGACGCCGTACGCTTTCAAATACATTATATACACTCTTTGTGTGATTGGTGACCTGTACACGATTTGTAATACTGTCAGTATTTACTGACAAAAATAATGAATCTTTACTTTTATAATATTTATTCTATATGTGGATACTTTAATATTGTCACTACACAATCAGTAATACTGTCACTATTTCGAAATACTGACAGTATTATTGATCGTGTACAGGCTGCTTATAGACTGATCTAGGATAGATAACTTATTTACTGCTATGTTACTAGATGAGAGTGTGTTTCAGCCGAGTTTGCTTCGTATTGCTTTTTTGACAAAATAATACGTTTATAAATTATAAATAAGTACAATTTTTTTTTGATAAATAGTATAATAACAATAACAGATTGTACAAATGGGCAAATCTTGTACACGCTAAATTTATCAGACTCTTGGACAATGTTACCAGAGTGTAAAAATCCTACTGTTATTCCGAAAGATCTGAATAACTTGTCAAACTTATTTAAACAAAGACTTAATATCGTGAAGATAAAGTTTGATCTTTCACAAAGTCTGAAGAATTCTCTTCCAATAGATTATCACTATTTTTATGAAAATATTCCTTATGAATAATTATATTTATTTATTTACTCAAAAGATATTGAGACGCAAGGGCTATCTTATTTAAATAAAAAGTGTTACATCTGTTTCTAAAGTTTTAAAAACGTTAAAGTTAAATAATATATTTTTTTATATTCACTTGTAATTTAAATTACTGATTAAGTTAAGTAAAATTACAGCTTAATGTGCCTTATTATAAACTAATAAAAAAATAAATAAATTTTCGTTACTACTAAAATATTTTTTTTTTCGCAGCACAAACCTCGTAACTCCAATGGTTTTTTTTTTTTTGGTTTCTACAACGCAAACCTCGTAACTCCAATTTTTTGTTTTGATTTAACAGCACAAACCTCGTAACTCCATTTTTTTTAAAAAATGAGGTCCACCAATGAATTTTTACCAAAAATTTTATGCTAATATACAAGATAATGTACTTGTGTTGCTAATTCAATTGATAATTATTCGTTATCATTTAACTAAATTGTTATGAACAGTTTTTTCCTTCTCCTGAAAACTACTGACAAGGAGATGCACCCAGCGTGAAATTCAAAATTAATTGCAAACCAAAAAGTTCAAAATAAATTACAAAGAAAAACAACTTCTCTTGGTCAAATAGAATTGTAAAAATGTCACAATGAAAATGCAATTTGTCATAGACAATACGTAACTACAGTAATAAGATCTGCTATAAAAAATGACATCATTTTCAAATATCACTGCGTTTTTAATCATTTAAATGAAGGCTAAAAATTTATAATTTTCAAAATCGAATTTTTAAATAACTAAAGAATATTTTTATTTGTCAGTACTAAAATTTAATATATTTAAGGATAATACATAAAATTATTCAACATTTAAAACAAATTTTGAATACAATCAAGTACCGTATTCTCATGATCACTCGCTATGAAATACAATGCTAGACTGAGCAAGCAGTGTGAACACATCTTGAAACATAGCAAAAGTTAATAGCATAGCCTAGCATCGCATAGCAAAGCCTCACATCGTATAGCGCGCAGTGGAAATGTACACACAAGCGCGTGCACGCTCGTATATATTGTTACATTGAATTTATATTTAGTGGTTATGTAATCATTTTTTTACACGCGTTTACTCGCTCTTGCAATCTTCTATTTGGTCTTACACGCGCTTGTAGATTTTTGCACGAGCGTGCAAGCACGAGTAAATGTCTCTATTTTGTCAGATTTTAACATTTTTAGCGCTTTTCACAATAAATTACAACAGTAAATAAATAAGTTTTTAACAATAAATTGAATTGGAAATTAGAATTTGAGAGATTTTATTTATGAAAATTCGTATTTGAAAATATGAAAATTTTTTCTCAGTCAATATTTTTTGAATGGTAGCAGGATTTATATTCAAGGTGACCATTTTCTGGAAAGCAGGGAAAAATCAAGAAATTTAAGTGATTACCGAAATTCAGGGAATTTTTATTGAAATCAAGTAATTTTTCGTCCATAATATTATTTTCTAATGAAAATCTCATGCTAGGAGAGTGAAGTCGTCATCGTATTCCTTTTTTTTTTTACAGTAATGGAAAGTTTTATCCAAAATATTCAAAAACTTGAACCCTTTTAGAATTTTGGATGCCATCGATAGCCTCAATACTAATGGTTTGACTGCACTTCCGATTGTACCAAAAATGAAAAAAACTTGAATCTTTTATCATAAAAGCTTTTTACCTTTATATCTTCAGAATTGACGTCAAAAGAAATTCTAAACATCTCTAACTTTTACTTTTTCAATAATTTTACTATTTTCTACTATTTTAGAAAAATAATTTAAAATGGAAAAAAATTTTTGTTTACATCTACCAAAATGATTGATTAAAAAAGAAAATTAAAAATTTGAATTTCTTTCGAATTTTGAGTGACACCCTCGGTACTGATGATTTGAGTTAACTCCAGTTTTTTCGCAAATAAAACAAAAAATTTAGTTTCTAAGTTGGGAAAAATTTATAGAGGAAAGGGTAAAGTAAGAAAAACCGGAAAAGTCAGGCAAATTTGGTTCAGAGAAAAAGTTATCATTTTGATATTAAACAAGAAAAATATGTTACCGGTTTTGATAAGTCTGTTTATTAAACTCACTGCCAACTGAAATAAAGTTGCGAACTACCTGCGACGCTCGCTGTAACAAACAAAAGTGGTTCTATATAACAACTACACAGACGCTTACCCACTCGTGCACGTGCGTGTAAATAAACGAAGTAAATTAACACGCTCGTGTAAGCTTCCTTTATCACCACGACCAAACTATCTTTCCAAACACAGCCTTGAAATGTTTCTTAGATCAACGAATTAAAGTGTTTTGTTAAAAGAAAAATTCACTAATTGGATGTCTTAATTTCACTTGCTTATAATAAATTGTTATAGCAGAAAATGTTTATATTTCAAAGTTCAATATTTCGCAAATGAGACTAAAAAATAAAAAGTGTGTTGACTTCATTTTAAAAGATACTCTGATGATATCCCGCACTATAGGATATATGGAATTATTTCTAGAGTTGCTTACGATAAACGAAAATTTTGTGAATATTTCACCATTTCCGTTGATGATTTGGACTTGAATTTTTGGAAGACATTTTTTAATACTGAAATATACCTCAATGTAAATTTTAATTCTTATTAAGGGCAGGGTAAGGTATTAAAATACATTTTTTTTTGCATTTTTTTTAATTTTTTTAACTGAATGCATAATATCTCAAGAATTTTGTCTCAAAATTTCAAGTGGATTGGAGCAAAATTGACGAAGTTAAAAGCATTTTTGTTGTTACCTGGCAGATGTTTCGCTCTCTATATATATCTCTCTCTCAGTTATATTATAGAAATTTCAATGCAAGTACAAACGTGTTTATACTTGTACTGTATATTTTGTCAGTGTAGGGTATAAAATTTAGTTTAGCAGTAAGAATTCTATATCAGTTTTATACAAGAATTTTTAAGTGTTCAAAACTTTAAAGCGTTTTCCCCACAGCTCACGTTTTCAAAGTCGGTGCCCCTCATAACTTCAAAACTACAGCACCGATCCATTTGAAATTTTGAACACTATTTCTGTACATAATTTACGAGGTAGTTTTTTTCAAATTCGTTAATAATTTTTATTTTACGATAACAAATTAGCCAATTTGTTTCGCAAAAAATCGTATTTTTCCGTTCTAAGTGTTCCAAAAAAGTGAAAAATTGAAATTTCGAAAAACCTTCCCAGCGTTACCTGAGGAAAACTATTATCTAACGAATGAACTTTAATTTTTTTATTTCGGATGATCCAGCACCAAGTTATGAGGGACACCACAATTTACTTTTTTCCGAGACACGTTCGAATAATTGCTGCTATTACTGTACTTTTTAATATTTCTTCGTGAAAATTTTATACAGTATTCTTCGAATGTTATACTTTAATGTACCACTGGTTTTAATAAAGAGATTTTAACTGTGTTGTCACAAAAATGTAACAAAAACATGCCTTTTTTGTACGAATTAACCTTACCCTCTCCTTAATAGATTTGAGCAGTAATTTATGGTATTCCATATTTGTAAATAATAAACAAATATTTTACTTCGCAAAAATACCACTTTTATTTTGAAACTGTGACAATACTGTTTTGAACCGTCAGTTCACTTTCAAACACAATCTGTTGTCAAATCTGTTTGAAAATGAACTTGACGGTTCGAAACAATATTGTGATAGTTTCAAAATAAAAGTAGTATTTGTTTATTATTTATAAAATTTTATTTATTGGGGACAATTTTATCTACTGTAAATTGCTCTTTCCGCAGACACAATTTAGCCGAAATAATTTTAAATTTAGTTGAGTGCTTTCTAGTACTAGTATTTGTAATTATTTCAGACTTTTAGCGAATTTCCAGAATGGAATTCAGCTATTACAGCCACTGTCATGACGGGACTTGAGCTCGGGACTATGGCAGAAATTTGTTTCGAGGTCCCTGAAAAATCGAAAATAATATTCACTAAAATTTATATATATATATATATATATATATATATATATATATATATATATATATATATATATATATACATATATGTATATATACATATATGTATATATCGTGTCCGCACGATAACTCTCGAACGAAATGTCCTAGGTTTACGAAATTTGGTGAAAATGTTGGAAATGCCAAACTGTTGGACAAGTTTGTTAGCCAGACACGTCGGATGCCAGGAACACGCTCTTTGTTTTTGAAAAAAATTAGTTTTTTCCAAAATTTCCACTTAACAATTTTTGCGAAATTTTTTTTACACCATTTAAAAGAGGAGACAAAATTACATAAAAAAGATCTTTAAACTATTGTTCTATGTCAACTAGTTTCCGAGAAAAACTAATTTTTATAAACAGAAATTCGCTATGTTATGCAGGATGCTGCGACAGGGGTATTTTCAGATGTAGGGGGATTCGGCTCTTTGAATCTCAATCTATCGTAAACAGTGCTTAAAAATTAAAACTAATGAAAGGAACCTCAACTTCATTTTACGAGCTCTTTTTAACGATATCCCTACTTTCTAATACGGGAAAGTACCTTAAAAAATTATGTAAAAATTTTTTTTTCCTATAATGCTAAAGTTCATGTCCACGGCAGGGCCGTGGAGAGAAATAAAGGGCTCCAGAACCAACAAAAGTTTCGAAGACGAGTAAAAAAAAAAATCACTAACTTTTTTTCGGGACCCTAAATAATACATGCCATAATTAATTAGGTACTTACTTTTACTTACTCGACCAACAAAACGAGCTCCCTTTTCGAATTCGAGCCCCGGCTGCCTCTCCTTTCAACGGGCCTGTTCATAGATCCAAAACTGTAGCAATTATGAACTAAGATAATGAGATAGATATGACGAAATTAAAAGAGTTCTGGGGTTTTTTCTTCGGAACCTTAAAAAAAGGTTAAATGTTTTTTGAGAAATTAAAAAGCACTGCTACCAAGGCCTAATACCTGACTGACAATGCCAAATGCTATGTGGCTAAAACTGCAGACACACGCTAGAGCAGAAGCAGTTTGAACATTTTTCATTGCTTAGCTGATTTCATTGCCTCGATAGTGTGCCTCGGAATTAAAACTGTTTCTTTTCCACCTTGTTATATAAAATACTATTTTATATAACATATATAGGTATAACCCACAGAAGAAATACTATTATTAGACGGGTAGTAAACACCAGGAAAGTATACTGTTGCTTGCACGGCACGTATTGATTTTTTTCCTCGAATAGAGTAAAGCTCTGTTTGTGTAAATATACCCACTAAGGTAGATTTTAAACTTTAATTTTAATTTAACTCTTCATTGTGTTCGTTTGTTGTCTTCAAACTTTACTATAAGTGTATACTTTGTTTTGCTTTCATATTAATTTTTTTTGTTTGAAAAAGCTTTAATAACTGAAGCCTCTTGATGGTGAATGGAAGTGAATATTAACAAGAAAGAAAATCCTTAAATGTAACTTTATATTTTAAGTAAATTACTGAAATAATAATTTTATTGAAACTTAGCAGACAAAAAATGAGGTCACGAAAAACTCTGCTGAGGTGAATATGTAATTGTTTTCACACTATTTAATTAAAGCAGATATACCCAATAAAATTATAGAATCAGTACACATAGGGTTGCCAAATATTAAAACTGAAAAGCCGGACATTTGGATGAAAAAGCCGGACACTCTTAATTTTTTAGTCTTAGTATAACACGACTATTTTTTTAAAAGTAAAACAAGGCTTTTTTATCAATTACCATAAAATTTTCTTAAATTCTAATGAAACAACAATAAAATTGAGTGAATAAGTTTTCTTTATTATTAATCATTCAATGTTCATTACAATATTAATTTCAATAATTGCATGACAATAATAGTTAGCAGTAACTACTATTGCAATTAAACAAAATTAAACAAATCACTAATGAACTAAATAAACTTTAAATTAGTTGTAACATAAAATAATTAATATTTTTCACTAGCAGATGTCTGCTGTAAAAGCTCATTTTCTTTTAAAATTTAGTTGTAAAACTCTTTAGAATTCAAATTTTTAAAATTAAATTGTACAACCAAAATTTTGGCTATAGTATCGACATTTAATTTGTTGCGTTCTTTTGACCAATGTTGACCTACTGAAGAAAAAACTCTTTCAACATTTGCATTATGACCCAGAATGGGAAAAATAATATTGACAAATAGTAAGAAATTCTGAAAAGCTATCTGAATTACAAAAAAAAATAAATAAATAAATAAATAAATAAAAGGATTCATGAATCAAATCACGGGCGGGCAATGTCAAAAAGAAAGATAAATGGTCAAAATTTTAAAAGCCTAACAAAAGCCGGACAGGCCGGACACCGTCTAATTTGGCCGGACACGCAACCAAAAAGCCTGACTGTGTCCGGCTTTATCCGGACGTCTGGCAACCCTAAGTACACATATACCTACAAAATATTCAGTATTTATATATAGTGTTTTGAGTAGGGTTGCCAGAACATCTCTTTTAAAGAGAACATGTTCTCTTTTTTGATTCCGATCTTTCTTTTTCTTTTTTTATAGAAAATTGTTCACTTTTGTTCTCTTTTTTGAAATAAGAATTTTTAATAAATTTCCCTTAATATTCGAACTTAAAGCTGTAAGTTCTCTTATTATTTAGTGCTGTTAATAATGTTTGGTAATTTTATAGTTGGTCCCCTCTTCTTCAGCTTTTATTTAGACACTATGTTAAGGGGGCGGTAAAAACCACTGTCTATATTAGACTAAAGGAAGGAGGTTAAATTGTTGTTTATTTAAAAAAAATCTTTTTCAATTTTTTTTTTTATTAAGTTTGTATTAAGGTTTATTTTTCCTCATTGAGTGGTTTTGGTTTTATTAAAGATTCCTATGGCACGTCTTTGAAGTGCATGGTCAGATTCTTATCAAACTTATATGGGATTATCTCGGAGGAACATTCTTTCAAACAAAAAAAGCAAAAAGATTATCCAAATCAGTGCACATTTATCGGAGTTATGCCCAAAAAAAAAAAAAAAAAATATACATCAGAATCAGGAACCACTTCCTTTTTTAATACATTATTTTCTTCAAACAAAGTTCTGTTTGAAAATAAACAATAAATATTTGAAACAATTGTCACAAGTTTTTTTTGTTTTTTTTTTTTTTGTTTTTTATAAATGTGTAGTAGTATTTTGCAAAAGTAAAATATTTGCTTTATTATTTACAGATACAGAACACCGTAAACTAACGCTCAAACGTATTAACATTATTTCTAGATGTATAGTTGTACAATTTTTATGTATTTATTTTTTTGTATAAAAAAAATGTGTTTATTTCAATTAATTTCGTAAAGTTCTCTTTTTGTTCTCTTTTTTGATTTGAATTGTTCTCTTTATACATTCAAGATTTCTGGCAACCCTAGTTTTGAGTTCAATTCAAAAGGAAAGCAAACAAAAAAATTTTTACTTACTTTTTACCCGACTGCCACAGACGGAGGGTTACGTATGTATGTATGTCTGTTTCTTTAGCGCAGCCTGCAGCCCAAAAGGATTGATGAATTCGTCTAATCTCGAAAGTACTACAGGATATATAAAATTTCGTGGTAAATTTTTGCGATCGCTTTTTCCATTTAAAATCAAAAAGTTTCCCACTAAAGTTTGACATTTTGGTATAGCAAGAATAGAAAATTGACATCCCAAATTAGTAAAATTTAATCAAAGTTAACGTATCATGGATAACGTATGATAAAAAAAATTTAAAACGTAGATTAAACTCTATACATTCCGCCACTGCGTCGTCAATCAATCTCTGAATAAATGGAAACGGTAGAAAAAAAATTATTTTACACATCTGTGCAGTATTTTATATTTTTGACGTTACAAAATTGAGAAAAATTGGGATGATTGATGTGCTGGAAAAATTTATTGTACAGACAATCGCACTGGAATTGATCCATGACAAAGCACGGACGACAATGAAATTCCTAGAACTCGCAACAACACAATTACGTCATCTACCTACTTTCTATTGTGTGTTATATTTTTTGTGATTTACCGTTTGTATACTGTGCGTCTTAGATAACAAAATACAACTTCAAGATATCAGGATTCACACTCCTTTTTTCAATTTTATAAACTTTTGTATAGGTACTTTCTAATTTAACGTTTCAAAACGTTGATCGTCCATAAAATTGATTTTATTTTGAGATAAAGTGTATTTATTTGATGTAATTTGACTACGCGATTAATTAATATTTTGAAGATCAAAGAAGTATATTTTTGTACAAAAATAATAAGGCTCTCCATAGTTAAATAATTATGTATGTTGTAAACAGTGGCGTAGCGTGCCTTGGAGGGGCCCTGTATCAAAATTAGTTGGGGGGCCCAAACGAAGGGTAAAAATTTCTCACAAAAGGAACAAAAATGCTTGCATTAAATTAAAATAAATATTTATTGATTATAAGTTATCGTTTCCTCCTAGAAATTGACCTAGCCAAACAATTCAAATGAAATATACACTTTTCTTGCCATTTTTCGGCAAATTGATTTATTAAAACATCTATGGTTGAAGATGGTTTCAGTTTTTTAGCGAATTTCCATTCTGGAAATTCAGCTATTACAGTAGGTCTCATGACGCGACTTGAGCCCGGCACCATGGAAGAAATTTGTTTTGAGGTCCCTAGAACCCAAAAATAACATTCACTAAAATTTATATATATATGGGGGAAAATGCATTAAATTACAACAGCTAAAAAGCGGATAAATGATTTCAAACTTTGTATATTGCTAACAGAACTGATGAGAAAGGACTCAAACTACTTTATACCCGGAAAATTTCCCGTGGGAAATTTCATTCCTGTTGAAAAATATATTTTAAATGAAACAAAAAATGATGATAGACAAATATGACGATATACAGCGATAAACATATGTTATTTTTTATCCCGATAAAATATCTCATTCCCGAGGGAAAATGTATTTAAAACGAAACAATGAAATAACAACTGACTATTAAAAAAAAGCATGTTTGATTTCAAACTTTGCATATTGTTTAGAGACGATGAGAAAGGACACAGACTACTTTCTATCCCGGGAAAGTATCTAACTCCCGTGGAAAGTCTTATTCCCGTGGGAAAATATATATTTAAAACAGTATAAAAAAGAATTATTGATTTCATTTGAACTTGGAAATATTCAAATTTCACTTAAAGTGGTTTTACCCGAAGACGATTACGTTTAAAGCCCTAATATTGGTATATAAGACTTACTATCACATAGCGCACTTAATGCTACTATTAGTTTTTTTAATTTCTCATTTAGGCACTTTTACCACTCTTTACCGCGAAGGGTCCTTTAGTTACATATGTGTCTTTTATAATACTGGCCCTTAAACGCTAGTGTTAAAACATTATCAAAAGTGGTATCGATTATGTAGGTATGCGATTGTCTACCTATTTAGAAATTCAGTTCTGATTTTAGGTATCTGTTACAAAATTGTTACATCTTAATCGAATATACAATATATTTCTGGAAATATATTCCTAGTAGAGATGTCGATTTTAAATCGATTAATCGAAAATTGATTAATCGAAGCTTAAAAAATCGATTCTTTTTTCGATTTTTTCAATTTGAATCGATTCATGAATCGATTATTAAAAGTAAGAGATCGATAACCGATTTTTTTCAAAAATAATTTCATTTAGTTGTAATTTTGCAAAGAAACATGTGTTAAAATGAAACACCAAAAACGTTATTGTTAATAAATTGTTACTTTTTACTTGTTATTATCAACGAATCCCCCATGTGGCTCCATATAAATACATATATATATACGCACTATTTTGTCCAGTAAAAGACTATTAATACAAAGGAAAGTAAGACCACCTATGGGGCTAACGATCCCTTTCCTACAATAGCAGCTTATTTAGAAAACATTTGTTTAAAATTTTTGAATAGTAAACTTGGTTCATTCCGTGGTATTCGTCCTACATATTCAATTGCGTTATTTGCTATAATTATAATTGAAAAGTTAACTCATCGCCCTGACAAATATAATGTAAAGCGTTTTTACACGATATTTCCCATGTACTATCAATTAAGTCCCTTAACAAAAACTATCAGCTAATTTTATTAAACTTTTAAAATTTTATTAAGATTTTTTTTTTTTAATCGATTTTTTTTAATTTTGATTTAAATAGATTTTTTTTTTTTGGAGAATCGACATCTCTAATTCCTAGCCTCAAATAAGTTCATAACTCTCTTGCATTTTTAAGACCATCATATTAAAACTAAACAATAAATAGTTGAATACATTATTGAAAACATATATTTCATTGAAAATCCTCTTTATGGATTAAACTACACAGGCGCTATCTATTTCGCAACGTTCACTGTATCCTAAGGAACATAAAAGCTCTTAATCCCAATATAGAAACAACACATGTTTAAAACATATTCATACTAGAATTCACATGTTCAAAATACGTAACCATGGAGAATATACCTACATATCCATAGTTAGTTATATTTAGTTAGATAGGTCATTATTATTTATGGAATTCATCGATATACAAACCAACGTGTCTCATTTTTAACTCACCCAATAAAATCAATACATAATACAATACATATTTGTATTTAAACTTATTTAAGATGATGCTGGTTATATAAACGTATTGTGTATTTGAATAATAACTCACCAACAAATCACAACGAATCTGTTTGCAATTGAATCAGCTACCGAGAAATATAGCAGTAGTTACTTGTTGCACGATCCTATTAAATTTATGCCTTGTTAACTATTTGGTATCCTTTGTATCTTACTATGCTTGGTACGTTTAATTTTGTAAACGCTTTGCACAGTTTAAAATACATAATTACATAAAACAATATTTTGTTTTCTAGCTTTGTTCTTTCCCTCTTCTTCATCCCTTTATTAACAAAATATATAAATGCACACTGTACACGGAGAGAAAAATCATATAATTTTTGTAGGTAAAATTTCAGAAAAATTACCATGCTCTCTTATAATGCGTGCGCGATCGACGACCAAAATAAAAAATATGTGCTAGCATGGTAAAATTTAATGTGCTAACACAACTTTTATCACACTCTTATGCATATATGTTATAGTTTAATTCTTGTTGTCGTACTCTTTCATTTGCGCATCTGACCCGCAACCTTATGTTGCTTGGACGGTACCTGTAAAAACTTCGAACTTGTAAGAACTTTATGATGCATACAAAAATGATTGGCAACAATATATCGTAATACTAAAGATAGTGAAGTAACAAAATGATGAATTAAACGGTGACATCCCCGTCCTCTAACACAGTGTAATGAATACTGCTTGCTGCTTGTAAGACAGTCTAATGATCAAAGTGCTTGGTCCGACCCGTCCGACCAAGTTGGTCGTTCAAACCTATGATTAGCTATGTGACTTGCTATGAGTGAGGTACATTTCAACAGCATTCACAACAAACACAACCTTCTTTGCATTTTTTTCTTTCTACTATAAACAGATGGCATTTCAAATATTATAATACAGCATGGTAATTTTTGTAAGAAAAACAATTAAAAAAATTTTTTTTTGTCGGCAATGGAATTTTTTACTGTGCTGTTTTACAAATTTTACGGAGCTGATATTACGGAAACAATATTCTATCCTTTAAATTTTCTATGATTAATTATAATTTTTATATTTTTACCGTACAAAATTGAATATGTTCGCCTTTTACACGTCGATTGTAGTGCTAAGCACAGTAATTTTTATATGAATTTTCTCTCCGTGTAGTAACAACATGGTTCACTACTGATATTTTAAAAATACCATTGATCTGAAACGTCTTCTCAATGGTCACATGATTTTGACCCGGAACCGCTTGTTTCGCTATTGGATTACCTGCTTGATTTCGTTGTCGCGTTCCAAGCAGGCTTCTGTGCTGGACACCGTGAGGGCTCCCTCTACGATCTTGACTGCACACAATGTATGTTTCTGGCCTGGATCTAGTTTCGGCCATTACTATCACCTAGTGATGTGCTGAATCGATTATAAACAATCGATGAATCGATTATAGAGATAATCGATTGCAATCGATTATCATTTACAGAATCGATTATAATCGATTTTTAAGAAAAATCACAATAGACATTATTCCGTTTAATTCCTTCGGTTTTCAATCGTGGTTAGTTGGTAACCTTCCAGTCCAGAAAGGAAATTCCTCAAATTCTTTCTTACATTAATGAAAGAGACATATCTACAATTTTGTATTTTCATTATTAGATTCGTTATTTTAAATAGCAAATTAATTATTTTAAACGTTTACTTCAATTTAAAATATTCATGCATTCCCGCCACCTCGGTTCCCTCCGAGAATATTTTCAAAAGCTAAATTGTTGACTAATTTGAAAAGAAACCGACTGTTTCCAAAGCACCTTGATAAAATCATATTTTTAAATGTAAACTAGAATCTACTTGAAATTAAAACTCAGTGATGTTTATTTACGTTGAATTTAGTTGTAAGTCATTTAAGAAATATTGTTTTGTTCATAGAATCATAGATATTAAAGAGTAATCAATACTTCATCTTTTTTTGTTTAAACTGACATTTCATTTCAATTTCATTATCTAAAAAGTGAGAATAACATAAGATTATTTCTAGATTTAAACGTTGTTTAATTGTCGGTGTAATCGATTAAATCGATTACGATTATTAAGCATAATCGATTAATCGATTGGTAAAATAATCGAATCGGCACATCACTACTATCACCTGTCAGTAGTGGTGGTAAACTATGCCCACGTGACAAATATGACTTTCTCATTGGTTACCCAGTGAACATTTTTCGGTAAATTTTATGTCACAGTGACAGAACTGAAAGTCACGTGTTACATAAAATGTGAGTCACATATAACTCACAATTTGCCACTTATAAACGTAACAATGTGACGTAACATTGTTATGTTCTTGTTACGTTTCAGGAAAATATAACTTTGATGTTACCTTATAGATAAAAATACGCCTTACGCCTTCTTTTGCAAAAAGCAAATTCAAAATTTCCTTTTTGTTGTTTCTTATTAACATTACATACACATATTACCAACTTATTGTTCATATACATACACCTAAATTTTTTTTTGTTGACTGTTGCAGTATTCGATCCATTATTATCCAAGCTGAAGCATCATTTAAATTATCGACAGTCTTAACCACTAGACCAAACTCACTTATTTATTCTCATCGTTATATATTAATATATATCACAAAATAGTAAATAAAGCCCTACAAGAATTTTCATAAGAGTTTCATTTTTAAATTAATAACAAAATTAACTGTTTTAACGACGTATTAACGTTTTTTTAATGAAATACGGTCGTGGTCACAATCATGACTCTTTTGTTATGTTATTGTGACGTATCAGTATTAATAAAACATTTCACTTGTCACTTTTGTGAAATGTTTTGTTACCATATTAATTTTAAATGTATCAATTCGCGAGGAGTTATCAATATAAAAATTCCTGCAGTTAATACGTCACAAAAACATAACATAAGAGTACTGTTGTGACGTTTTGTTCAAAGTAACATTGTTAGGTCATCGGAACATAACAAAAGAGTCATGATTGTGACATTTCAATAAAGTAACGTTGATACGTCACAAAAACATAACATAAGAGTCAGTTCTGTGAGGTTTTATCAAAGTAACATTGTTAGGTTGCGAAGACATAAGAGTCACACTGTGATGTTTTATCAAAGCAACCTTGATACATCATCTAAACGTAACCTAGCAGTCACAAATGTGACATTTTATTACAGTCACAATGGCATGTAGCTGTTACGTAACATACAGGTAACAATTAGGTATATAACATAAAACTCTAATTTTATATAATTGTTGTTATTTCCTTGTTACATCACATTTACATTCTATGTTCACTGGGTTAACGGTCAAATATGGCAGAAAAACAAGCATAAATAGTAGCACAAAGAACTCAAGAGCAACGTCATTTGCCACCACGGTTGCCAGCAGAATTTCCAGCATATTAGATCGTTTCATAAAATTATTATCATTTAAACCAAATTCCCAAACTTATTGATATACCGTATTTTCCAGCGTGTAACGCGCACCTTGAACACCAAAAATATTGCCCAAATTTCGTGGTGCGCGTTATACGCCGGACATAACTGAGTTCTGTAAAAATTATGACATTTATTATCAAAGTTCGAGTACGCGTTGTACAGCAAACATACAAAAAAAAAAACTAAAAAATTATTCAAAATTTTGGGGTGCGCGTTATACGCTGGAATATACAATATATAATTCATAGACTTGAACACAAATTATTAGAGAAAAAAAACGTCAATAAATTTGTGAATTTGGTTTAAATGATAATTTTATGAAATTGTACTATCCCAAAAAACCTGTAATTTTATAATCTTGTATCGTGTAATGCGGGCATTAGATAACTAAATAATAAAGATCGTCTTGATTGCTGTAAAACTTATGAGAGAAAACCGCCTCTGATTGAATATATTCCATTATTTTAAAACTGAAATTATTAAAAATGCATTCAATGCCTCTCGAAAAAGCCTTTATTTTTAATGGCCATTAAAAAGAAAATCACAATTCAATTCGTAATCGTATTACAATAGAAAATATTATTAGATATAAAATAACGAGCACTGAATGAAATCATTGAAGACTGCATAACAAATTCAATTTAAAATGTATTTATTTATAGAAATAAATACATAAGAAAATAATATTTACTATACTTCCGTATATTTATAATAATTTAAAGATAGTAACAGATTTTTTTTTAAGAGTAGGGGTTGATGGGTCAAGACGAGAAACTTGATTCAGAAGGGATATCTACATTATTACACCATTTGAATGCACCAATCGCAAGCAAGTAAGTATGTTATCTAAAAAAAAAGTGGTTTTACATTTTTATTTTATTATTATTTTCATCAATTTTCTTCGTTTAACAAAGGTATTCAAAATAATGAAAAACTGGACGTGTATGAGATTGTGTTCAATAGAGAATGAAATGGACTTTTAAGAGATATTTTATTCTTTTCTCTATCTTTTAAGATTTTGGAACATTTCATTTCAATCTCAGACTGATATATGAGGGACAAAATGGACCATTAGCTTCAGACAATTGTTTTTTTTTTAAATAATATATTTTTTCAACTACTTGAATTGTAAGTTGGTGCTTATATAGCAAATAACTTGACGCGTAAACAACATTTACCATTCTGTTTTCTGGTTAGTATATTAACAAAAAATAGTAAGTCGTAAAAATTTAATAAAAAAAAAAAAAAATAGTACAAATAATTAATAAAAACTTGTTCTCTGTAAATCTGTTTTATTTATTATCAAAGTTTAACAACCCTGTTTTACCACATTTTCCCTTATATCTCTTTCACAGTTAACCAAGGGTGGGAAAACGTATGAAATGTGAAGCGGCCCCTATACGCTCAATAATATTGTGCAATCAACTTGTGTAATTTATTGAACTTCCCTCCAGACAGTTCAATAATTTGTAAAATAAATTTTTACAATAAATTGAATGTAGGAATTGTACATTAATCCAATTTTTGTTTAATTCTAAATTTTAAATGATAAAGACGTTGCGAAGCAGTAAATAATTAGTCCTGCAAATTAATAAGTCAAACTGGTTCAAATAATAGCCTTCAAATATGACATTAGAAAATAATTAACAAATCGAAACTTAAACAAATAAAAATTTCATAATAGCTTAGTTTATTCTTTTCTATTTTAAAAATACTCTCACAAAAATGAGAACATATTCTAATAGACACGCGCCTGAATTATTCAGAATAACATTATTACTATTATTATTATTAATGTTTTTCCGAGGAAGTTCGGCTTCCTTCGGAGACATACAAAATGTATTCCGCAATAATATCTTCAGAGCCTACAGACGTTACAATATTCATTCATTGCACAATATATTTCAAACTGTTTTTGATCAGCACAATATATTGTACAATTCATCAGTATAACCTACAGACGATCAATAATATTGTACAACCTCAGATTTTGTACAATATTATTGAGTGTGTAGGCGCCGCTTAAAAATAACTTTATAGGAAGACTATATCCCCTCAATCAAATTTAAATTTTCTCAAATAAGTGCATCTACTCAATAATATTGTAAATTATAAATATTTGATATAAATACCTATATAAAATTTTTTCATTGACAGCTTCAATACAGGAGATAATTTTAAACAAATAAAATTTAAATTTAGACACGGGGCAATTTTTGAATTTGTATATACTAAAATTTTTTATTAATTTATTTACATTATGCATTGCATGAATGTATAAAAGAAATAAATAAAATTTTTCATATTTATTATTTACTGTAAATTTCTTTTCAGTTTCCGTTAAAATTATTAAAAATTATTAAACAATTCCCAAAAGTTTATTATGTTACAATTTAAACAAAATATTTAAACTATTGCAAGGGTTTTTTTAGCCAGTTTTTCCTTGAAAAAATTCGACTTATACAGTCTATACGACAAGAACGGCGAGAGGCGAGAGTAGGGGCGCTATCCGTTTTCGGACCCGTAGAACACGAATATGTAGAAAAAAATTGTCTGATATATATATATATATATATATATATATATATATATATATATATATATTCCCGCTACCTATTAATATGTGTAGGGCCCCCTTATGGAAGTTAAGAGCTCAAATTTGGTAAATGGGGCTCTACTAGAAAAAAGACTACGGTCGAATGAGTCATATTTCTGAAAGGAATTTCGTCATTTCGATAGAAAAAATGAAAATTTTACACCCAAATTACCCATATTCAACCAGTTATCCTATTCCGGGCCATTTCTATAAAGATTGATTGTGAATTTTTTTTTAATTTGATGTTACAAAATTTACGGAAAATTTTCTACTGTGTGTACTGAAGCATTAAAAGTAATACATATATCAAAAATTCGTCAAATGCGTGTTTTTGACACGCGCTAAGTAATGTCATCTCAGTGAAAGTGTTAATTTATGATTTTTTGTTAACTCTATAGTTGTTAACTCTACAGCCCTTTTGCGTTTATTCAATATGGATGTACAACTCAATAATTATTCAGTCACACGACGATATTAATATATCTTCGATGACATAATAAACACAGTTAATATGACATACTAGTATACTATGTATTGTCCCAGCATATGTTCATTCTATGCATAATTATTATTAATGAAATAATGAAACTACATGGATGTATATTTTTGTTATTAAAATATGTAGATTTATTCAATGTGTTAATTGATTACATAAATCTGTTTAATAAATATCAGTCTTAAATGAAATAAACATTGAAAAAATCGTCAAATGCATGTTGGACACCCATCACGTTAGGATTCCTCAGTGGCTAAAGTTTTTACAGCTTTCAAAATAAAATAAAGAGCATTTAAGTACATTCTTACCATTGATCCAAAAGTAGATAGGGTTGACCGGGGTAATTGTGAATTGGGACAATTGTGAACGGCGCCTACAATTTCTAAAATAACATTAATATTGTTAAAAATCAACTGTTAATATGTTTTTCTGTCCTTTCTTAATATACTATTAAAATTTCATAACAATTCTCCAAGTATTAGTATCCTTTTATTTAGTTTGAAAAAACCCTTGCAAAATTTTGTGTATCTTACTTTGACCAATCCTCGAAAAAAAATTTTTTTAAAATACATTTTCTTTTTTTAAAAGGTAAGAAATGGTTAAAAGTACTTCTAAAGAAGTGGTCTAAACCCTGAGAGGGCTCCTTATTAACTGCTAAAGAAATTGGATAATTTATCACCAATTCACAATTACCCCATGATTTTAAAATTGTGGGGTAATTGTGAACGTCATTCACAGATGCCCCCATTCGGTCAAAAATTTCAGTAGTGTCCTTTTCAGAGTTGAAAATGTTGATGAAGGTGCTGGTGAGCTTATTGTACAAGTTTCCGTGGTACAAACAATACAAAAAACAAAAAACTAGTGTAAAGAGCGATGTTTTGTGTCTCAATCTACGAAATCATTGCTGTGCTCCCTTATCCAATAACAACTTACAAAAACCGAAAAATTACTTGTTTTCAATGTCTTTGTGAGTGTCCAAGGGCAGTAGGATTAATACAAAGCCATTTTTTTTTTATTTTTACCTCACCTCTGCCCTTGGAAAAATTTATAAGCAAATTATTTTTTTACTGAAAAAACTCATATTCTTGGCGGACGACAGGTCTATACGACACTTGAGAGGAAACCATTAATCAGATACGTATTCGACACTTATGCGCTAACATGACTGACCGCTTGAGAATTGTTATTGTTAAAAGCAAAAAAAATCAGAGTTAAGGCGCTACATGGCCTTTTTTTAGCAAAAAAAAAAAACTAATTTATTCCAAATTTTGGCAATTTGTTTCTATTAGTCAATGCTTGTGGCTTGTACTTGAACAAAAGGATTTAAAATATAATGAAATTTCAACTTTTGACAGTGTTTTAAACAAAAAATTTTGATTTTTGGTAAAAATTTTCGTGTTTTTTGTTGATTTTTTACTTGTAAAATGGGATGTAATGACCATCAACAGTAATTTTTCGTTCAAGTACAAGCCATAAGCATCTACTAATAGAAAAAATTTTGTTTTTTAAAAGCTTTTATTTAACTTGCTATGTTAGTATGTTGGTTTAGATCAAATCTTGGAATCAAAATTTAGACAGGTTCTAATTGAGCTAGAGTTTTCAAATTTTGCATACGTGCCTAACCTTGATGACAATGCAATATTGTATAATTAGTTTTTCCGTAATTCGCCCCAAACCAAAATTGTTGATTTTTAGTCCTATACAACTTTTTGACATTTAGAATTGTCAAATATTGTCCACTGATTTTACTTTGCAATTTTTTGTTTCCATAGTTATGTCTGATTAGGGTAAATTGACCGATTAAAATATAAGTAAAAGAATTACTTCTTTAATTTTTTTAAAAATTAATTGTAATCAGACTGAAAAGTAAAAAATAAATTAAAGTAGAAAAAATGTTTTTTTAAGAAATTAAAGCGTTTATTTAAAAATGGGCTAAAAAAAAATAAAATAACTTTTGAGTGAAGTTTGAAGCAATATGCAACATAATTTATAAAAGCTTGAGGCGTTTAATTAAGTTTGATAACTACTAAAAAGTAAAATAGCTAGACATATCGAAAACAGAAATAATTAATGATAACGCCTCAAGCTGTTATAAATTATGTTGCATATTGCTTCAAACTTCACTCAAAAGTTATTTTATTTTTTTTAGCCCATTTTTAAATAAAAGCTTTTTCTTAAAAAACATTTTTTCTACTTTAATTTATTTATTTTTGGTAAGAATTTTACGAGTTACTCTGCCTACGGCGAAAAATCAGCGATTTTCGAAAACTAGCTGCTAATGGTCTAATTATTTTTTTTCATAAAAATTTTTTTACAGTGTCTCAAAATAATATATAATAATATGCCAAAAGTTGAAATAAATTATATTTTCTTATAACTATTGTAAAACAAATCGAAAAAGTAATGTAATATAATGCCCGCTACTGTAACCATATAGTAACATATTGTAGACTTATTGTTGTACACAACGGTATCGATCCATCTAGAAATGAATAATTGAAAATGGAATAAAGAAGTCTTTGATTAAATCGCTAAGTCAGCGAAACGCTAAAGAATTGAAATCGAATGATCAATACGCGAGGCAAGGGGAATACCATAGCTTGCTTGGCTTGAGGCCCAGAGACGGGTCGATATAGATTCTTTCCATAATTAGATTCAGTATGGAGACGTAGTAAAGTACTTTTAAAAAATGTAAAGTCATTTTGTGTAGTGTGTTGTGTATCCTCCAGGAGAGAGGTAATATGTATTTCCTTCCCTAATATTTTTATCCACATATGCAACCCGATTTGGTATATTTTATTTAAAATTTGATTAATTAATATTTTACTGGTTTCCTTGGATATTTTTATGTAACTTACAGAAGTTCGCCAACCCCACCAAATCGGCTTGCATACATGGCAAATTAGATTATAAGTATTTTTACATTATTTTAACTTTTATTGATGAAACATTGTTTCTTTTATTGCAACTGTATTTAACGCAAAAATGGTAATAATTCTGTAATTCTATATTTAATCTTAGAATATATTTCTTTATTGTTAATCGTTAATTATTGAGTTATTCAATTTCCTACATTCACGTCTGGGTAGTTTTTCAGCCATTTAACTGCGTCCCGAAATAAACAATATTTTAATTCAAAATATATTTAATTAAATACGGCTATTGCTACCACTTTTTACAACCAACTATCAATACTTTACAATTATGGTGGCACCAGTGGTATCTTAAGGGAACCACCAAGCCGCCTCACAACCCCTTAATACAATATATTACAATTATGGTGGCCAGCGTTAGGGATTAGCGAAATTACTCCCATACCGCTGTTTAGAAACTGGTGTACGAATTCCAAAAAAAAAAAAAAATTTTCTTTTCAAAATTTTTTTTCATTGATATTTGTTTAAAGTACGCTCGAATCGGTTTTCAACATTAAAATTGTAATTTACTCATTTAATTTTGATTATTTGAATTTTATTTGAAAATTTTTTATATTCAAAATGACCACTCCCGAAATGCCTACTCTTGGTACGTCGTCTGTCGTAACCGCCCAATCAAAATTGGTAACCCCCGGTAATATTTTCAGTCAAAACGTGATTACGACACCCGTTGCGTCATCAAGCGAAACCACTCAGGCTCAAAGACCCGCACCCATGAATGCAACAGGTCCTATTTTAGTAGCATTACCAGAATTTTCGGGAAAACCAAATGAAAATGTGAAAGAATTTTTCGCAAAAATTAAACAAAGGATAATTTTAGAAAATTGGTCACAAGAACAAGCAGTCGCGGTTGTCCGTTATCAATTATCAGGGGACGCATATAAATTTGTGGAATCAGAACCGTCACTTAATGAACCGGATATTACTTTTCAAACGTTAAAAGATGCTTTACTAAAAAAATACACAAAAAAATTAACACCCAGACAGGAAATTGAATCACTAGCCCAGTGCTCCCAAAAAGTTAAGGAAAATGTTGACGATTTCGCAACTCGATTAAAAATCTTAGGAAATGCAGTTTTAACAGAAGATTTAAAACTTGTGGATAATGATTTAGGTAAACAGGCTATACGCACGAAACATGACAAAGATTTGATTTATTTCTTTTTACAAGGGCTAAAAGATGAAATTAAACAGATGATTGCATTCGAAATTAATAAAGAACCAAGTATTAGATTCGAAAGGGTTATAGAATTGGCAAAACAGGCCGAGGTTACAATTCAGTCATTAAAAGGATCACGAAATATGTACGACATTAATTCGGTTAATCATAGGGTTAAATGTTTCAATTGTAATAGGGAAGGTCATATTAAAAGAAACTGCCCAAATTTTGGTAATAACCGTCGTGAAAATTTTAATCGCCCTAATCGTCCAAATTTTTCTCGTCCTGAACAAACTAATTTTAAACGTAATAATTTTTCAAATGATAATGGTTTCAACAATAATTACCGCAGGTCACAAAATTTAAATGATAATTATTCTAAACCAGGTAATTGTAGTAGACAAAAAAATTTTCAACAGGGCCAGAAAAATTTTAACAGTCAATTTAAACAAGGTAACGGTCGTCAAAATCAAATTCGTAATACAAATCGCACCCAAACCCGATATTCACAAAAGCAAGGTGAACCTAGCAAACACACAAATTTTGAAACACGGGGTACTTTTTTAGATGTAGGAACCAGCACAGGAAAAGACACAAGCCGGTCGATACATACGATACATACCGATTCAGAAAAATAGCCTTGAAAAATGATTCAATTAAAACGCGTGCACATAATGATGTATTAAGAAATAGGCATACACATAATCAGAAAAAGTTTGATTATTTATTTAAACGTTCATTTAATAAAACTAATACTTCTTATCAGTTTCAAATACCAGCAATATTTAATGCGCAACATTGTAATAGAAATAATTTTAAAAAAACGAATACTTGTATCGTCGAATTAATTGTGAATAATTTTAAAGTAAATTTACTTATTGACTCTGGTTCTGGAATTACGATTTTGCGAAGAAATAGCATAAAACAGTTAGACTTAAAATTACGTAAATCAGAAGCTGTACTGCGAAGTGTATCTGGAAATTTAATTAATGTTTTAGGTTCCGCTAAATTAAACTTTTTCATTGATAATCAAAGTTGTCCTTTTGAATGTATTATAGTGGATGATCATGAAGTCGCTTTATCTGTAGATGGTATAATTGGCCGCGATATGTTACAATATTTTAATGCACGCATTTATTTTGATAAAAATATATTACAATTAGGGAATTCGCAAATACCGATTAAGACAGAATTTACAAATACAGAATATTTTAGGAATTATTATGTTGATAATAAGGAGTTAGACCAGTTAGTGTTAGATAAGTTAGAACAAATGCGTCAAAGGTTAGATGACTTAGATGAAAAAATTAAGAATATTGAGCAAAGGGTAATGTTATGTCCAAAAGCTACAGAAAGGGTAGCAAATCAGATAAATAATCGATCGGAAATTAGTGATGAAACAGAACATGTTCGTGATTCTAGGGACGCAACTGTACTTTTTAATGAATGTATGTTAAATAATAATAGTGTCATTGAACTTGGTAATGAAAAATCTAAAAATAGAACTAGTAGCAAGGTTAAATTAAATCGTGAATTTAATGGAAATTAGGGGAAGTGTGCGTCAACGAAAGCAATATAATAAGTTGTGTTAATCAAAAAGATACCATTTTAAATGGAAATGAAATTCGAAAAGTAAGAAAGGGAAAATAAAAAGGAAATATAGGAAATTCGGAAAAATAACCTTCAAGTAAAAATGTAACAGAAGTAGTAAATGAATTTAAATAATTTAATAAAGTAAAAAAGTGAGTTTAGAAATAGAATTTGATGTTAGGAATATCAGAGATTCTACTGTACCAAAAATTAAATAAGCAAACCGTTACTTGTTAAATGAGTCATCGCGTTAATCAATTTAAAACAGTTCTAATGTATTCATAATTTATAAAGGAGTATGCAAAATCTAAAAATATAATTTTTTCTTATCAAAGTTAGTCAAATAGTGTTGTCGAGCAATAATAATTATAAAAAAAAAATAAATGTAATTAAAATGAGAATATGATTATAGGATTTTAAAAGAAATATAAAGTAAGTCAGGTTATTATTAAAGCAAATAAAAGGAGTAATGCAATTGAAAAAAAAAAACTGAAAATAAAGGAAAATTTTGTTAGTCAAAAGAAATTATTAGGAAAAAGTAAATGGTTAATTAAATAGGTAAATGGTTAATTGGTCAAATGTTGTGAAGTAGTTAAGGTAAATGAATCCAACAAGACGAAATGTTAGGAAAAATATAAGTATTATTGAGTTAACCGCGAAATGGAAATGCTAGAAGAAAAAGAAAAGTTTAATTTTGAACTTGAACATAATTAGTAAGCTTACAACCCGATTAGATAGGACAATAGGTTCAGCAACGAAAAGGGAAAATTCCCATTTAGTTCTATCAGTGCCAGATAGTGACTAATGGTGGAATTGATCAAAAGAAGTGATAATTGGCACTTATCTAAGTATTTTGATAATTTCTGTGAAAGTACCGCGTTGTTATATAACAAATTGTGGATATTACGTCGGACTATAGATTCTGACAGTCTAACAATTGTTATCGAACTAGTCTTATTATCTATTGACGGTCTGTACATAGTGTGAACCTTATGTTAAAAGTTTCAAGGAATGTAAAGGTAAATGTAGTCAAATGAAGACACATAGTTAGGTAAAATTATGGAAATAGAATGTGCAGTAAAAGTAAATTTCTACGATGAAATAATTAAGAAAAAACAGAAATAAAGTGTTGAACGTAAGAAACGTCGAAAATGTAGGTATTGACAATGAAAGTCATTTAAGTTAAAGGAGGTAAATAAATGTTGTACGTGAAAAATGTGGAAATAAATGTGTTAAAGTCCAAGTATAGGGATAGAAAAAATCCCCGGAAAATGTTAGGATCAGGTAGAATCCTGTAAATGTTAAATGAAAAAATGTTAGGGTCAAGTAGAAACCCTGTAGATAATGAAATAAGGTAAAAATGTTTGGGTCAGTTGGAACCCTGGAAATGTTGAAATAAATGAGAATTAATGAAATAAGGTAAAAATGTTAGGGTCAGTTGGAACCCTGGAAATGTTTAAATAAACGAGAATTAATGAAATAAGGTAATAATGTTAGGGTCAGTAGGTAAGAACCCTGAATGTAGGAAAATGAAAATGAAAATATTAAAAGTAAAAATGTAATGCATAAACGTCGAACTAGTAGCTACGATGAATGAAGTTGATTAAGAAAGTTAGAGATTTTTCTAAAAAGTTGGAAAAAAACCATTTATCTAGAAAAAAATATAAGATCATGGAACTTACTTTAGTTAAAGAAATTTGTTTTTTTAGGTTTCGTTGAATTTGTTGAAATATTTAAATGTAAGGAACATTAAAGTATAAAAAAATGCATACTCTTCATGTAATGTAAAACATTGTATGATTACTACTACTTCTGAGTCATTCTGTATTAACGCATATTAACGGAATATCATCATTATACATTGTAATTGTGAATATGTAAAAAAAAAAATAAGTAAGAAAGTTGTTAACTTAGGAAATAATAATAATGATAAAGTAATAAATTAAATATGAAATATTTCGTACTCGTAGTTAAAAAGTAAAAATGTCTCTATTATGAAAATTAAAATTATTGGAATGAAAAATTTAAAAAAAAAATATGACCTATCAAATGAAGTATTTTACATTTGCTAAAAATCGTTTAAATTGTAATACGAAAAAAATGACTGAAATAAAATTTTGTAAAGTATCCAAAGTTGTAATTAAAAAAAAAAAAAAAGAAAAGAAAATTGTATCACCCTTTTTTTTTAAAATTATATGTTGTAAAATAAGTATAAGTACTAATGTTTTTCCTTTGTTTGAGGAAATATTGAACGGAATACGAGCCTTTTTGGAAGAAATTCAATACCATGGGTTCATGGATACTATTACATGTGGTCTGGCGCAAATTGGCAAAAGTAACTAATCAGCTAATGTCAAGGTCAATACTCAAGGGGAAATACATGATCCAGCTGTCCAATTTCAAGTGGATACGAATCACTCGTACAGTCACTTCCCACCACTGTGAAATGTAAGCCAACATCGCTGTCGCATCAAAGGGAACCTTCACTTATGCCGAATCAGTCAATTTCTCGGCAAAGTAAATTGTGGTTTCATCAAAAATGGTACTCATCATAACTGGCATAGTCACATATAGTCTCATGCCAAGGAGAAGCTCACGGAAATGGTTTTGGAACACGACTCAATGTTAGAGTCTAGTTTGTTCTTATTGGAGCAACCTTTATCGCTAGTATCACTGTCAAAGTAAATTGTCAGTGAAACTATCATCAAAAAGAAAAAAATGGATGCCCAAGAAATCGCCCTGCAAGTAGCAAATCGTTGTCCAAAAAACAAAATGCGTTCAGAAATGTCATCTTCGACAGTGTCATCATTACTGTTCACTGTAGTACCATGGTAGTAAAGTCAAAACACGAGTTGGAAACCTATAGTCATCGACTCCCCAATGGAAGTACGTCATGAACCACCCCCTTAGCAAACGCAAGTTATTCCCAAACCCGAAACGCCAAGAACAGACCCATGACCCAGATCAATTGAAGAGGCTCAATGAAGTGGAAAAAGTGAATTTTAAAGACTTAAATAATTGGACATTAAGTGTTATAGTTAAGATTTAAAAAAAATATATATATATAAAAAAAAAGTACATAAGCGTATCTATGAAAATAATGTAGTTTTGGAAATGTTAACGGTGTTCCATTTTGAAGAAAAAGAATTTATGAATTAAAATATTTTAATTGCAAACTATTTTGATTCTTTGAAGTATTTGACAATTTCTGACGAAAGTACGTATAAATACGCTTATGAATGAATTTGAATTATTTTAAGGATTTCAAAAAAAAGTATTAAATAATAGAGTAATTGAGTAGAGAAAAAAAAAATCATTTAAATAGGGTTCTTGATCATAATTCAAATTTAAGATTTTTACTTGAATAATCGATTTTTAATAGAAAGTAAACGTAAATTGAATTCTTAATGAAAGAATATTTAAACTTGATATTGAATACACGGATTTGACAATGATTTTCATTTATTTTACGGAACAAGGGAGTAGTTACCTTAATAAATAAATAAATAGTAATTTTGTTTAAGAATGTAACCGAAAGTATAAAGAATTACATTTGAGTATGATCTGGTTAAGGTATTACGTGAATGATTATATAATAAGATTAAAGGAAAGAAATTAGTAATCGTAATAGTGAAAAACAATTTAGTTTTTTAAAGTTGGAATAATTAGGCAGGGACTAATAATAATTTTTTTTAGAAAGAAATAAGAGTTATTTTTATTTGAAACAATTAGATGTATACTTTAATTATATGTATTGTATTGTATTATGCATAATAAAAGTGAAGTTTTTAGATTTGAATTGTCACAAATAATTAATAACAAACATTAAGGAGTAAAGAGAATTATCAAAAATTACGATTTGGATTTTTGAAAGAAATTATTCACTTTTGTTATGTCACGTATCTAATTAGGGATTTTAATTTTATTTTGAAAATTTTAGGTAATTTTAAAAAAAAATTTTTTGTATTGAGCATGTATTCATGTTTCTAATTGAAATTGAGATAGAATAAAAAGTTGATTTTTCTTTCCAAACAGGAACGAAAAATTAACTTTCATTTTAAGGGGGAGGAAGTGTAATATAATGCCCGCTACTGTAACCATATAGTAACATATTGTAGACTTATTGTTGTACACAACGGTATCGATCCATCTAGAAATGAATAATTGAAAATGGAATAAAGAAGTCTTTGATTAAATCGCTAAGTCAGCGAAACGCTAAAGAATTGAAATCGAATGATCAATACGCGAGGCAAGGGGAATACCATAGCTTGCTTGGCTTGAGGCCCAGAGACGGGTCGATATAGATTCTTTCCATAATTAGATTCAGTATGGAGACGTAGTAAAGTACTTTTAAAAAATGTAAAGTCATTTTGTGTAGTGTGTTGTGTATCCTCCAGGAGAGAGGTAATATGTATTTCCTTCCCTAATATTTTTATCCACATATGCAACCCGATTTGGTATATTTTATTTAAAATTTGATTAATTAATATTTTACTGGTTTCCTTGGATATTTTTATGTAACTTACAGAAGTTCGCCAACCCCACCAAATCGGCTTGCATACATGGCAAATTAGATTATAAGTATTTTTACATTATTTTAACTTTTATTGATGAAACATTGTTTCTTTTATTGCAACTGTATTTAACGCAAAAATGGTAATAATTCTGTAATTCTATATTTAATCTTAGAATATATTTCTTTATTGTTAATCGTTAATTATTGAGTTATTCAATTTCCTACATTCACGTCTGGGTAGTTTTTCAGCCATTTAACTGCGTCCCGAAATAAACAATATTTTAATTCAAAATATATTTAATTAAATACGGCTATTGCTACCACTTTTTACAACCAACTATCAATACTTTACAATTATGGTGGCACCAGTGGTATCTTAAGGGAACCACCAAGCCGCCTCACAACCCCTTAATACAATATATTACAGTAATGTTTTTTTTGCTAACAAAGACCCATGTAACTCCTTAATATAAAATATTCATTATTTGGTAATTATGTTTGAGCGCTTATTCTTAAAACCATGATTTTATCAAAACGGCGACGATATTTGCGCCCCGTGGTGAACACTTCGCGCCCTCCAGTTTGGAAACCCCTGATTTACACCATTAGAAAGAGGAGGAAAAATCACTTAAAAGGATGGAAAATCACAGAAAAACGGATTTTTATAAACGGAAATTCGCTATGTTATGCAGGATGCTGCGATAGGGGTATTATCTATATCTAATTTATCTTTTTATTATATATAAAAATATGTTTATTATATTAATTTATTTATTTGACCACCCCTCTTGACTACCTTATCCGCTACTGCCCCCATGGAAGGCTCCAGCGCCCACTGGGGGAGGGGGGGCAATATTACTCCCGTTGGGAATCTATGGTTTAACTCATCCATAACTGTTATAATAAAAAACATATAAACTCTGAAATTCAATACTTTGCAAACGAGACTTAAAAGAACCTCCACTTCATATTCCACATGATAGGGTACGTGGAATTATTACCGAAAGTTACTACCGAAAAACGAAAATTTGGATACCTCAACGCAAAATTTCATTTGCTTTAGCCGAAATAATTTTATGTTTTAAGCAAGTACTACTAATCATATTTTTTTCAGACCTTTTTGGATTAACAATTTAAAAATTACTGATGGAAGGACAAGCTATTCGCCACTTTGAAGCTCAGTACTTTGTGAATGGGGCATAAAAATGAAAACTGGTAAAAGAAACCTGAACTTCATTTTACGATCCGTTTCCAACGATATCTCGACATTCCAGTACGGGAAAGTACTTCAAGAAATTAAGGAACATGTACCTTCAGCGAGTACGTGGAAAATTTTATCAGAATTAGGGGGAGTAACACACGGACAGACAGAGAGATTTAACGAAACTATAATGGTTCCGAAAAATCATGGTCTTCGGAACCCTAAAAATACATATGTGTATATTCATTTTTTATATGGATTAGATTAAAGGGAAAAAAGTTGTACGTACATATTCAACAATTAGCAAGGTCAATTATTTAATAATTAATTACAGTAAAAATACAAAATACATTTATTTAAACATACAATTTTGTGAAATAGGAAAAAATTAATGTAATTCTAAGAATTATAATTAGTTTAAGTGACAGAATAAATGGATTATTTATATGGATTTTGGAATTATCAAGCTTTTATGAAAACAAAAAATTGGAAAAATTCGTTTAAAATTAGCACACAACCGATTTCATTCGTTTATATAAAATTCAAAAACAAAATCTTCCCGGTGCCTCCACCATAATTTATTTGATTTTAAGCATTTTAAGTGTTACGAAATTTTATATTTAGTGCTATTAACAGTTGCTTTTTACCATTTTCTTCGTAACATTAATATTGTGAAGTTAGACGAAAATATAAATTTGAAATTGAATTATTATTTCGTATACAAATTTGGCAGACATCCCAGCAGAAATGGAAAATTCACGACCAATTTACTGAAATTTGCGGCATCGAAAATTATTTTTTTACAAAATCCTTTAAAAAAGGAAAATAATACCTCTAGTAACACCAAGAATATTTCACTATTTTAAGCTAATAAAATTTTTAATTTTAAACCACCTAACTTTACCTTCTATTATTTAAAAAAGGAAAATAATACCTCTAATAACACCAAGAATATTTCACTATTTTAAGCTGATAAAATTTTTAATTTTAAACCACCTAACTTTACCTTCTACTATTTATTTTTAATTTCAACGAGTGTAATTTGAAAAAATCGCGGCTGCCAGTACCAGAAAAATTTATGTAATACTAGTGATTTGTTAGAAATGTCCCTATCATTTAAAATAATCATGATCCATAGAATTTTCTTTGACACAAAATGTGGTTTAATGAAGTTATCGTCAAAAGGGAATGTTAGATGGTTTAACGGTACTTGTAAAGAAAGGATATCGATAAGTTAAGAAAATTAACCACCATATGATGAAAAATTTAATTACACCTTTGACTCATTGTAAACTCCTGATAATAAAATTCGCATAGGTATACGTAAAAAGAGTAAGGCATATAATATAATTCAATTTTGATAATGCTTACTTGAGTCAAAAATGTATACTTTTTTTTTATATATATATTTATCATTATTTTAGTAAAATGCAGGATCCTAACTTAACGCTACAATAATTTAAAAGTAAAAGTTACTATCGTTTTCTTCACAAGAAAAATCAACAAATTGTGGTAAAAATGGCTTTTATTGGAAAAATTTTCGCTTTTTTTTTACTACTTCAAGTTTTTTTAGACATGAGAGCATTTTTTAGCATTTTAATTTTTGTATTTTTATATTTGTTGATGTCTAAAGAACAACATATAAAAAAATCACCAAGCTAAAAAAATACGCTAAAAAAAACTCAATATAAATAAAAAAGGGTACATTTTTCCAGAAGAAGCCATTTTGTTCACAATTTATCGATTTTTCTTGAGAAGGAAACGTAGTCACTTTTACTTTTAAATTGTTATGGGGTTAAGTTAGTGACCTACATTGTACTAAAATAATGAGATATATAAAAAAAAAAATATAGTAAAATTTTTTGTCATATTATGGGGTCAATTTTCTTAGCTTATCGATACCCCTCCTTTTTGCAGTGGTTCTTTTCATTTTTAATGAATTTTAAAAATAAGATTCAATAAAATTAAGCTGAACACTTACCAAACACTCTGTGCGCTCTCGTAAAATAAAATCTATTTTTAATTACTACTTATATTACATCACATAAATAAATATCTGAGATAAAAAGTTCGACAATATGGCAAATGTTAATGGAGTTGCGCTATTTCTTTTTAATAATCAATTTTAAATATACGATAAATAAAGAAAAAATAATTTTTCTGACCTAATTACAATTGTATACTTTAAACATTCATTGTTCACGTTTACTTAGTTATTAAGTTATTTGTATTGAGAAATAATTAAGAAAAACTTCAAAAACACCGAAAGCACCGAAATAATTAATTTTACAAGAAAAAAGTTTTTGTTTGAAGATAATATGTATATTTGCTTTTCAGCTACATAAATTAACAAGTGGATTTGATTAGTAACTTTATGCAAAAAATTTTAAAGTAAATTTAATGCAATTGCAGTTTTTACGTCATGATTCAAGGTTAGGTACTAATTGTAGCTACTATAAGAAGTCGCATTTCTTCTATGTATTTCTAAAGGACATTCAGGATGAAATTCACAATTTTGATGAACTTGATTGGTGTATAGAATAGCCAAAAATACCCCTGTCACAGCATCCTGCATAACATAGCGAATTTCCGTTTATAAACGTTAGTTTTTCTTGGAAACTAGTTGTCATAAAATAATAGTTTAAAGACCTTTTTCATGTGCTTTTTTCTCCTCTTTCCAATGGTATAAAAAAATTTCACAAAAAGTTTTGAATAAGGGGAAATTTTGGCAAAAAACTATTTTTTTCACAAAAATTGCCAAAAATACCATGTTCCGGGCATCGTACGTGTCTGGTTAACGAACTCGTCCAATGGTCTGGGACTTTCAATATTTTCACGAAATTTCATAAACGTAAGACATTTTGTTCGAGAGTTATCGCGCGGACACATACATATATATACATATATATATATATATATATATATATATATATATATATATATATATATATATATATATATATATATATATATATATATATATAAATTTTAGTGAATATTATTTTAGGTTTCTAGGGACCTCAAAACAAATTTCTGCCATAGGTTCAGGCTCAGGGCGGGTCATGACAGTGGCTGTAATAGCTGAACTCCATTCTGGAAATTCGCTAATAAGAAGCCCGTAATTTTTTTCTTATCGACCATCTTCCACTTTTAAGGGGTGAAGCCCCTAAACTTGGGATTCACTTCATACTTTTAAAAAAAATACAGAAGGTACTTACAATTAATAATAGTAGTTATAATTATATTCTGTATTTTTTTTTTTTTTTTTATGTTTACGTTTTCCATAATTATAATTATTATTATTAATTATAATATTTTCTATATCTTTTTATTTTTGCATTTTCTTCAAATGTAAGAAATTTAAATTAAAAATTTAGCCATCATTTTTTATTACTTTAAAAATAATTGTCATTTTTGTTAATAACTTAAATATACTAAGGTAAAATATATAATAGTATATTGTGCAATAAGTGCGGGAAATTGTCGATTGCCCACGAAAGCGAAGTTGTGAGTGCGCTCATTCGCTTGAGTGGGCAATCGATAATCCCGCACGAGTTGCACATACTATTTTTTATTACGAATTTCACATACTTTGTTTCTATTATTATCACTATTTTTGACATTTTTATTACTTTTTAAAATAATATTTTTGAGTGTTCGTCTTTTTTTCTGAATTAAATATTGTATAAATTACTTTGTTGGTGGTTTCTATAGAAATAATTATGAAATATTTATTAAATGAAAAATCAAGAGGCGGCTTTGCGTGTTTTGATTAAATTTTGCGTGTTTTATTGTCAATTTTCGGATGGAAAGTAAACTTTCCGCACGCAAAAAAGTATCTGGGAAGTATACAGTGGACAAACAGCTATTTTGCGTACAGGAATGTGTGCGCCAAGTTCGTACTTCTCCCGCATGAGTAATAAAAAATATTTTTTAGTTTTCTTATATTTAATTAAATCGTATTTTAATACTTAATACTTTTATAAATTTTCATTTTGCTCAAATAGTTGTAAATCAGGAATTCCCAAAGTGATACCAACGGATTAAATATGGCCTGTGAACTCCAAAAATGCGACCCACGATACAAGATCAATTACAATCTCAAATTCGTCAAATTTATTTACTTACAATTTTCTTTAAAAAAAAAAAAAAAAATTATTTTTCCTTTTTTCCGTTGAAAAATATCAAATTTATTATTGACATAGATTTTATACATCAGTGGTGTTCAATCTTTTTTAGTGCAAGTTACTTTTCCGTTATGGTTCATTTCACTTAAATTTAACTATGCTTCATCACTTTGAATTTAAATAATTTTCATTTTCTTGATTTTATCTCTTTCATTATTGCATTTACGTAAATTTTAAATTTGCAGTTTGTTTTTAGAAAAGAATAGAAGATTGATTTGTTTCGAATATAAGAATTATTTAGTTTTTTAACGATAGCACATGATCAATTGTATTTGAAATGAGGTATATAATTTATTCAATGATCTACTCTAACATAAATCAGGTTCTTAGGTTCTTAGATCAAAAATAACCAAATTCGTTCAGGGAGTGTTATTTAATTTCCGCATGTGATTTTTCTGTTGTTTTCAAAATTCTAATTTAATTAAAAATGGATAAAAAACAATATCAAAAACTTATGAGCAGCTTCAAATTTCATGCTTCTAGCATCAAAATTTCGGATACATGATGACGTCTTCATGTTCAATTTTTTCTTTTCTTAAATTAATAGCTACAAAAAGGATATTAATCAGATCTATTAGTGAAATCTGAGTAATCATAGTGTCAAATTTTCATTTCTCCTGTAAAAATTACAAAGATTTACAAAGTAAATCTTCTAAATGTTGAATTTCTGATACTGAAGATCCTCGAAACTCCAAATGTGAATCGACTAAAAATCTTTTTTAATCTACTAAAATTTGTACGCAGGCGCACAATGTAAATTTATTTACATAGATAAAACCTCGGCCAAGCAAAAGTAAACAGGAAAATTTTTATCAAAACAGAATAATTTATAAAAAGATATACTTATAAAAATTTTATCAATTTAACACATTTAACAAAGTTTTGAAAACGCTAACAAATTAATCCGCCCAAAATCAACTGATGTGTATGAAATCCCGATAATCCCTCTCAATTTTCTGCCTAAAAATATTTATTTTTTCAAAATGTACATTACTACAATTGCTCAAGAAGCACTCATAAATAATTTAAGAAACTCCAAAATTGAGAATAAATAAAAAATTACTTCAAAACAAAACAAAAAAAAGTTTTATTTTATAAATTATAAATCAGTTACAGAATAATACCGACCGACATTTGGTATTATTTAAACCGGTACCTGGTACCGGTTGCGTTCCAAGGTCGATGATCGGAGCTAAAAACAAAAACACAACAAAAGCAAAACAATGTTTCCTGATAATTAAAACTGTAGATTCAATTTCTTGCAGATTCCCTTAAAAAATTTTTTCAAAAAAACAAAATATTTATAATTTTAAGATCTACAAAATTCAAAAAAAAAAAAAAAAAAATCAAATAGTATACAAAAAAAATTATATACTTAAAAATTAAAGTTCATCAACTTACCGCGCAAATAAACAATGTCGATTCTGAATTGCTGAGAGACGCGAAGCGACACAGAAAAATGCTATAAAGAAATTTTACGACACCACTATATTACATGTAAGTAACGACACTCGCTACCGTTAAATATTGAACCATGCGGCACTAACGTTTAAAACAGACTGTCAATGTGTAATGATACATTTGAGAAAATGCTGTATTTTCATTCGGGAAAGTCAACGTACACAGCGTACACGGCGTACACGGTACACACGTTACAAGACTGCTCTTTGTTTAATACCGTACAACCACCCAACTTTACCATACCACACTTAATGTTAAGAAAATTAAAATTTCACAGCTCATAATATCTATAGTATTTTTTTTAGTGACAGAAGTATTTCTAACAAACTGCGGGTGTTATATAAATTTTTCTGATCTTGGCACGCGGCATTTCTTTAAATCACTAACTTTTTTGTTTCCAACTAGTGTTAAGGGGGAAGTTCACGCCAGAAACGGCTAATAAACAAATTTTTTTCGAATCTGGTTTTTTGTTTTTATTTTGTTCTGTGGTTCTTTACAAATACGATGATTGATATATAAAACATGGCCAAAAAAAAATTTTTTTCAAGTAGAAAAATATTTATTTGTGAGTCGCTGGACAGCCAAGTTGCTACTCCTTTGCAGACAACGCTTGCCCCCCACCCCCGTCACGATTTGATCAGTAATATAACTATTTGAAGATGAAGATTCTTCAGGATGAAGAAAAGAAAAAGGAATAAGAGGGGACAATGTATGGGGCTGGAGAGTTTTAATAGACAGTAAGTAAACCGCTCCTTCTGTTATTATTTTTGTTTTTTACCGTTTCCCAAAAGTTGTGTTTTTCCCGACAAGGAAAACCATATCTCAAGTTCTAGAAAAGATAGAGACTTAATTTTTCTTTTATTTTGTTCATAAATATATTGCCCATAAAGTGGAGTATGCTTTTTCCATTTAAACAATTGTAACTATTTTTAAAAATTTTTTTTTAATAAAAAATTGTTTTTTTATAATTTTTAGAAGTTTAAGATTACAATTTTATAGTTAATTTTTAAAATTACCTGAAACCCATACTCAGCTTTATGGACAGGTCCTTTAGGAATAAAATAATGTAAAAATATTTAAAAAATATTCATTACTTTTTGAGATATGGCGTTCCTTGTAAACGCTTAAAAACTTGTGAAAAAAGGCTCCCTCCCCCCACAGGGAAGAGTAATAAGTGTTTCAAAAACAAAATTTTCTATTTGAAACCTCCTTAATTTGAAAAAAAAATTTCAACAAGCAAAATAATCATAAATAAAAAAGTTGCTTTTTTATTTGAACTCCCCCCTTAATTGATATTTCAAAAACCACAAAACTAGAAAGACAATTTTATTATAAATATTTCGAAATAATTTTCACATTTACTTATTCGCGCATTATCAAATAATTCGTTTACGTAATAGTTACTATATATCACGATCAGGCTCGTATACAGGGGGGAGAGGGGTCTCAAAGGTACCGAGAATTAAAAGTATACACTAGATATCATTTAATTTTGAATACGTTAGTAGAATTACTATAATTTTAATGATTTTATTGAGTCGATTTTTTTTTTTTGGCCATGAAGTGAATTTATGGGAGACATCGTTAATTTCTTGTGTGTGTGACCCCACCAACAAAATTTTTGGGTTAAGAAATTTTTTTTCTTTCTCGTCAACTTTACTTCTGAAGGAAAAAAGTCCAATATTTTTTTGGCTCTTTCATTTCCCGTATGCCCTCCCCTTCCAAGAAGCTTGGCTGTATACTTCCTTGTATCACGTAAAGATAGAGTCCTTTAACAACTAGTAATATTGCCAATGATAAAAGATTGCATTTTAATCAAAATATGTACCAACTGGACCAAATGTTAAAAATTTCCAATCTACTACGTTTCATTATTAGATATTATTTGAAACTAAGAACAAAGTGTGAAAACAGTGATAGGTAAAACCAGGGTTGGGAACTATTTAAAATAATTTCATTTTAAATATGTATTTAAAATACAAATGGCATTTTGCATTTTCTATTTTAAATAAATTCGGTCAAACCATTTTCAATTTTGTATTTAAAATGGAAATTTGAATCCATTTTGTATTTAAAATGAAAATGCATGGACACTCAAATTTATGTGTATATGTATGACACTTATGACTCATATTAATCATAGAACTCGAGTTGAACGCAGTCTAACAAATTGTGTTAAATGTAAGTCGATTCAATTGACTCAAGCTTTTTATAATCCGAGTTTCAATGTCACTTGAGTTAAATTTTTTACTAGAGCTACAGTTCTGTCAAGTCAAACTTTTCTGACTCAAGTTCTATATTATTATTTTAGACACGATGATAAAAAATGTTTTGGTATTTCGAGTAGATGATTTTCATAATTTAGAAGTCGCAGTTGTAGCGTAGTCAAGGTTTGATCATGTTAAGGCTGAATTAAATTTTACAATATTTTTGAGTAACAATATTTCAAGAGTTAAATTTCGTTTTCATATCATGCAAACTTTATAAAATTTTCCCAAAAGACTGCCCTTATATAATTTCAATACGTTTGACATTTTCTTAACTTTTTTTTATTAATATAAAAAACGATAGAAGATTTATATAGTATAGGTAAAAAAGTAAAAAAACAATTTTTGTATTTTTGTACAAACAAACATTTTGTATTTTATAATCCATTTTAAATAGCTATTTTCCATTTTCTATTTTAAATATGTTCAGCAAAACCATTTTCCATTTTGTATTTTAAATGCACTTTTGGAAACCATTTTCCATTTTTTATTTTAAATGGTTTCTATGAACCATTTTTCCCAGCCCTGGGTAAAACGTACAATTCGTTAACATCTTAACCTATTTTTTTTTTTGTATGGTATAGCTGTCTACATTTACGGTCCAAAACAAAATTCGTACATCTGTTGCGTAAGTTACAGTTAAATAATATACTAAATACTAACGCTCCAATGTGCGCATGGTCGTAAATTGTATATAATAAATAGGTACATAAAAAATTTACTTTATAATAATTAATTATTAATGATCGGTTATTACTAGCAGAGAGATATTTATATTTTATATTTGTTTAGATAATTAAAACGTATATTTTACATTATTTGAGCTTCATCTCAATATAAAAGTTTTTCACCTCATTTATTTAGGTAACTTTTATTGATTTTCTGTTTATATTTAATTATATTATGTATAATATAAATATACATAATAGGCTGAATAAATCGGGCAAAGTATTTTGGACATCAGAACTTTTTATTCTATTCAAGGAATAAATGTAAAAAATGTATGCCTGATATATGCCTGACTACCAACAGCTGTGCACATAGCTTCCTTGTCCTCGTAACATGCCTACATGTATAAATCAGTAAAATTTATAAACATGAAGAACTCAACTACCCTCCAAATTTGGAACGAAACTGGGCAAATAGTAAGTAAGATATTAGCGTTTAATGAATTTCACGTTTGCGCATACGTTGATTACGATGAACCGTCTAAAGACCAACATGGGACGAACAGATACATGAAGCTTAAAACGCAAAAGGAAACTTTCGACCAATTCGTATCGGCGTAAGCGGAAGCGGCTTACGCTCATTTGTAAGCAATATGCGCTTGAAAACAAGCACATTTGGCTTGTTATTGATATGTGTGTATTAGGAATGCTATGGATATCCGTAACCGTAACCGAAACTACCGGATATCCGAAATAATTAGATATCCGAAACCGCAACCGTATCCGAAAATAAAAGTTTCGAATTTGTTTCGGATAATAACAGATAACTGCCATTAGAAAACTGAGGTTAAATCAAAGCAAATTTTTGCTACATATATTTTCCTTGATAGATTTCCGTTGATTTGTGTTTGGCGTTCACTTTTTGGGGTAAAATTCTCCCCTCTTTTCTAAAAAAAAAAAAATGTTCACTGAATGCAATTATCCGTAACCGGAACCGTATCCGAAACATTATCCGTTATTATTACATATCCGTAACCAAAACAAAAAAAAAAAATGTTTTTAAATATCCGTATCCGTATCCGTATCCGAAATTTCATATCCGTAACATCCCTAGTATGTATATTCCAGTCTCACTTTCCATGTTCTAGTGAGAAGGGTGAGAAGCATACATAGTTTATAGTCAACTATTAGCGTTGGCTATATACTTGTCACCCTTCTCACTAGAACATGGTAAGTGAAACAGGAATATACATACATCATATCAATAGCAAGCCAAATGTGCTTGTTTTCAAGTGCATACTGCTTACAAATGAGCGCAAGCCACTTCCGCTTACGCCGATACAAATTGGCCCAGAAATTCAATAATTCTGAAATTTTTAGGTCTTTTTTACACATTTGAAGCGTTTACAAACCATCATAAACATATATTTGGAATCACGTAAAGTAATCGCTCCACTAAACAAATCGCCAACTGGTGAGCATTCTCAAGTCTATTGAGCCCCTCTACACTCTCGATCGAGTAAATCGAAGTTCCTCGTCGAAGCACTCGCTAAAGTTGGCTGAGGCCTGAATAGCATTACGACACCAACCACGAAGAACCACAAAGTGACCTTCTACACTCTCGTACTCGGTTGACTTGGTAGAGCAAGTATATAATTTTTGTCTAGATTAAGAAAAACGGATTTCTTTTTAATTTTAATAATACTAGAGCATAAACTTAAAAAAAATAACGCACCATCTACTGACGCTTATCTGTACTAATAATAGTGTTCTGATCACTATACTATATCTCTATCAATAGATCAATCCCAGAGTACAGAGACAACATATCTATCTCTATACTACTGAAACCAGTGTAACCAGTAAGGAATAGAAAATATGTTATATACGTGCACTGGGTTTACTTTGTATTTGTGCGGTAAACTGTCTTTGTGGGAGTGATGGCCGGAGGTGGTGGTGGCCGTGCTTCGAGTACATATGCATGATACCACAACGCGTATCGTTGATACCACAGTCTCATCATAACTGCTATTAAAATCTTTCCGGCGCCTATAGTTTCCCGGAAAATCAAAAAAATTCATTTGAGCAGCATATAAAGACAAAAATTGAAAATATCTAAAACTGAACCAACGGCGCTAATTAGATAATGCTTATATAGGAATTACGCGCTATTTTCGCGCTCATCATAACTGCTATTAAAATCTTTCCAGCGCCTATAGTTTCCCGGAAAATCAACAAAATTCATTTGAGCAGCATATAAAGACAAAAATTGAAAATATCTAAAACTGAACCAACGGCGCTAATTAGATAAAGCTTATATAGGAATTACGCGCTATTTTCGCGCTCATCGTAACTGCTATTAAAATCTTTCCAGCGCCTATAGTTTCCCAGAAAATCAACAAAATTCATTTGAGCAGCATATAAAGACAAAAATTGAAAATATCGAAATCTAAACCAACGGCGATAATTACATAAAGCTTATATAGGAATTACGCGCTATTTTCGCGCTCATCATAACTGCTATTAAAATCTTTCCAGCGCCTATAGTTTCCCGGAAAATCAACAAAATTCATTTGAGCAGCATATAAAGAAAAAAATTGAAAATATCTAAAACTGAACCAACGGCGCTAATTAGATAACGCTCATATAGGAATTTCGCGCTATTTTCGCGCTCATCATAACTGCTATTAAAATCTTTCCGGCGCCTATAGTTTCCCGGAAAATCATAAAAATTCATTTGAGCAGCATGTAAAGACAAAAATTGAAAATATCTAAATCTAAACCAACGGCGCTAATTAGATAAAGCTTATATAGGAATTACGCGCTATTTTCGCGCTCATCATAACTGCTATTAAAATCTTTCCAGCGCCTATAGTTTCCCGGAAAATCAACAAGATTCATTTGAGCTGCATATAAAAAAAAAAATTGAAAATATCGATACCTAAACCAACGACGATAATTAGATAAAACTTATATAGAAATTACGCGCTATTTTGGCGCTCATCATAACTGCTATTAAAATCTTTCCAGCGCCTATAGTTTCCCGGAAAATCAACAAAATTCATTTGAGCACGATATAAAGACAAAAATTGAAAATATCTAAAAGTGAACCAACGGCGCTAATTAGATAAAGCTTATATAGGAATTACATTCTATTTTGTCGCTCATCATAACTGCTATTAAAATCTTTCCGGCGCCGATAGTTTCCCGGAAAGTCAAAAAAATTCATTTGAGCAGCATATAAAGACAAAAATTGAAAATATCTAAATCTGAACCAACCGCACTAATTAGATAAAGCTTATATAGGAATTACGCGCTACTTTCGCGCTCATCATAACTGCTATTAAAATCTTTCCAGCCCCTATATTTTCCCGGAAAATCAACAAAATTCATTTGAGTAGCATATAAAGACAAAAATTGAAAATATCTAAAACTGAACCAACGGTGCTAATTAGATAAAGCTTATATAGGAATTACGCGCTATTTTCGCGGTCATCATAACTGCTATTAAAATCTTTCCGGCGCCTATAGTTTCCCGGAAAATCAACAAAATTCATTTGAGCAGCATATAAAGACAAAAATTGAAAATATCTAAAACTGAACCAACGGTGCTAATTAGATAAAGCTTATATAGGAATTACGCGCTATTTTCGCGCTCATCATAACTGCTATTAAAATCTTTCCAGCGCCTATAGTTTCCCGGAAAATCAACAAAATTCATTTGAGCAGCATATAAAGACGAAAATTGAAAATATCTAAATCTGAACCAACGGCGCTAATTAGATAAAGCTTATATAGGAATTACGCGCTATTTTCGCGCTCATCATAACTGCTATTAAAATCTTTCCAGCGCCTATAGTTTCCCGGAAAATCAACAAAATTCATTTGAGCAGCATATAAAGACAAAAATTGAAAATATCTAAATCTGAACCAACCGCGCTAATTAGATAAAGCTTATATAGGAATTACGCGCTATTTTCGCGCTCATCATAACTGCTATTAAAATCTTTCCAGCGCCTATAGTTTCCCGGAAAATCAACAAAATTCATTTGAGCAGCATATAAAGACAAAAATTGAAAATATCTGAATCTAAACCAACGGCGCTAATTAGATAAAGCTTATAAAGGAATTACGCGCTATTTTCGCGCTCATCATAACTGCTATTAAAATCTTTCCAGCGCCTATAGTTTCCCGGAAAATCAACAAAATTCATTTGAGCAACATATAAAGACAAAAATTGAAAATATCTAAAAGTGAACCAACGGCGCTAATTAGATAAAGCTTATATAGGAATTACATTCTATTTTGTCGCTCATCATAACTGCTATTAAAATCTTTCCGGCGCCGATAGTTTCCCGGAAAGTCAAAAAAATTCATTTGAGCAGCATATAAAGACGAAAATTGAAAATATCTAAATCTGAACCAACGGCGCTAATTAGATAAAGCTTATATAGGAATTTCGCGCTATTTTCGCGCTCATCATAACTGCTATTAAAATCTTTCCGGCGCCTATAGTTTCCCGGAAAATCATAAAAATTCATTTGAGCAGCATGTAAAGACAAAAATTGAAAATATCTAAATCTAAACCAACGGCGCTAATTAGATAAAGCTTATATAGGAATTACGCGCTATTTTCGCGCTCATCATAACTGCTATTAAAATCTTTCCAGCGCCTATAGTTTCCCGGAAAATCAACAAGATTCATTTGAGCTGCATATAAAAAAAAAAATTGAAAATATCGATACCTAAACCAACGACGATAATTAGATAAAACTTATATAGAAATTACGCGCTATTTTGGCGCTCATCATAACTGCTATTAAAATCTTTCCAGCGCCTATAGTTTCCCGGAAAATCAACAAAATTCATTTGAGCACGATATAAAGACAAAAATTGAAAATATCTAAAAGTGAACCAACGGCGCTAATTAGATAAAGCTTATATAGGAATTACATTCTATTTTGTCGCTCATCATAACTGCTATTAAAATCTTTCCGGCGCCGATAGTTTCCCGGAAAGTCAAAAAAATTCATTTGAGCAGCATATAAAGACAAAAATTGAAAATATCTAAATCTGAACCAACCGCACTAATTAGATAAAGCTTATATAGGAATTACGCGCTACTTTCGCGCTCATCATAACTGCTATTAAAATCTTTCCAGCCCCTATATTTTCCCGGAAAATCAACAAAATTCATTTGAGTAGCATATAAAGACAAAAATTGAAAATATCTAAAACTGAACCAACGGTGCTAATTAGATAAAGCTTATATAGGAATTACGCGCTATTTTCGCGGTCATCATAACTGCTATTAAAATCTTTCCGGCGCCTATAGTTTCCCGGAAAATCAACAAAATTCATTTGAGCAGCATATAAAGACAAAAATTGAAAATATCTAAAACTGAACCAACGGTGCTAATTAGATAAAGCTTATATAGGAATTACGCGCTATTTTCGCGCTCATCATAACTGCTATTAAAATCTTTCCAGCGCCTATAGTTTCCCGGAAAATCAACAAAATTCATTTGAGCAGCATATAAAGACGAAAATTGAAAATATCTAAATCTGAACCAACGGCGCTAATTAGATAAAGCTTATATAGGAATTACGCGCTATTTTCGCGCTCATCATAACTGCTATTAAAATCTTTCCAGCGCCTATAGTTTCCCGGAAAATCAACAAAATTCATTTGAGCAGCATATAAAGACAAAAATTGAAAATATCTAAATCTGAACCAACCGCGCTAATTAGATAAAGCTTATATAGGAATTACGCGCTATTTTCGCGCTCATCATAACTGCTATTAAAATCTTTCCAGCGCCTATAGTTTCCCGGAAAATCAACAAAATTCATTTGAGCAGCATATAAAGACAAAAATTGAAAATATCTGAATCTAAACCAACGGCGCTAATTAGATAAAGCTTATAAAGGAATTACGCGCTATTTTCGCGCTCATCATAACTGCTATTAAAATCTTTCCAGCGCCTATAGTTTCCCGGAAAATCAACAAAATTCATTTGAGCAGCATATAAAGACAAAAATTGAAAATATCTAAATCTGAACCAACGGCGCTAATTAGATAAAGCTTATATAGGAATTACGCGCTATTTTCGCGCTCATCATAACTGCTATTAAAATCTTTCCAGCGCCTATAGTTTCCCGGAATATCAACAAAATTCATTTGAGCAGCATATAAAGACAAAAATTGAAAATATCTAAAACTGAACCAACGGCGCTAATTAGATAAAGCTTATATAGAAATTACGCGCTATTTTCGCGCTCATCATAACATATAAAGACAAAAATTGAAAATATCTAAAACTGAACCAACGGTGCTAATTAGATAAAGCTTAAATAGGAATTTCGCGCTATGTTCGCGCTCATCATAACTGCTATTAAAATCTTTCCAACGCCTATAGTTTCCCGGAAAATCAAAAAAATTCATTTGAGCAGCATATAAAGACAAAAATTGAAAATATCTAAATCTGAACCAACGGCGGTAATTAGATAAAGCTTATATAGGAATTTCGCGCTATTTTCGCGCTCATCATAACTGCTATTAAAATCTTTCCGGCGCCTATAGTTTCCCGGAAAATCAAAAAAAATTCATTTGAGCAGCATATAAAGACAAAAATTGAAAATATCGAATCCCTCATACATAGTGACTTGCTCTTACTTTTAAGAACATTACACTTGTTTTGAAGTTCTTTTGCCTTACTTTTGAGATATTTGTATATTCCTGTCTCACTTTCCATGTTCTTGAGAGAAGGGTGAAGGTATGTATACGATGTATCTATCTAGGTATCTATCCTATAAGAGGAATTGGTCGCAAACAAAAAGAGACAGACAATGCAAAAATAATGTATCTATTCTGTTCTGCGCAAATATAGCGGTTCACTTGGAAAGTATTAAACAAACTCATTCATATTTTTAACATTTTATTGTCTGGGTTGTCAACGCACGGATGACAATTTTATTTATCCAAATAATAAATAAATAATTTATTGCTTATTAAATAAAATTTACTTTGTAATTTTACCCGTACTTGATAATGATAACCTGAGTAGCTAAAATGGAGACATTTTTGAAATTACCAACACATGCGCACAATGAAAAAGGTACACTTAGTAAAAAGAGAGAGTGATATAGTCTGCAGCACTCTAATGTTTTCAACTAAAAATGCAAACTCTTAGCAATATATTAGAGTAGGAACTTAACCCTAATTTTTAACAAAAAGCGACTACGAGTGTTCTAGTGGCTGGTTTTTCTTTTAATCGATTCAAAATCTAAAAAGGAATAAAAAATTCCAATACTATTTTTTTACCAAATGTCGGCGTCACTGTGAAAAATTGAAATTAATGAAAATAATAGGTAAGATACATGCATAAATTTTGTATTAGTAGTATTCTATAAGCACAATTGATATATAAAAAAAAAAATTATAAAATTTTTTTAGAGAGAGAAAAAACTATTGACAAATATGATATTTTAGAATGAATACGTAGACTAAAATCAAACACTTATAAGAATACTTGTCAAATTAATTATTTTTATCAATTTTTAGCATTGAAGCCGTGGTTTAATCAAAAAATAGTATTTAAATTTTACATTTTATTTTAAATTCTACATCGATTTAAAAAAACCAGCCACTAGAACGCTCGTGGTCACTTTTTCAATTTCTAAGCATCTTTTGTCTGTATGTCATCGATGAACTCAAAAACTACTGGACCGATTATTATGAAAATTGGTAGAGTAAAAGCCCCCTTTGTGGAACGGTATCTAATACTGGAACAGTTTTGACATTTACATATTTATTTCTTTAATTAAGTAAGGAAACTTTAAATGCGAGGTGGATTTAAATTGAAAAACAATCATTCTATTAATAATAATTTTTGTTATCAGACGTTTCTTTCAGAAATAACTTCATTAATATGTAAATGTTCATAATTAGATACCGTTTTTGTGGAACGGTATCTAATACTGGAACAATTTTGACATTTACATATTTATTTCTTTAATTAAGTAAGGAAACTTTAAATGCGAGGTGAATTTAAATTGAAAAACAATCATTCTATTAATAATAATTTTTGTTATCAGACGTTTCTTTCAGAAATAACTTCATTAATATGTAAATGTTCATAATTAGATACCGTTCCACAAAGGGGGCTTTTACCCTACATATATGTATTTTTCCACGGAGAAGGTTTGTATGATATGCTCATTGATGCCACTCGCCACCAGGTGGCGCTGCAGAGTAGCAACTTCTGCCCCGTTCAACCGATTGTCATGAAAATCAGTATGATGATGTATTTTTAATGGGTAAGATGAATATGATATTCGTATTAACGGAAGTTACCACCAGATGGCGCGTGGTCCACCCCAAATTTTATTTTTATATTTTTTAGGTAAATTTTTTTTTTTATTTTTCGTAATCGTATGGCGAGCGTATGGCGAGCGGAGCGAAGCATTACATGGAATTAACCTTTTATAGAATTTTGAACTGTTTAACGAGCGAAGCGAAGCACTTTATTCTCGCGCCTATTTTAAATCCTATATGATTTAAAACTGGCTAAACTATTTTCAGCTTTATTAGTAAACCGTATGGCGAGCGGAGCGAAGCATTACATGGAATTAACCTTTTATAGAATTTTGAACTGTTTAGCGAGCGAAGCATTTTATTCTCGCGCCTATTCTCAATCCCATATGATTTTAAAATGGCTAAACTATTTTCAGCTTTATTAGTAAATCGTATGGCGAGCGGAGCGAAGCATTACATGGAATTAACCTTTTTTAGAATTTTGAACTGTTTAGCGAGCGAAGCGAAGCCTCACTTTATTCTCGCGCCTATTCTCAATCCCATATGGTTTAAAATTGGCTAAACTATTTTCAGCTTTATTAGTAAATATTGATTTGATTGTATCAAAATGATAATAAAAATTTAATTCAATCAATTATAACTACTGAGCCACAGCAACGCGTGGCCGGGTCAGCTAGTACTACATAATTATGTGGATTAAATTACGAAATTACATGTTCCAATTACAGTCACTGGAGAGAAACACTTCTTACGTTTTACATCATTCACTGTTTTGTGTTGGATGTATGTCAATATTAAAATGTGTCATTTCCAATATTTCTATAACACTCACTAACTCACTTGTAAAAAAAAAAAAAAAAAAAGAAAATAAATATTGAAAAACCCAAATTTTTGTAATAAATGTACTTTTTATTGAAGTCCCTTTTACATATGTATAATTTTAGAATATGACACAACACAATGTTTGTATCATAATAATTAATATATATAATTTCTACAATATTGTGTAATCATCTTTTTGTTAAATGAAACCTCCATTTTTTTAATTTCTAATTAAAAAAGCAAATATATTTTATGTGTATAAATATCATTTACAAACTAAATATATATATTTGTTCAATATTTTACAACAAAATGGCGGAATTGATGACAATTGACAATCTCAAACAAAATTTTGTTATAAAATATAAACAAAATAAAGATAAAACATTTAAATATACTAAAAACAATAATAAACAGACCATTAAATTTAAAAATATTGACTATTTGAATGAATAATATACACAATTGAAAAATTATAAAATTAAAATATACAAAAATAAGATTTTTTATATATTTTTATTTATTTAATTGCTTATTTACAATAAAACCTGCGCAATAATACCTTATCCAAAAAGTAAATAAAATATATGACGAGATATTTTGATGAGTAAAGTAACAAAACGGAAATTAATTAATAAAAATAAAATATATCACAACTGAAATCTGAAATATACTGTACTAATACAAATATATATCGATTAATTATTTATTTACTAATTTTCTCATAATTATCATTCAAAAGAATAGATCATTGTGTCCATAGATATTATTTTTAATTAAAACAATTGTTTAAGTATATTGCTAATTATTTATTTTTGTTTTAAATATGGAAATAAAAAAATCAATTTAAACGGTTTTAAGACCACAACTTATGCTGCGTTCACACCAAAGCGGTAAACAATAAATAGCAAGTAAAAGATACATATAATCGAAAAATACAATATCATAATATTCCATTTTTCTGTTCCACTTATTACTTACCGTTTTCGTGTCAACGCATCATTACGTCATACGCAGCTGTTACACGAAGTCCTGTGATGTTTCGAGTTGCGTCACAAGACTTTTTTTTAGACTTTTCGCTACTTTTGAGCAAAACAATATAAATTTTAATACATAAATCAAAAATGGGGGGGCGACCATATACATTTTTATATAGAAAAAATGGAAATATGACCGAATAATTTGACAAATAAGTCTTTTTTTTTATTATAAGTTTTAAAAAAAAATAATTATAAAAGTTAGCCAAGTGCGAGTTAAACACGCATTAAATTAGGATTTCGTTTACAATATGATTATGTGAACCTTTTTAAAAAAAAACTATCTCCGATACTGATTATTTAACAGTGGTCATTGGAAATTTTAAGGATTCCATTGTTGTACTACGAATTTCTAAAAGGTGGACTAATTTTCAATCTTCCATATTTTTAAAATAATTTGATGTTTGACACTGATGTGTTGAAAATCTAATGTTTCGTAAATCTAATACGTCATAAGTATAAGGACTTCCTGTAAAGTTTTCCCGCTATTAGCTAAAAAAAACTTTTTTTTCACTTAAAATATAAATAATTTCATGAAATCGAATTTTTCCCATATTTAAAATATCAGTTGCAAATATGCAATAAACATAAAGATAGTTCCAATAAAATATATTTGATAAAAAAAAATTAATGCTTACAATTCATTCCTAGCAATAAAATGAAACAACTATCAAACACATAAAGCAACCTAACAATTAATAATTGTACAATTTGTGTATATATGAGGCACATTTGTTTTTATTTAGTCTATCAAAACAATTCTGATCATTCTTAACGATAATTAAAACAATAATTAAAACGAGACGTCATCCATTGCCAAACGTATAAAAATCAATTCAAACTTTCCGCTAAATTGTCAATTTCTCTACTGCGCATGACAATGAATGTATTAAACACAATCAAATTACAGTCTATTTCACGAATTGATTCCTAATGTTAAAATAAAACTAATTTAGAGAAAATTGTTGAAGTAATTAGAAATAATAAATTCGTGGAAAATGTTTCCAAGACACACACTGGTAATGTTTCAGCCAGCGCACATACGGCAATTTCGTCTATTTAGCGCGACAAAAATCGAAAAATCATTTTGGTATTTTAACACAAATAACTATGAATTCACATTCTCTAATAACCCTTACACGGTACACCTAACCCTTATCCATAAACCTATTGTTTGAAGCTAAGACAATAACTGAAAGGCTCCGCAAGTAGAAGTTTTTCTGTTTCAGCTGGTGTGTTTAATTGGTTCCGAAATTTAAAACAGAGTAACAGTGACTTTTTTTGAGAATCGTACCAAATATTATTTGAATTTTGATAATGGATGTTGTAGTTTCAGGTACGTACTACAAATTAATAGTATGATTTTTAATGTCCTTTATATTTTGACCCTATATTACATTAAAAAATAAAATTATGATTTTTTTTAAATTTTTTTCCATATAATACAATCTTGCATAGAGTTTTAAAAAAAATTCCATCGAGTATCGCTTTGTTTGCTATTTTAGTTTTTTTTTTAGTATTCCAGTAAACTATAAAACAAATTTTAGCTATCCCAAATAATCCTTTTTTAAATTGTGACCATTTATTTACAGGGAGTCACGATGATTTAAATTCAACCACGAGGACTATTGTGAGGAGAGGATTTAATTACATTTTCAGAAGACACTGATACCGAACACCGGTTAGATGGTGATGAAGACTAATAAAACATTTACTGATACCTTACTTCATTACATCTGTACATTTTGTTTTATTAAATTTTAATTATCTATCAGTAATTAAATAAATTAGGGCATAATATCACAATAATGATTTAAAGTATGTTATTTTATAATAATAGAGAATATGCATATAGTCTAAATAAATTTTAAATATTTTTTTTATATTCTAGTAGAATATAGAAATTTAATGGTGACAGTAAAAAATCTTTTAATTTGTAAATTGTGATAAAAAAAAATATATTTTAAAACATAATATTTTAAATGAATTTTAAACGAAACTGAACCCGCCATGACGTAACTCGGCATGGAAATGCTTTAAGAGTAACCAGGGAAATAAAAAAAAAAAAAACTTCGCTTCGTTGTTTACTTCACTGAGCACTGAATCGAACATATTAACATATATGTTTCCTAGAGATACCACACGTATTAAATTTTGAAGCATGACTCCATTTTAGTAAGCCCAACTTGTAACCACGGAGACTTGTTTATAAATATTAGTTCAACCATTAAATTAATGGTTTGACCGCCATTAAAGTAATCCCATCAGTCAGTTTTTTTTCTCACATCAGTCAATTTTTTTGCTTCAATTTCTTAATGTATTTGTAATACACAGCATTCTCTCTAGTCGATTCTCTTCTCAATGGTTTACTTGTAAATGTCAAATAATTAATTGTGCATACTGATTGTTTTAATCGTGCTTGAAGTTTCTCTATTTTTTCTTTTTATTATTTTCTTTAAACATTTATTTATAATTTATTTATCGTAAATTATAATGACGGAAGCTGGATTTGTAGTGAAGTCTCCTGAATCTATATCAAATCTGTAATCTGTCTAAATCGTTTGAAATCCCTGATTACAGTAAATGGGGTTGAGAATGGAATGACAGAACCAAAGAATGGGTTTCCTACTGAAATGATCTTCCACATGCAAGTCATGGATGTTCATTGCTATTTAATTGTTGTTATTTCCGAGGCGAATGTAAATGTTATCGAGCCGAGATTCGCTGCAGCCCATTGTGCAAGTCTCAAGAAAATGCATAAACAATTCACAGAACACATGAAAATAATAAGTCGTGTCATGTTGCAAAGCTGTAATTTACGTCACATACTATCGTATTTGTGTCAACAATTCATGTTTCTCTATATTTTGTAATTTTATTAATAAATTACATACAATTAATAAAAAAAATTGTTTTTTTACTTTACATTGTATGGTCTAATGTGTCAACTGATAATGTGAAACTGATTCTATAACAAATTGAAGAAATGGATTCTTCGCATCCTAGAACATATAACACGCACAAGTTACTTGTGATGGTTCCCTAAAACCTTAAGACCATACCTAAGACTATATCAAATTTCAAAAACTTGGCACAAAGTGCACGATTCTAATAAATTCCCTCTATCCTAATTTGTCTGTTTGAAATAGGAATTTTATTTTAAAAAATTCATAAAATAAATGGTTAAATGTAATATAAAAATAAATAAATAAATAATAATCTTCGTAATTATATAATTTATTGTTGTTACTATCGTTACTATCATTAAAAATTCTAGTGTCAAGATTGGAGTACTAGTTATGCCAAAATACGTCATACTCGGCGCGATTTCGTTTAAACTGTATTAGGTTATAACAATAAAAAAAAATAATTTTTTTAAATTATTTAAGGATACTGATATTTTTTAAAATATGTTTTTTAGAGTTACTATTAGTTCCTCTAACGATTTAGGTAATAAAAAAAAACATGCATATTCTCTATTAGTAAGAAAAACATACGGTTTTTTCACACCAAAAGAAAATTATTTTTGTCACGCTAAATGGGTGAAATTGCCATATGTGCAGCGATAGAATCCTTTACACAGGGCAAAAAATTTAAAACAGTATCCATAATATCATTTATAGTCATGTCATATATAAATATATTACATACAAGAAAATACAGTAAAAACTCATTATAACGAATTTTATAAAACTGAATTGAACTCTGATTTTTTGAAAATTTTGCTGTATTTTATTTTTTCTATTTGAAAACACGTCAGTAATTTTTCCTCTCTATAAAAATAACCAAATTTATACAAGTTTTCTGAGTAAATCAATATTGACATGTCAATCTGACTGGTTAATTTGACATGTCATTCGGATAGTGGATCAAATGATCCTTAAAAGAGTCGAGATACATTGAAGATTACAAAATATTTTTTAAGTATACGTATTTCAGAACAGATGTACACCCAAATCCGAAATATTGTATATTGCGATTCTGTTAGGAACCATTTGATTCATTTCATACTTGTATCTAAACGTAAATTTACCTTCAAGATAAGAAAAACATGACATCACGTTTACAAATATATTGCACATACATTTGACGCCATTTTGAATTTGAATGACAAAAAATAAAATTAATTACACTAATCAATTAAAACCTAGATATGTCATCTATATTCTATATTCAATTTAAAAAAAACTGCACACTAACGAAAATGCATAAGCAACATCAGTCAGACCACGCATAAATCCAAAATACTATAAAATTACATTACAAGGGATTCCGCAAATTGTTACGCTGGATCTACATGATGTGGAGGCAGAGAAATTCATTTGTATGGCTTAATACACAATCAATGAAATAAGGAATAAGAAATAAAAAATAAGGAATAAGAAGTAGAGATGAGCTAAACGGTTATTTTCTAATAACTGTTATTGCAATAACAGTTACTGAAAAATAACTGTTATTTATAACAGTTATTATAATAACTGGTATGGTATTTGGATATTTTAACATATTGTAAGATATTCGATATGCGTATAAACGGTTCTGTTAGTGAAATATGCACAGATCTATAATACTGACGGATACTAAAAAACATTTTTTGCTTTATTGTACTATAATATCTGTTCAAATACTTGTCTATACAAGGATTTAGGCTTTATGTACAGAATTTTAACAATTTTATGGATACAAAATTACAAATACAAATAGATAACTGTACAATAGACAATAGTTCATTTTTAAGGGTTTTTTAAATGTGCTACAATAGAAAATGTGCAACTTGCCTGGGGCGTTATTATTTTGAAATTCTCCGTAGGTGGTTAAAATAAATTACTGTGATCCTTGCTTTCGAATATATTAATATTGACCTATGTTATGGATATTTCCAAAGGAGTTATTTAAGTAACCAGGTACTGCGTATTCCAGTTATTGACGATAGCTGTTATCTTTCTGTACTAGTTATAAATTAACAGTTATCGATATATCGATCATCTCTAATAAGAAGTATGCCATCTAGTGACGTTGACTGAAACTTTAACTTAACTGCTCATAGGTATATGTATTTAGGTATTTTTGTACATCGAAATTCATGAAAAAGTAACGTTCGTGATGACTTTTTTTGTCACTAAAGTGAAAAAAATCACGAATTTTGACGTACAAAAGTACCTACATATTTATATCTATGAGCAGTTACGTTAAAGTTCCACTCAACGTCACTAGATGGCATACTTCTTATTCCTTATTTCATTGATTGTGTAGACACCCTAAGGCTTTCTTGACACGGGCTTAATCCTAATCATTAGTAATCGCTACAAACATGCATAAAATTATGTTTAAACAGATCGAACCAATAATTTTCTACGAACTTGTAACAACTACTAAGCTCGTGTAAACAAAACCTTTACGATTTGTCTTTTGTTCTGGACAAGGTGTAGGGAATCTTACTCACCAATGGGAAGAGATGGTTACAATAAGTCAGGCAAAACATGAAGGAAAAGTTTAAAAAATGAACCATCAAAACTAACTTTTACATACAATTTCATACTAAAGTTAATCGACTTGCGTGTTACTTTTTGATACTCTCTGCTTGATAATGATCATATTTACCGAAACATATTGTACGCATCAATCAAATCAAACAAAAACAACTTTTACTGTATATAAGAAACAAACAATTAGACTGAAAAAAAATTCAAAAATTCTTCATACTGTAGATATTCAGATAATAATATCGGCTGTCTCGCGCCGTACGGAACTCAAATAAGGTTTAGAACAATATTCGTCTAAGTGAATATTCATTGCTTACAGTTTCATACTGTTAACCAAGAACACGGATATTTCACGGTAAGAAAGAGAAATTGAAAAATAACCTCATTATTTTAAAATAAACTTAGAAAAAATCCCTCAATGGAACTTTTCACTAAATAAGTATTCTTTTCAATTTTATAAACGGCTGAAACTGGCAGAATTCTACAACGAACAAGGATATTTCAGGATATTTTCCATTTCTATTATCAGCATTTTATGACGTCATATTATTCTTATTTTGCGAACAGTGCAATTAAACAACAACATAAAAAAATTACTATAAAATTGAACAACTTTACGTATTGATGCATTTTAAAAGTAATTATTTCGGAAATGAACTACGAGTTTCATCGATATATACAAATTTATTGTTTTTTTATAGTTAAGAAAAAATCGCCCACTGGGAATTTAAATATTTTTTTTTTATTGCAAAACATTTTTATTAACATCACAAAAGAAGTATTAACAAAGGAGAAATAAAATGAAGCCAAAAATTACTTTTAGCCGTATTATTTAAAAGTCAAATTCCAACTGACACAAACCTCACTGTCCAAAACTACTTAACCTGCGCCTTCAGATGCTGAAGAAATTCGTAATACGATAATGCTGTTTCAATTCGATCTTCTATTAATTTTTCGAGGAATAATTTCTTAACTGGACTATTATCTCTGAAACAAAAAGAAAATCAGTTGTGCGCAAGTTACGCAAACGCATCGTACTGAATATTGGTCACTGAGCATCCTAATCTTATAACATAGCCCAAATGGCACCATTAGAGCATGGATACCGGTATTTCGGTACTACCGAAAAACCGGAATACCGGACATTTTTATACGTTTTATAAAACCGGTATCAAAATTTCAAATACCGGTATTTCGGTTTCGGTATTAGCAAAATCAGATATTTTATATAATTACATATTTTAAATATTTTTATGTTAGATTTACTATTGGTACTGAATGGTTATAGAGTATTTTGTATATAGCAGTATAAGGATGGATCATAAATAATTATTACAATATCTTCAATTTTGTTTAATGTTTTTCAGATGTCCAGATGACCAAATAATTTATATTCATCCATATGTTTTTATATATAGTTTTTACAATTCTGGAATACATATTTTAGATATTTTTTTGTCAAAAAATATACAAAATTACCTATGTTTGGATGTTAATTCTAATGATATTTAAAAAATTCCTTGCTCTGTGTAAATAAAAGAGGTAAATTTATATTTTATTATTTTTTGTTGTTATTCCGTTTACTTTGTTTTACTATTTTATATTTTGTATTTAATTTTAGTTAGATTTTTAAAGTCGAAAAATGATGGAGTTTGTTATTATTACTGTTATCAATCATTTTCAATAAAACATATTACCTACTTATTTAAAACCGATTTTCATTAAGAGTGTTTTTTAATATTTTTCTTTTTTTCTATACCGTTTTCATTCAATACCGACAAAATACCGAAATACCGGAATTCCGGTATTTTAAATTTTAATGCCGAATAAATACCGGTATTATAAAAAGACACCGGTATTCCAAGCCCTAGGCACCATTACACGCTCTATAAATGACATGTAAAAGTGAGTCAATTAACTGCTGCGCGCAAGTGACCAACACTCTTTAAAAATATTCAAATCTAGCCTAAACCTACCTAATTATTTGTATTGTGGCGGGATAAGGTTTTTCATCATTTAAACTACTAATAAATAAATGTAATCGTTCATTATCCGGTGATCCGGTCTTTGCCAATTCATAACAATCGTCTGGAATTGCAGCAAAATTTTGAAAACCTAATACACTATTTAAAAATTCATTTGAAGCCAAGTGACCGACGTAAATTATCATATGATGGCCGTGGTCAAGCAAGAAAGCACCTCTAGAGTCCAACCTAAAAAAGAAATCAAGTTTATAATATTTCCAGAATAAAATTAAGTCATTACAGCACAGTTTAAATAAAAGTCTGTTTCACAAACAGTTACGAAACGAGATGACGTAGAAGTGTCATTTGGAATTCAAAAATTCCAAAGGGTTATCCATATTATGTACCTAAATAATGCATAACATTATGAATTTAGAAAAATAAATTTGCAGGTCAAATTATTTTGTGACAATTTACAGTTGATAATTATGTAAATTATTTAATTTTGTCTAAGTTTCACTGACTTTTTTAAAATTTTTAACAACGATGGCAGTGGAATTTTAACTGTCATTAAATTTTTTTATTTAAAGCTTGTCATCAGTTATTTTTGATATTTCCTTGTAATTTTAGTGTGTTTTGTGATCTGTAAGATATTTTTGATATGTATTTAATTATTATGGTGGCTTAAAATGTCTGGTGATAACTCTTGTGCTGCTAAATTTTGTTTAAATCATTCAAAACAAAATTTCAATTTATGTTTTTTTCTGAGTGCCGTTTGATGCAAATTTTTAAGTATTATTATAATTTGAATGCTTATGTAAAAATACGTTAAATAATAAATAATTATTAATATTTTATAATAATTCAGTTAATATTTTCGATTTCGACAGTGGTTGGTGCTAATAGGTCGTGATGATCTAAATTATCGTGTTGAATACTGTCATCAATTTCGCGTTTGCTCAATTCATTTTGAAGAAAGTTGCTTTTAGTTGTTCATATAATTTAACATGACCATTATCAACCCTCAATCTCACATGTACAAGCACATACAATCACATAAGTAAAAAAGGACATACATAATTGTTTGTACTTATATCAAAAAAGGATAGAAAGTGCGTTTCGCTACTGCCTATGGTAATAATCTTTTATTTATACTGTGATTACAGTATTTTCAACATAAATTTTAGAGAAACTGTTTTTATTTTAAAAAAGCTATAAATACATGAAAAACACATATAAATAGCAGCGGTAAATAAAAATTATTCTAGCATACTCTAAAAATCCCAGTCAGTGAAGAATCTGAAACTGAGACTAAATAAATATGCATAATTGTATCGCGCAAATCTACATACTTTTCTGCGCTAAGTTGTAATCTTGGCGGTTGCGGTATTACATGTCCGTCCTCAGTTTGAAGGCCACCTTCATCGGTTAAACAATGAATCGGATACAAATCCGGATAAATTTCTTGAATTAATTGCGTCAACGGTAACGTTTTCATTTGACACATTGCAAACACACGATCATCCAATCGAATATTTGTGCCAGTTTGGAAGGCAATCTACAAAAAGAATTGGATTCTGAGTATTTTTTTGCTCATAGCACAATTTATTCCTCTCAGATTCCTGGATCAAATACTTACATATTTTAACAGCGCCACAATATACAGTGGTAGTAATTTTAAACTTGCTGGTGCTAGAAGTGACGAGTTGACTCCGGCGCCTTGATTTAACGATAATTTATAAGCGGATAAAATGTCGATGACAACATTAATGAAAGCGTCACGCGCATCCGATATACTTGACTGGAACGACCGATCAACAGCTACAAAAATAAAAGTCAGTTTAGAAAAACATGAGCCACCCTAATCGAATCCTAGAACCCTCCTAAGTCACCTACCCATTTTCGCAACAAGCCCAACTATTGCCTGTTGATCCGCTGAATTCAAAACATCCGTCAAAGTGTTTGCAATTGGTAAGCATAATGTATGTACACGAATTCTTCTTTCGCCTAAAAGAAACGAAGCACAAAAATGAAAGAATTCGATGAAAAAATACATTTCCATACGTTACCTTTACTAGAAGTGTATAATAAAGCTGCCTGGAAGCAAACAGTTTGTAAATCGGACAAACACTCTTCAATTGCAACTTGCATCCCAAATCCAGCATCTGGATTGCAATTTGGAAGAGACAATAAATCTGTTGATCGTACGAAAAAGTTTCCATGGAATGTATGGATTGATAATCCCCTAAAAAAATCAGTTTACAATAACCTTTGATCCTAAAATTTTTCAAACTATCACAAACTTACCTAGTACACCTTATCCTCATAACTGCTTCATATCCGATCTTTCTCGTCAAATACCTTCGAAGGCAATTCTCAAACTGTTGCGCTTGTAATGTTCGACTAGCTTTGAATAAAGGCCAATGATGGATACACCCCGCACTAAATCTACTAATTCCAGCTAAAAAAAATAATAATAAATAGACTGTATACATGGAAGCGAGTGTTTTGAACGTGACAATGTAATAAAATTGGCGCCCAACGTGGGGTCACAACAAAATTTAAACAAGCAAATTAAGTGAAAAAACTACTTACAAATAGTACTTAAGTCTATATAATGTTGATTTAGTATAAATAAATCGACAGCAACTTGATGCGCACTACAATCCAAAGCCAGTCTTTTATAGAAATCTGTAGACGGATTCAAATACTGTACATCAGCATTCGCTCTATTCGCCGGCACCTCGCGTGAAGTCAAACTACCCGGGCCAATGATTGGTAGCGTACACTGAAACACTGACACACGACCTCCGGTTGGAGACATCATTTTCAAAGCGGCCTGTAAAGCAGCACCCAGCGCTGAATTATTATCATGCGAATTCATGAATCGGGTCGGCAATTGCGCCAATAAATCTTTGATTAATTCTTTCCGTTCCTTTAAATTAACTAGAAGACTATCTGGGCTAGGTAGAAAAATATCATCGATATCAACCACAGTCATTTCGTGCGGTTGACTCAGTCCTTCACCAAGTGAATAAAAATGTATGGCCGAATTATAACACAAGAATCCAACTTGTGTCCGAGCATCGCCCGGTAAATTATCTAGCTCTTCCGTTAACACGTCACACAAAATTTTCAAATAACCCGATTCGATGGCTAAACTGGAAATATCCAGTAGGAAAAGATATACAGCAGGCTGTGGTGGTCTCAACTACAAAAAAAAAAATAATTAAATTTTTAAAGTCTTGAACAAAAAATTAAATTGCTAATCTTTCTTACCATGTATTCAGACGGAGCAATATATTCAATTGTGCTAGATTTGATCTCAGGCCGTCTCGATGGATCGCCGTAAGATTTACTAACAGGGTCATATTGAAATTCTTCTGGTACTAAAAGGGTAACGTTTTTTGAGACACAATTTTGACAAAATATTGAAAATATTGAGAGAAATTCTAAAGAATTCTCCACTTGCTCATGCTCATGCTCAATATGCTCGACTTGCTCCATGTGCTCATACTTACTTTGCTTCATTTGCTTACAATAATTTTCATACAAATATGCAATACAGTCAAACATACAAATTTCGATGTCCAAATGCAATATTTTACAAAAATAAAACTTTAAAAATTAGGGTAATATTTCTTAAACTCACAATAATTAATACAGATAAAATAAAAATCTGTCCATTCTTTGATATATTTTAATTTATGGGAAAAGTTACTAGTTATCCAAATATTTCCACACACATAATGATAGACCTTTCAACAAATGATTGAATGAATATTAATAGATTTGAGCATTACTTTATGGTATTCCATATTTGTAAATAATAAACAAATATTTTACTTCGCAAAAATACCACTTTTATTTTGAAACTGTGACAATATTGTTTCGTTTCGTATTTTGTTGTTTATTATTTATTGAATGAATAATTATTATCATAATATTATATAACTTTAACTAACTAAAAAAGTTTAGTCTGACATAGACTCTATATAAGGATTTTATATTTATATAAATTCATATTAAAAATAAGAAAATAACAATTACCATAAATATCTATTTAGAACAATTTCTTAAAAATTTATCTGTTTTTATTAAATAAAAGAAATTAATCTGTACAAATATGTACCTTCACTAGCCCAAGTTGTAAAAAATATAACAAAATATGACCCTTCATAAAACTATTGACAATAATTGTGAATGAATTTCAACGGAGACTTTGAAAAATGTACGTAAGTACGAAAATTATTGTAAGCAAATGAAGCAAAGTAAGTATGAGCACATGGAGCAAGTCGAGCATATTGAGCATGAGCATGAGCAAGTGGAGAATTCTTTAGAATTTCTCTCATTGACTTACATTCATTTACTCTGTAACACAAATTACATTTCCATCGTTTTTGATCAACAAAATAAACAAACGGATTAATGTAGGTTCGACAGGCGCGGCACCTTACAATTGTACTACACTGAATAACTGGTAAATGCTGAAAAAAAAAATTTTATTAAATATCTGAAAAGTTATTTAACTCTTTTAAACAAACCATATGGAAAAATTTTTTTGTCTCAAAATGCCGGACTTTTTACTGCCAGTGATAAGTACAATAGATAATGTTACAACAAAAAAAAAAGAAAAAATCAAAGATCTCAACATGAAAAAAGTAAACCCTAGGAATTTACAAAATATAAATTATACTAAACTTATGTTGATAAAATTAAACATTATTTAGAATTATACCGTATTTCGGAAAATCTGTCACAGATGGCGGCACCTGTACCAGTGAATACATACATATCACAGCATTTTGAGCCGCCATATTGTAGGACGAATTAACTCGTATTAATCATTTAAAGAGTAAAAGGTATGGATTGTTTGCTATGAAAAAAGATAGGTACTTAGAGACGAGGACTAAATAAAACAAAAAGAAATTTGTGAGTTAAGAAAGAGTTACAAGTCATTTAAGTTTGATTTGATGAGGTATTTAATTAAATTTGAAAACTATTTTATACATATACAGCTGAACCTTTTTTTATGCAGTGGATCAGGACCGCATAATAAAAAAAGTTTGATCGAAAATACATAACTCAAAACGCTCAAAACCTCACGATTTCCTTAGAAGTTGCTTTTCTAAACCAAATAAAGCATTAATTTACACATAAGAACATTTTATTTCATTTTTATAATATTATGAAAATTGTGATAATACATCTGTAAAAAAACTTAATGATGCAATAACTAATATTATTATGCAATGTACTGATTAATTAAATGCTTAAAAACCATTAAAAATTAATTTTTTTAAAGAAAGTTATTACAGTTAACGTTTAATTTTCTTACTTTCTCTTGCCTTTGATTTACATTATGCACTTTAATGGCCATTTTTTTAAAAACTGCATAAAAAAAGGTTCAGCTGTATATATTTTTCATTTTTAAAAATCATTAGGATAATTAATTTTGTCCTCAAAATTTACGCAAAAACGTTCATTAGCTGTCATTTCGGTCACATTCTCCAAATAGCATCTGGTATTTAGTAACTAAGAAAAAAATTCTATTAATTGAATTTGGGTCGAAGTATAAGAGAATTTAACGTCACAATTCAACTCTGATCACGTGGTTAGTAGCTAAAAAAATACTTTTTCAATTAATTAAAAGCTTTTATTTAACTTGCTATGTTAGTATGTTGGTTTAGATCAAATCTTGGAATCAAAATTTAGACAGGTTCTAATTGAGCTAGAGGTTTCAAATTTTGTATACGTGTCTAACTAAGCTTGATGACAATGCAATATTGTATAATTAGTTTTTCCCTAAATTTCCCCAAACCAAAATTGTTGATTTTTAGTCCTATGCAACTTTTTGACATTTCGAATTGTCAAATATTGTCCATTGATTTTACATTGCAATTTTTTGTTTCCATAGTTATGTCTGATTAGGGTAAATTAACCGATTAAAATATAGGTAAAAAAATTATTTCTTTATTTTTTATTTTTTAAATTAATTGTAATCAGACTAAAGAGTAGAAAATAAAATAAAGTTTAAAAAAATATTTTTTAAGAAAAAGCTTTTATTTTAAAATGGGCTAAAAAAAATGAAATAACTACTGAGTGAAGTTTGAAGCAATATGCAACATAATTTATAAAAGGTTGAGGCGTTTAATTAAGTTTGGTAAGTACTGAAAAGTAAAATAGCTACACTTATATCCAAAACAGAAATAATTAATGATAACGCCTCAAGCTTTTATAAATTATGTTGCATATTGCTTCAAACTTCACTCAGTAGTTATTTCATTTTTTTAGCACATTTTTAAATAAAAGCTTTTTCTTAAAAAACATTTTTTTAAACTTTATTTCATTTTTTTTAATAAAATAATAATGGACTAAAGTTTAAAGTATCGTCGGGAATCACAAGTAGTAAAAACAAAACAAAAAATACTTACATTTAGATCCCTAAAAGGATGTATTAGCACACCTAACGGCAATCTTGATTTATTTAGTAAAGAATTGTTTTCCGGAATTTTTGTCATTGTACACCGGAAGATGCTAAAAATTTTAATAATTTTATTTACTGAAGCAATTTTACTTTTTCGGAAAACGTTTTTACTTACTCAGGATGACAGTTGGCCGCATCTAATGATTCCGGTTGCAATCGAATCGGCGGTGCTTCAACTTTTTCCGGCGGCAAAATATTTCGCACTTGTAACAAATCGAAATTTTCAGCGCCCCACAAGCGACTAAAACCCGTTTGTGTAATATTCAAATTTCCAAAATCTTGATTTAAATTCTGATAACTGTTCGGCTGCTGATGTTGACTAACCGGTGGCAATCGAGAAACACCATAATGTTGTTTCGGCTGTTGATTTGACGGGATATATTGGGGTGGTTGATTCATTGAATATTGATTTTGTTGCATGGGAAATTGTTGATTGAGTGGCGGTGGTGGCATTTGTTGAGGCGGTTGCTGCATTTGCTGCATTTGCTGAGGCGGTTGTTGCTGATATCCCACTTGTGTTGGATATCGTCTACCAATCGTTGAACTTTGACTTGCCGATGGATTTGGTGCACTTAGCGGCACTTGATTGACATAACCTTGAGAACTCGGTGGAACACTCGGTGGAGGTGGTGGCATATTTGGACTGAAGTTCTGTTGCGGCAATTTATTTGGCATTGAAGGTTGCGCATAGCTTGTTGGCGGGAAGGGTGATGCCATTTTATTTTGATACTGAGATGAGGGAACACTTGCAGGCGTTGCAGTGGGCGCCTGCATGTTCGAAAACGGGGGAAAAGTAGACGTGTGTTGATTTGTTGTTGAATAAGTCATAGTTTGACTTACTTTTGGAGGTAACTGTTGAACGCTTGAAGGAACTGGTGCAAATTGCGGACGAAAATTCGGCGGTGCCGAAGAAACTGGTGCTGGAGGATAATTATTTGCGTTTGAAAATAAATTGGCTGGAGTCTGATTAAAAGTTGTGTTGTTTTGTGACGCCATTAATGGCGATTCTTGCTTCTGATTGGTCGGTGGTGGTAAGGGTTTAAAAAGAAATTGTGAAGATCCTTGTTGAAATATATTTGATGCCTGTTTATTTGTCGCACTCGGATTTTGCTGAGTTGCTGGGAACGAAGCCGGCTGATTAAATTGTTGATTGGCCGTTTGACTTGGTACAGGGGAATTGTTAGAGCCAAATAGTGAATGTTCTCTTGTCTTTTCTGACGAACTTTCACCCGCTGATGAAAATAATGAAGGTCCTGTTTGAGGTTTATCCGGTACAGAACTTTGATTTTCAGTTCTCGACTTTTCAAAGTTGGTAGTAGGCGGTTTATTCACTGAAGCCTCCAACGACATTTTTGATGGAGCTGGATCGCCTTGAATATTTCGATTTTGTGAAGTGGTATCCACGTTTGAAGTTGGCTTAACAGTTGGCACATTTGATGGAGCACTAATGCCACTAACATTACTTGATATATATGAATCAATTAATACGTTTGAACGTGACTGAGGGGGAAAACTGTGCATAAATGGGCTATTCTGACTAGTTGCAATATTAGAGGAATGATTATTATTATTGTTACTATTAGATTGTTCACTATTTTGTTGATTTGTTACACTTAAAGTACTTTCCGTATCACTAACCGTTGACAGTGATTGAGAAACAAACTGATCTTGTGTCTTTGTTGATATTTGTTCGAAGTCTCGATTATTTTGTCCGATTGATGTTTTAACGGTCGCAGAAGTAGCACTAGATGTTAGATTCAAAAGCGGGGAACTTCGTGGCGGTAATGTTGCAGTGGCTTGAAGTTTCGAATTACTAACTACAGACGATGTATGAGATGGCGATGATGACGTCACTGTGCTGGTAGGCAACGTTCCAATAATTTGGACTTTCGAAGCGTATTGGGGATTGGTGACTAACGATGGTGCATTGACCGCAGACGCTAAAAGAATATTTTGTGGTTCCATTGTTTGATTTAAGAGAACATTTTTGGATCTTTGTCCGCCGGGCGCCGTCAATTCGGGCGTGGATGTTCGATTTAATAGGGATGATCGATTGGGCATTGACGGTGGTAACTGTGATGCTGGAATTTGTGTTAGTATATTGCCAATTTCAGTGGTTTGTTTGGAGGATAACGGCGACGAGTCTCTCGACGAACGAGATGATGATGTGGAGATTCCATTGGATGGCGGTAAATTTGATTTATGGTGATACTGTGACGAATCAAAAGGCATTTCTGTTAGTTTATTAGCGTTCGATCCTTGATCGTTTACTGGCATTCCGTTCAGCAAATTATGACGATTAAAATGTGACGCTGATTCAGACATAATTCATATCATCTGAATGACTTCTGTCTGCAAAAAAAGAAAGAAATTTTTTTCAATAAGCTATCTAGAAATTCTGATATTGTCCCCTATGGAGACGGTAAAAATTTTAAGAGGGTATTCTGATTTAGAAATTCAAAAAAGTTTAGAGGAAGAAACATTGTACGAGGCAGGGATCGTTGATTAAAAAAAAATGTAAGTATAGCACACCATTAACCCTAGAATCATACGTACACGTCAAAACGACGAACGAACTTCTCTACCTGCTCCAATACTACAACTTGTCGGTACCCGCTTGCTGTGAGATTTCTGTTATCTAATTTATTTGTTGTTATAACACATAAGACATATTTATTTTGTTTATAGTCATTGTCGTTTTGTTTGTATTGAAATAGTGTCCGTCAAAAGAACGTCGATGTATGATTACGCGATGTTTTTTTTTAAAGATTTTGTACTTCACTTCCTAATTTTTCTAAAATTTATTAAAGATATGCATATTATAATTAATTTATTCAATGATTATGATAATTTGAAAGATGATTACAGCTGTTTGACTTATAGAGACGACATAATACTGAAGTTTTAATATATTGAATCGAAAACTAAATAATACGTTTCAAGTGACTTAATAAAAGAGTAACAATTTATTTTGTGGAAAATATTTTAATTTTTATTATTTTTTGAGATCTTATTCGAAAAATTACTAACAAATTTTAGAAAATTTACAAATGTGCCTAATGGGGAAATAACTACATATCTATAGGAATATTTATGACAGAAATTTCACATTCTGTGAAGTCACACATGTCCACTGACTCATAATAGTTCATAAATTAATTATTTGAAACACATGTTTTATGATACAATTGATCTATTTATCTATTTTTTAATTTTTATAATGAAAATATGCTTTGATAAAAAGATTAAAAAAATTAATAAATATTTATTTACATTAAGAAATTTTTCCAAATCCAATTTTTTTAAATATTTTGTTCGCTTTTGTAGTATTGTTATGTAAAAAAAAATGCTTTTTGCAAATAAACTCTAAAACTCTTCGTAAAAAGTCCATCCGTCAACACGACGTCGATGTGTGATTAACGTTTCTCGTAGAGTTAAATGACGCAAACTGCCCCAAACGAGACTCCGAACTTTAAGCTCGTTTTTCTCAAAACTATGTTTTTTGAAACGGTTGACATGATATCTCAAGTTCTAGTGGACCGATTGCTTTGAAAATTTGTAGCTTCTTAATATATTCAAAATTAGTTTGAAGAAAAGTTTTTAAAAAAAAATTTTTTTAACTATTTTTAAAAATTTCCCAAAACTGAAAAAACAATGGGAAAAAAACTCTTTTTTTCACATGGACACCATTTTGTCAAAAAAAAGCTGTTCAAATCGCTCCCATCAAACGAAAATGGCATCCTTATTCTTTAAGAATTCACTAGAATTTTGTGTTTCAGATCACCGAGAAAATGGGAATCATGTCAACTAGGAGACAGCTTTCTTTTCCCTATTTTGCTAGCCTGTACTTTTTTCAATTTTTACTTTTTTGTACTTTTCAAATATTAATAAAATCAATAGTAAAAATGTTTAACGTTTTTTTATTTATTACGCCTGGAAAAACACCTAAAATTTGGCCGTCTAGACCAGAATACTCCCTTAATATAAAAAATTACATCATTCAAAAAAGGATAGCAATAAAGTTTTCTTAACCAACAAAAACCTGCGAATGAAAAAAGTTTAAGGAATACTGCTTTGAAAAAATACAGTCAAACCTCAACATAATGAATCTCAAGGAGAATTGAAAAAATTTGTTACATCGAGTAGGTACTTTGTTATACTGAGGTAAGAGATTAGGGAAAGATAGGATACCAAAGTTGTCACATGCACAATAATTAGAGGTGCATTATTTTCTCAGAGAAGGTCGCAATGTAGTAGTATATTTTACATTGACTGTTTGTGATGAATTCGTTATACTGAGGTTCAACTGTAATTAGTAATTAAAATAGAACTTGATCAGACAAATATACACACAAAAAGAAGAAATTCTTTAAATTTCTTCGGATTCTAAAAAAAGAAAGTACCATAATATTTAAACAAAAATATTTAATAATAAAAAAAAAAATACATTTTAATTAAATGAAGTATGTTAACAATTTTTTTTAGCTAAAGTGTACATATGTAATATATCGCGCGTTTTCTGTCTCTAACTCGTATATTAAAAATCACAGTTTTCAGGAAACACAAAACATATTAAATACTGTATTTTGATCACTATGAATTTAAGATTTATATATATGTTACACTTTTTGATGTTTGCTACCTATGTAGACATGAATCAGACATTTAAATATTTTAAATTACAAGCTATCGATGTTTTTACTAAATACGAGTTTGCTGTCCACTTTTTTTTTCAATATACGAGTTTGTGAAATAAATCGATTTTTTTTTCTACATATTCCGATAGTCTAACCAATAATTTAAATTTTAAACGCGTTTTTCTCGAAACTACATTTTTTCTGATAGTTTTCTGACAAAACCTGGTATATGGTATACGAGTTTGTGTAAAATTATTTTTTGAAATAGTAACATTTTTATCAGCATACCCAAGTATATCATATACACAAACTCGTATACCATATACCAGGTTTTGTCAGAAAGCTAAATTTAGTTAATGTGGTACAAGTTTGTTTTAAATTGAATAATTATTTTTCCATTAACTATTTTGCAATATTTCTTAGTGGATCACATGGGGAAGTGTATTATGTACATGTATGACTTTCTAACTCAAAACCGTCAAAAAACCTTATACGAGGTTGTGACAGAAAACGCGCGATATGTACATCAATATGTAATTATGGAAATGCTTTCTTTTCTCTATTGGCTGTCTCGTGCTAATATAAATAACCTAGCCAACACAACTGAATCTACATAACAGACCTTGTTGAAGGTACATGACCTACATTGAATGAGTCGACAGTCGCATCCATCGCATCTGTTGTATTAATTATATAGAATGTTTATTGATACGTGCATAAAACACACCTAGTTTAATAAATTTTGTACATTATCGATAACTAGCTGTAAACGCGACGTCGTTCGCGCGACGCATTGTTATAAACTCAATGAGAAGTATATAAGTGTAATAATTATACAGAACTTGCATAGAGCAATAATTTTTGCGTAATACATCCACATGTTCCAAATGGTTTTCCAATTTTCCCGTGGGAATGAGACATTTTCCCGGAGTAAAAAGTACCTAAAATGTAGACCCAAATTTCATGAAAATACATTCAATAGTTTGTGTGCCCATGCTCATGCGTAATGTGTGCACATGCTCAAAATGATTTTTCTATTTTCCCGTGGGAATGAGACATTTTCCTGGAGTAAAAAGTATCTTAGATGTTGACCCAGCTATGTAATAAGTTATCACCACGCCGAATTTCATGAAAATCCGGTCAATAGTTTTTGCGTGATGCGTGAACAGACAAACAGACAGACAAAAATTTTAAAAATCGCTGTTTTGATATCTATATCGATAACTATTTACAGTACCAGTACAATTTTCAAAAAAATTTCCATGTACCGAAATGGTCTCGTTACAGTTTTATTACCGTAAAACCGTCGAGACCCGGACAGGGGGTTTAGACCCGAGTACTTTGCACCAATCTTCAAAGTAAATAATTTCTACATTAACGTCATTAGAGAGAAAAAAACATCTTGCTGTACCAATGAAAACTACGGATTTCAACATTTACTATCTAATTTTACAGGATTACTATCCAACAATTTTTCAAAGAAATAAAATGTGTGTCTAACTAGACATGTAATTTTCGTCATAATTGTCATATTGTTTTAGTTTTGATATGTAAGTATATGTTCAGAATTTTATCACGCATCATTTAATGATGTTGACAGTTATATTCGATGTATATATAAAAAAAATACATGCTATACATATATGTATATCCGTTTAGACCCGGACACATCAGTTTATTACATTATGGCCGCGATTCGCACCAGCTGTAACTCCCACTATCCATACGTTAATATTCCCTTCAGAATTACGCGGTTTATGCCTCCTTCTGGTGTCATATCGTATGTTTACGTCATAGAGAGGCAGTGGCGTAGCGAGGGGGGTGCAAGGGGGTCTATCATGCACCGGGCGCAACTCGCAGAGGGGCGCCAAATGTGCACCAAAGAAGTGCCAAATATTAACTATAGGGTTGGTTCACATCAAATCAACCAATGCTCAAAACCTTATGTCTTCAGATCATTATAATATTTATTTTATATGGTAGTACTTGCTTTGAAGATAACGAATATAAATTTTTATCTTTTTATTACCATTATTTTTATAGTTATAACAATTTTTAAAATCCAATAACCGCAATTTTTCGGAGCGCTTTGAAATATTTAAACACATGTAGCTCAAAAGCTATTTACCCTAGAAAGTAGAAACTGGTACCATTAATTTCAGAATTAAAAGGGCTTTAATTTGACATATAACGTGATAATGCAATTCAAATTTAACCCTTTCTCTACAAACCATAAAAATGATATTTATAAAAAATCCAAAACCGGAATTTTTAATTTTTTTGAAAAAAATATATGTTATACCCAACCTCTTAAGTAAGTTGTATACAAAGTTTCATGATGGTATTCCAATGGTAACACACTAAAATAATTTTTATTCTGAATTAAGACGTGTGGAAATCTGGTATATTTAGTACAGTATATGTTACTAACAAAGAAAGATCCCAAGGACGGACCTATCGATTTTGTTGAAATTTGAATAAGTTGTAGAACACTAAAAAATAAGCGACACGTATTTTTTTTTATTTGTAGAAAAACGGTTTGAAGGGGTGAAATCGTTCTTCAAATATTGGGGTAAAATTTAATTTTTCAAATATCTCGAAAACGGTAAGAAATAGGAAGCGATAGAATAAAAGTTTAAATTGACGATATTGCTCTTTTTTAAAGAGCTATCTATTGATATGTAATTTATTCAAATTACACCAACAGGGATAGTTGGGGGTTAAAATTAGGGGGTTAATTTTGCGAAAGGGGGTTAAAAATTAAATAAATTAAAATTTTGTTTGCAGATTTCAATTATACGTAAAAAAATCTAATCGACCTGTTTTTGTTCAATTTTCTAATATTAAATTTAGGAGTAGTTAATTAGGGGGTGACTGTGTCGACATAATCGTACTATTTGAGTTATTTAAAACTTCTTTTTTTATGGAAAATAGTCTAATGGTATCAGTTTCAACTTTCTAGGGCAAATAGTTTTTGAGCTACATGTGTTTAAATATTTCAAAGAGCTCCGAAAAATTGAGGTTTTTGTTTTTTAAAAATTGTTATAACTCAAATATGAATATTCGAAAAAATATAAAACTTGGTATTTTTGGCTACACTGATTGGAAGAAACTATTCACCCAGTATCAGGCATTTTAAGAACATTGATGTTTAAAATTATGTTTTTATTGGTTGATTTAATATGGACTAACCCTATACGTGTTTCTGGTAGGAATGGGGGCGTCAATAAAGTATCATGCCCCGGACGCCAGTTATGTTCACTATGCCACTGGTGAAAGTGTAGGGAAATTGCGAAATTTCATCCAGGTTATGACTTCAAATATATAGACACACAAACAAAGCACTCTTGAGCAAAAGAAAAGGTGGTCAAGGCAACTTTTAGGAAAAAATTTAAAATACAAATTTACGAGAAAGATTTTTTTTTCGAAATTTTAAATACACCTATCCACTACTTAAAATTTTTTAAATTTTAGAAATTAAGGGGGGGGGGGCGCAAATAAAGTGCCATGCACCGGGCGCCAGTTATGCTCGCTACGCCTCTGTAGAGAGGCATACTATGCATTGCCTCCTCTCCCTTCCCACAAAATATTTTGAAGTCTTTGACAGGTTCAAAGACATCAGACCATATAAAACACTGTCCTAAACCCGACGGGAGAGGTTAGTTTGCATGTTATTACATTATTTAAGTAAGTGTCCGGGTCAAAACCGATTTAGGGTGTAGACCCGGACACTTACTAATTATTTTTTATATTTTTTATTTTTACTTATAATGAAACAAATGGGTCAGGGATATAACAAATAATATACACTCTTTCTAATGGTAATACTTTTATTGGTGATATCTATGAAGGAAACATGTATAAATATATAATTAACCAAAAAATGTAAAAAAGTGTCCGGGTCTAGACGGTTTTACGGTATATGTATAGATTATTATGTATATTATGGAAGACTATGAGAAATGTTTATACAGAGTGTTTAATGTAATAATAGCTCATTGCAGTTTATATATTAGTTTAAAAGATCGGCCAAGGGCGGGTCTGGCTCGCACAATTAAAGTTCCGTACCAATACTACAGTGAACAGTCGATAGACTAAACTTTTTTTTATTTATATATATTTAAATCTTATCCAAATTTGCTTATAATAACTGACAAATGCACTGTGTTTCTCCTTGTTAGGTAAAATACCTAACAAGGAAAATACTTGCTGACAATAGAAAAAATTAAAGTTCCGTAAAAGTCAAATACACAAATTGATTTTGTATTTTAATAAACCTTCTCCGAAAACACACCAAGTTGGGCAAGTTTCAGATTTTTATCACCAGCCCCATCAGAGATGTAGGAGCACAAAGTTCCAAAATTTGCAAAAAAATCAATTTTTGGAAACTTGTAAAAATTAAAGCATACAATTTTTTGGGGTAGTTGTACCCATATACAACTATTCCTCTAAATTTTAACTTTCTATCTAAATTTAGGTGAAGTTTTCTTGTGGAAGAGACGAAAATAGGACATAACAAAATAAAAAGCGATTTATTTATTACCTTTAAAATGATTTTTATTTCAACCTTTTAGGATGAACGGTTTATGACGTATGTGCGTTGGCGTAAAAGGCTATAAACACAAAAATCAGCGCAAACTGGAAAACAAAAATGGCTGCCACGCCTAAACAGTTTAAGACAATTTTTTTAAAAGAATAGTTCTTAATACCTCAAATACAATAGAAACAACTGGAAGAATATTAACCCTTGGCACTCGATGGGCGCCGCCACGGCGACACAATAAATATTAATTCCACTCATTAGGCGCCGCAGCGGCGCCATAAACAATAGGTACGTATTTTATTATTTACAACTTACACGCTAGGGGACCTAAGGCCCGATTTACATTAACGCTCCCCTCTCAGTACGATATCACTCCGCTCCCGGTTCGATAAAATATTCTTACATAATAAATAATGAGTATATTCACATCATCGCTCTGATATCGGTCCGATATCAATCATGGTTCGCTCTCGCTTCAACACCGCTCCAATACCAATACCACTGAGATAATATTTTATCGGAGCGATATCAGACCCTATATCGATGATAGTGAACACGTTGTTGATTCCACTTCGCTCCGTTTCTCAGCCTTCTTCATTTATTTGAAAATTATTATATTAGGAAAACATGATACAACACAACGACGCGACGTCTTGCTACAATACATTGTGATACATACTACTAAAATTAACTAATAGATATATTGTATTATGGATATTATGTTCTCCTAATACAATAGTGTTTGCAGCGTTTTAAAACTACTGTCGAGTAGCTGAGTACCCATACTAAAAAATGGTTCGAGTGCAAAGGGTTAATTTTTTCTAAACTGGTCGAGCCACCACCTCTGGGCCACTTCATAGGGACTGACCCTTCGAGAAAAACCTCTATGACAGACGGACACGAGAGTGATCTTATAAGGGTTGGGTTTTTCTTTTAAGGTATGGAACCCTAAAAAACAGCTACAAGAAAAGATAATTTTCTCTACCACCCAGACAAACATTTTTCAGAATAAATCAAAAACAAAAATCATATATTACACTGACATTGAGAATGAGATGTAGACTGAGAAAAAATTATCAAAATTGAAAAATTCTAACGTGACTCATATCAAATTTATGTTTAGAAAGAATTTATTATACGGAACACTTTTTGCGCACGTGCGACTTGCACTTGATCAACTTTATGTGGACGAATTTTTTATAACAAATACAATTTCAGACGTTTTACTTTACTACTTTCTAATTTTGGGGACTGTTTTGCAAAAATGAGACGGTAAGAATGCTATAAAATTTAAAAGTTCAATTTTAAACATCAAATTTACGTAACATGCTTCAATAAATCGATAATAAAATTTAAATAATTCAAATATTGATTAATTTATGTAACTGAATTGTTACGTTTACATAAATATTTCTTAAAAAATTTAAATAAAACGATTGTTTAATAGATATATTATTAATTTATAATTTTATTGACCTTGAATGTAATAATAATTTTCTTTTTGAAATGCGTGATGTGAATTTTAATCATTCATTACAAAATAATTCATTTTAATGAATCACATCTTTAAAAAAAATCGATTCAGTCTTTCATTTTGGTAAAGAAACGTACTAACCGTAGTAACCGTACTAACGAAAATACACAAAAACCATAGCAGCAAAATGTCTTTGTACTTTTGTATTATTAATTTTTCGACATAACTATTTTTTTTTAAAGCCATACACACACAACTGGTCTTTAATTAATTAATAGGTACTTAACACAAAGTAATTAATTAATTATATACACATGGAGCACACATTTACAAAATTGATATGGACTACAAATTCTAACAATTGCCTCTACTCATACACGGTTGATTCAAAGAGCAATACAGTAAATGACGTCATAACAAAATATAAATTGATAAGTCATTCTTAAGATAAAAAAAAATGTGGCCGCTATCTTATTTATAAGAATATTAAAGATTTGCTTTTTCTCATTGTTTCACAGCTGCTGATTTTCGATATTACTATCACTTTGAAAGGTTTATATATTTTGATTAAGAATTAATTTAGAAATAATGATTATACATATTTTTATTGTTTCTCAATACAGTAATTAAATAAACGAACCGATTATTTTGAAAGAGGGAAAGTTCATTTCCAAAAAATCAAACTAAAAAGTTACATTTTCTGAACAAACATGGCTATTTTTACAGAGAAAATGAAAATTTCGGATGCAAATCACCCAAAGTGCGGATTTAATTTATTTATTTTTGTAGCTATTTTAAACTTGAAAAAATTGAACTTGATGACATCATTACGTAGGTATATCAAATTTTTTAAAAGCTTCAAAAACCATAATTTCGATGTCAGAAACTTGAAATTTGAAGCTGTTCATAGATTTTTGATACCGCTTTTTCCATTTTTTTACAAGATCAGAATTATAAAAATATAATCGGAAAATTTCATACAGAAATTAAATCACATTTCCTGAAGGAATTCGGGGATCTTGTCTAGTAAAAAAGAGTGAACATTCCTGATACATAAAATTTATACAGATAATATATTAAAATTTGATACCGTGATTCCGTCTTGACTCGATCAGGGTGTATTGACTCGGTCACCCATGTCGCGACTGATAAAAACATTTGTTAATAAGGCACCAGACAACCTAACCTTTCACAATTGGTCTCGTTTTCATCGTTTATAAATAGTCTAAGCAGCTGTAAATATCTTTCAACTCCGATTGGTTTGTCTAAAATATCATACCTGGTTAACCAAATCACCTAAAAACAGCGACGAAATATTTTTGTCTGGTTGAGGCATGTACATAATCAGATATTGAATAATAAATCGGAAGGAGACGGTTTTATTCGATTCTAAATTTAATCGGCATCGATATTTCGGTAGGTGTATAATCGTATCCTTAATAACAACAAAAATATTCGGTGTAAACAAATTATATTGTTGACTCGGTCACTCTCATTTTCGGTGAGAAATCTTGTATCTTTTCAATTTAAGTATTCGTTTGATGCATAGAACACGTTTGATGTATATATCATAATTTAAGATGTTAAAATAGTCCTATGTTATTTTATTACATCATACTAATTTGTAAAACACTGTCACTTAGGCTGTCTACACAATCAATGAAATAAGGAATAAGAAATAAGAAATAAGAAATATGTCATCTAGTGACGTTGAATGGAACTTTAATGAAATAAGAAATAAGGAATAAGAAATAAGAAATAAGGAGTGTGCCATCTAGTGACGTTGAATGAAACTTTAACGTAACTGCTCTAGGTAAATGTATTTAGGTATTTTTGTACATCAGAATTCATGAAAAAGTAACGTTCGTGATGACTTTTTCATCACTAAGTGAAAAAAATCACGAATTTCGACGTAAAAAAATACCTACATATTTATATCTATGACCAGTTACGTTAAAGTTCCATTCAACATCACTAGATGGCATACTCCTTATTTCTTATTCCTTATGTCTTATTTCATTAAAGTTCCATTCAACGTCACTAGATGGCATACTTCTTATTCCTTATTTCTTATTCTTTATTTCATTGATTGTGTAGACAGCATTACTCTATGTTAACCAGTAAAATATCTTACTCTTTGTATGTAGTGTGTCATTAATTTTTTTCCATATTTCTTACATCTAACTTTGCAAGCTTTGCAATCAATCACCAACTGTTATAAACAAGCTCTGGTATCTAAATATGGGCCCGAATTCGGACTGAAAAGGTTAGTTTCGACGTTGTAATCCAATTTAAGTAGGTGACCGACTCAACAACGTTTGACCATGTTGACTCGGTCACTTTTATTTATTTTTTATTATTCTTATTTACACACACATATAGATTAAAGGTTCAGATATATAAAAAAGGAAACATACTTTATGAGATAGAAACGTATTTATTAAGGGGCCTTTTAGACGGTCATATCAGTTCTCAGTTCAGTTCAGTTTCAGTTTCCGTTCTCGTTTCATTTTAGTTCGGAAGAAGGTTTGTTTTTACACGGTCCGTTCAGTTCTCACTGTTCTCAGTCGTTTCAGTTCTTTGTATAATTTGAGTTGCCCTAAACAAAGTGTTTCATTTTAAAAGTCTTCAACTTATATTCTTATACTAGTTTAAAAGTGCTAATATAATAACATATCGATGAAGACTATTTCACTGCAATAGCGTTAGCTTTGGTGCTGAAGAAAGAGCGGAAGAAAAGAAGCTAGTGGGGTAAAGCTTGGCTTCTTAAAAGAAATTCATTGTCGCATATAAATTTAATGAAGGCACTTCGCTTAGAACCATGTGATTGGTTGAATTATTTACGAATGAATAAGGATACGTATCTCTTATCCTTCCTGATTTTCATCCTCGCCGTTCATGGTACTAACACTTGTTACAGTCGACTGTTGGTCGCTGACGAACGAAAGGAGACCATAATACCATAGTGATGGTTTACATACTTCCCCAGTTCCTGCTTCACTTCTTTCACTATTCCTAACTTTCTTATCTTCGTTGTTGTAAGTTGAGCGTAGGCTATTTATTTTAGATTTTACCATAGCAATTTACCATCGTATCCTTTACATTTCTTTAATAGAAGAGTGTAGGCAGCTTCCCTAATATTTACATTGTGGTAACGTACATCTGTTTTATTCCATGAACATGGTAAGGTTTTATAAATTTTAATAAATTCGACAACAAAATCGTGATCCTTGTTGGACATAGCGACAGTTGCCTGTATAAAATGTGCACTTTGTCAGATTTTCAAGAAAACTGACGTGAGCGAACAGACTGAGGCATGATGCGCTTGTTTACACATACGATTTCTAAGATCTGAAACGAAACAAATAGCTCTATCCATCCTGTCAGTTCTCAGTCTCCGTTTCAGTTCTCCTTTCCGATTTTGATTTTCACACGTAGGAAAAACTGACAGTTCGACTGAAACTAAAACTGAACTGAGAACTGATATGACCCGTCTAAAAGGCCCTTTAATGTATTTAACAGCGGGAAGGAGTTATACCTAAAAATAGTAAAAATGTGATCGAGTCAAGACGGAATCACGGTATATCTCAACGAAAGAATGTTTAATTTACAAATTTGAGATTGCAGACAACCTAGCACTGCGCGCCGCATTTTGGGAACCCCTGACGTAAATGAATCTGCTATGAATTTTAGTAGTTTTATAAAAATCAAAATAGTTTTTAGAAAGGTCGTCTTTAGAACTAGATTTTTGGGTCAATTTTACGATTACAGCTACCTATGTTATAAATTAAAGAATAATCCAATCAAAATTTTCCAAAAATGACCTTAGGATCTATAGATTAAGGATCAAAGTGCATACTGCACTCATTACGTCCGATACTTGGGTAACTCTATTTTAGCAAAGATTATCGATGTGACTTGGTTTCAATTATTTAACATCTGATATACGTAGGCCTGGATAAGCCAGTTTAAAAGATGCTTGAACGATCTAAATATGAATTATAAGACTTAAAGAAACATTAAAGTAATAATTAAATATAATCAAAATATAAACAAATTAAAAAAAAAAAACGAAAAAAAAATTGAACTTTAAACATTTGCATGAGAAAACCAGCAATTCAATAATTTTCCAAGGTTTTATGAAAATGAATTAAGTACCAACTACGTTTTCCTTGAGAACCACAAATGGTTATAATTAAAAAAGGTAATAACAGTAAATTATTACGTGCATTATTTTGTTAAGAAATGTCAAAAAATGAAAGAATTTCTGGTTATTCGTAAAAAGTCAAGAACACTGCTCAAAGTTTGAAAATTTAATAATATTCAGATTTGCACAAAATCGATATAATCTGGCCTATTCGATATTATCGATATTTGCATGTTTTATACATATTTATTATTTTATTAAAATTATAATTTAAAACAAAAATTTCAATAAATTGAGAACAATTTAATTGAAGATGACACAAAACTACTAAATTTTCAATCACAATTAATTGAAGTGTCGAAAATTTTCAAGCCGTGTTTAGAAAATTTTTTATTAACGGTTGACACGTCAAAAACGACATGTAATATGCCATGAAGTATGAATTTCAAAAAAGAAAAATATGTAAGTAGGTACCAATTGTTAGATAAGTATAATCCAAATTTGACAAAGAATTACCTTTGTATTAACTCCAAAAAATGATTTCAATTGACAAAAGTTGGTAATTTTATAACACTTGATATTTTTACTTTTTTTTTTTAAATGATCTGTACAATCAAAAAGGTTTAAAATTAATTCAAATAAAATCACGAAGAACTCGCCAGTCATTTGGGAGTAATCTTAACCCTAAAAACATCTATCAGAGTAAAATACAATTATTTAACATGTTATTAAATAAACTTACACAATTTTCACGTTTACTGGCATTAATATTTATGAAAATATTATCATGAAACATTCTTTTTCAAGCACAAACACATTTTTTAAACTTTCTTTTTAAAAAAATTTTAACATCTAATGACACTTTCTGACTTACGTGGCTGCAATATTACTACAGCGCCATTCGTGTCGACATTTCAACTCATTTACGATTGTGATTGTTAAATGAAATGAGATGACTATATATATTTTCATTAATAAATAAAAGATAGTAATAGTTTCCGTAAGATATGCAAGATTTAAATTTGAGATTTAACAAAAAAAAGGCAAAGGTAAAAAAACTACGGTACCTATGTATAAATTTGAAAATTTCAATGACGTCAATTTAATTAATTATAAAATATTGGAATGTCATTGAAATTTGTAACATATTTTTCAAATTACAAATTTATCTTTCAAATATATTTTTATCTTAAAAATTTTTTATTCAACAGATATTACTTTCTAATCTATCAAAAGATCCCCATTCAATATTACAGCGAAATTTTATAATATTTCCAAAATTAATGATGATTTTGTTTCCTTTTCAAAATAATTTTTCGGTTTTTGAATTTAAAAACATCGAGAGAAAAAAAAAATATAAAAATCAAGAGGCCAAACTACTATATCATAGCTAGTATGACGGCTGTCGCCAGAATTTTACGTCATTCTTATCATACATCACAACAAGACCTCCCCACATCTATGGTTATATACATATTTAGAGTTTGTGTTTGTATGTGTAGTACAGTGGATGAGTGGATGTTAGTATGTGATTGTCATGGTGGGGTGGATGCGGGTACATTTATACATATACGTACTATAAACTACGGTATGTATGTATCTGCTAATAACGATGTAACCACGATCTGACAATCAATAGCCACGATCTAACAATTCTTGTTTGCTTTTGTAGAGCCGATGGACGACTAGTCAATAAGCAGTATAAAATGCAGCTCATTGCAACTTTCGAAACACAAGTTTTTATATGTACGCTTAATCTGTCTCATCTGTGATAAAAATCGTCCTTTTCAAATTATATTTGAAAGTTGAGACCATAGAATAAAGTACACCAGAATTTTATTTCTGAAAGATAGCCAACTTCAATACATTTTTTTGACTCTCTATTATGTCTCTATAACACTGAGAACAGGGGCAGCGGGTATAGATGTCATTTCTGAAAGTATCGGAACCGGAATCGGAGTCGAAGGAATTTGAAGCGATTGATGTTGTTACTTCTATATTATGCAGCATATCAGTTTGAAATAAACGAAGCATAAATTTTGAATTAGGAGAAGGATAATATTTTTACTTGAGAATTAATAAATAGTATAGATTTTTAAATGAAAATATTATATTTGAAAATTGTTTGTTTACATTGAATAACAAGTTGAATTCAAATGTGTTTACAGTTACTAATAATAACGAACTTCTTAAACATTACTTCAACATCAATATAAAGGCAATTTATTAGAACATGCAAAAATTAAACCAAAAAAAAAAACTTTTATCACAAAATTAAATGCAATATTAGATGGCATTTAGGAACATAATCTTACAATTAGTATTTTGTAACGTCTTACGTATTACGTTTACATTGTAAATATAAATTTTGAAAATGTTAATAAATTATCAAGTCGTTGATTTACTTAAATATTAAATCAACAATTACGGTGAATTATCAACAAAATTTTCGTGCATTGTTTGAATACAGTTCATCACATAGTATTTTTTTTTTTTTTAATTTTAAAAGTTTTTCATCAAATTTTTTTTTGATAATATATTTTGTTGCATTTAATTGTTTCATCAAATTTTTAACTATAATTTTGACACATTATAATTTATATAAATAAACTACTTTTAAAAAGATCATTTTAAACTATATCCTGTGATCTTTTTAAAATAATCTCTTCCATGTAAGTGCGCGCACAATCAAGTCTTGCGCAGTGGAAATTACAATATTACGCATGTGATTATAATTCAAATGAAATTCTACCAATAAATAAATAAATAAATAAATATAATTTTGTATTAATAATAAAGATTAAATGAAAATTTGTCCGATTTCTTAATAATTTCTCAAAAAAAATCTACGTTTTGTAAGTACCTATATAGCAAAAGCTCAATATTATTTTAATTATTTAATGGTGTTATAGTAATTTCTTTGTTGTCATAATAATCAATAAATAATGTAATTTTTTTAAACAAATTAATTAAAATTATTAAGCTTGATTATCAGTCGAGAATACTTTGAACTATTCTAAGCATTATTTATGTATAAATGTGCTTGAATGTAGATTTGTACTGAATTAATAATTATTGTCGATTGTCGTAAACTGTTGCATTTGATTCCACTAAATGTCGGAAAAGTGGTTGAGCAAAATTTTTCACGTCTGTTCTGGCACATAAATCGTATTTATAATTTCAACTCTGAATAAAAAAAAAAAAATAGTTTTGAATCCAATTATTGAATCTAAAGTAAGAAATTTAATCGAACGCTGATTATTGAAATTAAAATAGTATGTATAAAACATTTTTCGATCTGATAACCGATCTGATTATCGGATCAGAAGTTACCACGCACATACGATTCCCGAATTGTTGGTTTTGAGGCTTCTACACAAAAAGTATTTGAATAAATACACTGAATGTTTTACAGCAGTTTCTAGAAAAAATTTAATTACAGCAGGGCACCAGTTTTGAAGACATCACTTTTAGAAATTTTATGTATCAGATTATTTAACATAACTTTCAAGTTGGATATAGTTATTTGTGTATTAAAAGCGCAAAATGGTGCTTTGTCGCTCGATTGAGAATGTTGACGCGCGACGCCACCAGGCGGAGCGAGTTAATCTCATGAGAGCGGCAAGTCATTTTGTGCTCGAATTACACACAAATTTTTTTCTACAATCTTATAAAAATCTTTTTTTTATTTAAAATATTTCACTTGATTACGATAAACATAATAATTTTAGAATCTGTTTATTTATTTGTTACCATAGAAAATATAAACAACGCCTACCCGATTTGTAATTAAATATACGTTGAGCGAGCGACAAAGTATTACTTCTACGCTTTAAAGCGCAAAGTAGAAATTTGTTGTTCGGCAACGAGAGTCTTCGGCAAATACACATTTTCGCTCTCTTCATAGAGCGCAAAAGCCTACTTTCCACTAAGATTGTAGAAAAACAAAATTATCGTTTTGTGACAGTTTTCATTGTAAAATATAATTATGTTTCAAATTATTCATTAACGTTAGATTTAAAATGGCCGAAACTAAAACAATACAATTATATTCTCGACTGAAATAAAAATAAATTTTATAATTTTTTTTAATGTCTAAAAAAAGTATCGAAATATTTATATGCAATAATTGCTAATTTCACTTTAAATATATCATTAAGTTATTTTATCATAAGATTAAATGCATATTTGTATCAATTAAATAAAATTATTAATTTTATTTAATTTGAAATTGTAATTAAAAGCGTGTAAACAAGCATATTTATCAATACGTCTTCTACTTCTTTATGATATACGAAATTTAATTATAGATGTCATCACTATCATTATTATTAATATTAACAATTTTTTTTTTGTATTTTTTGCCGTTCTTCGTTGTTTCATTATAATTGCAAAAGCAATAATTGATTTAGGTTGTAAATTGAGTTTATAAAACTTGCACACGAAATAGGCGTAATTTTTGCGCAATAGATTCTCAAAATCATTCCCGTAAATTACGTCTGCGCAGTTGTTTTGTTCGATGGATTAGCGTCGTTGTTGGCGCGCCAGTGCGTAATATGTGAAACTTGTGATACGATTTTGTGAATACGTGGCGAAAAAATACACATTTGTAACTAATTTTAAAATATAAATTGTTCCCTAAAATCGACTTAACAATATGGTAAAAATTTACGTTTGCATATTGACAAAAATCTTAATTGATTGTAAGCACGAGTATGACATTAAAATTGAGGAAAATATCGCTTACAATTTTTTTGAAAAAAAGTAAATTTCAAAAATATATTCACAATTTTCTAATTATTTGGTCTATTCTAAAATTGTTTTTCTAGTTCTATATGCTCATGCTTAATTTAGTTTGATTGTTCGGTATATTTAAAATTTTATTTTAAAAGTTTGTCTTTATTTAAAAACTGTGAATTACTGTTCGCCATATTGGGTTTCCCCGTAACGTCACATAGCTTAGAATACATTTTGGATCAAGATTGAGTCAAGCTATACCTCATCAAACGACCATCACATCGTTCACTGACAGATACATGTTGCTAATGAAGTTATTGTGATTCAATTATCCGTGTTATTTTCAGTTTTGTGCAAGCACAATTGGATGACTGCTGACAAAAAGTGATATACAGAGTGTAAAACAAATAACTTTCGTCCTTTTGTGTGGTGACTCATAGCACCCTGTAGACACTAAAACCGCAGGAATTTTTTCGGAATTAACAGTCGCGTCACCCCTCAAAAGGATAAGAGTTATTTCCTTTACACCCTGTATATAATATATATACACATGTATATATGTATGTGTGTATATATTATATACAGGGTGTAAAGGAAATAACTCTTATCCTTTTGAGGGGTGACGCGACTGTTAATTCCGAAAAAATTCCTGCGGTTTTAGTGTCTACAGGGTGCTATGAGTCACCCCACAAAAGGACGAAAGTTATTTGTTTTACACCCTGTATATTTATAATAACAAATTTTTGCCAAACATATCGCACAACTGGGAACATTCGCGTCTCTAATGTTTTTTTAGACTTTACTAGACTTTATATGAGTTCCGGTAACAGTTTAATTCCACCGTTCCGCAATAGATGTCACAAAAATGGCTAGCAATTAATAAAAACAAACTTTTATATCACCTGTAAAATTGATATTTTCAATTAATTAACTTTTAACGTTATTAAAATATCAACTTTTTAAATCTTTGGTCAAAAAATTTCCCAAAATGTATTCTATTTAAAAATTAGACCTTCAATGAATAACTGAAATAATCAGATAGAAAAAAAAAAAAACATGCTTCATACTCAGTCTTTACAATTGTTTTCCCTAATAACCTGAAAAAAATGCATCCATTTCAAGGAATTAAAAATAACAAACATCAAAATGGCAACATTGCTTTTCAATTGAAAGTGTTTGGAAATAAATGCGTTTTAACAAAAAAAATTGATTTAAATGTATTGCTTTAACCTGAATCAATTCTCAACATTAAATTATCTATTTTATCACAGAGATGTGATAATTTTTCAATTTCCAATAATTTTTTGATTTCCACGCCAATTTGATTTTCCATCAAATGTGTTTTTAAATCATTAAAAACGATCAGTTGACTAATCAAATTCAATAAATTCTCAATCACCTCTTTATCTAAACTATTTGAATTATTTTTCAACAATGTAATTATATTTGGTCCCAAACTTGCATCAATTAATGCTTTCTCGAAATCGTATCGACTAAATTCCGAATTATTTTCGGAATTGTGTATACTGTTTAATGTTAGTAAATTTAGGGCAAGTAACGCTTCATTTTGCATAACCGGATGTTGCGATGGAATCATGTCAACTAAACATTTTATCGCGTCCGGGACACTGATTATATTGTTGTAGGCTTCGCTGGAATGACAATTTTTTATTAACCATGCCAAAAGTCGAGACGATTCGCCTTTCACGCCCAAATGGTCGGTCGTGTAACACCAATGGATGATTCGTTCAATAAAGTACTTTTGCGATGAAAAGTAAATTGCTGTTTCTTCTAAAAAAAATGGAAAAAAAATATTTCACTTTTAGAATACCCTATACAGGGTGAAATTTTTTCTGATCACTCTATAAAGGATGGAAGTTAAGGTCACCTGATTTTTCAACCTTTTATTTTAACCATATAGACAATTTTTTTGTCTCAAAATGCCGGACCTTTTACTACCAGTGACAAGTACAATAGATAAGATTACAATACGGTACTTGACTGTATTCAAAATTTGTTTTAAATGTTGAATAATTTTATGTATTATCCTTAAATATATTCAATTTTAGTAGTGACAAATAAAAATATTCTTTAGTTATTTAAAAATTCGATTTTGAAAATTATAAATTTTTAGCCTTCATTTAAATGATTAAAAACGCAGTGATATTTGAAAATGACGTCATTTTTTATAGCAGATCTTATTACTGTAGTTACGTATTGTCTATGACAAATTGCATTTTCATTGTGACATTTTTACAATGAGCCATTTTCTCAAAATATCTACATCTTAAAAATTGCTATGTAACCCCATGAGAAAATTGTTTAACACCAGGGCGGCGACACGAGTTATTCGGAACTACATCTCTATAGTTGGAATATTAATTTCTAAAAAATAAACAACATTCCTAGGTAACCGAATTGGAAAATTTCGTTGTTGAAGTGGAATTAACAGAAGGTGATTTTTGGTTGGTTAAATTAATATCTCGATTATAGACATGTATTCCCAAAAACCTGTGTCGCCGCCCTGGTGACAGATTGCTACATATTTGAGAAAATGGTCCATTCTAATTGACCAAGAGAAGTTGTTTTTCTTTGTAATTTATTTTAACTTTTTGTATAAATTAAACAGGTTTTATACACGTTGCATTACAAATAAAGAATTAATTTTTATATTATATACAGGGTGGGCCATTTTAATCTATGCATCAAAATATTTCGCCAGAGGCGCCACCTATAAAAAAAATGACGTTTACAAAAGTTGTTAGGTACGAAGGGGGACATTAAATGGTGACCTTAAATTTGATCTTGACCTTCATTCTCAAGGTCATTTTGAGGTCAAGTCGTATTTTTCAAATGGGAAGCCCTATTTTTTATTTCGGATTCTGAAAGGGCGTGAAATTTCACGTCGAAAATGGTGTAAACATAATTTTTTCTAAGGTCAAAATCCAGAAAAAAATGGCACTAAAAAGTTATGAAAAATTAATTTTTAGGAAGCAAACTTAAGATAACTTATTCAAATTTCTTGTTTATGTTTGTATTTCTTGAAGCACATGATGTGTTTCAAGGAATCGACTACAAACTAATTCAACCATGAGATACTTTTATAATACTGAACCAAAATTTAGTTCACAACTATTTTTATTCGTAGAATAGTTATTTGTCCTTTATAATCATTTAAAGAGTTAATCATTTAAAGAGTTAATATTGAAAATGACGGATTTTTTAAAAGCTTTTATTTAACTTGCTATGTTAGTATGTTGGTTTAGATCAAATCTTGGAATCAAAATTTAGACAGATTCTAATTGAGCTAGAGGTTTCAAATTTTGCATACGTGTCTAACCTTGATGACAATGCAATATTGTATAATTAGTTTTGCCCTAAATCGCCCCAAACGAAAATTGTTGATTTTTAGTCCTATGCAACTTTTTGACATTTCAAATTGTCAAATACTGTCCATTGATTTTACGTTGCAATTTTTTGTTTCCATAGTTATTTCTGATTAGGGTAAATTAACCGATTAAAATATAGGTAAAAAAATTACTTCTTTAATTTTTTTTTAAATTAATTGTAATCAGACTAAAAAGTAGAAAATAAAATAAAAAAATGTTTTTTAAGAAAAAGCTTTTATTTAAATATGGGCTAAAAAAATAAAATAACTTTTAAGTAAAGTTTGAAACAATATGCAACATAATTTATAAAAGCTTGAAGTGTTTAATTAAAGTTGGTAACTACTGAAAAGTAAAATAGCTACACTTATATCCAACACAGAAATAATTAATGATAACGCCTCAAGCTTTTATAAATTATGTTGCATATTGCTTCAAACTTTACTTAAAAGTTATTTTATTTTTTTTAGCCCATTTTTAAATAAAAGCTTTTTCTTAAAAAACATTTTTTTACTTTATTTTTTTCAAACAGATTCCCATCCTGTATAATATCAAAATAAACTTACTCTGTCCATCAATGGCCATTCGTAACGTCCCAAGAAGTTTAAAAATCACTGGCATCTGTTCGATTTCGAGTAACGGATAAATCACATCGACTAATCCTTCTTGTAACACGGTTTTTTTATTCTGTTGAGGAATTGCCAAATTACGAAGTGCACTTAAAACTGCATGCTGTAATTTTAAATCGCCTTCTGGCGTATTGTGATGAGACAATATGTCTAACAGTTTTTTCACGACGCCATCTTGTACCATTTGTATACAATTGTCATCTTTACGGGCGAAATTTCCAATTGCCAGAACGCCAGTTGTTTTTAGATCCTCATCATCGGACTGTAGCCAAGATATCATGTTATGATACACTTGTCCTTTTCCGTTACCGTATAAATACGTCATTGATTCGTCTGAAACATGGTTAAAAGCAAAATTTTGAGAACAGTTTACAAATATTATCAGCCCCGGATCTACGATTTTTTAGAACCAGGGCAGAAACATGAAAATGGCGCCCCCCCCTCTCCAACGTTTGACATAAATTGTCAAAAAAACTCATAAGTATATAAGTCCTTTACAAAACTCCTATTTTTCCCGTTGCGGCAATGATAAAAACTGAGGGTCTTTAAAGCATCAATGTAGGTACAAGTTGGTGTTTTATTTTAATAAATCTACTCCGAGAGCACTACAAGTTGTGCAAATTTCAAAATTTTATCACCAGCCCCATCAGAGATAAAGGGGCGAAAAATTTCGAAATTTGGAAAAAAGTCAGTTTTCGGAAGTTTGTAAAAATTAAACGATACAAGTTTCACAATTGAAATAGTATGTACTTGTTTCATAATGGGTAGTTTTACCCGTATACAGCTATTCTCATAAAAAATACTAAGAGGTTTTGAACATTCTTTCTATAAGAAAAAAAATGTTCAAAAAGTGAATTTTGCTAAATTATGATATCCAACTTTAAGTAAAGTTTTCTTATGGAAGGGACGAAAATAGGTTAGACATGAACATCACTTAAAATAAATAGACATTTATTACCTTTAAAATGGTTTTTATTTTAACCTTTTAGGATGAACGGTTTATGAAATATGTGCATTGGCATAAATGTCTGCAAACACAAAAATCAGCGCAAATTGGAAAACAAAAATGGCTACCACGCTTAAACGGTTCAAGATAATTTTTTTTAAGAATTGTTCTCAATTCTTCAAATATAATATAAAAACAACTGGAAGAATATTAATTTTTTCTAAAATGGTCGAGCAACCAACTTTATACGTAAGAACAAAGCATTTAGAATCATTTCTCAATTGCAGTCAAGTACCCTATTGTCAACGAATGAAAGAAACAAATCAATTGTACCTATGTAAATGTAGATCTATAAAGTTCAAATCATTAATGACATTTCAGCAAATGCACTTTAAGAATAGTCTGATTTTTAAACAATGTCATACCCTCATTGGACAGATCCCAATACAAGTTATTAACAAATGAAATGAACACGATGAATATTTTCTTTTGATCAAAAAATAATAACACTTTATGAATATATGTACTCCCTATTGGCAAACATGTCTCAAATTTGAATTCACATAAAATTTAACTTACCTCCCGTTAAAACTAATACGATTAGGTCACACACCATTTTCATCAAAGCCCTGCTGTCGTCATCATTGACGAGTTCTTTGTGTTTCTCTAATAAATTGTACATTAATTCACATAAACCATGTTTAGCCAAAAACGTTTTAATTTCGTCTAGACAATAAAATTAATTGTATTTTTTTAATTTTTATATAAAAATAAAAAATATTTATTCTAGATAGTTACCATTTTCGGCTTGCCCATGTAAGATTTCTAAACACAATTCCGACACATCTGGATTAACCGATACTTCTAAAATATCAATTAGACTTTTCGAAATATTTTCCGTAATCCAAACTTCACCGCCATTATCTAATATTAACGTCAATATTAATAACAAATGTGTAATGCAATCCTCCGAATTTTCAATATTTTTCGACTCAATTTTCAAAATGTTTTCAACTGTTTGCAACGTGTTCAAATGTAACGCCTTTTTCTGTATGTCCTCATTTGAAACTAAGAAATTAAACAATAATCCACAAGCGACTTTTCGAAAAATCTGACAATTTTCTTTTAATTTATCGTTATTCTCATTTTCCGAATTTTCATTTGAATTATATAAATTCACATTGTTATTCAACAATTCAATAATTTTCTCCAAAGCCCCATTTTCGAATAGAACGCTACGAACCGCATCACTTTCGTAACATAAATTTCCCAATGCACGACAAGATTGAATTTGACAATTAAGATTATCTTTTGAAAGTAACGATAAGATTTTTAACACTAACTCTTTTTCAGATAATTTATTTCGATTTGGTAAAGTTTTCGCGAGTTCAGCAATAAGTTTCGATGTACTGGTTAAAATTTCTGTATTTTCCGATTGCAATAAGTCATGAAACGGGGATAAGTCGGGCAATACGGATGTCTTATTTGTAATTATTGACTCAATTTCGTTCAAAATTTCTTTGTGGTTTTTATTTTCGATTGCTTGTTTTAAAAATGTTAAATTAATAGTTTGCTCAGAAGTAGCTAAAAACAAAATATAATCGATGTAGAAAAAAAGCATCTGATAAACAAGTGCAAGTCAAAAATATTTTTTTGAACTTACATGCCATATTTACAATAACTGAATATTAAAATTAAACATTAAAAATTTCTTTATTAAAATATAAATATCAGAAATTTCTTTTGCTAAACGTTATTTTCATTAAAACCTTACTTTATTTACACCCGCTGTCAGGAAAAGATTTCTGTCTTTAATTATTGGGTACTGTTACTGTATAATCGATTCTGCGCTCACCAACACTTACTAAATTATAAAATATTTAAATAGGGCAGCAAAATTATATTTTTCAAGTCTTTAAAATAATTTTTGTTTATTTGTTTGTATAAATATGAGCTTATTTATTTCAGATAAATTAAATTAATAAATTTCTTACTATTTTTGATACAATATTTCAATATTTTCATTCATTCAATATTATGTTACAAAAATTATTCAATAAAATCATTCAAGCTCAGGGCCGGTTTTACGTCACGTAGGGTCAGGAGTGTCAGACCATCAAATGAAATCGAAAGCCTAATAATACCTACTGTAAATACTTATGACAATTACCAGGCTGTGAATCAGCCTTAAGGGTATCGTTTTAAAAGGTGGACTGGGAAAAAAAATTAGTAAATATGTCCAATGACTATAGACAAGCTCAAAAGTTTACTGTAGTTTTGCTCAGTACTATTGAGTACTATCATTAAGTAGCGAACAGTTAAGGGGGTATTCTAGTTTAGAGGCTCGGTTTTGAGGTGATTTAAGGGCGTAATAAAAAAAACGAAACAGTAAACATTTTTATTATATGTACATTTTTTTTGACAGTTTTTTTACTGATATTTGAAAAGTATAAAAATTTAAAAAATTCAAAATTGAAATCGGTACAGGGCGGTAAAGTGGGGACTCAAAAAAAAGATGTCTCTTGGTTGATGTGATTCCAACCCTCCTGGTGATCTGAAACATAAAATTTTAGTTAATTCTTAATAAACAAGGATGCAGAATTAGTTGGACGTAGCCGATTTGAAAAAATAAATTTTTCCACAAAATGGCGTTCATTTAAAAAAAAATCATTTATTCGCCTCCTTTTTTCAGCTTTGGAAATTTTTTTAAAAATAGTAAAAAAAATCCAAAAACCCCTACGTCGGACCAATTATATAGTATTAAGAAGGTCTGTACCAAAGTTCAGGTAAATCGGTGCATTATTAGAACTTGAGATATCATGTCAACTGTATCGAAAAAAGTAGTTTCGAGTAATTTATATTAAAATTTGAATTTAACGCTGAAAAGATACACAGTACACAGGAAAAAATAATCATAACTCCGAAAATAATTCGAATTTCCGTAAGTCCTTTTAGACGCTTATTCTTAAAGCCTAAAGGTCTAAACTTTAAAAATATTAAAAAAAGAAAAAATCGATTTTTTCGTATTTCTAGACTAGAATACCCCCTTAAGTTGTCTAATAACAGAATTACTAACTGGACATAGCACTCCAGTAACAGAACACAAAAGTAGAAATTTTTTTATCATGGGACTGGAAGACAGTCACCTCACAAATACGACCAATAGAATGTGTCTTCTTATCTCATGTGCTTATGTTCTTTCAAAGAATCGTTCCCTCTAAGTTCTAAGACATACAGATTCCCAACGGGGGCGATATCGCCCCCCAGTGGGCGCTGGAGCCTTCCACGGGGGCGGTAGCGGATAAGGTTTTCAAGAGGGGTGGTCAAATAACTAAATTAATATAATAGACATATTTTTATTTATAATAAAAAGATAAATTAGGCATTTTACAGCCAACGAGCAAAAAAAAATTGACGAGTAAAAAAAAGCCCGCGGCGCTGCTAGGGGGCGTTGAAATTTCTGTTTTATATTAAAAGGGGCGGTGGTTATCAGGAATGTGGATCTTAGGCCCATCTTAGGTTTGAATTTTTCTTTGGTCAGGGGCGCTAAGTTCTCTTGCACCGGTCCTGTCCAAGCTTTATTGTTAAAATTTAGGTTTTTGAGAATAAAATACTTATATTAATAAAATTAATGTATTTAATTATAACAAATTCCACAATTTTACTGAAAAAATTTTCGTAAATGTAGTTATAATTACGTATATTGGTGGATCTCTGTACGAAAAGTACAAATAATTTAGTTTTAAACATTAAAAATATATTTATAACTTATATAAATAATTAAATTGTATTGCATAAGAGTTAGTTAATTGAATATATTCCAAATATGAAATAAATATTATATAGTAAAAAAAGATTCAGTTACATTTTTAATATTTAATTATACCGACATGTCCAATCAAATGTATTGTAATTGGAAAAAGTTCTACCGATACAATATATTGGGAATAAAAAAAAAAAATTCAAATCAATCTGGTAAGCGGTAATTGATATAACGACGATATATTCGACGTCGCGGCGCATGAATCCAATGTGTCGTTTGGATCGATACGAGATAAACGCAATGTTATGATTGGTTGAATATAATCAATAGTAGCCCAGTAGTTTATCGATTTTTCACTTTTGTCTGCTAGCTCACCTACAATAAACCCTCATCCAGTCAATTATAATCTGTGATGCAGCTCAGCGTAACTCAATGTTTTTATTCGAATAAATATTAATTGGTGAATAGAAAATTTTAACAATCGTAAAATTCATATTTGATCATGTGATACGGTTTGTTTTGAAATCTTAAGAGTATTGATTTGATTGTTTGTGGAAAAGGATTTGCTCAATATTTTGATTTCTTGCGTTTGAGATTGATACAATTACATAGGATTTACTCCCATTTTACAGTAAGTAACAATTAATCTTTGTCTTTTTATTAATATGTATTAGTTTTAAATAAAATTTGATTCTTTTCGCAATTAGTTAAAAAAATTTGAATTATTTAAACAAAATATTTTATTTACAAATATAAAATATTGTTATAACAGATAATTATTGATTTAAAATAATAATAACTATTATTATAATATCTAATGCGTTACTCAATATTTTTTCATACGCAGTTACCGTTTATAACAATTGAATTATATCTGTATACATATTATTCATCTCACGTAAATATTAGGGCTCAACATTCAACTGCTTATCATTGTGAGGTCAAAAAAAAAAAAAAAATTATATTACATTTTCTGAAAATACATACCTTAAAAATATCTCTCACTATTAAATTTTATGTAATAATTGACGACATGAGTGGATGAAGGTGTTATGTAACATTTTTTTTCTACAATCTTAGAAGAAAGTAGGCTTTTGTGCTCTGTGAAGAGAGCGCAAAATGTGTATTTGCCAAAGACTCTAGTTGCCGAGCAACAAATTTCTACTTTGCGCTTTAAAGCGGAAAAGTAATACTTTGTCGCTCGCTCAACATATATTTAATTACAAATCGGGTAGGCGTTGTTTATATTTTCTATGGTAACAAATAAACAGATTCTAAAATTATTATGTTTATCGTAATCAAGTGGAATATTAATTTTATTAAATTTCAAAATAACTGCAAAATATTAATTAAAAATAATAAATAACTATAATTAATAATAAGAATAAAAAATTTAAAAAAATATATACATATATGATGGAAATATGTAATTGTGACAGTGATTTCTCAAGTACACCTCCAGATATTTCTGAAGCTGCAAAAATTATAATATTAAAGTAAATATTAACGTCCATTATTATTTTTTCAAGTATCTTTTAAAAGTTTTAAATTAAAATTTTTTTTTATAAGATTGTAGAAAAAATTTTGCGTGTAATTCGAGCACAAAATGACTTACCGCTCTCATGAGATTAACGCAGTCCGCCTGGCGGCGTCGCGCGTCAACATTCTCAATCGAGCGGCAAAGCACCATTTTGCGCTCTTAATACACAAATAACTATTTTATTTATAATTTTACAGTAGAAGCGTTTGAAAGTTTTTATTTACATATACTTCCCATGCAATAGCACATGTTTATTATTGAATGTCTACAAAACTATTGGACCTAATGATACCAAATTTTCAACATAGAATATTTCAAAATTTGGCAAAAAATGAATTTTTGAAAAAAAAAAATGTTACATAACACCTTCATCCACTCATGTCCAATTCGAAAATTTGGTGCAATTTTCTACCTTTTGATTTGAATTTGATAGAATCGATAACTCAAGCGGTAATGAATTTTTATAAAAACAAAAAATGGCCATCGTAAAACGTATCAGCTTTTAACAATTTTTTTTTTTTAATAAAAAATGAATATAAAAATTTGAGAACAGCAACGATTCGAAAATTTGTTTTTGGGTTTTAGAATCTACTGCCATTTAACTGCACACGGTGGTGTTCCCTCTTAAGAAAAATTTGACTGCGTTTTAAATTATTAATATAAATAATATAGTATATTATTCAACAAGCTGGTAATGATAGCTATTACTCACGAAGATGAAACTGCGACACGAGCCGAGTTTACGAGGCGAGTGTCGTAATGCATCTGATTGTGAGTGAGTAATAGCCATTGCAAGCGAGTAGAATACGATATTTTTTCTACGACTTTTTTCCTTTTTGATTTAAATAAAATTGAATATGAATTTTAAATCAAAAGAATGCAATTTTTAGTCTATCTCTAATTTTATTAAATGTTTATATATGTACAAACGATGAAAACAAAATACAAACTACTTTGTTTACTTAAACGTTACTACGCAACATATATGAAATTAAAACTTATTGATATATTATTCACAAAACAATCGTAAACTTATTTCGAAAGGTATTGAGTAATGATCATTTTTCCACACCTTTGAATAATGCCTAACTTTCTCAACAATTTATTGATATATGTAATGAGTGTGTTCTTCAACAGGAGTAGAAAAAAGAAATTAATGCATATCGCAAACTGTTTAATTTATTCATTGTACAAAAATTTATGCCCTATATAATATATTTACTAGTTTTCTCCTTAATTTACCTATTTAATATATATTTAAATTAATTGTTTTTTAATAAGAATTTTAAATTTTTCGACTATTTTACATGAAATAATAACACAGTCACATAATTTTTTTTTTCTTATCTGGAGAGCAAACTATAATATACTAGAGACCTAGTGTTTTGACGCGCTGAATTAAAATCTTTCACCAAATTTGAAGCAGTACGCTTAATTTTGCAGAGAATGTAAAAAATCTGGTTGGCGGCGTTTATTTTTTTAACGATGTTTTCCATTTTCTTTAAAACCTAGACGTATTGGCTTAAATCTGATGGCAGATTTAAATTCAGCGAATCAAAATACTATAGGATATGATAGTCTGCCTCGTGTTCGATTTGTGGTATAAAAAATTCCAGTGCATTTGCGCATGTACATTATACCTAATTTCAGATACAATTGATCATGAGTTTTCGTTAAAAAATTAAATAATTCTTATATTCGAAACAAATCAATCTTTTATTCTTTTCTAAAAATAAACTACAAATTTAACATTTACATAAATGCAATAATAAAAGAGATAAAGCCAAGAAAAGTGACGAAGCATGGTTAAATTTAACTGAAATGAACCATACTAAACCGCGCGAACATATTAGCAAAAATTTAAATATATAACGTCTACAAGTTTCCAAATATGGTAGTAAACGTCAAATAATTTGAATTTTTGTTTGCGCGGTTTAATAGTGCACATGCGCGAGAATTTTTTATACCACGAATCGAACACGGCCCTGATCTCCAACCAATACCGATTAATAAAAAAGTTTACAATGCTTCAGTTTCCGTAACAGTAGATGGCAGCATTTTTAAAACACAAATAATATTCAAATTTGTACTTGAATGCAACAAAGAAACTTTATTGATTAGATTGTTTGGTTTTCAGAAACACGTATTAAAATGGCTACACTAAGTAGTGATAATTATCAATTAAAATGGCACTCGTTTGGCTCACATCTTCATACTTCCGTAGCAACATTATTCCAATCTGAATATTACACGGATACGGTTCTATGTACATTCGACGGACATCAGTTAAATGCACATCGATTTCTGTTATCATTATGCAGCGTTTACTTCCAGAATATTTTCAAAGTACATTGTAAACCAACATCAACACTACCGCTCATGGTAATTATGCCGCCAGAAATCGATATTCGAACATTAAAAACATTGATACAATACATTTATTGTGGCGAGACAACGGTATCAAATGATATTTTAGAGAATGTTCTGAAAGCCGGAGACTTACTAAAAATTCGTGGTCTGTGGCGACCAAAAGAATCGGAACTTCCATCGCCCGCAGAACAACCAGCACACAACAATCCTGATGTTCTTCCACGAAAAATAGTTACCACTAAACAGCCGCCGAATACGAAACAGATGCCAATGATACGAAAAATTGTATTGTCAAAGGATCGAGCACGGGTGTCAAATATATTAAATGTACCGCCGTTAGAACCACTTTCGGCCAGTTCCGTAACTCCTGAAGGTATTAAAATAGAAAACGTTCGAACTCAAGTAACCACTGACCGTCATCCAAATGAACCTCCACAATTACGGACGTACAGTAATGTGAAGTTAGAATTGAAAAAACTGGAAAAATTAACATCTTCAAGACCAGCCGCAACAAATGATTCAAACACTATTCAAAAAACAGTTGAAACTAAACAGACGACAATAGATCATGCAGAAAAACCCACCGACAAAATTGACGACGAAGTTCAAGACGAAAAGCCACCAAATAAAATCATAAAAGTTCTGCTAAAGAAACCGGAAAAATCCAACGACTCAACAACCAGTTTACCAAGCAATGAAAATTCAAATGAGAAACCAAGTAGTACCGAAGAAGCGCAAAATGAGAATGATAAATATCTTGTTATAAAAGAAGAACCAATTGAATGGGATCAATTAGATGACGTGGAATTATCCGAGAATGAGTTATTTCAATCAGAGATGACAATAAAACCGGAAATTATTTTTCCCAACGAAGAAGAGGAATATCAGATGCAAATTGAAGAGGAGAAAGACGAGAATTATTACTCACCGTTAATGTGCGAGTTGTGCTCAGAAACGTTTACGGTACCCGCTGACTGGGTTCGGCATATCGAAGGACACTCGGATCTATATCAACCGGCCAAAAGGCAAAGAAGAGGACGCTCAACTACGGTAATAAGCCTACATATTGACATAATCAGTACTAGTGATGTCGAACTGAGGAGTAGTGATGTCGGGCCGAGAAGCAGTTAATCGATTAATCGACTAAAATTGTTTTTCAGAAAAAATTAGTCATTAGTCGAAAATCTCGAGCACAGAATAGTCGACTAACCGACTAAATTTTTAGTCAAAATCATGGTAAGGTAACCTATGTAACTGTCAAAAACGAGGTTTTTTTGGAATTTAATTATGGACTTTTAATATCTTTCTTTTAAGAAAAAGAAAGATATGAAATATCACAATAAATTAATCACATAAAAGTGAAAAATCATATAGATAGATAATTTTTTAGTTTCCATTTTTTGAAATCCAATAAAAAATAATACAGAAATATTGTTAAGTTAGTCGTTTTTAGTCATTTGAAAGAATATTAATTATTTTAATCATTTAATCGAAGGTAAAATAGTCGACTAAAATATGACTAAATGTAAACAAAATTAGTCGACTAAACCGACTAATCGATTAATCATCCGACATCACTACTGAGGAGTAGTGATGTCGGAAAATTAATCGATTAATCGGTTTAGTCAACTAATTTTGTTTACTTTTAATCACTTTTCAATCGACTATTTTAGTGTCGACTAAATGACTAAAATGAATAATATTTTTTTAAATGACTAAAAACGACTAATTTAATAATTTTCCTGCATTATTTATAAGAGTCGAAAAAATGAAAACTAAAAATTATCTGTTTGTATGATTTTATACTATTTTTAATTTGTATTTTTTTTTTTTTTAAATAAAAATAAAAGCCAATAATTAAATTTAAAACATTGTTTCTAAAAGAGTTACATAGGTTTACCCTATTCATGAATTCGAATAAAAATTTAGTCGATTAATCGACTTCTATGCTCGATATTTTCGACTAATGATTAATTTTGTCGGAAAAACAACTTAAGTCGATTAATCCGCTAACTGCATCTCGACCCGACATCACTACTGAGGAGCAGTTAGTTGATTAACCGACTAACGTTATTTTTCAGACAAAATTAATCATTACTCGAAAATATCGAGTATAGAATAGTCAACTAATCGACTAAATTTTTAGTCGAATTTATGAATAGAAACCTATGTAACTTTTTCAAAAACGGATTTTTAAAAAAAAAAAATTATTGACTTTTAACATTTTTCTTAAGAAAAAGAAAGATATGACACATCACAATGTGTTAATCACATAAAAAAGAAAAATCATACAAATAGATAATTTTTTTTATTTTTCATTTTTTTGAGTTCAATAAATTAACACAAAAAAAGTTATTAAATTAGTCGTTTTTAATCATTTAAAAAATTTAATTATTTTAGTCATTTAGTCGAGGGTAAAATACTCGACTGAAAAATGACTAAATGTAAATAAAATTAGTCGACTAAACCAATTAATCGATTAATTATCCGACATCACTAATCAGTACAAGGCATTTTGATTCGTAACGTTAGCTAGAAAAGGATAGAGTGAAACAAAATAACTTGCACTGATTAGTGATGTCGAGCCGAGGAACAGTTAGTCGATTAATCGACTAAAAGTATTTTTCATACAAAATTAGTCATTAGTCAAAAATATCGAGCATAGAAAAGTCGACTAATCGACTAAATTTTTAGTCGAATTCATGAATATATCATCGTTTTTGAATTTAATTATTGACCTTTAACATTTATTTTTTCCTTTTTAAATGAAAAAAAGGTATGACGTATTGCAATGTGTTAATCACATAAAGATAAAAAATCATATAAACATATAATTTTTTAGTTTTCAGTTTTTGGAATCCAATAACTAATTTAAAAAAAATTATCATTTAGAAAACAATTAATCATTTTAGTCATTTAGTCGAGGGTAAAATAGTCGACTAAAAAATGACTAAATGTAAACAAAATTAGTCGACTAAACCGATTAATCGATTATTCATTCGACATCACTAGCACTGATCATAACCTTTATATTAGGATTTCGTAGCACAACTACGAAATCCTTATGTTTGCGTGATTTCTAACACTTTTCGCGCTACCAACATGCACTATGTAGATTTCAATTGTTTTTTTTTTTTCAATTTTTATACAGGACGACGACAACACTAAACTACCGCCACTAATTTGTGACTTGTGCCAGAAAATGCTTCCAACACCAGCCGAATGGGTCAGACATATTCAACAAACGCATACTGAAAAGGAACTGGCCGCCAGTAATAACAGTAATGGTGTACCTAAGCCAAAGAATATTCAAGCTATTGCAGGTAAAAATTCCTTTGAATTTACTCTCTAAAGTTTCAGAGGTTCAATTCGAATATATTTTTCAGGAAATTTAAAAGTTTGCAGTATTTGCAACAAGAGATTCCCATCGCACGCCAGTATGGTAATACATGCAAGAACTCATACCGGCGAGCGGCCATTCCTGTGCACACTTTGCAATAAAGGTTTCAACGTTAAAAGCAACTTGCTTCGACATCTACGAACTCTACACGATAAAATTATTAACTCGACAGACGTGAGGGATCGACCGGACGCCACATTATCAGAATAAATCTAAATTAAGTAAAATTTTACATTAAGTACAATGAAAAAAACTCCATGAATTGTCGTCCTTTTTTTAAAAACATGTATTTTTCTTTTTAATTTAAAAATTTTCGTCTAGTTTTGTAAACAAAAAAATAAAAATTTTACCGATATTCATTTTATTTCTTGAAGTTTCGTTATTTACAAACAGAAACCTATCCATTTAAATCAAATCCGTGCGCCCGTCAATCAGAGACCTCTAGCATGGAACGAAAGCAGTTTGCAGCACTTAACGCTCTTATTTTAAACCATAGAGAAAATTTTACTACCAGTGATAAGTACAATAGATAAGGTTACAAAAAAAGAAAAGGAAAAAAAATCAAAGATCCCAAAATCAGTGGCGTAGCGTGCCTTGGAGGGACCCTGTATCAAAATTAGTTGGGGGGCCCAAATGAAGGGTAAAGATTTCTCACAAAAGAAACAAAAATGCTTGCCATAAAATTAAAATAAATATTTATTGATTATAAGTTATTGCTTCCTCCTAGAAATTGAGCTAGCTAAATTCAAATTAAATATACACTTTTCTTGCCTTTTTTTCGGCAAATTGATTTACTAAATCATTTATCGCAGAAGTCGGTTTCAGTTTTTCTAAAATTTCTGCCTCTATAGACAATAGTGATGTCTGATAGCCGTTCCTGCCCCATCGAAGTCTCATATTTGAAGTTACCCATGTTGCCAACTTTTGGGCGCACACTTAACCCAGGAAAAAAGAGATTGCTTTTTTGACTTTTGTCATTTCTGAAGTGAAAATTCTATTATGTAGGCACGTATGACATTTTTTTTTATGTTTTTTTCCCGGGAAGCATGAGATTAAGCGATATTGTGGATAACATTTTACTAATTTTTGCTTACACACGTTAGGGGCCTCTGTAGCCCGGGGGCCCCGTATCATTGATACGGCGGTAGCTACGCCCCTGCCCAAAATGGAGTATTATAAGATGGATATCTTACTTATATGGGAGGAATTGACAAAATTGGTCACGAAAATCGCACAGATAAGGCTTTCTTTTTTTACCACTCGTGGCGTTAATAATCCCCGAATACTGATGTGAATATAGCGAATATAGTAACATAAAACGGATAAAACAGAATGTAAATACAGTAGGTACTTATTCTCAAACGGAAACACGTCGGGACTGGGGAAGCGAGTGTTTCCATTTGAGAAACACCAATGTCGGTTGATGATATTTAATAATAAGGAAATATACCTCATTTCAGATACAATTGATCACAAGTTTTTATTAAAAAATTAAATAATTCTTATATTCGAAACAAATCAAACTTCTATTCTTTTCTAAAAACAAACTGCAAATTTAAAATTTACGTAAATGCAATAATGAAAGAGATAAAGCCAAGAAAACGGAAATTATTTAAATTCAAAGTGATGTAGTATGGATAAATTTAACTGAAATGAACCATACATAGAAATTACATATGTATGAAATAAACTTATAGTTTAAATTACTTTATACGGCGGATATCCAATGGTACTGACTCCGATTTTACATAGTGACGTCCGCGAATTATACATATAATATACAATATAAATGATGCGACGCAAAATAAAAATTGTTAAGTTTATTTTAAAAACGATCGAAAAACACACTTTATAACTTAGTTGAACATTGAAAAAGATTCCAGAAGATTCTATTCAAAGCTAACAAAGATAATATAGAAGCTCACGTTTCCATTCGAGAGTGTTCCATTTGAGAATAAGTACTGTCCCGCTTTCGTATCGTATGAACACGAGTGCCATCTTTAATTTAGACACTTTTTTTGAATGCATTGAGTTTCGTCTCCTTGTTGAATCTCCATAGATCCCAACATCAAAAAAGTGAACCCTAGGAATTTGCAAAATATAAATTATACTAAACTATGTTGATAAAGTTGAATATTATACCTCATTTCAGATACAATTAATCATGAGTTTTCGTTAAAAAATTAAATAATTCTTATATTCGAAACAAATCAATCTTCTATTCTGTTCTAAAAATAAACTGCAAATTTAAAATTTACATAAATGCAATAATAAAAGAGATAAAGCTAAGGAAACGGAAATTATTTAAATTCAAAGTGACGAAGCATGGTTAAATTTAACTGAAATGAACTATACTTAGAATTATATCGTATTTCGAAAAATTTGTCACAGATGGCGGCACCTGTATCAGTAAATATCGTAAATATATACATATCGCAGCATTTTGCACCCATATTGCAGGACGAGTTAATTCGTCTTAATCATTTAAAGGCTTAAAAATAAATCCTACTATTTTGTGAAAAATTAATATTTATAAAAACGGTTACGTTCTTCTTAAAGTAAAGAAAAGAGAAAATTTGTGTTTTTATTTGTAGGCTGTTTTGTCAGATGCAGTGAATCCATTTTTCAACTGCGCTTCGCCACTTTGAATATTTTTTTATGTAATAAAACAAAATTATCAGCCATTTTTCGAAAGCACAATTGAGAAAGGTGAAAATAAAGAAAATAACTCTAAAATTTAGAGATTATTTTCAGCCAGTTACATAGGTCTTTGATTAAAATAATTCAGTCATTCTTATCATATTTTTTTTTATTTTTTATGTCAGTTTTATAAAAAAAAGTAATTTTTTTACTAAAAAATCTAAATATTTAAAAAGCAATCATAAAAATTTCAAAATATCATCAGTTCATCACTTAATTTAAAAATAGTATGTAAAAAATTCAATCAACCTTATTGCTCATGCCTTGGTAATTCGATATAATTTTCAAAATGTTGTCTCGATCGTTTTCTAAATTAATCCCGATTTCAATCAAATCATTTTCGCTTAATGTTAAAAATATATCAAAATCAATTTCTTCGCTGACGAATATCGGAATAAGATGTCCCAGATGATTTTCTTGTAACACCATTAATAATTTGTAAATATTTTGCTGAAAATATTTCGGCTTTTGGTTTTTCGTGTTTTTCGAAATTGCATCATAGAAGTCGGTATCAGATTTTCTACGATTTGAGCTAAAATGAAAATTTTCGTTGAATTTTCATTATTTGAAATAGAGGTGTCGATTTTAAATCGATTAATCGAAAATCGATTAATCGAAGCTTAAAAAATCGATTCTTTTTTCGATTTTTTCATTTGAATCGATTCATGAATCGATTATTAAAAGTAAGAGATCAATAACCGATTTTTTCCAAAAATAACTTCATTTTAATAGTAATTCTACAAAGAAACATGTGTTAAAATGAAACACCAAAAACTCTATTGTTAATTGTCACTTTTTACCCGTTATATCAACGAACCCCTCCTATGGCTCTATATGAGTCAGACTATTAATACAAAAGGAAGGAAGAGACCACCTATCTGTGCAAACGACGATCCCTTTCCCACAAAAGCGACTTATTTAGAAAACATTTTTTTGTCAATTTGTTTGAAATTTTTGAATAAACTTGGTTTAATTCGTCCTACATATTCAATTGCCTTATTTTTTATAATTATAATTGAAAAGTTAACTCATTCATCGCCTTTACAAATATAATGTAAGGCGTTTTTACACGATATTACCGATATTACCTATGTACTATCAAGTAAGTCCTTTAAACAAAAATTATCAGCTAATTTTATTAAACTTTTCAAAATTTCGATTTTTTAGATCGGTCTCACAGAATCGATTTTTTTTAGCCGATTTTTTTTTAATCGATTTTTTTGATTTCGATTTAAATCGACCCAAAAATCGATTTTTTTTTTGAGAATCGACATCTCTAATTTGAAATCTAACTTGGTAAATTTACCTTTTATTATTTGGTTTTTCCGGTTTCGGAGTTGTAAAATCCGGTGGGAAAAATATTTGTTGTTTATAAGTACAATTTTTATTGGAGGGTAAGTTCAAAACGGTAGTCGATCGTGAAATATTACACAAAAATGTGTTATTCAAAAAGCTAGGACTCGAAGAAATTTTCAAACGACCAAACGGAATGGAATCCTCGACGGAACTTACTTTTGTGTACATTCGTTCCCTTGAATTGTTGATTTTTATTCCTAGTTCAAATTCCAACGGTGTTAAGGCAATTTCATCTCCACAACTGAGTTCTAGTTCCATTTTAAAAAACTTGGGACTCTGGGGAACGAATGCTGGTGATATTGGTGATAATTCAAACGGCGATAAGCTTTCATCGATGTTAGAACTTTTTTTGAGTATTTTCGGTGAAGCCGGTTGGTTTTGAAACGTTATTTCTACATTTGGAATTTTCAAGGGGCTAAGAACTATATTTTTTCCACTAGCAAACGAATTTTTTAATAGAGCCATTATTTCTTTATTTGATGTGATTTTGACGCAATATAATGGTGAAACACCTAAAAGAAAATTTGATTTCACAAATTTACTTTTTTGTTCCGTAAAATACTGACAGATTGTAAATTTTTTCTCATAAAGCTACTTCAATGTCTCAAAACTATCTATTTCAAGTCAAGGAATTACTAATTAACTTGATTTTTTCTATTTTATAAATTTTATAATGGGGAAAATCCTAAATATTGAAATTTTTGTTCAAAATTTCGTTCTCATATAGAGTCTCCCATAACCCCCCAATTCCGCCGCCCAATTACCGTGGGTAATACGTATTATTTATTAACTAATAACTTGTATCATTAAGAATCATACGTACACGTCAAAACGACGAACGAACTTCTCTACCTGCTCCAATACTACAACTTGTCGGTACCTGCTTGCTGTGAGATTTCTGTTATCTAATTTATTTGTTGTTATAACACATAATACGTATTTATTTTGTTTATAGTCATTGTCGTTTTGTTTGTATTGAAATAGTGTCCGTCAAAAGGACGTCGATGTATGATTACGCGATGTTTTTTTTTAAAGATTTTGTACTTCACATATAAAAGTTTTCCTAATTTTTCTAAAATTTATTAAAGATATGGATGTTATAATTAATTTATTCAATGACTATGATAATGTGAAAGATGATTACAGCTGTTTGACTTATAGAGACGACATAATACTGAAGTTTTAATATATTGAATCGAAAGCTAAAGATGCGTTTCAAATGACTTAATAAAAGATTAACAATTTATTTTGTGGAAAATATTTTAATTTTTATTATTTTTTGAGATCTTATTCGAAAAATTACTAACAAATTTTAGAAAATTTACAAATGTGCCTAATGGGGAAATAACTACATATCTATAGGAATATTTATGACTGAGAAATTTCACATTCTGTAAAGTCACACATGTCCACTGACTCATAATAGTTCATAAATTAATTATCTGAAAGACATGTTTTATGATACAATTGATGTATTTATCTATTTTTTAATTTTTATAATGAAAATATGCTTTGATAAAAAGATTAAAAAAATTAATAAATATTTACATTAAGAAATTTTTCCAAATCCAATTTTTTTAAATATTTTGTTCGCTTTTGTAGTATTGTTATGTAAAAAAAATGTTTTTTGCAAATAAACTCTACTCTCCGTAAAAAGTCCATCCGTCAAAACGACGTCGATGTATGATTAACGTTTCTCGTAGACCAACGTATGATTCTAGGGTTAATAAACCCACTTTTAAGGGTGTTTAACCCCTTTAAAATTATATAATCCCAATGAAAAAATTCTAGACCAGTGTTTTTCAACCTGTGGGTCGCGACCCCCTGGGGTCGCGAAACCTCAAAAACCTTACTAAAACCACTCTAGTTCAATATATAATATTTAATAAAGAAAAGGTTAATTAAAGGTTACATTAATGTGATGGCTTCATACTTTCGCTTGATAAAATTTCAAAACAAATAACTGCGGCTTTTTTTCAATAACAGTAAATCCGAGTTTAAAATAATTGTCGTCATATAGACGCTTTTTCTTTGATTTTGTTTCATTACTCTCATTGGAACTTGAAGTTGACGGTTGTGCATGTCTTTTCAGAAACCATATTCAGTAATTACAATGAGCATAGGATTTTGGATATTAGACAATAAAAGACAGTGAGCAGCTACTAAACAAACAACAAGTCAATTCAATAATTTTAAACACAATTCAAAGCGAATTCACAATTCAAAGAATTCAAAAGTGTCATCCTTTACTCGCCTGATGCTCCACGCAGCGCTCATCACGTTGCGCTATGTTTCGCTCATACAAGTCACGCGCGCGTTTCTGAAGCGACTGTAAGTCGTCAACTTCGATGTCGATATAAAAATATGCCTGTTTAAAGTTCTTTGTTACGTATGTAATTGACACCTAACTGAAAATAATCAATAATGATGAACGGATTCGATATTTATAACACAGAATAAAAGTTAGAAGTAGCAGAGAGTAGGGGTCGCGAAACATTTTTCCATACTAGGGGGGTCGCGCCATGAAAAAGATTGAAAAACACTGTTCTGGACTAATGTAATCTCAGTCTAAATGTTTTGACCATTTTTCATCAAAATTGCTTAAGGGGAGGTTTACTCGAGAGTCCTTAAAAATTATGTATTTTTCTAGAATTTTTTTCTCAAGAACGGAAGTAAATATCAATTTTAAATTTTGTGCACATATTTATTAAGTATTAAACTACACAAAAAAAAAATTTTCAAGGAAAAATATAAAAAAGTGTCCATTTTATAGATAGTGCAGTGTGACGATCCGAAAATCCAATGCCTTGTTGGTGGACATCCTAGCGCCGGTAATAAACCACCGAAATCCAAAAACAAAAAAGATTTATGAAATATATGAAGAGTACCGGCACCTCCACCTATAATATCAATAAATTGCTGAAAGAAAAAAAAATGGCGGATGTTTGAATTTTTGATTACGATTTTTGTCTTATTTTTCGCTCTTTAAAGTAAATTTAAAAATAAAAAAAATATTGAAAGTGTATCGAACTTAGGTAGAGGTGCCGAAAAATTGAATTATCTTTAAAATAAAAAATTCAAAAAAAAGGATCCATCGAATAGTTTTTGAGTTATCGTGTCCACCAGTTCCAAAAATGTAGTTCCGAGATATTATAAAATATATATAAACGTATTTTCAAAATTTTATATTTAATACTCATTATTGCGTGAACTACGTTTTTTGAATATTTTTTTTTATAGAAAGTTGGATTCGGTTAATGTGCAAGAATCGAGGTTTTAAATTATTTTCAGTAAAATCACTTTGGGAACATATTCTACACATAATTTACTATCAATTTCGGCAAAAAAAAAATCGATTTTTTTTATCAAATCTAAAATAAACCTTGCCTTAAATTACTTTCAGCAAAATCACTTTGGGAACATATTCTACACATAATTAGCTACCAATTTCTGCAAAAAAAAAATCGATTTTTTTTTAACGACTCTCAAGTAAACCTCCCCTTAAGAACTAATATGAGAAAAATATCAAAATGTGATTTTTCAACAAATTTTTGAAGGGGTGTTTTACCCCCTAAATATGCTACTGGGCATGTACAATTATAATATGTTTGTTACTTTAATGTCAAGTACTACAATATAATTATGTTAAAATGAACGAAATCGCAAGGGGGCACTTTCGTAACATTCCTTGTCAGTATTAGTCGAAATATATTAAAATTACCTGATCGTTTTGAAGTATGCGTAGCCGAAAAACCGTTTAATAAAAGAAACTTAACAACTTCTTGATGATTAAATAGACAAGCAAAATTTAACGGGGAAATTGGATTTTCAATTTCACTAATTTTCCCGCCAAATAACAGTGTGTAATGTAAAAGTGTTTCAGCCGCAACTAAATTTCCATGAGCACACGCTAGCGTGAAAGCGTTTAGACCTGAAATCACACGAAAATGAAAACACAAAATTGATCAAATAATTCTCGTAGCTTTTCACAAAATACCGTATTTATTTCGTTTGAAGATATCACCATATTTGATTAAAAATTTAATACAATTGATATGACCGTATCGACTCGCTTGCATCAATGGTGTCCAACCCATAAAATTCTCAGCATTGATATGTTTTCGATATGTTTCGTCCGAAAAATATTCTTTTAACAAATCTATTCTTGCATTGGCTGCCGCAATATGTAATGCCGTGTTGCCATCATCATCAGTACATAGTACTTTGTTATTGGTTTTAGAAAATTTTCTTACGTCAGCTAAATTGTCCATTTATTAAAATCAATTTTTTTTTTTTTGTTAAATTATCTCAATATTACTTTTTTTAAAATCATGTATTTTTGATAACTTTAACGTACGAAGAATTTATTATAATTATAATTAATAAAAAGTACAAAAAATCAGTATTTTATTTGCAATAAAGATTACATAATATTTTTATAGAAATTAATTATTATCCAAAAAATTTGTAAATAGATTTTTATGTGTACATTATGTAATTTATTATTGATCAGACTTTATTTTTTTGAAATATTTTTTGTGATATGAAAAGAATAAAAATATCTTAGGAAATTGTTATGTCATTTAAGCTTAAGGAGGGTAGATCATTACGAAAAAAATGACGAAAACCAATTTGAAACTAGGGATGATCGATATATCGATAACTGTTATTTTGTAACTAGTATAGAAAGATAACAGTTATCGTCAATAACTGGAATACCCAGTAACTGGTTACTTAAATAACTCCTTTGAAAATATCGATAATATAGGTCAATATTAATATATTCGAAAGCAAGGATCACAGTAATTTATTTTAACCACCTACGGAGAATTTCAAAATAATAACGCCCCAGGCAAGTTACACATTTTCTATTGTAGCACATTTAAAAAACCCTTAAAAATGAACTGTTGTCTATTGTACAGTTATCTATTTGTATTTGTAATTTTGTATCCATAAAATTGTTAAAATTGTGTATATAAAGCCTAAATCCTTGTATAGACAAGTATTTGAACAGATATTGCAGATTATTTAGTATCCGTCAGTATTATAGATCTGTGCATATTTCACTAACAGAACCGTTTATACGCATATCGAATATCTTACAATATGTTAAAATATCCAAATACCATACCAGTTATTATAATAACTGTTATAAATAACAGTTATTTTTCAGTAACTGTTATTGCAATAACAGTTATTAGAAAATAATCGTTTAGCTCATCTCTATTTGAAACCAATAAAATTTACCAGATTTTAGAATACAAATAAAACCCATCGTTAAGAAAAATGCATTATAATAAAAATATGACAAAATAGTGGGTAAAATTTGTGTACTTTTATGAGAAGCAGGCAAGGGGCCAAACTACTATATGATAGTATTACGACTGTAGCAGAAAGGTGACGTAAAATCTCCTCCACTTCGAACCACTATGTTGTGTAGGTACACACTGTTTGTAATGGTGTAGGTTTGGTGTTTACTTCTGTGTGAGTATTCACACACACAACTACAAAACACGTATTATCGGAAAGAGCAACGTGCAGGTCAAGTAACAATAGTCTTACAATACAGTCATAACAATCGTAGTGGATTCAGTGACCGACATCGACTGACTAAATGCCTTAAGCTGAGACAGACCAACAAATGACTCCAAGCGAGCTACACTTTTTTGATATTAGTTTGCTTCTAGTGTTCTATGGAAACAGGGAGCTTGTATTATACATTTCAATAAAAAAATGATGCTAAAAATCTAAATTTTGTATAGTAAACAAATAAATTCGTAATGATTAGATAAGATCCGTTGTTAAAAAAAATTTTTGGAGTAAAAAAATTAATCTAAAATTTGGAAATGTCGCATTAAATAAAGCGTGCAGAAAGATTAAAAAAAAGTCATCCAATCCAAAATATCCAACATATTTCCAAATTAAGGCAGATTTCCATTTTTAGGGATCAAATTTTTTTTATAAGAAAGAATAAATTTACGCAGGTTAAAAAAATATTCTAAAGGTTATGGGGGTTTATAATCAAACGCACAAAGGTCCACAGTGATCAACTTTAAATTTTAATTGCAAAACAAAAAGATCATTTGTTATAAAACATTTATTTAAAAAAGAAAAATAATATATGTAAAATTTACATATATACAAAAATCCGCCACAAATATGAATATTTTCAATCTTTTCAATTGAATAACTATTATAGTTCAATTCTATTAGTTTTATTTCAGTCTTGCTGAGGCGTTAAATATGAATAGGCACAGTTGAAACTTCTTGTTGACTAAGATTTACACAAAAATCACATTTAAATTATTTAGTTTTTCATTAATATTTATAATTCGTAAAACCTAAAAAAAAATGTTTTAATTTAAATCAAATAAATAATTTAACAAGGTACAAAATAAATAGTCTGAGAGTTTCGGTTTATTTTATTCTTAAAATATTTATCTAATCGAAAGAATTTCAACATCTACGAAAAATATTACATACTTCCAACTTCCAACTTCTAAGAATCTTTTTTTTTTTCAAAGCGGAAACATATATTTGTTATTAAAAAATTAGTTTATGATTCAAAACTACAAGTATCACTCAATAACGCACTGATTTCAAAGGCTGAATTCAAATAATATCGAAGTATACGGTATTTTATTAAGGTAGTTGGTGGGTAGAACGATTTTTCAAAAGATTTTAACGAAACTTCTCTAGACAATTATTTAATTCAATACCAATAATACGAGCCTATTCCGATTAAAATTGACCATACCCCAATTTTGAGAAAAACGATTTCAAAGTTTTGTAATTTTAACACGGACTCTTCTGGGAAGAATCTATTTTTTTGAATAAAATGAAAAAGTGTCAAAGGAATTTGATAAAAATTTAATATGGTATAAAATACAAAGTTACAAACCATATTTAAAAAAAAATAAAAATAAAAATTATTGACCACGCCATTTTTGAAATATAATTTATGAAAATCATTTTACAACGCTTTTATAATGATTTCTCAACAACGCTTTTATATTGCTACAACATAAGCGCGCGGAAATTCAAACAAACAAGTGGTATACAATAAATATAATAACTGAAGAATATTAACAGATTATTTATTTTAATTTTTAATAAAACAAAATTTGATCGCTGAGCTATACTTTTGTACGTGACTGTCTCGGACCAACTACCTTAAGGTTAACCAATATGTCGAAATGAATTTAAGTCAGCGTAAATAATGAAGTTCAGTTATGAGTTATTTAAATAAATAAAAGTGGCAAATAATTTTCAATGAATTAATGAATATGCATTAAATTATTTTTATTACACAAAAAGGTAGACACGGCAATCTAATCGGCCGTACTAAACAGGGTTCATTTCTCAACTCTCAAACTATTCCCGTTGTATTTATTACCTTGGAAGCGTAACTAAATTCTGCATCATGACCATTTACAATGACACCCTGTTGCGGATAATTATTTTCCCCGTAAACTGTAATTTGATTCACATTCGGAATATCCGTATAATTATAATGTTTACAATTCACGACTAATCTTTTAGATTCGACGAAAATCTCACACCAAGAATTTTCAGAATCGACTGAAACTAATATTCATTGGTTAGATAAAATTTTCAAAACCGAAATACACGTGTAGACTTACTTCCGTCATCATAATATATATCACCGTATGCGTTATCTTCGGGATCCAGAGCAATTAATAATTCGAAAGGCTGTTTCCGGGTCAGTTCAGACGTTTGTTGTGGGTCTTGTTTAGGAATTATTTTTCCACCTCTTACGAATAATGGGATTGTGTCTAAAGGTGCATTGAAAACTTGATTAGCTCCATTTGGACTATCATAAATGGTTCCTGAATAAAAATCATACCACAAACCCGGTGGTAAATAGCCAGTTACGTTTTTAGCTCCCTAAAAAACTAAATGTAACTAAATAGATTCAAAAGAAAATTTAACACGTTCGCTCCCAACAGGAAATATGAAAACATTCCTCGAATGCCAAGTTATTAGACTATTTCAATTTTATAATCAAATTAGAATTAAATCGTAATCTTTTGTATATGATTGGACTTTCTTACTTTAATTTGTTCTTTGTCACATGTATCATGTGCGCTCAATCAGTTTAACCATATTACTGCTACTTTTTCTATCCCCTTCATAAAATGTCATTTTTGCGATATAATTTTAATTTCTTTGATTGTAGAATTCTTGAAAAGTGTTTTATTTGTTGTTTTAATGTGTATATCGCTACCTTTCTGTCTGAACCTTGTTACTCAAAAACTACTTTTCAGGAAACGTTTTTTTAAATGACAACCCCCCCCCCCCTCTTTTCGACCGCGAAAGAGCGGAAAATTCTGCATCCGAATATGACCTTGAAGTCAGTGATCAAGGTCAAATTAATATCAAATGCTAATTTTTAGTGTAATTTGTAATTGAAATTTCTACTGTAACTTTTTTAATTTTGACGTTCCACAATAAATGCTAGAGAAACTGTTATTGCAATAACAGTTACTGAAAAATAACTATTATTTATAACAGTTATTATAATAACTGGTATGGTATTTGAATATTTTAACATATTGAAAGATATTCGATATACGTATAAACGGTTCTGTTAGTGAAATATGCACAGATCTATAATACTGACGTATACTAAATAACATTTTTTTCTTTATATAGTTCCCAGCCCTGGGAATGAATTATGTACATGTTTGACTATCTAACTCAAAACAGCAAAAAAAAACCACATCTGAAGTTAAGACAGAAAGGTAGCGATATTTGGCCTTAGCGCACATACACATTTGAAGTAATTAACTAGTCCGTGGGAGCGAACTCAAGTCATAAGTCTTTACCTCTGTTAATACAGGTATTATCATCAGACTAGACCCCCATAAAAATTGCTCATCCAGATTATACGTATTTTTGTCGTCAGGAAATCTAAAATTGATATTAAAGTCAATATACAAAATCTTCCAGAATAAATACAGCAAAATTCATCAATTAAAATATCATGGAATTTTTTTTTGTTTTTTAACATGACATTCTAATTAATAAATTTTGAGACACATTGTATACAGAGTGTACAAAACTTACTCAATAAATAACGGACGAGCAACTGTTGATCCATTTTGAGAAGCATGATAAAATAATGTGTATAAATAAGTTAATAGTGAATATCGAGTCAACAGCGATTTTTTTGCAGATTGTAAGACTATATCACCAAGAGCTGTAGGGTCTTGTGCCTCAAAAAGACAATTATTTTTTCAAAGATTATTCGTAAATTACGTTTAAATTACATAGTTTTTAAAATATACGGTAAAATGTCATTGTCACAGCTAATATCAAAAGAAAATGTTCATTGTGTCCAAGAAAATGTGTTATAGCTATAAAAACTGCATCATTAAAGACGTTAAGTATAATTAAGTTAGTAATTCTGTTATTAAATAACTTAAGGGGGTATTCTAGTCTAGAAATTCGAAAAAATCGATTTTTTTTTCATATTTTCAAAGTTCACACCTTTAAGAATAAGCCTCTAACAGGATTTACGAAAATTCAAATTATTTTCGGAGTTATGATTATTTTTCCCTGTGTATTGTGTATCTTTTCAGCGTTAAATTCAAATTTTTAATATAAATTACTCGAAACTACTTTTTTCGATACGGTTGACATGATATCTCAAGTTCTAATGCACCGATTTACTTGAATTAATACTATCAAAATTGGTCCGACGCGACGTAGGGGCTTTTGGAGACCAAAAAATGATTTTTTTTTAAATGGACGCCATTTTGTGAAAAAATTTATTTTTTCAAATCGGATATGTCCAACTAATTCTACATCCTTGTTTATTAAGAATTAACTTCAATCACGTCAATCAGGAGACAGCATTTTTTTTTTTTTTTTGAGTTTCCACTTTGCCGGCCTGTACCGATTTCAATTTTGAGGCTTTTTTAACCATGTGATATTATCAATTTACTAGCATTTACTTCTCTTGTCTCTCATTTCATGTCCTATAAAAACAAATCAGACTCCGTTGCTAGTCAAAATTGACCGGTAACGGACATTAGTTAACCATTGATAATTTTAAATGGAAAGCACCAGTCTCGTGCCATCGGGGCCTTTTATTTTTCCTAATTTCTCTATTTTCAATTTTAGAGAAAAATGTCAAGAATACTTTTTTTTCTAAATGTTTAAAAATATTGGAATCAGGCGAAAAATTTTTTTTTCGGGGATGATTTCTCCGCAAACTATTAGAGATAGGGGTAAGAGGGTGGTATACTTTTTTTTGTAGAATCGAAAGATCTACAATTTTTATTTGAAAAAATTTTCCATATCTTGCACACTTCGCGAGATAATTGGAAAATAAATTTTTTAGGGGTGGTTTTTACCCTTGTCCGGGATCAGAGCACTTATTTTCATAGGGAGAATTGTTCTTAGTGACTCTAAGAACATTCCCTCCAATTTTCATCCATATACCCCGATTTCCCGATTCCAGCCCTAATTTCACTGGGCTGTGAAAGCCAAAACTGTTAAAAAAATGGATACTAAAAACTGTTAAAAAAATGGATACTAAAAATGTTCAGTGTTTTTTTTCTTTTTTTTTATTACGCCCGTAAAATCACCTCAAACTCGAGCCCCTAGACTAGAACACCCCCTTAAAGTGACTTACTATGGCATCGTCTGTATTGTGTGTCCTGGAAAATGGATAAAACGCTCCCAACTGATACCATCGCGCACAAAGTTCGACAGTCGTATTTCCATTGAAGCCACAAATATCGGCTCCCATTAATGGTACGCCAAATAAACTGAATGACAACATTTCTAATACAAAATATAAATTATCAAAAGTATTCTACCCTCGTGTCAAAAGTTACAAACCTGATATCGTCCTCTTTAAATCGTGCCACGTCGAGAATACATCACCGCTCCAATGTCCCGCATAGTGTCCTATACCCGAGAAAGTGGACCGCGTGATAATGAATGTTCGGTTCGGACTCATTAAGGACAACGCACGATACGTGGTCAAAACTTCTAACGCCCCATAAATATTGTGTATATCGTAGTGATTACCACCGACATGTTTGGCAGTCATGCAAAGTGTTTTATAACACAATATGCCACCATTGATAGTTGGAGTGTACGGGGGAGTTTCCAGGTTATGTGCAGGACAACCTGTAGTACTTCCTAAAAAAAAAATTATATACACCACATATCCAATTTTACGTAGTGGTCGGTGCAAATTTAAGGCGAAGTACGTAAAAATCGGAAGATCAGGGGCGTCGGTAAAATTTTGTTTCGGGGGTTGGTAAATATTATTATCTGAATTTTTTTAAAACAATATTATCTTAAGAGACAATTTACACCTAAAATTCGGTTGTGTAGACAAAGGAAATCGAATGTTATACTAATGAATATAAGTGACGATTTTTAGAAAACTGTCGAAAAATCAACTTCACTATCGCATTCATCAACGTAAATTAAGACGCTAAATAGGGGAAGCTGACAAAAATTCTAGAATATTCTACTCGTGAACTAGCAAAGATACCAAAAAACAAACTTCACTATTGAATTGGGCACCAAAAATTAGATTAAGTAGCGCATTTTGACGAAAATTCTAGAATGTTCTATTCGTCAACTAACAAAGGTATCGAAAAATCGTCTGCATCATTTAATTGGTCATCGAATAATAGACGGAATAGCACATTTTGATAAATGTTCTAGAATATTCTATTCGTCAAATTGCAAAAATTGTTTGTCAAATTCGGACATTTGGTTTACATTATGTAGTTTAATTTCAGTTGGACAATTAAGTGGTGCAGTAGATTTCCCAATATCTTTGTTAGTTGACAAATAGAATATTCTAGAACATTTCTCAAAAAGTGTTATTTGGTGTCTTTTTTGGTAGCTAATTCAATGGCGACGTCTGTTTTTGAATATCTTTGCTAGTTGACGAATAGAATATTCCAGAAAATTTATTAAAATGTGTAATTTGACCTCTTTTTCAATGGACAATTAAATGGTACAATTGATCTTTGAGTATCTTTGCTAGTTGACAAATAGAACATTCTAGAATTTTTGTCAAACTACACTGCTTAATCTCATTTTTAATGACCAATTCAACGGTGAAGTCCGTTTTTGATATCTCTGCTAGTTAACGATTAGAATATTCTAGAATTTTACATTACTCATTTTGCATTTGAATTTTGCATATTACGTATACAAAATATGTGCATATATATCTGCAGTGAAATTTTAAAGGCTACGAGACCCTCAGACAATGTTATCTACGGCCCTGACTCTGGCTTGGTACATAAATTTTCACCAACACAGACAAACAACAACATATTTGTGAGAGGAGAACTCCACTAAATCGCTGCCGTCACTACGTAAAATCGGAGTACGTACCATTGGATGGCCACTGTATTGAGGGTAGTTTTGGCGGGAAATAAACGATTAAGACTTCTTACCAGACAAAAAATTTGATGGTTCATTCATATCCAACCAAACTCCGTCAAACGGTAAAGTGGAATGCATATTTTCTAACAGTTCCCCCCAGTAATTTAAGGCCATTGCATGCGTAAAATCAGGCCAAACTGTTGATTGTCGATTCCATACCTGTGTCACAGTATCATAAGAATTCGTTTGTGTGAATATTCCTCCGATAATAGGTGAGAATGGAGAATAAATTTTATTACGTTATCGTTCATTAAGCAAAATGATCAACTGGATTGTGGGTAATATCACCACTGATCATATAATTGGAACTGTCATAGCGCATTGTTATGTAACTGATATACAACGTCTTCTTTTTCAGAGATTAAAATGATTACTTACGATATGAAAAAGTCAGAAAAAAATTATGGTTAGGATAAAAATTCGCTTTTAAAATTGAATGTGATAGCAGAAATGTTAGCTCTATTCTCATACTATGTTAACAATAATAGTCCCTGTTGTGAGAGAGATAACCTATGTTTAAGAAACAATTACATCACAAATCATTTTAGCGCTACTTTTGAAAGTGAATATAATTTTTTTTTAAATGTTAGATCACAGAACATTATACATAGAAGCGGTTTACATATAAAAAATCTGTCGTTTGTATGGTGCAATGTTGTGCAATTTACACCGCTTCTGATTTAGTCTGTTACTGCTCCTCATGGGTAACGTCGTAACGAGTATCATTGTTTTTTTAATCGACTCGTGAAATTTAAACAGAAAAAAATATAAAGTGTGTCGTATTTAAGTGTAAAAATTCTATTGAATAAAAAAATTCTCAAAATAAAGGGATATTTTTCTTAAAATAAATAAATTTATTTTTTGTTGGTTGTTAAAAAGGTCGGCCATGACAGTGTATACTATATATATGCAAGCTGCGTAGTCATTCATCACGATATTACACTAACACATTCACATGTTTGTGTAGATACAATGATGTGTTTTGTAGTATGTATCATAATTGTTTGGTAGGCGTGGCGGTGTCCACGTCATATGCCGGCGAAAGCGGGTACGGTAGTTATGAAATAGGAAATTTAGATCTTGTATATCTATGTGTTAAATGTACATATATAAAAGATTAAAATAGTTTTTGAAGCATTTTTTAAAATTTATCAACTCACCTATTATTGAAGTTTTGATTGTAAAAATAATAATGAAAGGAGATAGCTTATGAAATTATTTTATGTTAGATAAAGAAAGTAAATTCAGGTAGAAATTGAAAAAGTGACTACGAGCGTCCTAGTGGCTGTTTTATTTTTTTTAATTGACAAAATAAAATAAAAAGTTCAAATACTATTTTTGATTAAAGCAAGGCATCAATATTAAAAATTGATTAATATAAATCATTTGATCGATATTCTTATAAATATTTGATTTAAGTCTACGTATTCATTCTAAAATATCACGTTGTTAATAGTTTTCCCTCACTCTAAAAAAAAGTGTTAAATTCACAGACCAATGAACACTATTATATTATACTACTAGACAAAGCGTAAAGCCAGTTTCTAGACATTTTTCTTGAAGCAGGTAACAAGGGTGAGACGAGTGAGATTTAATGAAATAATTTAATATCAATTTTTGAGCAAATGCGACTATAATTATTGCAGGATATCATTAGTATACGCCTACGTTTTTTGAAAATAAAGCGAATACCACTTTTCTTCTTTCAAAATTTTGCAGTTTCTTCTCAAAAAAGTAAAATTTCATTATCAATATTATATTTTGACAATAATTATTTGAAACCGTAACTATTAAGGTCGGAACATGATCGTATGTGACTGCTTCAATTACACATTTATATTATATGTCTATATAATATAATATATAATATGTTCACTGGTCTGTGGTTAAATCATGTTTTTATATATCAATGGTGTTTACTGAATACTACTAATACAAAATTTAGCGACGACGGCATTTGATTAAATAATAGTATTGGAATTTTTTATTCCTTTTTAAATTCTGAATCGTTTAAAAAAAGAATCAGATCGTGGCTACTCTTCGTTAAAAATTAGAATTAAGTCGCTCGTCTAAAATGTTAAAATTTAATCTTACCTTGCCGATGAAGAGATCTCCACTTATATTTTTAACAAAAATATCCATCTGAATCCCTAAATCATAGGGTAAATAAGTTCCGTTCGGTTCACTGCCACTAACTCCGATATCGACAATTGGAACCCATCTTCTACCCTGCGAGTGTAACGTTCGTATAAAATCAGGTAAACCGGCAAATGATTCATTATCGTACGTGAAATCATTGTTATGGCTCATATAATCTATATCGTTCCATTGAACATCCTGTACAAAAAAAAATATTTTTTTTTCGGTCACCAAAAACTAATGATGGACATAATTGTATTTTTTTTTTTTAATAATCGGATTCTTCAATCATGAGTGATTTGAAAGAATACATATACCAAAAAATATGTTTCTCCCACCTTCATATTTCGTATAGGTAGAGTTGGCACTAACATTCAAGAAAAACAGTTACATAAATATACAATAAAAATACATACGATTGGTCATATCACTCAAAACTATCTTTTTGCTTTTTCCTTACAGTACACTAGGGTACTTGACTGAAGTTACAAAAATATTCTAAAAGCATTGTTTTTCCATATCAGTTAAGTTATTTTTTTTTATTTTCGACAGATTCTGTAAAAAATCATCAAAAAATAACCCTACAATTTTAAATGAGAAAAAGGCGGGAAAAACGCCTCACTATAGTGACGTCACAGTTTGAAGCACTAAACGTCAATGTCAATATTTATAACCTCAAAATTTTGATTATATTTATAAAATGTCAACGTAAAAGCAAGTATTCATTAGAATTCTGGCCGATTATTATTACTATATATATAAGCTAACAGAAATATTCAAAAGAAAACACAATTTCACCTCAACGATGAAAATTATCAAAATCGACATATCTAGCTACAAAATGTTACGTCATATTCAAGAAATGGCGCGTTTTCACTAATTTGAATATTTGTTGAAACCTGGCGATTTTCAAAATAAAATTTCTAAATAGTTATCAATTTTTTTTTATGTTTCATCATTAAATTGGACATATGTAATGATAATGCATGCAATTATTTAATATTTGACACAAATTTTAAATACAGTCAAGTACCGTGTTGTTTCTTGTAACCCTATTATTATCCCTTACCTTCGTACCAGTTCGTACCAGAAAATCATACCAGTTTAGAAAAAAAATCAACTTATATATAAAAAAATTACCGATTATTTAAAAAATCCGATTATAGATTGTTTTTTAAAATCTCATCACTATAGAAAACATTTATATTACCACTGGAATACCAGCTCGGATATTTCGTAGTAACACTTCCTTCGTTTGATTTAATGTGCTACTTCCTAATCGACATAAATGAAAGCCTAAAGCCCATAATGGCGGTAAATGTGGATATCCGACAACATCCTGATACTGTTGAATCACACTTGCCGGATTTGGTCCAGAAAATATATAAAAATTAAAAATTCCCCCGATAGTTCGAAATGTTACTGCAGGTAATGGTTGAATTAAAACCTCTAAAATTTTTAATAGAATCTTTAGGTGATTTTTAACGAATTCTTGAGAATTGTGATTTTACCCATTGCATTGCTGTTAATTAACAGAATACCAAAACTTGTACCGGATGGCTGCACTGCTAGTAAAAATGGTTGTGTGCCGTATAAATTTTTCTGAAACAGATGTCACTTGTCACTTTTGATTACATAATATTTTTTTTTGATATCTCTTAACTAACATTTTCCAAGGGGTATTGATCAGCATTAAATAGTACGAATTTTTGCCAGTTATTTGTGTCGATTCGTAAATTGTCTCTGCGTTCACCGATACCATATAGGCTCACGTTTGCTGGTAGCCGAGATGAGATTTGCAAAAATTGATCGGCATATATGAAACCTCCAATATTTGTATCTAAACTAAAATAATAAAATATTTTTAGATTTACTGTTTTACTGTGTAAAGCAATTTTTAAACGATTGTATTTGAAAGTATCACATTTCAACATAGTAAGCTGTAGAGATGAGCTAAACGGTTATTTTCTAATAACTGTTATTGCAATAACAGTTACTGAAAAATAACTGTTATTTATAACAGTTATTATAATAACTGGTATGGTATTTGGATATTTTAACATATTGTAAGATATTCGATATACGTATAAACGGTTCTGTTAGTGAAAATATGCACAGATCTATAATACTGACGGATACTAAATAATCTGCAATATCTGTTCAAATACTTGTCTATACAAGGATTTAGGCTTTATATACACAAATTTAATAATTTTATGGATGCAAAATTACAAATACAAATAGATAACTGTACAATAGACAATAGTTCATTTTTAAGGGTTTTTTAAATGTGTAACTTGCCTGGGGCGTTATTATTTTGAAATTCTCCGTAGGTGGTTAAAATAAAGTACTGTGATCCTTACTTTCAAATATATTAATATTGACCTATGTTATTGATATTTCTAAAGGAGTTATTTAAGTAACCAGTTACTGGGTATTCCAGTTATTCACGATAACTGTTATCTTTCTATACTAGTTACAAAATAACAGTTATCGATATATCAATCATCTCTAGTAAGCTGTAAATGGAAGTTGAAAATATCGACTTATGACCAGAGATGTGACTTATTTAAGATACAAGAATTTGAAATACAGATACAAGATGCAAAATACCTATTTTTTCATTTTGTATCTAAAATACTTTTTTAAAAATGTATTTTGTATCTTGAATTTAGATACTTTCTTTTTGTATCTTAGTATTTTGTAAATACTTAAGTTTGCTAAAATACTTTTACCCATTTTTACCAATTAATCCCAACATAAGGTTAAATTAAAACCACATATTACATATTCCAACTACGTATCTCTATACTAGCAAGATTTTTGTGGAAGTGACGTAAAATTTTTCTCCCACTCTAAACGCACAACATGTTACTACATAAGTCTCGTATCTATGTATATGTAATATGCGCTGGTATGTGTGTCATGCGTCACATTCTATCTGTAGAAAGTGGGGATTGTATGTATGCGTACAGCTCCTGCATATATTATATATGTATTCACTTATATTGTTGGGAAGTAGTTGATAACAATACAAACAATCGATCTTTACACAGCTACAGTTGCTGTGTGACTAATCAGCTTAAACGGTGTAAAGCACACACGGCACACACTGGCACACAGCTATCCACAGTTTTGTAGAGAAACGCTTAGGGCTTGATTAAAACTATGGAGGGTAGAGTATCAGGAGAAGTATCTCCATATATAAAAAGTGGCCCCAAAAGTGGATGAAATTAAGATGGCGCTAGTGTAGTAAAATTCTTAAATTTAAAATTAAGCGCTGAAAATTTTAAAACTGAAACGACAGTTTTTATTGTTTTTAACAGTTTTAACTGTTATATTTAATTCAATTTTTATTGTTTTTATATTTAATTCAATTTTATTGTTTTTAATTCAATTTTTATTGTTTTTAACAGTTAGTATTTCCCTTTAGCATACTTCACCACTTATATAATTGCTAAGTTCAGATCGAACCCTGATTGCTTATCAGCGCCGTTCTGGTTACTTATTGAACTATTATTTCATCAAATTCAAGGGCCACTTTTTCGATTCAAGTTCCATAAGAGATACTCCATAATTAAAACTAAGCCCTTAAAATTTTAATTTCTTAACCTATCAAAAGACTCTATAATCTATTTGTTTTTGTCTGCCGCCGTCGCGTCGCCACTCTCGCCGCGCCTGCGCCCTATTATTATTGCTGGCATTGATATATATATATAAAAAATAATAATAAATTAATCAAGACTTATTAAATTAAATTTTAAAAAATATCATTTGATTATAAACAGCACTACAAAAGATTGCGATGTTTGTGACGTCATTAAGATATTTAATATAAAAATGTTTATAACAAGCAATAACTGCATAGCATGAATAATTCAAAATAAAAATATATTAATGTTTTCAGTTAAGTAAACATTATGACGTCACATATGCGCTTGGAAACTGTCGGCGTGTTACTGGTTCTAATTATTGTAAGTTTAAAAATTTATAAATTTATTTTTTATTTGATATAACTTTTTAAATATTAGGTAAAAAAATAATAAATACCCAATTAATGTGTAATGAAATAAACTAAGTAAATCTCAAAATTAATAAAACTTTTTTTTTTAAAAAAAAAAGTATTTAAAAGTATTTTATCTTAAAAAAATATTTAGAAAATACGTATTTTGTATCTAGTATCTCAAATACCATTTCCACAAGTATCTTGTATCTGGTATCTCAAATACCATTTTTAAAAGTATCTTGTATTTTGTATTTCAGATACTTTTTAAGGGGTATCTTGTACATCTCTGCTTATGACGATATGGCAATCACAACAAGAAGAGTTTGAAGTAGTTTTAATTTTAAATTTAATGTTAAATTGTTTTAGTGCTGCTTTTAAAAATTAAATCAAAAGTTTGTTTTTATGTCAGCGGTTTACAAAAAAAAAAAATTAAGAATCTGTCACCTCGCTTTAAAAGTAATTTTGATTTAAGACGAGCTAACACGTTTGGAAAATATAGGCAATCTAAAATACTTCATGCACAGAAATGTATGTAAAAAATTGATGTAATTTATGAAGGCGTTAATAATAAACAAATATGGAATACCATAAAGTAACGCTCAAATCTATTAATACTATGATGGTGTTGTTGATTTATGGTAAAATTGTGACAGCTCATATTTTTTTGATTAAAAGAAAGTGTTCACCGGTGCTTTTTTTTCTAAAAAGTGTTACATCTACGAAAACTAAATTGTGTAGGTGATATTAGAAATTAAAAGTAAAAATTAGCTAGTACTAGTGATTTCTAGTATCCAAGGTTATAAATCTTTGCCTCTTGTAAAGGCAGTTTGAGTCTGTTTTCTACTAGTGACTGCTGCCATCTGTCAACAAATACAATGTCTCATTCACAGCTTATTATAGGACGGGAACTTAAAGAAGTAATTTTTTAGCAATATTTTGATCGATCATTCTACTCTAATCAGATATAACTATAGAAAGTAAAAATTACAGTAACAATTTTTTTTGTAATGTAAAATCAATGGATAAAATTTGACAGTTCTAAAGTCAAAAAGTAGCGCAAAATTAAACTCGCTGCCCCCTGTAAGTCCATCGTTGATGCGACGATTGACGCTCATTTTGGTGATTATTAAGTACTAATCTATTATTTAAAGTATGATAAAATTCATTCGGTATAAAATCACTAATAAAAATACAACGCTACCTTCCGTACTATTACCAAAATTGGATTTTAACCCTCAAGCTCATAACTGGGATCCAGACGCACCCCACGCAAACTTTAGACTACGCTCCTGAACTAGCGAGCAATAGTACCGACTCCCGGTGCGAACCATAATTTAGTTCGAAGGTCTCTGAGTAGTGTCAGATCGGTCGCACTTCTAGTTGTTGGTTAGTGGTTACGCAGTGTGTTTACAAATTCTGTATGGGGTGTGTATGAACCCCAGTCGTGAGTTTACGTTCCACTTTTGAGACAGTGGAAGTTAATTTTATATTTTATATGTAATCATCAATTCATGTATATTTTTTAAATAAATTATTTACATATTGCCAGGTTGATAAGAGATAGGCAAGGTGCAGCCTGTGTCCGAGATCAAAAAGATCGCAAAGGCCATTCTTATTTTGTTAAGTGTCATCGAGCCATATACGAAGAGCACAAACTCCTATTTTGCACCTATTGTGTGGTAATTGACTAAATTCTTGTGTAATAGCTTATCCTGTTGAGTTAGTTCAACGTTTTGTATCAATTTATAATAAAAAAATTCTTTAAAACATAATTTTTAATTTACTAATGTTCGTCATTTTTAAGTGTCTAAATAAATATACTTTTTTAACAGAATAAAGTGACCGTAATTTTTTTTTCTATAGCCTGAAATCTCCTCTTCAAAACGCCGTTGAAAATTTTAAAATTGCTTGAGCGCTTGAAAAGTTACAAATTTTTATTTGAAAAATGAGCTTTTTGCTGATTTTTTCCGGTTTTTAGTGCTCTAATGGGTTTTTTATGGGTCATACACAATCAATGAAATAAGGAATAAGAAATAAGAAATAAGGCATAAGAAGTATGCCATCTAGTGACGTTGAATGGAACTTTAACGTAACTGCCCATAGGTATATGTATTTAGGTATTTTTGTACATCAAAATTCATGAAAAAATAACGTTCGTGATGACTTTTTTTGTCACTAAAGTGAAAAAAATCACGAATTTTGACGTACAAAACTACCTAAATGTTTATATCTATGAGCAGTTACTTTGAAGTTCCACTCAACGTCACTAGATGGCATACTTCTTATTCCTTATTTCATTGATTGTGTAGACACCCTTATGACCTGAATTTGCTTAAAATTAGATTCTATGTATACCACTCTCTTCCTTATTAAAAAAGGAAGAGAACGGTATACGATGTCGGTTTATTAGTCATAGAACCGACTTATTATCAAGAAAACAATGGGGTGTATTTGAACCCCAGTCATGAGTTTGAAGGTAAAAAAATTGAGTCATGAGCTTGAGGGTTGACCCAAATTTCAATAATTTTTTTTTTTTTTCAAAATACAAAAGTACAAAATCATTAGTTAAAACTATTTGGCACTTTCACTAGTAGTTACGAAAATGACTACAAAATGACATAACAAAAAATTTCTTACAGAATACTCGAATCATCCCCAAATACTTTGAAACCAAAATAATCTTCTGAAACACTAATCCTTATTTTAGTTTTTCCACTAAACGCCTTTTCTGATATTACCGGAAAAACTGGCTCATAACGACTAGGTAATGGAAAAGCCGGTGTAATCTAATTAAAAAAAAAAAGAAAAAATTCATGTGAAAAAGTAAATTTTTTTTAGGGTAGGTACATACTCGGACGTTTAAACAGTTCTCGGTACGGGCAAGTACATTTATATTTAATTTTGTAACATCATTCGGATAAGGACTTCTAAATGTTCTTTCGAAATAAGCCTGCTGATTGGCTGATATTGTATAATTATAACCACCATAATTGGGCGGATAAAAGCAATACGGAACATTTAGAATAATTTTAACATTTCCACCGATATTCTTTGGTTCCATCCAACAGCAACCCCGTTCTTCACATCCTTGTTGATTACTCGACGGCTCAGGATAACAATCAAATCGTTCATTGTTATCTAATGAAGAGCATTGGCTATAATCAGGTTTCGGCGGATCAGGTAACAGAAGCTTATACTGCAAAAAAAGGATTAATTTTATCAGTGAAGATTACACAATCTTAAAAATTATCGATTACATTTAGTACTTCGTTGTCAATCGTATTATAAATTTGTAAACACAATAAGATGAGAAAGATGGAAAGAATGAAAACGAGCAAAGCTAGAATAAATATTGCCATGGTTGCCGGTTTTGAATAATACCAAGGAACCCGTTCATCTGTTGTTTGTTTATATTGCATATCAATTTCTTTCTGAAAATGAAAAAAAAAATTGTAAATGGTTTTGTTTTTAATCATGATTATATAATATTTTACCTCTTTCGATCCATCTGATACAAAAAAAGGCGATTTATCAGACGTTTTTCTCATTTTGAAATTGAATAATTAGTTATGAATAAGTATTGTACAATAATTCGTATAAAAGTATTGTACAAACAGAAATTTGTAAAATTTATATTTTCGATTTTATCAACTTAAATACCTACACAATATATTAAAAAAAAAAATTATATGTATATACGGGTGAACAATCTAAAAGTTTCCATTTGTTTTATAAAATAGATACCGTAACGCTCCTTTCACATTGTACGGTTTTCGCCGTACGGTAAAAAACCGTACGACTTTTTGCCGTGTTGTTTTGATTTGCAACATCATACAAGTAACAAGTGTGATTAAAGTTAATTCTATAAATCAGAGGAAATATAAAGTAGGATTATTTATTACCACACTCTTTGAAGACCTGACAAATGACGAAAATAAATTTTTTAACTATTTTCGGACGTTTACAAGCTCCTTTGATTAATTTCTTGGCGAACTTAACGTAAAAACACACAATTTGGAAATTACATACAATCTATCAAAATGCTTGTTACCACATTCAACATTAGTTTCATCCATTTCATAAATAAAATTAACAATTAACATAAAATTCAACGAAATAATATTAATGCCGTACGTTAAAAAACCGTCTAATGTGAAAGCATCCATTTAATTATATGCACTACTGAGTTAAAAACGCCGTACGGCAACCGTTACGCTCCTTTCACATTATACGGTTTTTGCCGTATGGAAAAAAACCGTACGGTTACATTTTTTTAGTGGAGTGAAGAAGAGCATTGGACCTTTCACATTACACGGTCACGGCAAAATGCCGTTTCCGTGCCGTGTAGCAGCCGTCTCTTGCCACTGTACTTGACGGTTGCCGTACGGCGTTTTTAACTCAGCAGTGTATGTAATTAAATTGATGCTTTCACATTTGACGATTTTTTAACGTACGGTAGTAACATTATTTTGTTGAATTTTATGTTAATTACTAATTTTATTTGTGAAATGGATGAAACTAATGTTGAATGTGGTAACAAGCATTTTAATAGATTGTATGTAATTTCGAAATTATGTGTTTTTATGTTAAGTTCGCCAAGAAATTAAGCAAAGGAGTCTGTAAACATAGGAAAATAGTTGAAAAACTTATTTTTGTCATTTTTCAGGTCTTCAAACTGTGTGATAATAAATAATCCTACTTTCTATTTCCTATGATTTATAGAATTAACTTTAATCACACTTGTTAGGTACTTGTATAATGTTGCAAATTAAATGAAGATATTCAGTTTATAACGGCAAAAAACCGTGCAATGTGAAAGCAACAATATCACGGCAAAAAGTCGTACGGTTTTTTACCGTACGGCGAAAACCGTACAATGTGAAAAGAGCATTATCATATTCTCTGGAGCCACTTAAGTTACAACAAGTAATATTTATAAACAAACGTAAGTTTGTTTATAAATATTACTTGTTCGGATATAACGGATTAGTTCCGTTAATAAATAAACACTAGAATCAGAACCGCCGGATCAAATTCAACAGTCCTGATCTGACAGAATTAATCCGTAATCACGTTCGTCCACACATTCATGATCGGATTTTTTGAAGGGTCAGATGTTTCAAAAAGTCCGCTCGTGTATGGCTACTCAATACTGTCAAGTGTCAGTAGTTTAAAAGATACTGATAATGTATTCATCCGGTATTTATTATATACTTTGCTCTTTCGTATCTTTTGCATGTAGTCAAAAAATGATTGATAAGACTTGAGTTACCTGGGCTTTGTAAGCTTTATTTGTTTTGATACCTACTCAAAATCACTTGAATCAATTTGAATTGTCGTAAGCCGTTAAGTACAACTTTAATAATCATTTATCGTTAAATCTAAAAGAATTGAGAAACATTAATGTTTAGATAGACTAAGATAAATTAATACAATTCCGTTTGCGGCTCTTTATGGATTTTTTAAGGCAAAATTTATTTTGTAACAATACATACTTTTTTTTCGAAATACTGATTCTTCCTAATTCTAAAATAAATTTTCATTTTTATGCTAGTGCTTCAAGAAATTATTATTTTAAAATTCAAAAATAAACCATAAGTCGATCAGCTGATTTAAAAAGTCAAGCAAGACTTGCTACAAGAGGTTATAAACGTTTTAAACGTTTATCGCTAAAACACAATTTACTTATACATGGTTTACACCGTTTACACTTTACATGTTTACATTGTTTACATTTGTATTACATATAAAATCAATTACATATCACGATTACAGTTATGTCTTACTCATTTTTTCAAGATCAACCTTCGAGTGTACGGGTATCTAAAAATTACAACAAAGTATGAGTGGTATGAGTTGGGTCTGAAAATATGTATTACTTCCTTTATGTATTTATATACAAGAAAAACAATGTTCATTTTTGTAGAGATTTATTACCAATCATCAAGTCTATCAGACCCAACCCGTACTTTCTAGGGTTAAAGAGTTCTACTTCCCATAATTTGGGATGTATGTACGGCTGGTATGGTTTTCCAATAATATTAAATCCCCCAGCTTTTCGCTATGAAGCTTATATTTTTAGTACATACATATAATTTGAAGAATCCTATCCAGGAAGAAAGATTGAGCCATATGAGCCAAGATTGAGCAAGTATGATACTGCTTGCTTATTAAAAGTAAACGATCAAATGAGTTGCTAAAATAACTAATTGTTGAATTTCCATCGATCTTTTTGGGAGGCAGCCAATATACATATATACAAAGACGAATTGACGATATTTTCAAAAATACATAAATCAAATATCTTACAACAAAATATAATATGTATGCTGTTAGTTATGGTTGTGTTTTATCAAATTTATCAAATTCTTTATAATATATAATTTATTTATTGGATAATTTTGTACAATTTTTTTTCTATCTATATATTAACATGAGACCACGGGAAATGACTATAAGTTTATATCGTTTATATCAACGAATGCTTTTTATTTTTTAATATGTTATCTATTTTAATATGATTCATATTTATTTTAAATATAACTTTCTCTAGTATCTATTTATATCTTTGTTATTAGAAATAAACTGAATGGTTATAAATTAAAATCCTACTATTATAGTCTGGAATTCTGGATTATAATTAAATTCGAATAATTCAATTAGATATTTGTTTTTAAATTGCTTGATAAGCATACTTACCTAACTATATATTTTGGGAGCCATGAAACTCAAGCGCTATATTGGTCTCGCTAGGAGTTTAGACAACAATAAAAAAGTACGCTACTAGTCAAAGTGTCGCCAAGGAAAAATTATTAAATTTGAAAAATTAATTTAGGGCAACCATGAAATTTATAAGATATAAAAAAAAAAGATGTACCCAACCCAAATATGTATGCGTATAGACTTTGTAATTTAAAAAATTCAAAATAACATTGAATAAAAAAAATTATCTTTTTTGAATTGTAAAATAAATGTAGCAATATTAATAAATTGTAAATAATATTATTTTTGCCATATCTATTTAAAAATATTTGAAGTACTATTATATTGATAAACATTGAATACCTACTTCAATTGTGTTATGATTAGTTATTGAAAGGGAAATTTTTGGTATAATTTTAGTCAAAGGATGCACCATTGAAACTTTTACATCCAAATCACGCGAATTAAACTTATGTTACTAGTTAACAGAGAATAACAAAAAAGAGACGGCGCTAGATCGAAATTGACGTAAGATTTTGGTGCAATAATACCCAAAGAAAAATTTAGAACATTTGGGACGTATACGAAAATTATAAAATAATTGTTTTTGTCAGAAATCTAAGAAAATTCTGTAGAATAATAACATTGCATTTATGTAATATAAATTTTGAAATTCTCCTATACTGACTTTAAAACAATTTTATATAAATTATCAATTATTTATAAACTATTTAAGTTGTGTTAAGTACCTATTGATTATCGTAAACAATAGAGTTTCCTCCTTAAAAAAGTAGATTAAAGTATTAAAAATACAAAAAAGAAACAATATTAAATTCACTGTCGTCAGCAAGTAGTTAATCCACATTTTTAAAATGCGTAAACCTATAAATATACCAAATTTCAAACGAACGGTAGTCAGACAACGTAAAAATGAAGACTACATTAATTTTTTGTTTTATCTTAACAATCGCCTCAATTCAGGTTCTTATTAATTAAATTTTAATCTACTTAATACATATTTACCGAATTTAAATTTATATTTTAGGCGTTTACTTTACACCCGGCCCGTGAATTAAAAAAACATTGTAAGAATTGCTTACTTTAGCTTCAATTTTTTTTAAAAACTTGAGTAAATTTCCGTAATTATAGATCCAGAAGGACGGATAATTAATGGTCAACCGGCATTACCTAAACAATTCCCATGGCAAGCAGCAGTTACGATAAATTTAGCGGCATTTTGTGGGGGAGCTTTAATACATCCGGAATGGGTGTTAACTGCAGCTCATTGTGTTCAGTAAATATATTTAATATTTTTTAAAAATATAACTAATCACTAATGAATGCATTCTTTTTTTAGAGGGAATGTGTTTCAAATCGCTGTTGGATCAAATAAACGAACCGGTTTTGATATCCATCGTCAAGTAATGGTATCAAAAATAGCAATGTTCCATGAGGAATATGATCCAGTGACTCTGCATAATGATGTTGGTTTGATTAAGTTGCCAGAACCAGTTGAATTAGACGGTAAGTTTGATATTTTTGAATATAGCGCGTGCGTATATTAAAAGCCGTATCTCCACAAAAACTACCTCTGTCAGTTCAATTTCGAACCATATTATTAAATAATTAAAACCTTATTTCGGTAATAACATCAATATTATATTGGCTTCCAATGCGTCAGTTGTTATCCGTTTATGTAACTAGAAACTTTACGTATCCTCAAAACATCACGAGTTATAAAGGGCATTTTTCTTTTAATAAATTTATGAACGTTATAGTGGTGTTCAATATTTTGTCAGTCTTTACTGAACACAAATACCAAATCAAAGGTCGCCTGTTACTTTTTGTCCTGGATATTCTTATCAAAAATTCTATCAGTCTAAACAATAAAAAAAAATTCTTTGTACTTTCATCGTATTTTAATGAAGTTACAATTAATATTATTTTTCAATAGTTTTTTTACACACAGTTCATTACAATCAGGGCTGGGAACTATTCCGAATTAAATTTTACAATATTTTTAAGTAATAATATTTGAAGAGTTAAGTTTCGTTTTCATATCATGAGAACTTTACAAAATCTTCTCAAAGGACTGCCTTTATTTAATTTAAGTACGTTTGATATGTTCTTAATTTTTTTTTATAATTAATTAAAATAATAATAAAAAAAAAGCATTTTGCATTTTATAATCCATTTTAAATAACTATTTTCCATTTTCAATTTTAAATATTTTCAGCAAAACCATTTTCCATTTTGTATTTTAAATGCATTTTTGGAAACCATTTTTCCCAGCCCTGATTCCAATATGGTAGCAGAGCGTGGTTCATAATGTAATAAAAATAATTTTTAGATATTTAATAACAGTTTATTCAACTAAATTAGCTACAATTTAGCTGAGTTCAAAATGTATTTGTATTGTTACGATGGAAAGAGTGTTTTGTAATGATACGCTGAGTGAAATACTGAAATTTTAATAACGCATGATAAATAAGATTATATTATTGGATTATATTTTTGATTTTAGAATATACTCAAGTTATTCCGTTAGATTCAGCAGATAATTACGTTCAACCGGACACAGACCTCATTGTTAGCGGTTTCGGACAAACAGAATCTGGTAAGATAGCTTAGAAAAAAAAAATTATGTAGAACAAATACAGCGGAATAAATTAATATTTTAAGGTTCCATAAGTGAAAATTTAAATTACATCCGTCTAAAAAGTATTCCAAACTCAGTATGTGCTGAAAAGTGGGTAGGACAAGATGAGAAAATTTACAATTCAACAATTTGTTGCCAAGGACCCAACAAAGAAAGCACTTGCTTTGTACGTAAAAAAAAAATATAGAACTTAAAATTATAGTACTACCATTTTTCGTATTTTAGGGAGATAGTGGAGGTCCCCTTGTTCAGTACGACGACAAGGGCAAAAATCCAAAACACGTTGGTATTGTAAGTTTTGTTTCAAACAGAGGTTGTCTAAATGGTGAGCCCACTGGATATGTTCGAACAGCTTCCTACAGAAATTGGATCAGAGATAAGACTGGCGGTGCTGTTTAAAAATAGTGAAAATTATAAATAAAATAAAGTATAATTCAAATTTTAAAAAGATTTCGAATAATATATTTTATTCCCTAAATATTACGAAATAATATGTATTACATTTTAAATTAAATCAATTACTGGTTTGATCCTTCTTGAGTTTTTTGAGTTGTTTGGTCTTGTGACGTTGCCATCATATCAATTACAACTTTTCCTCTTAAATGTCCATTTCTTACTTTGTCATACGCTTCAGGTACTCTATCAAATGTAAATGTTTCGTTTAGAATCGGTCTCAGCTGTAAAAAAAAAGAACAAAACTGATTGATAATGATCATAATGATTGAAACATATCGCTAAACTGAATTCAAATAAAAATGATCAAACCTTTTGATTTTTAACTAAATCTTCGATGTATTCAATCGCTTGCGGTAATGGTGTAAAAAATGCCCATCTAATTGTGCTTCCACGAGTGAGCGCTTGTACGTTTGGAATAACAAAGTCAGCGGCACTAGTTAATAAGCCACGCAGCAAACCATAGTTATCTGTGTTTCGTAATAATGATGACGAAAGTGTGACAAATGCCCCGCATTCCCAATTATTTTTCAAATAGATATCTGGACCTAGTCCAGCACAATCCAAAATTATTTCGTATCTAAAAACGAGGGCTTGTAAAGATTTTTAAAAATATAAAAAATATTTAACTCCTTTGATGATACACATGAAAAAAATTTTTTAAATTAAAATTGACAAACATTTTGACATTTTTGGTTAGGACATTGACACAAATTAATTTTTACAAATATAGTAGTACGCATTTTCTTGCAAATAAAAAAATAAAATTAACACGACGAACACTTTCTTCCTATCAAAAAAATATTAGCTGTCACAATAAAATGTTACTATTAAAAAGATTCTCACAGATGATTGGTTACGCAAAGATTCTCACTCGCGCCTTTGGTGGTAAAATTAGAACTAGCATCAAGTAAAAATATACGTATACGATTAATGGATGATATAAAATCTAGTGATCCGAGCATAATTTGTATAGTACCTTTTTCTATCGACAATTAAACGTATACAAAATTTTTTTTCTACTCCTACTATTAAAAGTAACATTTTGCGCACGGCTAACTATATGTAAAAATTAACAATTGCCCACACAATGTGGAAATAGCCGTGGGAAATTATTTCCCACGGCTTAATATAATAAAAAAGTAGGCTCTGTCTTTGATTTAACATATAATCTATATAATTAATACTAAAAATATACATATTATGGCCGCAAGCTCAAAAGACCGCCAGAAACTGAGGTGAGGAGAACACAAATTGTATTGTTTCCATAGTTACCAACCAAACCAAGTAATTAGGTTTTTATAGGAGTGAGTGAGTAAACTTCTATTTATTGATATGATAGACAAAGATAAATGCAGATATAGAAAAAAATGGTCTTTTTAGCTTATTGTTTCCATAGTTTCAAAGTATGCTTTTGCAAAAATTTGAGCATCTTATCATTGTCATTATAAATTTAAAAAATTTTTACTACTTATTTAAATTTTATTTTAATTATTTATGTTAAATTTTACGAGAAAAAATGTGCTCGTAGAAAAAGTATAGTGTAAAATACGTGGGAAAAGCTTATTGTACAATATACTATTACTTGATACAGCTTCTAATTTAAAAAACCAGGAGCGCTCGCGTAATCTTTGCGTCGCCAGTATGAATAGGATTGGCTACACAATTAACGATTTAACTCATGATAATCATTAAAGGAGTTAATTAATAATATACTTACGGTCCATGACTTCTGACTTCCTGTTCATAATCGGGCACTTTGTAGTCAAATACGTAATCGACACCTAACGATTGTAGCAGCGGTACAGCATCAGTTGAACAGGACGCAAAGACCTAACCAAAAAATTATATTTTTGATTAACAAGAATAAAAAGAGGGTAGCTTTTTTGGAAAATTTTTTCATTCTTTGCGTCTTAAAGAGTAATTATTAAAAAAATTTTATTTTTCACCAATTATACATTAGAATTGATGTCAAATTTTGATATATTTTGTCCTTGGTATACACAAAAAATTGCATACCAAAAAATCATTCATTAATCGTTAGAATGATCTAGGACAGTTTTTTTCAACCTTTTTCATGGCGCGACGCCCTTAGTATGGAAAAATATTTCGCGACTCCCCACCCTCCGCTATTTACTAACTTATTTTTTATGCTATAAATATCGAATCTGTTCATCATTATTGCTTATTTTCATAGTTAGATATCGATTAAATACGTAATTAAGGAATTGAAATAGGCAAATTTTTGTATCGACATCGAAGTTGATGACCTATAGTAGCTTCTAAACGCGCGCGTGGCGTAAAAAGTGACATGCGCACGCGCGACGGTCGTCGCCGTTTAACACTTCCAAGAATAATTCATTTGAATTCTTTAAATTGCGAACTCGCGTTGGTGTTTAAATTTATTGAATTGCCTTGTTTTTTATTGTCTAATATTCAAAATTCTGTACTCATTGTAATTATTGAAAATGGATAAGTTTTTGGAAAGATATGCACAACCGTCAATTTCAAGTTCCAGTGAGAGTATTAAACCAAACCAGAGAAAAAGTGTCTATATGACGACAATTATTTAAAATTGGGATTTATCATTTACTGTTATTGAAAATAAGCTGCAATTTTGAAATTTTATCGCGGGAAAGTATGAAACTACCACATTAATGTAACCATTAATTTTATTAACGTTCTCTTCTGAATTGTTAGTCAATGGCCATACGGGCCGAAACATGTCACAGACAATTAAAACTCTAAATAAAGTGGTATTAGTAAAGTAAAAAATTGTCTTTTTATTTTTAATCAAAACTTATTAAATAAAATTTTAAAAAATATCATTTGGTTGTAAACAGCACTACAAAAGATTGCGATGTTTGTGACGTCATTAAGATATTTAATATAAAAATGTTTATAACAAGCAATAACTGCATAGCATGAATAATTCAAAATATATTAATGATTTCAGTTACGTAAACATTATGACGTCACATATGCGCTTGGAAACTGTCGGCGTGCTACTGGTTCTAATTGTAAGTTTAAAAAAATTTATTGTTAATTTGATATAACTTTTTAAATATTAGGTAAAAAGAATAATAAATATCCAATTAATGTGTAATGAAATAAACTAAGTAAATCTCTATAGATACTTTTTAAAAGCTTTTATTTAACTTGCTATGTTAGTATGTTGGTTTAGATCAAATCTTGCAATCAAAATTTAGACAACTTCTAATTGAGCTAGAGGTTTCAAATTTTGCATACTTGTCTAACCTTGATGACAATGCAATATTGTATAATTAGTTTTGCTTTAAATCGACCCAAACCAAAATTGTTGATTTTTAGTCCTATGCAATTTTTTTGTCATATCGAATTGTCAAATATTGTCCATTGATTATATATTGCAATTTTCTGTTTCCATAGTTATGTTTGATTAGGGTAAATTAACCGATTAAAATATAGGTAAAAAAATTACTTCTTTATTTTTTTTTTAAATTAATTGTGATCAGACTAAAAAGTAGAAAATGAATTAAAGTAAAAAAAATGTTTTTTAAGAAAAAGCTTTTATTTAAAAATGGGCTAAAAAAAATAAAATAACTTTTGAGTGAAGTTTGAAGCAATATGCAACATAATTTATAAAATCTTGAAGCGTTTAATTAAATCTGGTAACTACTGAAAAGTAAAATAGCTACACTTATATTCAAAACATCCAAAACATAAATAATATAATTAATGATCGCGCCTCAAGCTTTTATAAATTATGTTGCATATTGCTTCAAACTTCACTCTAAAGTTATTTTATTTATTTTAGCCCATTTTTAAATAAAAGCTTATTCTTAAAAAACATTTCTTTTACTTTAATTTATTAAGGGGTATCTTATACATCTATGCACTTCTCTAGGACATCAAGCAGCTTGTTAAAATATATTTATGTATAAATTTTATGGGACAGTAGAGTGCCAGATAAAAGTATTAAAACCTTGTCAGAAATCGCATCAAATAAAAGTTGAGTGTAGGAATTTTAAAACATTTAAAGCAGTTTTACTTCAAATTACAATTGCATTTTCCGCTCTTAACATCTGAACAGCAATGGATCCGACACCCCCAGCACCACCTAGCACAAGTGCACGTCGTCCACGAATTGGTCGTAGACTTAATCCACCCCATATAAAGAGAGCAGACCATGCTGTAACACCAGCATACATCAGTGAAGTTGCCTCAACTGGACTTAAACTAGCCGGTTGTATTCCAATCTAAAACAGAAATCGATAAATTACAAGACTTATGGTAAATAAATTAAGTAGGTACATTCAAATTACCGAGGTACTAGGAACAAGGACAGCTTGCGCATGTGATCCCTGCAAATGTACCGGAACAATCCCCCAAACTTGTTGTCCAATTTGAAATTTTGAATCTGAACAAAAACCATGACTTAATATTTTCCCTGAGAAATCACGACCTAATGTTAAAGGAAATTGCATGTCATTGACTGTTTTTCTAAGTAAACCGATCAGTTCAGAACCATATCCATCTAAAAATCAAAACCATTCAAATCTGGATGAATTTAATTTGCCAAATATTATTTGCCGTACCTGCCATTGCAACATCAATTGGATTAACAGAGGCAGCCTCAACTTGTACAAGAACATCATTCGGACTTTCAATAATTGGTGTTCGCACTGTCGTCAACTGTAACGGATCTTTATAACCATGAATTTGCCAGGCGTCCATTTTCTTAAAAATATTTGCTTTTTCTTGTGGTTGAGCTGTATAAAACCTTTTTCCAACATCATGAACTATTCTTGAATATCTACATAGAAAAGGAAGTTTTGAAAGTAAAGTCATTTTTTCAAATGACAAGTACAATTATGTAAAAATGTGATTCCAACAATGTTAGTTGTTTACGTATGTTTATGTGATCTTCTGACATTGTAAGTCAATGTGACAAATATGGATAATGTACACACATATTTGTAAATTGATTTGTTTGTAAAAGAGTTAAGTATGTATAAAATAGTAGGTATTAATTTCTGTGATCAGTTTTTTGTGTACTTCTAAATAAATTATAACATATTTATTAATTTAATTATTAACACTATGAGGCCCGAGCACTTTCATAGTAAATTTCCCCGGAAGCCGGCAATATTTAAAAAAAAAAACAAACTATATAAACAAATACATAAAATAAAATGATTCAAACACACAACACAGTTCCACACGTATGTATGTGTAAAACTGTAAACAGACGTACTATGTATGTGACACGTACATACATACTACATATACACTGGCATTCAAATCAATTTTATTTAAAAATATAAATTATATTGTTTATCTTAAAATTTTTCCTACATAGAAACCAAGAGAGTAGTGTTTGTTGGTATGTATGTGTTTGTGTGAATGGGAACACATCCGGTGATGAAGAATGATAAACATGATAAACATCGCACACATAATGAGTAATCAACTAATCAATTAATCATTGATCGCAGTCGGCCTCTGGGGAAGTTTTGTTTGGTTTCGGATGCCGAAGCCGTGGGACTGAAAGTGTTAATATATATCATATGTATTTATATTACTTAATTTAAAATAACATGTTTATGATTTGGTAATTACGTCTACCGTGTTTACTTTTAGCTATAATATTACTGCTGTCCTAAATTAAAAGGATACAGTTTGAATTCCTACGAGATTTTTTGTTTTTATTGGGTAGTTTAAACTATCAGTTAAAAAAAATTTACAGAACTACGATTCTCCCGAAATTTAGATTGGTCTATGTCCTTTTGGCTTAGTACGACTCCTTCTATTGCTAATAGGGTACTTGACTGAAGTTAAAAAAATATTCTAAAAGCATTGTTTTTCCATATCAGCTAAGTGATTTTTTTATTTTCGACAGATTCTGTAAAAAATCATCAAAAAAATAAGCCTACAATTTTAAATGAGAAAGAGGCGGGAAAAACACCTCACTATAGTGACGTCACAGTTTGAAGCAATTAAACGTCAATGTCAATATTTATAACCTCAAAACTTTGATTATATTCATAAAATGTCAAAGTAACAGCAAGTATTTATTAGAATTCTGGCCGACTATTATTACTATATATATAAGCTAATAGAAATATTCAAAAGAAAACACAATTTTACCTCACCGATGAAAATTATCAAAATCGACATATCTAGCTACAAAATGTTACGTCATATTCAAGAAATGGCGCGTTTTCACTAATTTGAATATTTGTTGAAAAATGGCGATTTCCAAAATAAAATTTCTAAATAGTTATCAAATTATTTTATGTTTTATCATTAAAATTGGACATATGTAATGATAATGCATAGAATTATTTAACATTTGACACAAATTTTAAATACAGTCAAGTACCGTATTTTCATCGAATATCTCAGAGCTCAGAAACGAATATAATAAAAAAGTAAAGTTATTGAGTTTGTTAGCGGGAGATAAACTTGGCAACTACCCAATTGATTCCAAAAATTCTTTCCCTGATGTACAGATGATAACTTACGTTTTAATATAGAGCGCATTTAAAGGTAAACTGTCTTCCGAAGGCCTCAGAAAGGATTTAAAATTAACGGCTAGATGGAGTTTTATTTGAATATTATTGAAATCTCAAAATAATTAAGCTGAGATTAAAATTGCTTCCCTTGGCTCTTGAGTTCTACAAAGAAACAAAAATAAATTTGATTTAATTCATCACCAATATTAATAATTAATCCACAGACAGTCATTTGAATTTTATCTAAAAATGAAAATGTATCTTTATGACGTCATTACGTACACTAAAGCACCAATAAACCTATAAAAACAATTTAGTTAGTAGTTAAATAATTATATACTTATTCAAGAGCAGACATATTTTATTAGTTTTTTTTCAATTAATTACAAATATTTATAAAACAAATTATTTTATTATCATATTTATTTTTTGTATCGTAATTCTTTATAAAATTTTTCATAGTCAGCTAATTTAACAGCTTTTTCACTTAGTTCCCACAGTTTCTTTTGAATTTTTCGATTATTTTCTATTTTAGCAGTAGTTAATTGTTTGCAATCAGAGAAATATGCACCACTTACATTCGCTAATTCGTCAGCAATTGTTGCATATATTGTTGTTTGTATACCCTCTTTACGATTCTAATAAAAGTAACAGATACAGAAATATTAGAAAAAAATTAAAATTAATTGTTTGTTCCGAATGTTTACTTACTTTACAAAATGTCCTCGTCAAAAAATATGCCCCATGATTTAATGGGAATGGAACATTTCTATACATTTTGGTAAAAATGACACCGGGATGAATACTATTTGACGTCACATTGGTCCCTTCGAGCCGTTCTGCCAGTTCATGTGACATCAAAATATTACATAATTTACTGTTGCAATAAATAAAAAATTCGGAAACATTTTTTTGCTCGTATAAATTATTTAAATCCAAACATGAAAACATGTGTAAAAATGATGATACTGTAATAATTCTACTGGGCGCTGATTTTTTTAATAAATCTGAAAAAATTGAACTTCAAAGTAGCATGTAAGAATAAATTTCACATCGTCCACATCTGACAGACACAATGGAAAACATTCGTGAATGTTCGAAACTGTTCGTTCGTGTTTGTTTGCTTTCGTGACTACGTCCACATTTGTTCCTTTATATATGTTCGCTACCATTTGTTTACATTTGTTCGCGTTCGTTCGTTATATGTAGACCCGGCTTAAGAGGAAGAGGGACACATTTAATAATAAATTAAGATAGACAGTTTAAAATAAATTCAATTAACAATTTAAAATTGATAAAATTTGAAATTTTATTCCGATGTTTTGGAATGTTTTAGATAATTTTTACAAAATTACCAGGAAAAGAAATGACGTGTGGAAATCTTTGGAAATTTTATTAATAGAAGTCGCAATGTGTAATAACACTGAAGTATTTCTTTAACAGGAATTGCTTTCCGATAATAAGTATATATTTTGTTTAGATATTTTTGGTCCAACTATTTCAGTTAACTTTTCGAAATCTGATAGCGGCGATCTTGTAAAATTTCCAAAATATTAGGAATTTTCACAAATTAAATCAGTTAGTAAATTAGAGGCATTATAACGATTTTTGCTTTTATGAAACAAAACCATCTACCAACATCTTTTTGAGTTGTTGGTTTTTAAAGACCGCATAATAAAATTGGCGTCATAATGTGGGCGATATTAATAGACCATTAATAGACCAGAACTTCTTACTGCGATAATTTTCCATTTCAAAATTTATTAAGCTTATTTAAAAAATTATTGTGTGGCCGGAACATAAACGAACATCAATGAATTGACGTTAATTGTTCACTCGCGTTCGTTTGTGTTTCTTTTTGTTTGTTCATGTTCGTTCACGTTTGTTCGCATTCGTTCGTAACAGGTAGACCCGGCTTTACTTGTCAACTGTGGATTCAAGAAATTTGAAAAAGTTATAGATAGCAGCACTTGCTAGCAACTTCAGCAACTTTCAATTAAAATTATGTGTCTAACTTGTGTCAGTAATTTAATTTTAGGAGATACAGTCACAGAAACAGTTATCACGTAACTAATCCTCATAATAACGCATGTGTAAGTAACATTGTAGAATATATTTATGTATTTTTATGATCATTCGTAAAAGAAGTTACTTTCCTATATTTTATCCTGAAAGTTGTAAGAAACTCTAGCCACTGACTTCAAAACCCTGAGTTCATGCATGTTCAACGAACTTAGCGAACTTTTTGACAAACCGGTTATTTTAGATTAAAAATAAATTAATTTATACAGAGAAATTTGTTTTTCTGCAATTTGTATGTGGTTTTTAAGAAAATACCCATCAATATACCTACATCCAATTTTTTTTTACACGGTCTTTTTTTACCCAATTTTGAAATAACACGTTTCACCAATGAGAACTTAAATTTGTCCTAAAAATCCAATCCGTAATATCCTGGCAAATATTAATAATTAAAAAACAACAATTCTGTAGTTATTTAATTATCGAAATCATTATAAATTTTTTATAGGTAGATCCAATACCTATGTATATTTATGTATTCATTTTGTCTTGACTTACCTTACCTTGACACTAATTTTTTTTCTTTAAACATTTTTTGAAAAAAAAAATTTCTTTGAAAATAGGTTATCTGTTATTTTAAAATTTGGTAAAAAAGACCGTGTAAAAAAGTGTTAGGTGTAATGTGAACAAAAGGTAAGAACAAGTAAAAAATTTCAACATAAATTTGCTGAAGTCTTTTTGGCGTTGATTATACTAGCGTATTTTGCATGAATGGAATTTACCTAATAATAAATTTGTTAACAAAAATGGCCCGAAATGATTCACTTGCATTGTTGGATTTAAACCTTCTTTCGTTAACGTTTTTCCAAGGTACGCAACACCAGCATTGTTAATTAACACATCCAGACGTTCTTCAGTTTCATAAATTGTTTGCACAAATTTTTTTATTGATTCGAAACACATTAAATCCACATGTCTTGCCACAATATTATTATTTCCAGTTTTTAAAATAATATCATTTTTAGCGCGTTCAGCTAATTGTAAATTTCGACAGGCCAATATGATGTGGGCACCTCTTGATGCTAAATCAAGAGCAGTTTCTTTTCCGATACCTGTTGAAAGAAAGACTATTAGTTGATTACACATGACTGATTCTTCGTTAGTAGTATGTTAAAATGAATAAAAAAAAAAAATTCATTAAATTTTTTAGAATTTCGTTGTTAAATAGCGAATAAGAATTGACCTGTATTTGCTCCAGTAATTATTACAGTTTTCCCATACATTTTTGCTTGACTTTCATATTTTCCTGTTGTTAATTTCATATACACTTTTATACAAATCAAAACCACAACAATTAATAAAACTGTAGTTAACGTTTCCATTGCTGAAGTCCAAATGTGTATTATTTTTAAATATTTTATTGTACATAGTACCTACGCTATATGGTAATATAATAAACTAGCATTTACCCGCGGCTTCGCCCGCGGCGAATTTGAAATTATGGCATCCAGTTAAAACATATAAAGTGTACTTTCATCACGTCGCTATTGCCCGTCGAATAGGTACTGTTACTTTTTTCTTTGGAATTTTCCCACAGAAATACAATATTTTCCCTGGGTTATAACATTCCTTTAACAACATGCCAAGTTCAAATGAAATCAATGATTCTTTTTTATACTGTTTTAAATATATATATATTTTCCCACGGGAGTTAGATATTTTCCCGGGATAGAAAGTAGTCTGTATCCTTTCTGATCGCCTCTGTAAACAATATACAAAATTTGAAATCAATCATACTTTTTTTCAGTAGTCAGTTGTTATTTCATTGTTTCGTTTTAAATACATTTTCCCTCGGGAATGAGATATTTCATCGGGATAAAAGATAACCTATGTTTATCGCTGTATATCGCCGTATTTGTCTATCATAATTTTTTGTTTCATTTAAAATATATTTTTCCACAGGAATGAAATTTCCCATGGGAAATTTCCCGGAGTATAAAGTAGTTTGTGTCCTTTCTCATCCCTTCTGTTAGCAATATACAAAGTTTGAAATCATTTATCCGTTTTTTAATAGTCAGCTGTTGTAATTTAATGCATTTTCCCTTGGGAATGAAATATTTTCCCGAAATAAAAAGTAGCCCATCATCGTCTCTGGCCCGCAAGCAACGTCTGTGCAAAATTTCAAGTTGATTGGTTAAGCTGTTGAGGCGTGAAAGCCAGTCAAACAAACAAACAAACAAACAAACTCACTTTCGCATTTATAATATTAGTAAGGATATCTTTATGAGGAAAAATAATACATATATAAATTAATAACCCCACTCGACCTAGCCCCCCCCCCCCACCTTTTAGAATTGAAAAAACAAGTAGCGTATAATTAGGAGCTATTTATGAGCATTCGTATTCCGTGCATTAAGAATTTTGAGCTCGATACATTGAGCAAGAATTTTATATTTTTAGTGGGGGGGGCTGAGTCGAGTTCGACTCAGCCCCCTCATCGCTTAAAAATAAAAATTCCAGTCCAATTTTTGCAGTAGTATTAGGAGCTATTTATGAGCTTTTGAATAAGTATAATTTTGACAGATTCTTCGGTTACTAGCTAGTTTTCGAGTAGTTAACAAGTAACCGAAGAATCTATTTTTAGTGCCAAAAATTACAAAGAAAATTATTCTCATATTTTGTAATATGGATTTTCACAAAGTAAATTTTTCAAGTGTTAACTATTTAAGTCGATAACTTATAAAAGATTTACAGAGAACCAAATTATCACATAATTGAACCTCTCATTTTTCATCAATGATTTTTCATTAAAATATAACAAAAATACTCTATATCATTTCCATCCTACAAAGTCCTTAAATAAACGCTTAAATGTTAAATACAATTTTTTTATAGAAAGAAAAGCAATCCTAATCATACCAAAAATTTAAAAATTTCATATGTAAAGTAATAAAATACATTATAGATAATAGACATTATAGAATAAACCAGGGGTCGGCAACCTTTTTTGGATGGCGGGCCATTTTTAAAAAAAATAATTTTTAGCGGGCCGCACAGTCAAATAACAATTCAGCTATTAGAGTCACTGTTTTGACGCTACTTGAGCCCGGAACTATGATAGAAATAACTTGGTTTGAAGTCTCTAGAAGCCAAAAATGACATTCACTAAAATTTATATAACTCTCGCACGAAAAATCCTGATTTTACGAAATTTGGTAAAAATATTGGTAGTCCAAAAAGTCAGACACGTCCGATGCCCGGAATGGATTTTTAGGCATTTTTGCCTAAAAAATTTTTGTGGAAAAATGAGTTTTTTGCCCAAATTTCTTCAAGTTTTTGCCATATTTTCTTACACCGTTGGAAAGAGCAGAAAATAATCACATAAAAAGGATTTTTTAAAAATAATTCTATGTCAAGTAGTTTCCGAGAAAAACTAATTTTTGTAAACGGGCATTCGCTATATTATGCAGGATACTGCGACAGAGGTATTTTCTTTTTTTTATAATAACACAAATTAATATAAATATTATTAAAAATAAACATGAGAAAAAATTTTTAGTACCAATTTTATTTACATGTGATAAAACATCGGAGAACAAAAAAAGTATAAAGTATGCTCAACTCTGCATAGGCAGAGGAAATTGTTCGGAAAGTTGTATTGCTTGGCGGGCCGCATGAAAGCTTCCAAGGGGCTGCATGCGGCCCGCGGGCCGCAGGTTGCCGACGCCTGGAATAAACAATTAAAAAAAAAAATTAATATTAAAGTCTTAGTTCAAAGTATAGTTCTCTCTTATATCCAAAATGGTACCTTTGTAAAGAGATTGCAGTCAAATAATCAAAATTAAGGTATTTTATGAGCTGATAAATCGTAAACAATATTTAATACCAAATTTAGTTTACTTTTTTCACTTTAATTATAGCTTTCTTTTATGTCAAGGAGTTATGCGGGATGGTTTTTATAAGGGGTTACGAATGAATAATTAGAATGCGCGAATTTAAAGCTTTATTCTTAAACATAATCTCTTTTATATTATTAAAACATAATCTATTTTTTATTTTTCAAGTAACTGCTTCTTTTTCAAATTTCATCAGTTAAAGGTAGTTTGGAGACTACGAGGGTAAGCTCAAAATTATACTTGTTCAAAAGCTCATAAATAGCTCCTAATTCTACTACAAAAATTGGTCTGGATGTTTTATTTTTAAGCGGGAGGGGGGGCTGAATCGAATTCAACTCAGCCCTCTTCCCCACTAAAAATATAAAGTTCTTGGTCAGTGTGTCGAGCTCAAAATTTTTAATTCACGGAATACGAAAGCTGATAAATAGCTCCTAATTATACGCTATTTGTTTTTCAGGGTGGCGGGTGGGGGGTAGGTCGAGTGAGGTAAATTAATAAAACCTTGTTGCGTATTCATTTAGTATTAGATTAGTATTTACACATCATACAAATATTGATGAACAATTAGTCAAATTTTTGTTTTTAAAAAAGATTTATAAAATTATTAATGATATAAATAGTGTTAACTGTGTTAATAATAAATGAAAATTAAAGTCAAAGCTCTGAATAGTACCCCCCTCCCCCTCCAATCACCAAGTAATGCCGTTCCCCTACATCTCAGTATAAATTTTTCCTACTCCACCACTCAGTTCCGAGCGGAATTTTAAATCGTTCCATAAACCACAATTAATTAAACAAATCTTACTATGAGGTTCAATTATGTGATAATTTGGTTCTCTGTATCTTTTAAAAGTTATCGACTCAAATAGCTAACACTTGAAAAATTTACTTTTTGAAAATCCATATTACAAAATATGGGAATAATTTTCTTTCTTTTCATTTTTGTCACTAAAAATAGATTCTTCGGTTACTTGTTAAATTACTCGAAAGCTAGCTAGTAACTGAAGAATCTATTTTTAGTCAAAGAAAATTACTGTCATATTTTGTTTTCGATTCAAGTTATCCAAAATAATTTTAGTTGAAAATTCTTAACAAGAAATTTTTTCATCTTTTTTATTCATAGTTGGAAATCCAATAATAACTTTTCCAATAATTTTACTCTCTTACTAGACAAATTTGGCGTTTTTGAGAACTAGGTATCATCAGTTGATATCATTTATTAGTTACGTGGTCCTGAAAAACCACGTAACTTATGCAGTCACTCATTCGTCTTCATAAGTGATCATTAATTCCCTATAGACATCGTTGGCGCTTTCCACTAAAAAAAGTTAGGCAGTGAGATATTTTTCATTCAAACGTACATTATCAGTGCACCACTAAATCGTTGTAGTATGTTTGCTCTTGAATTATTTTTAGTTAAAAAAATTCGCTAGGTGCGTGCCGGACACGCATTATAAAAGTTACGTGGTCAATAGCTAATTTTTCACAATTTTTAGGATCAAATGTAGGAAATTTTATAGTACGTATCGACGGCTTACTGCTAGAACCACGTATGTCGATTTTTCACTGTTTTGAGATAATTAGATATAAATGTTCAGAATCATCTTATACTGATCATAGGCTAATAAAAATTTCATTTTATTTTATTTATCAGAATGAAAGTTATTTAACAATAACAAAACCTCGTATCTCCAAATTTTAAATTATGTCATAATTTAATGGTATGTTACCATACGAGGGTCGGTACAGAAGTGCTCAGTCGTTTAGTCGAATTTTTTATAGAAAAAATTAGAATGTATATAGTCTATACGATATGAACGGGACGAGGCGAGAGTAGGGGCGCTATCCGTTTTCGGATCTGTAGAACACGATTCTGAAGAAAAAATGTCTTACATATATATATATATATATATATATATATATATATATATATATATATATATATATATATAATTGGTAGCTCCTTTTTGCATGTGTAGGGCCCCCTTATGAACGAACTGAGCTGAAATTTGGTAAGTGGGGCTGACAAAATGGGGCAACAATACTCTAAAAGTGGGGTAAAATTTTGGATTCGACCTAACTTTTAAGGGGGTTGTGGGGGGGGGGGGTCAACAAAGCAATAAAACTTTTCCAAATCGGTTGAAAATAATGTTTCGGTCAATTATCACAAAACAGTGAAAAATCGACATACGTGGTTCTAGTAGTAATCCGCCGATACGTACGATTAAATTTCCTACATTTGATCCTAAAAATTGTGAAAAATTAGCTACTGACCACGTAACTGTGATAATGCGTGTCCGGCACGCACTTGGTGAATTTTCTACAGTATGAATTATATCGAATATATCAGGATAAAAATAGTAAAATAAAACCATTTCTATTTTAACAATTTTAATACTTTTATTACAAATGAATTATAAAAATTTTAATTATTTTTACTTATTAATAATTATTATTTTTGTTAATTAGTTTTAAAAACATTATAGGTACATAAAATTATAAATTGTTATAAAATTTTTCATTTTCTGCTAATTTTACAACTTTTTCACTAACTTCCCACAATTTCTTTTGAAGTTCTATATCTCTAGCTTTTCGAGAAAGTTGTTTTTGTTTACAGTCCATGAAATATGCACCACTAACATTGGCTACTTCGTCAGCGACGGCTAAATATATTGTCGTTTGAGCTCCTTCTGTTGGATTCTAAAACAATAATTATTTTACTACACGTTAATTAAGATGTCCATGCAAAATTTCATCTTCATAGATTCAAAGAGGTAGAAATTATGTGGACGTGACGCACGGATGGACGGACAGACTTGACGAAAACATAAAGTTCGAGTATCGTAAATACCGTAATTTTGGTCACAGAGACATAGAATTTGAGGCTTTTTTAGGTTTTCGTTACCGTTCTTTTCGTTTCTAAGAAAATTAGAAGCGTCGAACTAATAGTAATTTCAGTTTTTGTATATAATTCTCACTTTCAATTGGAACATCGCCATTTTGGTGATAGAAATAGAAAATTCAGTCACAGTCTCATTATTCCTTCAAGCTTACAAGCTTTATATTAAAATAAAACCTTCATTCAATTGTGTCTTACTTTATAAAAAGCTTTCATTAGGCATAGTGCCATAAAACGTAACGGAAACGGAATATTTCTAGATAATTCTGTGTATATAACACCGGGATGAAGACTATTTGACGTAACGTTAGTTCCTTCCAGACGTCGCGCCAATTCATTCGACATTAATATATTACATAATTTACTATTATCATAAATTATCAATTCACGTAAATTATTTTGCTCGCATAAATCATCTAAATTCAAATTCGCATAGAGATATCCAATCGATGATACATTAACAATTCTACTGGGCGCTGATCGTTTTAATAAATCTGAAATAAAATTAAAATTTTACATGTAGATTTTGTATAAATTATTGTGGTTAAATTTACCCAACAACAAATTTGTTAATAAGAATGGCCCAAAATAGTTAACTTGCATTACAGGATTCAGACCATCTTTGGTCAATTGCTTGCCAAGAAGGAATGCAGCTGCATTATTAATTAAAACATCAAGACGATCTTCAGTTTCGTGAATTGATCGCGCAAATTCTCGCACCGAATCAAAAGAAATTAGATCTAAATGTTTAACCACAACATTATTATTTCCTGTGTTTGAAACAATTTCATTTCTAGCACGTTCAGCTTTTTCTAAATTTCGACACGCCAATATAACTCGGGCACCTCGAGCAGCTAAATCAAGAGCTGTTTCTTTACCTATGCCTGGAAGAAGAAAACAATGTTTTTAAACAATGATTATCGCTTTTCATTTTTAGTTTAATAGAATAATATGACAAGCACCAAGTCCAAGTTTTATCATCCCTTATCAGGTGCTCATTAGGTTTGAAATCGAGCTAGGATAGGATGTCTACACATCCTAGTTTTCCCGTATTTATCCGGGGTTGAATTTTTTTGTCCTAAAATTTGTCTGACCCAAAAAGTTTTATAATTTCACCTGTTTGTGTCATCAATTCTAATTTCAGTTGTGAGAGCTTAATTGTCTGGAGAAGTTTTTAAATTTACAGTTCAGTTGTGAAGGCCTCTATTACATGGGAGCTTCTCAAGTGCCCTTACATAAATTCGGCTCTGAATGAATATTTGTAAATCACATTTGCATACTATTAACAGAACTTACATCAAATATTTAAGTTATAAGTAAAAATTTTTGTTCTTAGCCTTGATTTGCATACTATTAACAGAACTTACATCAAATATTTAAGTTATAAGTAAGAATTTTTGTTTTTAGCCTTGAATTTTTTTTTTTTTGTCACAAATAAGTTACACATATATACATTCTCTCACATTCAAAATTCTCTCACCTGTGTTCGACCCAGTAACAATTACTGTTTTCCCATGCATTTTCACGTTGCTTGTACATTTTCCTGTAGTCAGTTTTATATAAAGTTTAAAACAAATAAGAATTAAACATAATACAACAAAGAATATGATCAGTTCTAATAGCATGATTACATTTCCACAAGTACTTCAATGTACCTATAAAATTTTAATCGGAAATACCTTTATTATAAAGAGGAATAAAACAACGAATATTAAATAACCAGTAAATATTTAGAATTACGGACTTAACTGCACAGTTATTTTATTTTTATATTATTTAATTTTTTCTATTGTATAATGTACTGATGGTAACTACTAATTAAACAATATTCCATTCAAAGTATTCATAGCATGTAGCACACTTCAACATTCCTATTTTGTCAGAGAATAAATGGAATAAATTATTATAATTTTATACAGAATGTTTTTAAAATTTAAGATTCGCCTCTGCGCCAGTGTGTTAGAAAAATTATTTTTGGTGTTGATTGAAGGACTGAATTCGAGCAAAATCGTGCTTTTTTCAACTTAAGAACAGTATTGGGGGTAATCAATTACTTTTGTAATTTAATTAGTTAATTTACAAAAGTAATTGTAATTAAGTATAATTGCGATTACAAGTAATTACGATTACATGTAATTGCAATTACCATTATTATTGTATTAACATTTTACGGTCGGATGACACACCATCTGTGCCATAGTCAAGGGCGGAGGGGTCCAAACTTTTGACACGGCAGTGTACCAAACGTTAAGTACAGTACCGCGTCAAAAGCGTGAGCACACCTTGAGTCAAGGTGTTCCCATACCTTTAACGACGTAGTGTGTGCTAGAACCCGCCAACTCGAAGCCGCGGGTAAACGCTAACATGTATATACCGTGTGGATTGTTCTGGTCTGTTGTGGTTTCGTATTGATAGGGATTAATGCAACGAACAAAGAACATTATACATATGAGAAAGTAGTGCGTTAAATAATGATATATATGTAATTATATACTTATTAGCAGGGGCTTTATTGTTTGCTATTTTAACATTGTAAATATACCTCTTATTATTTAACGCACTACTTTCGCATAATGTTCTCCTTGTTTGCTGTACAGTAAAAGCCCCGTAACTTGCGTTCCATAAAGTTGCTGTCTCTCTAATCTTAACTGGATAATTTCTCTATACTCTTGACAGTATTTTCTCCCACCACGATTCTTCCGTAACCAATTAAATTCGTAATTAATGACGCGTATAGCGTATATTTGGTATCCTTCTCTACCTATCTCTTTTTTTAGATTTAAATTGCGTATGTTGCGCATTCAGTGCGCATAGGGATAGTAAATAGTGGGAATGTCAAGACTAGAGAATGGTCCTGGACATGCTTGTCAAGATTAGGGAGCTTTTACTGTATAGAGCTCGAATCTGAAACGTTTTTTATATGCAATACGTATATATTTTCTTTGAATAGCAACTATTTTTATTTTTTTTATTTTTACTTATAATGAAATAAATGGATCAGGGATATAACAAATAATATACGATCTTTCTAATGGTAATACTTTTATTGGTGATATCTATGGAGGAAACATTTATAAATATAAAATTATACCAAAAAATGTAAAAAAGTGTCCGGGTCTAGACGGTTTTACGGTATGTAAACTATGTAGTAGTATTAACATTAATAAATATTATTATTAATATTATTATTATGATCTATGCAATATAATTTTTTCAAAATTAATTTCCGGGTGCGTCATAGATTAGTTAAAAAAAATTAAATGTCTGAAAAGATTTTTTTTAGAGATAGGTATATGCTTCCGGGTACTCAGTCGATCGGAAATCGTTTGCGAATTTCGAATATGTTCATAAAAACGTTTGTGACTGCGTAGTTTTCGAAAAATAGAAAATAGTAGATTCATGTCTTATTAAATTCCTCGATCAGCCGAACACTCATCATCAACTTTGAAACCACCAAAATGGCAATTCGCTTGTAGCCTTTCAGTCACATTTAGATATCTTGAAGATACCGAAGATGAAGGGAAAAATTTGACTCCCGTGATGGGGCCTCGCTGCTTACGGCGTTTTTTTTTTTAAATATAATTAATAAAAATTAAGGGTTTAATTTTGAATAATACAAATGAAACTATGTTGTATATTTAACGACATTAACGAAGGAATATACTATAATTATTTTTAAAAAGTATCTGTATATCCTGTATATCAGTATCTAGATACATTGTATCTAGATACAAATTAATTTTGAGTATCTGTATATGTATCTAGATACAAATTTACTCGGAGTATCTGTATCTGTATCTAGATACATTTTATGCAGTATCTATACAGCACTGATTATTACATATCCGTAACCGAAACCGAAACCGAAAAAAATGTTTTTAAATATCCGTATCCGTATCCGAAATTTCGTATCCATAATATCCCTAATATATACCCCGTCGTTATAAATATAAATACAAACAACGACACTAATGAAATGGTTTTAATCTTTTAATAGATGTATTGTGTATGATATAAAGAAATATGAAGGTGTCCAAATACTTTTGAGCGGTAGTGTATTTTTCTTAAATGTTATTCAACTAGTTTGTAAATTACTGACAAAATCAAGGTAGAAAAGACAATTAAAAATGTGACACATTTTTAAAAAAATTCGGTAAGTGTGTTTTCGACACGCATTAGGTCAGGATTTCGTAGTTCAGTAACTAGAGTTTTTACAATTCTCGGGATTAAATATTTATTGCTTTTATTTAACCTTTTACTTTCAATATGAGTTAAAAAAATTTTAAGAAATATTTTAAAAAACGATGCTGAAATAATAATAATGATAATGCGATTTAACGTCCGTTTTTATGACAGTTAGTCTATAACAGACGCCACCCACATTATTATTTTTCTAAATTTATTTGTACTTTAATAGATTACAATTATATTATGATGTGGGTGGAGGAGAATGAAAGTGGGATGAGAGCTAGGATTTGGTAGGTATGCGTCTGTAGCCATCTTAAGGAACTATGCCGATATTCATCTGGAATTGTAAAGGGAAACTGCAGAAAACCTTCACGAACATAACTGGTCGTCGGATTCGAACCCTCGATCACCCGTCCGCAAATACCAGTAAGTGCTTAAGCACGCTCGACCACTTCGCTGGTAAAAACGATACTGTTTTTCAAAGTATGTAAGTTCCGACTCTGACTATCACAACGTCAAGTGCGGATAGACCGCCTAACGCCACGACAGAAATGACGAATTCATAAGGATTTTGTTGTTAGGACTACGAAATCCTAAAATTGTAATTTATTTAATTTAATTTTTTTAATTATTAATTAAGGTAGTTACCTCGACATTCAACTTTCAACAATAAAGAAGAATACTACATCTGATTGTCCTTGTAATTTGGGAAAGATTTATCGCTTCTGAGTTAAGATAATTAGGGTTAAAGTTTGTATCTACTCCATGTATTAGATCTCAAAATTCTGACTACGTACCCTTATTTTGTATTTAACAATATAATGACTCGACAGAATTCAATAAAACACTAGGGAAAGAAAGATTAATAAGTTCTGAATGTAAAGAAAAAATTGAATTATTTGTTGATCGTTTTGAATTGAAGATATCATCAGAGAAAATATAGTATTTTAATAAGAATTTAACATCGATACCAATTTCAAGCAACTGAACTGAAGCAGTCTGGCAACGCTGTATATTAAATAACTTGTTTATTCGTATTTACTTGTTTGTATACAGTACATATGTATGTCACACAGAATACTATTAAGGGCCTTTTAGACGGTCATATCAGTTCTCAGTTCAGTTTCAGTTTCAGTCGAACTGTCAGTTTTTCCTACGTGTAAAAATCAAAATCGGAAAGGAGAACTGAAACGGAGACTGAGAAATGACAGGATGGATAGACCTATTTGTTTGGTTTCAGATCTTAGAAATCGTATGTGTAAACAAGCGCATCATTCCTCAGTCCGTTTACTCACGTCAGTTTTCTTGAAAATCTGACAAAGTGCGCATTTTATACAGGCAACTGTCGCTATGTCCAACCAGGATCACGATTTTGTTGTCGAATTTATTAAAATTTATAAAACCTTACCGTGTTCATAGAATAAGACAGATGTATGTTACTACAGTGTAAATATTAGGGAAGCTGCCTACACTCTTCTATTAAAGAAATATAAAGAATACGGTGGTAAATCGATATGGTAAAATCTAAAATAAATAGCCTACGCTCAACTTACAACAAAGAACTTAAGAAAATTAAGGACAGTGAAATAAGTGGAGCAGGAACTGGGGAAGTATACAAACCAATCACTATGGTGTTATGATCTCTTTTCGTTCGCCAGCGACCAACAGCCGACTGTAACAAGTGTTAATACCATGGACGGCGACGATGAAAATCAAGAAGGAATAGGAGATACGTATCGTTATTCATTCGTAAATAATTCAACCAATCACATGGTTTTATGCGAAGTTCCTTCCTTAAATTTATATGCGACAATGAATTTCTTTTAAGAAGCCAAACCTTACTTCACTAGCTTCCTTTCTTCCGCTCTTTCTTCCGCACCAAATCTAACGCTATTGCAGTGAAATAGTCTTCATTCATGAGTTATTATATTAGCACTTTTAAACTAGTATAAGAATATAAGCTGATGACTTTTAAAGCGAAACACTTTGTTTAGAGTAACTCAGATTATACAAAGAACTGAAACGACTGAGAACAGTGAGAACTGAACGGACCGTGTAAAAACAAACCTTCTTCCGAACTGAAATGAAATAAGAACGGAAACTGAAACTGAACTGAGAACTGATATGACCGTCTAAAAGGCCCTTTATGTATTGAAAATTATTAGTCCAGTTGCACTAATTTTAAGCCCTATCTCACTAAACATTAATTTTAGAATAGATGTAAAAATTTTTTAAAAAGAGATTCTTGTAGGGATTTCCGAGGAGAACATTTATGGAAAATGTGAACTCCCGGAAATGTTTTTTTATATTGTTTAAACAATATTGAAAATTCATGAATAGCATTTTTTGACCTTTCATCGCTTACGTAGCGAAAACGGTGATAGATACATTAAAATGTGTTAAAACCTTTTTTGTAGAGAATCGAATTCGCTACAAAAAAGTCCGGGAGAGCACCTGTCTATCTTGTACAGGTGAAAAAATACAGCGCTTCAAACGCGCACTCAAAAATCCACTTTTTCGAGCGTTCTGGCAGGATGTGCCGTCCGGAACCTTGCCGGAACGCTCGAAAAAGTGGATTTTTGAGTGCACATTTGGAGCGCTGTATTTTTTCATCTGTACAAGATAGACAGGTGCTCTCGCGGACTTTTTAATGTATCTATCACCGTTTTCGCTACGTAAGCGGTGAAAGGTCAAAAAACATTATTCATGAATTTTCAATATTGTTTAAGCAGTATAAAAAACACATTTCCGGGAGTTAACATTTTGCACAAATGTTCTCCTCGGCAATCCCTACAAGAATCTCTTTTTAAAAATTTTTATGTCTATTCTAAAATTAATGTATAGATAAAATTTAATGCTACTGGACTATATATATGTATTAAAACTTTACTTAGTATGATGCCAAAGCATTTATCATAAAAAACTGTGATAGTATAAATGTATATACATAGGCTGTTTGAAAGTATGCATATACATGTTGGTATGAAAAGTAGTACGTATCAACATCTATCCACTAATACGGACAAAAATGACATAAAGTAATTTTGGTTTACAATTTTTTCTACTAACATGTCACAAGGTAACTACCTTAAAGCGCTGAATATGTATATGAATTTTAATTAACAATAATATGGAACAGAACAAATATGACGCCATGCCACCACGTCTGATATGAAATATTATTCTGTTGAAATTACAAATTTAATGATAAAATTTTTTATTTTCTTCTAATTTTACAACTTTTTCACTAAGTTCCCATAATTTCTTTTGAAGTTCTATATTTCTAGCTTTTCGAGAAAGTCTTTTTTATTTACAATCCATAAAATATGCACCACTGACATTGGCTACTTCGTCAGCGACGGCTAAATATATTGTAGTTTGAGCTCCTTCTGTTGGATTCTAAAACAATGCAATGTAATATAATAATTGGTAACTACTCTTAAAACGTTAAACAAATTTGTAAAGAGACACAGAATATATCAGAAGGAATGCTACTATCTCTTTTCTGTATCACCAGTATATATTTCTGGGCATGTTAGGCTACTTCGTATACAGTCGCTCAGTGGTACTGAGCCGATGCGTATGATGCGTATTAATTGTTAGTCAATTGTTTATCATTGTTGTTACCACAGAACAAATAGAACGAATATAACTGTCTCTTTTCTGCAATTACTTATGTGCAGGTATGTGCATCTTAGGCTGCTTAGTGTCAGTTGCTCAGTACCCGTCGCTCAGTGTAAGTCAGTCAAACAACAATAAATTTGATTGTTGAACCGGCACAAGTAGCGTTGTGGTATCACACACATCACATACATGTATGCGAACCAAAGGTCACGTGACGGCTATCACCACTCACACAAACAGAGTTTACCGCACAAATACAAAGTAAACACCGTGCACGTATACAACATATTTTCTATCTCAAGTGGTTACACAGGTTCCAGTAGTATAGAAATATGTATTTTCTCTCTAGTTGCTCTATGGTTGTTACAGTCGATCACAGGCTTCATTTACAGTCTATATAATTATGTATCTATGTATGGTGTATGTGGTGTATATATGTGCGACACGCATACATTGATATTTATATCACACAAATACAAACACAAATAGTGTGTACTGTGTAACCACATAACACATTGTTTATCCTTTTTTGGTTACACTGGTTTCAATAGTATGTATAGAGATAGCAATGTTCTCTCTGAACTCTGTGTAAGGAGATAAGCGCAGTATCTATCATATTTTTGGATTGTTCAACCCGTTATGTTTAACTTGAGGCCGGTAATTAATAAAGTCAGTGTGTCTAATGGTCTTCGGCATCTCCTATTCCAAATTTGTTAGACTCTTCGTTAGACTAATAGTCCTTCAAGCTTACCTACCTTGTTATTATGGACTTTCAATAAATAATGTCCCAAAAATGTACAAATTCATTGTAATCTACTTACTTTACAAAAAGCTTTAACTAGCCACATTCCTGTGAAACGCAACGGAAACTGAAGGTTTCTAGATATTTCTGTGTATATAACACCAGGGTGAAGGCTATTTGACGTGACGTTAGTTCCTTCCAGACGTCGTGCTAGTTCATTCGACATTAGTATATTACACAATTTACTATTGTTGTAAATTATCAATTCACTTAAATTATTTTGCTCGCATAAGTTATTTAAGTCCAAATTCGTATAGAGATATCCAATCGATGATACATTAACAATTCTACTAGGCGCTGATCGTTTTAATAAATCTGAAATAAAAATAAAATTTTACATGTAGTTAGTTTTTGTATTAATTATTGTGGTTAAATTTACCCAACAATAAATTTGTTAATAAGAATGGCCCAAAATAATTAACTTGCATTACAGGATCTAGACCATCTTTGGTCAATTTCTTTCCAAGAAAGAATCCACCTGCGTTATTAATTAAAACATCAAGACGATCCTCAGTTTCGTGAACTGATCGTGCAAATTCTCGCACAGAATCAAAAGAAATTAAATCTAAATGTTTAACCACAACATTATGATTTCCTGTTTTCGAAATAATTTCTTTCTTAGCACACTCAGCTTTTTCTAAATTTCGACACGCCAATATAACTCGGGCACCTCGAGCAGCTAAATCAAGAGCAGTTTCTTTACCTATACCTAAAAAAAAATTCAAATTTTTTTAATGATAAAACTGAAAGCGAATTATTAATTTTCTAAAATTCGCGTTTTCATTTTTATCACAATTAAGCATTTAGGATCACTAAAAAAAAGAATTTCGTCATTTTGGAATCAAAAATGAAAAGTTCACCCAAATTACCCTAATTCAATCAATTATCTTAATTCAGATCAGTTCCATAGATAGCTAGGGAACTGATGGGAATTTAGATACACCAATACTTCAATTTGCGTCGTGGTTACGTTCCAAAAAAAAACATGACGCAAATTGAAACGACGCAAAGTGAATTATGATTTTCTATAGAAAATTTCAAGAAATTTCGAAAAAAAATAAAGACTCGAACCCAAAGCAACGCAACTTCGAAAATCTAACGACGCGCAGTGAAAATTAGTACTAACACAGCAGCGACAGGTAAATTTAATTAATTTTTTTATTGTTGCACTTTAAAAAAAAAAATATTCTTGTTGGTTCTGTAATTTGATTTAATTGTCGAACAATTTTAATTGCATAACCTTCAAGTAAATTTTATTCATTTGTAATATAATGCCCGCTACTGTACCCACTTCCTAACATGCTGTAAGCATATTGACGAACACTACTGTAAAGATTAATCTAGAAAACGAATATGTAGTTGAAAATGAAATAATGAAGTTATTGATTTAATCGCTAAATCAGCAAAACACCGAAATATGAAATCGAACGATTAATGCGCGAGGTAAGGGGAGTACTCTAGCGAGCGTGGCTTGAGGTCCAAAAACGGGTCGATATGGATTCATTCCGTAATTGGATTCCGTAATGAACGTTTAAAATGTAAAGTCATTTTGTGTAGCGTTGTGTATCCCTCAGGAAAAGGTAATATGCACTTCCTTTCTTAATATTTAATCGACATATGCAACCCGATTCGGTATATTTTTATTAAAATTTGATCTATTAATGTTTTAACTATTTTTTTATTTTTTTTTGGATATTTTCATATAACTTACGGTAGTTCTCCAACCACACCCAATCGGCTTGCATATGTAACATTACTAGATTATAAGAATTTATATTATTTTTATCTTTCATTGTTGGAACATAGGTTTTTATTGTAACTTTATTTGGCCCAAATTGATATCAAATCTGTAGTTTAATATTTTTATTTAGAATATAAAACATTTATTGTTAATCGCTAGTTAATGATTTATTCAATATCCTGTAACGACGTCCGAGTAACTTTTGAGTCATTTAATCGCGTCCCGAAATCTACATACATATTTTAACCTAAAATATTTTTAACTATAAACTCAGCCATAGCTACCACCCTTTTCTTCCAACCCCCGTTAATATATTACAATATGGTGGTGTCGGTGGAATAGTTCGAATCAACCACTGTAACCATCCTTTCTATACCTCCAAGTATTTACACATTAATTTTTCTTTCTTTGTATATTTAAATTATTAATTTTTCGTACAGGTTTTATACCACTGCTTTGTTTCTCTATCTATTTAGCTATTTTATGGACTGTAATGTGCTGTGCAGTTATTTGCACGTGTTAGAAATTGATTGGATTTTGAACGAAACATTGTAAAGCCCCGTTCTACACCTAAGACGATTTATGGCCGCACTACACTCCGTTTCAACGGCTGGTTTTTGGTACTGGATTGTCCTGTAACCGCTATTGGATTGTTTCGGCTTTATTATTCATTGGTTTCGCTACTGGCTCCATCACCTGTTGAGTACGATTTGTTATGCACCGAATTTTCTCCAAAAATAATTGAGTTAAGTAGACCTATCCTCATTTTCGCCACGTGTATTTCTAATAATATTTTACTGAAAAATCAACAAAAACGTTAGCAAAAATCAACATTATGAAAATTGTGAACAACGATTGCAACAAAGCAATGATCAGTAAGCAAATGACCACCGATCACCGAAGAACATGTACTTGTACCGAAACTTGTGACGAAACTCAAAAACGATCGCGCATGAGCTGAACAATACACAGTGACGTATTGGAATTATATAGTTGAGATGTTTCGTTAAGAATAGGGTTGTCCAGAATGACATTTTGTGCTATTCTAAGAGCTTCCAAATGACTCATATGGTTTCCTTTTGTGCAAATATGCAAAGTTTCGAAGTTAGATTCTAGATTGAAAACGTGATCGGTGTCAATAATGTGCTGAGCTATGGCAGAATGATTCCTGGTGTTGGCTGATTTTATGGCTGATAAATGTTCATTGAACCTGGTTATAAATTTTCCACCAGTCTGACCCGTGTAAGAAATTCCACAACAGCAGACATATTTATAAATGCCGGATTTGTTAAATTTCGGGATCGGGTCCTTAGATTTCACCAACAGGGATGACAGTGTTGGATGAAGAAAAACTTAATTTCACGTTGTGATCACGGAAGATTTTATTAAACAAACTAGCCTGTTCATTGATGAAAGGAATTGACGCATAATGGTTTGAGCTTATATGATTATTGGAAGAAAGGTTAGGGAAAATAGTTGACTCAATTTTACGGTTCAAAAATTTCATATAGATATTATACAGGAATTCTAAAGAATAGCCGTTACAGCAACCAATATGAATGATGATGGAAAGTTCTCTACAGAAGTTGGGTTTGTTCAGGGGATAAGTAAGTGTCTACACACAATTGAATGGATTATCGATGGGCTTGGCTATTGCGCCGTTCATGGCTAATTTTTTCATGGATTATCTGGAGCATACCTTTTTTAATTCGAATTTTAAATTACTTCATAAAATTGTATGTTGGAAACGTTACGTCGACGACATCTTTGTAGTTTGGTCTGGTTCCCACCAGGAGGCTCTCGAACTCCTTGAATTCATTAATTCCCTCCATTCTAGAATAAAATTTACAATAGAATTTGAATCTGAAAATAAATTAAATTTTCTTGATCTTACCATAAGTAAAGATCTATATTCGAATTTTTTGCAGTGTTCTGTTTATAGGAAACCAGGTTCAATGAACATTTATCAGCCATAAAATCAGCCAACACCAGGAATCATTCTGCCATAGCTCAGCACATTATTGACATCAATCACGTTTTCAATCTAGAATCTAACTTCGAAACTTTACATATTTGCACAAAAGGAAACCTTATGAGTCATTTGGAAGCTCTTAGAATAGCACAAGATATCATTCTGGACAACCCTATTCTTAACGAAACAACTCAACTATATAATTTCAATACGTCACTGCATATTGTTCAACTCATGCGCGATCGTTTTTGAGTTTCGTCACAAGTTTCAGTCCAAGTACATGTTCGTCGGTGGTCATTTGCTTACTGATCATTGCTTTGTGTAATTTGCAATCGTTGCTCATCATTTTCATAATGTTAATTTTTACTACAAGTTTTGTGTTACCTTGTGATATTTGATTTTCAATGTGTGATTTTGTCAGTGTTTTCTTATAAATTTTTAACTTTTCTTTTATTGTTCAACGTTTTTTCGCATTTTATTTAAAATGTATTCTATTTTATCTATTATATTGTTCCTTCGATAATTTCTTTGTCTGATGTTTGGACGTGGTTTTTTGCATTTTCTTTATGTTCAAACCTCCCTTAAAATTTAAAGTGTATAAATTCAATCTAATTTTAATTTTAATTAACCACAGAAATTCGTAACTATGTGGATATATTCTGATTCTGTTTTCACACCCTATACAAAAAATTTTTACCTTTGACAATTTTTAAACGTTTTCTTAACTTTTACTTTTCTGACTACGATTTTGGGTCTGCTTGTTTTCGAAAATGACTGTTAATACGGTCGAAACTAGTCAAACTTGATTTTTATTGTTTTTTAATTTTAGTTTTATGTTGCTTGAATTTTTTATGTGGTGATTTTTGTCACTTGTATTGTGCGGGTTTGTCGTCATTTTTTAAACTTTCGTTCCTTATCGTTGTAATTTCCCTGCAGTTGGTTTTGATTTGTTTAATTATACTTTTAAAGATAACATTGCTTCAAACGGTGCCGCGACTAAATAATTGTGGACAAAACAACCGCGACAAAATAACCGTGGACAAAATAACCGAACGATAAAATAACCGTACGACAAAATAACCTTAGGCAAAATAACTGTGGGCAAAATATCCGAACGACAAATAACTGTACGACAAAATAACCGAACAACAAAATAAACATCGTTAATTATTCTTTTGAGTTAGGGTACATGCGGCTGTGATATGATTAAGATTTTTTTGCTCCCAATAATTATATAAAAGATAGCTAAATTGCAATAGGTAGATCTTAGCTTAGATGTTTGTATTTAAACTATTGCATTTAAAAACGAACGTTAATGAGTAAAAACTATAGTATTTAAAAAACTAAGCTTGGGAAACATTATTTTGAAAAATAAAATAGTAGATGATATAAAAGATGATATATAAAAACTATAGTAAGATTTTAAATTAGTTAGGTTACGGTTATAAGTCCTTTTTTTTTCAAATTTCAGGTAGATGATATAAAAACTAGGTGGTGATGTTAGTTAAGGTTAGGTTAGTTTAGTTAGTTTTGACAATATACTTCGACTTTGATATAAAAACTAATTAGGTTAAGGTTATAGGTGGTGAGGCTAGTTAAGGTTAGGTTAGTTTAGACAATATACTTCGACTTTGATATAATAATAATAATAATAATAATAATAATAATAATAATAATTTCACATCTAATGTACATGGATGTACATGGATGATATTAAGATCTATGCAGCTACTAAACATCAATTACAGCAGCTGCTGGGACTTTCCAACGAGGTTTCGCGAGACCTCTGTATGGAGTTCGGAATCGATAAATGTCGAACACAATGTCGTTCTGGAGGAAAACGAGATGCGGTCGCATTCGAACTCGAACCAGAGTCTGTTATGCAGCCCATGGACGAGGGAGAGTCGTACCGGTATCTCGGATTCAATCAGGACGAACGTATAGATCACAGCGCTGTAAAACAACACCTGATGCAGCAATACCTAACGCGTGTACGGAGATTACTGAGCACCCACCTTGATGGAAAAAAAACCATCAAAGCAATTAACACCTACGCAATTCCGGTGCTAACATACTCATTTGGGGTAATCAAATGGACGCCTACGGACTTGACAAACATCGAGATCAAGACCCGCGTCCTTATGACCAAATACAGAATTCATCATCCCAAAGCAGCAATAGAACGATTGACGCTGCCAAGAGCCGAAGGGGGTCGAGGTCTTATAGACATAAGGAACACGCATAATAAACAGGTTCATAACTTGCGAGAATACTTTTACACCAAAACACACACATCACACTTACACAATGTAATAATCCAAGCCGACAAGGCTTACACACCATTAAACCTCTCACACACAGAAATGCCAGATAGTTTTTGCCGTTTGGTCACGAAGGAGGACAAAATTCAGCAATGGATTCGGAAGCCTTTACATGGGAGACATCCACATGATCTTAATCAGAGTAACGTCGACAAAGCAGCGTCGCACGCCTGGTTGAGTCAAGGAAGTCTTTTCCCGGAGACTGAAGGATTCATGCTAGCTATACAAGATCAAGTAATTCATACAAAGAATTACTCAAAATACATACTTCGTGACTCGTCAATAACATCTGACTCATGCCGGAGATGCCATTCCAAACCTGAAACGATCCAACACATCACAGCTGCCTGTACTCAGCTCGCTCAGTCCGAATACAAACACCGTCACGACCAGGTTGGCAAAATCATATACCAGAAACTAGCGGTTAAGCACCACCTTATAACCGATAAAACACCTTACTACAAGCTCACACCAGAAGTAGTAGCGGAGAATGACTCCTGTAGACTTTACTGGGATCGGTCGATTATTACAGATAAGACCATAAATCATAATCGACCAGATATCACCTTCGTAATGAAAAACACTAAGACAACCTATCTGATCGATATTGCGGTTCCAAATACACACAACTTACAAAAAACACACGCAGTTAAATTGGATAAATACACTGACCTCGCAGCCGAAATAAAACAACAATGGCGAATGGAACATGTCCACATCGTTCCAATAGTGCTCAGTGCCACCGGGGTCATTCCACACACACTACATAATAGTTTGAGCCTCTTGGGTCTCCCAAAATACACATATGTCACTATGCAAAAGCAGTGATCATAAACACGTGTCGTATAGTACGGAAGTTCCTCAGTAATACGAATCCGACTGCGATATGTGAAAGCACAAGACCTGCTTCTACTCCATCTGAGCCATCTACAGTGAGCGAACAATACACTGACACTCATCCTACTGACACACAACACACATACATAAACACACAATACACTAACACTGAAAGACAAACACTTAACACACATACAGATCCAGATTCGTCTGATGGAGAGGGGGGATCGAACAACTGCCGCACTGTCACTGTTACCGCTCTGGTGCACAATCCTCCCCAATTCAATGACACACAAGGTCCGTCAACCTCTGTACCATCTAAACGCGCAGTTCCAGGAGCACCCGATCTTAATGAGCAATTTGATGAACCAGAAAACATCTACACCAAGAAACGTAAAATAGAAAGACACATCCACACACATACACAAACACACACACAAACACAAACAGTCCTTTCCCTTCCCTCTGTCCCTACTCCTACCTACCATTTGAGGACACGAAAACGAACTAGGCTTTCACAGCCCTCTGTCATTGAGCCAACATCTACGCTCCCACAAAAGTCTCGCCGTACGACCCAGTGTACACCAAAATAGACGAATAACACCTCGTTTCAAGTAGCAATAACAACAATATAGGGAGTGATGTGACAAACCCGTCCGTGAATGTACTACGGTACTTTTACGGATTGGTTTGGCACATTACCCTTCCACAGAGCCTAATACCTTGCATAATGCCGGTATAGGTGAATGTTACCCAGTACTGTCCTACTGAGTAGTGAGCGCCAGGTTGGCGTAAAAGTCTATAATAATAATAATAATAATAATATAATAATAATAATAATAATAATAATAATAATATAATAAAAAATACATACTTCGTGACTCGTCAATAACATCTGACTCATGCCGGAGATGCCATTCCAAACCTGAAACGATCCAACACATCACAGCTGCCTGTACTCAGCTCGCTCAGTCCGAATACAAACACCGTCACGACCAAGTTGGCAAAATCATATACCAGAAACTAGCTGTTAAGCACCACCTTATAACCGATAAAACACCTTACTACAAGCTCACACCAAAAGTAGTAGCGGAGAATGACTCCTGTAGACTTTACTGGGATCGGTCGATTATTACAGATAAGACCATAAATCATAATCGACCAGATATCACCTTCGTAATGAAAAACACTAAGACAACCTATCTGATCGATATTGCGGTTCCAAATACACACAACTTACAAAAAACACACGCAGTTAAATTGGATAAATACACTGACCTCGCAGCCGAAATAAAACAACAATGACGAATGGAACATGTCCACATCGTTCCAATAGTGCTCAGTGCCACCGGGGTCATTCCACACACACTACATAATAGTTTGAGCCTCTTGGGTCTCCCAAAATACACATATGTCACTATGCAAAAGGCAGTGATCATAAACACGTGTCGTATAGTACGGAAGTTCCTCAGTAATACGAATCCGACTGCGATATGTGAAAGCACAAGACCTGCTTCTACTCCATCTGAGCCATCTACAGTGAGCGAACAATACACTGACACTCATCTTACAGACACACAACACACATACATAAACACACAATACACTAACACTGAAAGACAAACACTTAACACACATACAGATCCAGATTCGTCTGAGGAAGAGGGGGGATCGAACAACTGCCGCACTGTCACTGTTACCGCTCTGGTGCACAATCCTCCCCAATTCAATAACACACAAGGTCCGTCAACCTCTGTACCATCTAAACGCGCAGTTCCAGGAACACCCGATCTTAATGAGCAATTTGACGAACCAGAAAACATCTACACCAAGAAACGTAAAATAGAAAGACACATCCACACACATACACAAACACACACACAAACACAAACAGTCCTTTCCCTTCCCTCTGTCCCTACTCCTACCTACCATCTGAGGACACGAAAGCGAACTAGGCATTCACAGCCGTCTGTCATTGAGCCAACATCTACGCTCCCACAAAAGTCTCGTCGTACGAACCAGTATACACCAAAATAGACGCATAACACCTCGTTTCAAGCAACAACAACAACAATATAAGGAGTGATGTGACAAACCCGTCCGTGAATGTACTACGGTACTTTTACGGATTGGTTTGGCACATTACCCTTCCACAGAGCCTAATACCTTGCATAATGCCGGTATAGGTGAATGTTACCCAGTACTGTCCTACTGAGTAGTGAGCGCCAGGTTGGCGTAAAAGTCTATAATAATAATAATAATAAATTTATTTGTGGAGACCAAAAAAGGTATACAAAACGTCATACAATAATGGACTATAAAAAGTCACAGTACAATTTAAAATACAATTTAAATTTATTTTAAAGTTTCGCACATCAAAATATCGATATCATAGTTGCGCGTTTCTCAACTAGTATGAAATTTCAAAAACATTAGTTGTTGAAAGATGCTGGTGGTCGGCGAAAATATAACGCCGTACCAGTGCTCCTATCGGCCAGTTTTTTCCATCGTACAATTCTTCTATTAATTTCTTATCTGCTCCTATACGGTAACTTTTAAATTTCCCTTTACTTTCTAAATCGTCAACAATAAACTCATGACTTTTATATATTTTTACGAGATGATTTTTTATTTTTTCTACGCTAAAATCTTGATCACAGCGGCTTAAATATATCCACGCCTTTGAATCTACACATTGGAAATCTTCGATGTTAGTACCACATCCACGAATGGGCTTTATTACTTTTCTCTTTCGTCGAGTAACAGTAACAAATCCATCATTGTCATCATTTATGTCCTTATGATCTGTATTGATTATAGATAGAGTTATTTCAGGTACTGTTTCCACTTGTTGCACTTCTTTTTCCTTCACTATAATATTTTGTTTTTCCTCTGACTTTTTATTTGCAACTACACTGGCGTACTGTTGTTTGCCTAAGTTGGATAAGACATCAGTCTGATATTTTGTAGCCGTGGCGTCAATATTGACAACGTCAGATGATTGACCTACTTTAGGTATTTGTAAATTTAGATGGTTATTCTTCGAATTTTGTTTACTTTTTAAATCCTTTATTTCTTCTTCCAGTTTTTGGATTCTTTGATCTTTTAATTCACTTTGTTTCAACGTATCACTTAATTGCTTAGTTAAACTAATAATCTTGTTGTTAAAAGTATATTGATTATATAGCAGCAGATTAATCTTTTCTTCCATTGTAAGCTTCTCGATAGTTTCCATACTTATTATTTCTAAATCTTTTTTAGAACTTTTACCTTCGTTCATATCTGATGTGGCTAAAGTTGATTCACCCGTATTACTACTGATAGTAAACTAAATTTTTGGGGTTACTTTTACACTGCACGATTCACATTTCCATTTATTAATTTCACCGCTAATATTCATTCTGGATAACATTTCGGTAGTTATACCGACACATTTTGTGTGCAAAACACTTTCACATTCACCATTACAACATAATAATTCTTTTATTTTTCTATAAAAACTAATTAGGTCAAGGTTATAGGTGGTGAGGTTAGTTAAGGTTAGGTTAGTTTAGTTAGTTTTGGCAATATACTTCGACTTTGACATAAAAGCTAAGTGGTGAGGTTAGTTAAGGTTATCCTTTGCTCGAAGGTTAAGTTAGTTTTGACAATATACTTCGTTTTTTTAGATAAAAACTAGGTAGTGAGGTTAGTTAAGGTTACCCTTTGCCCGAAGGTTAAGTTAGTTTAGTTAGTTTTGACAATATACTTCGATTCGATTTTTTATATAAAAACTGGGTAGTGAGGTTAGTTAAGGTTACCCTTTTCCCAAAGGTTAGGTTAGTTTTAACACTATACTTTGTGATTAAATATAACGTAGAACAAAAACATAAGTATTTACAAGATATTGCTAGTTTTATCTTGGTAATTTAGATTTAATATTTTAACAAAATAATAAATAAATAAACTTTAAGGTTATTTTGTCGTGCGATTATTTTGTCATTCGGTTATTTTGTCGCAGTTATTTTGTCCGCGGTTATTTTGTCGCGGAACCGCTTTAAACAGCTATCAATTTGATACGTGAAGGCTGAATATTTGAGGTTAAGTCTGGCATGGTTAATAACGTTTTTTATTAGACAGACCAATTTTAATACGTAGATAATACCAAAAGCTTTTAATTAAAACAAAAAAATTGAGGGTATTATGTGAGGTAGATTTGCCTAAAATTTTCGCTAATTAAAATAGGTCTGTCAGACATTAATTAACAAAATATGACAGACAGACCGGTTCTTCAGTATAATATATATAATTTGCTATAACATATGTAAATTTCAGCGAGGTGTTATGTGAGGTAGATTTGACGTTTCTTTCGGCCATTTCAAAAATTTTTTAAAAATAGAATTTTACAAAAATTTAAAGGTCTTGCAGGCATTTCCTATTGTCGGCATTAGTTACTATCGATTTAGCTTTTTTAATTTGAGGTGTTTTAGCAGGCATGATTTTGTGCTATCGGAGCTTGGACTTGGATTAGGCAACCCTAGTGCATTGTGCTACTTTTTTGCTAATCTTTAATTTTTTAACAGAAATTTTCTTGTGTTTTATGACGTAAGACTTTTGACAGTCAACGCTCGATCTATTAGAACATTCGATACTACATTTTCTTTTTGCCTTCGAAAAATCAGCACCGAAATTTTCTGTCATTTTTATTTCTTTGCTTCTTACAGTAACAGCAACAATTACGCTTAAAGGCAGAAACGATTAAATGACTTCATAGGTATGTTTTTTTTTTTTGTAAATTCGTAACACTCCAGGTTTTTAATGCAGCGTCATCTGAGTGGCAGAAGTGAATATTCTTACTTCTTATAAAGTAATTTCAATAATCACTTACTTTTTCATATATCATAAAAATCCAAAAAATTGAAATTATTCTAAAACGCAGCGGGAAAAATTTCTGCCACTTGCATTTCCTTTATTTTAAGGCTAACACAATTTTATTAGTACAAGAGGCACACACGAGGGTACCTATATTTTTTTACAATTTTGGAAAGCCCTCATTTAGTATCGCAGCAATATATTAATGGCAGAAATTGTTTTTATTGTCTATTTTACTTAGATCTTTTTTATTATCAACTTATGCCAAACGATGGAATCATATAGAGATTCCTCCCATCAGCTGCCTAACTAAGAGGTTAATTTGAGAAAATTTTTTTTATTTAATGACTCCGTTAAACCAGAACCAAAAACTAACTTTAAAACTATAACATATTTTGGTAAAATATCAGATAAAATTAAAAAAGTTCTAGCAAAATCAAACATAAATATAGCATTTAAATCAGGCTTTAATCTAGGAAATTTAATATATAACAATAAAACAAAAATTGATAAACTTAAAAAATCGGGTATCTACAAATTAAACTGCCAAGATTGTAATGGTTTTTACATCGGTCAAACTGGCAGAAACTTTGAAACCCGGAGAGCAGAGCATTTTAGGTCATATAGAAATAAGAAATCTGACTTTGCTTTTGCGAGGCACTTAATAGACACCGGACACACACCAGAACGGGAAATTACTGTGTTACACGAGGCAAGCAAACGGCAAAATTTAACAATCCTAGAAGCAATAGAAATAAATAAACATAGCTCCGATCACCTGTTAAATGATTACACCGATATTTACAGTTCAACTTTATTTTCAATATCATAACTTATTTAAATTTTAATTTCTATTTAAAACTGTATTCACTGCAATATTGTCTTTTTGTCATTTTCAAGTACAATCTTTTGCCACGTGTTTGTTCGCCTCTTGTCACATGTAATGTAATCTTGTTTTTCTTGATTTTTGGATTCTCCTATCACTCCCACCCTTTCCACTTTCACATCACAGACCACTCCCCCTTAATAAGTATAGGTAGATAAAATTAGTATATAAGGCATGTAACGAATGTAATATCTATTCTGTATGAAAATGAACTGACGGTTCGAAACAATATTGTCACAGTTTCAAAATAAAAGTGGTATTTTTGCGAAGTAAAATATTTGTTTATTATTTACAAATATGGAATACCATAAAGTAACGCTCAAATCTATTAAGATCTGTCATTAGTTTAAAATTGCCAAATAGGGTATTTTTCAAATATCGCGAACCACCAAGACAAAAGTTTTCTGTTGAATCAATCCTATTTCTAAAATGGCTGTCGTCAATTTGATAGTGCAATCATTTTAAATTAACTCACTTTCTGTTAAAGTTTGACTTCGTCCTAATTTTAGAGCTACATCGGCTAGATCCGTCTCTGTTTGACGTTTTAAATGATAGCCAGATATCAATTTATTCTACTGTAAAATTTGTGAAGTGATGACATTATATCAGTTTAAGTTTCCTATACCTTTCATGTATAGGTACATAATTATATGAAATTTTCTCACCTGTGTTTGACCCAGTAACAATTACTGTTTTTCCATACATTTTCACGTTGCTTGTACATTTTCCCGTCGTCAACTTTACATAAAGTTTAAAACATAATACAACTAAGAATATGATCAGTTCTAATAGCATGATTACATTTCCATAAGTAACAAATACATAAAATTTCAATCACAAATTCATGTGTTATCAATTACAGCTCAACCAACATAAGCTCGCCGGTCAAGGTTGTATGCGCAGTAGACAAACACCACGTGTTTTGAAACGTATTCTGTTTTCAAAGTAAAATCATCGGTATAGTACCTTACAAAAATAAAATATAACTTATACCCATAATTTTTATATAAATAAAAAGTGAATAATTAAATTTAAACTAAATATTATTTTAAAATGGAATTTAAAAGTAAAGTTAAGAATAAGGTAAGTTTTTGTTACGTACTTATTTAATTTCTATATTGTAATATTAAATATGCTATTTGAATTGGCTATAAAATATGCTATTTGATGTCATTTCGGCTAATTCCCAAATTATGTGCCAACCTATAAATAAAGCTGTCAAATTTTTTATTTTTTTTTGATTTATTTAGTATTAAAACAAATAAAATTATGTTACATTACATTTATTACTAGAGACTTAACGTTCATTAATTCATAACTTAATAACAATAATTATGTACTAAAAAATATTTACTCAAACATGTGATAATTAATTTTGATTCTTCCCGCTCTGTTTTGGACAGAAAATGGTTGACATTTCACGACTCTATTTATTATAGGGACTCTACATATTCTTAAGTTCATACTTGTGTCATATACCAGCTGGATTTAGCACTACAATAGAGGTATCGGTGGTGACATCTATATTTATTTGAATCATGTACTACGTCCAGCTTGCTTAAATTAGCTCTTTAAATGTTTAAGATAAGTTAACTCGTCCTGCAATATGGCGGCTCAAAATGCTGTCAGATGTATATATTCACTGGTACAGGTGCCGCCATCTGTGACAGAATTCAAACATACGGTATAATTCTAAGTAATCTTCAGCTTTATTAATATAGTTTAGTATAATTGATATTTTGTAAATTGCTAGGGTTCACTTTTTTGATGTTGGGATCTTTGATTTTATTCTTTTTCTTTTTTTGTAACCTTATCTATTATACTTATCACTGGCAGTAAAAAGGCCGGCATTTTGAGACAAAAAAATTTTTCCATATGGTTTGTTTAAAAGCGTACAGGTCACTATTTTCAAATTGAAATGTGACCACATAATATATCTACCACTAAATATTCTATAATGCTTAATGCATAATTTTTACCTAACTAAATAAACTTTATAAAACTAATCTTTTAATTGTTTCTAAAAGCAATAAAAAGGTTAATTTTGCAATAAAAATTAATTTTTTTTTTTTTGTGGAAAACATTGAAAATGCACGGTGTCACACAGTATCGTCGATGTATTGTAAATGGAACACACCTTTTAAATATGACTGCCTTTCAATTACCACATCGTGTTGTTCAATTTAATTCACCTGACAATGAGTTTTAGATATTTTTCAAATTGAAATGTGTACATACGTATCATGAATTTACTACTGAATAAAAATTCTATCTTGCTTAATGTATAATTTTTATCTAACGAAACTTTAATTCTATAAAACTAACCTTATAATTGCTTCTAAAAGCAACTAAAAAGCTAGTTTTGCAAAAAAATATAAAAAATTAGTTTTTTGTGAAAAAAACATGCACGGTGTCGTCTGTTTTTTCTAAATGGAACACTCTTTAAATATGGCTATTCTTCAATTCAAAAATGGCGCTGTTCAATTTAGATCACGTGAAAATGAATTTTAATATATAATTAATAAAAATTTATAAGAGTAATTTTTATTAAACTACATTAATAAAAATTTATAAGAGTAATTCACATAAATCAGGAAATTTTTTTTGCTTTGTAGATTGTAATACAATGAATGACATACAATTTTTTCGTTATTACAACAAAAACATTTTAATCTGATATGTGACCAAAATAATATTTCAGAAAATTATCACTTGAAATTATCATAGTTAAAATCAATAAGTTAGTTATCTTTTATTTTTGTTGCGGATTATACTTTTATGTATATATGTTATATGTTTCATCCTTTTTAATAATTTGTTGTCGCACTCCTTCATCTGCGCATCTGACCGGCAACCTTAGGCTGGTTGAGCTGTATTGAAGGGAGATAATTCCGAAAATATTTGATAGATAACTAATAAATATTTTGTATTATTGTTTTTATTGCGTTTATTTTATTAAAAGTTAATTATTTATTTAATTACTCTATTTTTATTACATGATTCACCCGTAGCTGAAAAATGATAATATTATTCTTAACTGATTCAACATTATTCTTAATTTGTCAAAGATATTCTTGACACGCTCTGCATAAAGTGTATAAATAGCCGAATTTTCTTTCTGGAAATTGGCTAAAGACAAAGACCACCCACTTGACACAAATACATTTTCAAAGATGTATTTGTTAAATACAATAATTCTTTATTTTAATCGTCAGTGTAGCATATTTTTATTGTAATTAATTACAATTTGATGTAATTATAATCTTAATTAATTTTATTTGTTATACACCATATACATCATACACCACCACATAACATTTTATAGATGTCTGAAAATTTCTTTTTTTTTTAAATGAAAAAACAATTTTATTACAATTTTCCATTAAACTTTGATTGTTGCTTTGCTTTTATGAAACTTTTAATTGTATGCCTGATTGTGAGATGCCGTTCGGACGGGAAAAAAATGCGTTCAGTCGGGAATTGCCGAGTCTCAACTGTAAAAGATGATTTTTATATTTGAAAGATGATTTTATGGCATTTATTTTTTGAAAGTTTCTACTACAAAGAGCTTTCTGAAGCTGCATTCCAATTTCGAACCACATTTTCAAGTAATTTCGACAATAACACGAATTATGTTGGGTTCCAAAGAATCAGTTGTTGCTAATTTATTAGTACAAAACCTGTGGCGCCAGATCATGAAATCGCGGAAACCGGAATTCACCGGTTTCAACCGGAATTCAATAACATTATTTTTTGAAATAATGTTATTTTTATTTATTTATTTTTAAACCTTTTATAATTGGTAAACTTTGTTGCAGTGTTAATTTTTAATGATAATATTTACTTGAACACCTTGACCATTTTGTCACTCCTGGCTAATCTGTATGTTAGACAGACAGGCTGAAAGAGATCAACTTTCTCTCTAACACACAGATTGGATAGGAGTCAAGTAAGAGTTGTTCACACCTAAGTAAGTAGCTTAGTAGTTAGTAGAACAACTTAGTAACTTAGTAGAACAACTTACAATTAGTAGTAAGTGGAACAGGAAAAAAATATAACAATAGGTATTCGTCGGTGTATTAAGTAGTGAAAATAAATTGCCTGCAATAAACGTTTGTGTATTGTGAACAAAATACATACCCAATTGATATCCAAAAGCCGGCTATTACCGCCCCATAAAACATTCTTATAATAAAACTATTACATTAAATTTTAACAAGAAAAGAAAAAACATACACTGTTAAAAATTGTAAGTGGTTGATATGTTAAACTAGTCTAAATTAATATAAGTAAATATTATATTCATTGTTTTAAACATACAAATTGTACAATATAGTAATTGTAAATATTATTGTGATATTTGAATATAAAAATGCCTTTTTTTCTATTTAATTTATATAAATTTTAAACATCCATAGATTTTGCTCTTTTTAGTTACATCAAAAATGATTATTAAAATGTTTGTGTTCCTTGTTATTCGCATTTAAATAACCATTCTATCCTGCTTATTAATTTAAGTGTATCTGTAGTTTTTTTTGTTTTTTTTTAATACATTTGTTTACGTCACATTGGATGTCGCGTCCATGACCATAGGCGGCTTGTCCATTTGAATTTGTTTATGAATTTTTGTATCTTTAAACAATTAATTTAACATGGATATTTTTATTTTTTTATTTATTCTTTTATTTATTTTTTTAAAAACTTACGTTAAATTATTTTAATTTCACAATTTTAGTTTTACAACGAAAAATTTGTAAAATTGCGGAATATTTTTTGCTATGTGTATACACATAGCAAAATGCTATAATGCATAGACATTATAATTAAAAAAATTACAATATACCTACATGTACAGAATATTAATATATTGGTATACTATAATATATAACAATCAAAAAGTTTTGGAAATATTCTTAACAGTGTAGATTATATCTAAACAAAATTCATACACTGAATAAACTTTTATCACCTTTTTAGTATTCCGTACCAAAACTGGCAAAATGGAACACTTATATAATAATTTTACTGTCCATCCGCCTATCAGAGGCGATTTGCTGTGAAACTATTCGACATAACAATTTGAAATTTAGCATAGAGGTAGAGAGTGATCGCCCAATTATAGATGTACAGCTGAACAGCCTTTTTAGGGGTTATTTTTAAAAGATAACTTGAAGAGGTATAGAGCTAGTACACTTTGTATGGAATTATTGACGTCCTACAGCGTAGTGTCTGAGTTAGTCATGGTCGTTGGCGCACGTGTTATACCGCCAATGACCGTAAACCGGTTAAAAATTAGAGAACTTTAGTCGCGACTACTATATTCTAAAAGTTAATTAGATAATTTTGATTCTGCCATAAATGGTTCATTTCTGGTCTGGGATATAACCTGATAAAAACCATGTCCCTGCCACTAATTTTCAAAGACGAATTTTTATTGTCAGAGTCCGCGACTTGTAAGCAATAGTCCGTATACTAAATATAACTAGTACATGTCAGCCATTTTTCATCAAATAAATGTTAAAATTAATTATCATATGTTTGAGTACAATTACATAATTATTGTTACTGTGTTAATGAACAATTAAAAATTTTTAAATAATTTACTGTTGAGAGGTTTACTTTGTGAAATTTCATTTTAAATATTAAAAATATTTAAAGTTTCAATTACTTTGTCAATTTCACTAGAATTGAGTAGAATTTACTAAACGCGTTTAGTAAATTCTACTCAATTCTAGTGAAATTGACAAAGTAATTGAAACTTTAAATATTTTTAATATTTAAAAATTTTTAATTTAATCATTCTTTCTATGTTGAATTAAATGACTTTTTTCAATATTTTATTTTATTCCAATTTATTTTAGATGAACCTATGATGAAAAATGGCGAATTATGAAAACTCGTGACCCGATTTTATTTTAGACAGTATAGGGACTCTACACTCCAAGTACCATCATCCAAGTAAATCCATAAAAACAAGTGATTGTACGGAATACTGTTTGTGTAAGTACAACTTGCACTTGACGATTTGTTTTATTTTTTACGTAACAATATATAATTATGTATGTACTCTAGCATATTTAATTCAAATACACAAACGTTTATTGCAGGCAATTTATTTTCACTACTTAATACACCAACGAATGAATACCTATTGTATTTTTTTCCTGTTCCACTTACTACTAACAATAAGTTGTTCTACTAACTACCTAATCTACTTACAACGCTGTAGGAGTAAAATCCATTTAAAATTAGTTGATTACTTTTACTAAGGGTTGGCATTCGTGACATAATTATAGTACATTTGACATAATTTTATGAATTTTACTATGTTATTTTATGTTATTACTAATTTTCCGAAATACTATAATTTTGCAACCCTGATCACATAATTTGCCAAAAAAAAAAAAAAAAAATGCCAACACTGCTTTTACTATTAAATTTGCAACTTATTTGAAATGATCTAACAAAAATAATGTCATGGTAAAAAAATTGTTATAACAAATTCTGTCTCTTTAAAAAGATCACCTGTTGTATCATAAGATGTATAATTATTATTTTTCATAATTTTATTAAAAAGAAAAAAAATTGACTAACTAAAAAAGTATAAAATATATACAATAAAGCTGTGGGTACAAATATTAACTATTTTTATTGTATAATTTTTCAGTCTCTTTCAATTGCACGACTTCCTCACTAAGTTCCCATAATTTTTGTTGAAGTTTCTTATTCCTAGCTGCTCCAAAAAGTCTTCTTTGTTCACAATCCGCGAAATAAGCGCCGTTAACTTTCTCCAGTTCATCGGCAACCGCAAGATGTATGGTTGTTTGTGCTCCCTCTTTAACATTCTAAAACATAATATGTAAATATTTTTTACTACTCACACCATTGTTGCATTTATCGAAAAAACAAATGTACTTTTCTACCTTATAAAATGTTTTATATACAAATGATATAATCCATCTTTGTGGGATTGGCGTATTTTTAACTATACCAGTATACACAACGCCCGGATGCAGGCTGTTTGACGTCACACCGGTTCCTTCCAGCCGTTGGGCCAATTCATTTGACATCAGTATATTACATAATTTACTATTAAAATAAACAAACATTGGATAAACACCATTTTGCTCCTTCAAATTATTTAGATCCAAATTTGCATACAAATATCCAAGTGATGCCACATTAACGATTCTACTGGGCGCCGATCGTTTCAGTAAATCTGAAATTTTTTTAAATGAACGCAAAACATAACATTATTTCCAAATTTGGCAGTGCCAATACCGCATAGGTACTCTACATTCATTTTGCAGATTATTATGAAATTAAATAACCATTTTTGAATATTCGAATTGGAGTGGATTGAAATTTGAATTATATATTATCCATTTTTATAAAAGTGTCAAGAGCTCGATAAAATTAAAAAATATCAATATCAAAATATTAATAAAACGTCTTAATCAGGGCCGGATTAACCCTGAGTTAGTGATGAGCAAAATTAGTCTTGGTCTTGCAGTCTTGTCTTGGTCTTGCATTTTTTGCACCAAGACAAGACTATGTATACCAAGAGCAAGACCAAGACCAAGACTATAAGTATGGCTGCAAGACCAATACCAAGATTCAAGTGAGCAAGACCAAGACAAAAGCAAGAAAAAAGCAAGACTCTTGCTAAACTATTTAAATAGTTTGAAAGTATAATTAATACCGCAAAGAGAGAAAATTCTGATTTTAGAAGGAAAAAATTCGGTAATAAAAAAATGCACGAAAGTGCAAGATTTTTTAGCAATACCAAGACTAAGACCAAGACCAAGACTGCATTTTGCAAGAGCAAGACCAAGACTCAGACTGCTCTAGCAAGACCAAGACCAAGACTGCCAAGTCTTGGTCTTGGTCTTGCATTTGCTCATCACTACCCTGAGTGCCGTAAAAATGCCGCCCCTACCTTTTCCTTGAAAAGAAGAAAATCTTAATTTTTCCTTCAAACTTTCTCTTAAAAAATTACTGACAAGCAAAAAAAAAAAAACGTCAATTACAAATTTTGCCGCCCTGTTTTCAAAATCTTCCGTCCCTAAAAATTGGCCGCCCCTAGGCCATGGCCTAGGTTGGCCTATCGGCTAAGTTGGCTCTGGTCTTAATAAATTCCAAACATTAAATTTACTTACCCAACAATAGATTTGTTAACAAAAATGGTCCAAAATGATTCACTTGCATTGTCGGATTTAAACCATATTCAGTCAATTTATCGCTTAGATAAGCGGTACCAGCATTATTGATCAACACATCAAGACGTTCTTCAGTTTCGTAAATTGTTTGTGCAAATTTTCTAATCGATTCGAACGAGCTTAAATCTAAATGTCTAACTACAACATTATTATTTCCAGTTTTTGAAATTATATCATTTTTCGCTTGTTCGGCTTTATTTAAGTCTCGGCAGGCTAATATAACACGTGCGCCACGTCTCGCTAAATCAAGAGCAGTCTCTTTTCCGATACCTGGGAAATTCGAGTTTTTATTAATTCTATATACTATATTGATACATATTATCATTATCTTTGTGTATTTCAAAATTTTTTTGCATGATATAATTATAAATTGTAGATAGTTACCACTTTATTTTAAGTTTAAAATTTTTGTGACATATTTCGGCTTATATAGTCATTAACGCACAGTTCGTTAATGACTATACGCTTTAAACTTAAAATATAGTGATATCTACAAAGTAAAAATTGTTATCAGTTGCAATGTAATTATCTATATAATATCTTTCTATATATAAAAGAAGAGAAATACCACTGACGGACCTATCACAAAATCTCCAAAACTACAATACCTACAAACTTGAAATTTGACATGTATGTGCCTATTGGGTCGTAGGCGCTCGCTAAGAAAGGGTTTTGCAAATTTTTTTGTCTAACCGTCGAAATTTACGAAAAACCGTAAAATATGAATTTTTTATGGCTGTATACAGCAATCTGTGGCCAATTTATCAAAAAATAATAAAAATTTTAGATAGTTGCTAAGCATTTGGAGAAAAATAAATTTGGAATTTCTGTAAGTATTAATAAGTATTTCTATAGAATACTTTACCTACGAATACTATGAAATTACTTATTTATTGTACAAAATACTATTTTCAAAAAATTCAAATAAATGGTTTGATGAATTTTGACTAAATGTTAGACAAACCCTTTTAAAATTTCGGAATAAATAAACTTCAGTTTAAAATTGATTCCCAGCGGTCTGAAGCAATAAAAATTACGCAAAATTAAATGACCAACGGTACTCCACTCCTAAAAATCTAAATAAGTATGGTTGTCTACAGAAAAGTCACAAACTGTTAAAATTAGGTACCTATATTTCTGAAATAAGAATATGGCTACGCTGGAGTCGTTTGATGAGCAGAGCAACTTTCAAAAAATGGTTTACTGGTGGATACGTGATACCTTATGTTCTAATATAGACTTCTAAAGTAAACGGCTGGACTTTGGAAACTAAACGGTTGGACTCTACCAGATTTTGCTTAAATAATACTGAGATCCTAAAAAATAAAAGCTCTCTAGAATGGATGGATTTTGACCAAATTTTGCTCAAACATTACCGAAGTCATGAAATAAACGAATGTGAAGTTGAAATGACCCCCTAGGGCGCTGGAGACCCAAAAATGGTCTAAAAAAGACGACGAATCTTGACTAAATTTTACTTAAACATTGATATTTTGGAAAAATTAAATGAGATTAAAATTATTGCCTAGGATTCTGAAGTAATACAAGACGCAATAAATTAATGGCTGGACGAATTAATGCAGGTTCAGAAATATTCGCCAAAACACCTTGACTTCAAAAAAGGTTCGAAATTCAAATGCTTCTAAAATTATCAATATGGGTATCTATGGAAAGGTCTCAAGGCATGAAAATTAAATACAGTAGAAACTTGACAATTCATCATGCTCAGAGCCGGAGGGGTGATAAATTACAGAAATAGACGAATTATGAAATATGTCTGAAAATGAATAATAAAAAAAAAAAAATTAAATATTTTTACTTATTTAAAGAAAAATATCCCTTTATTTTGAGTAATTCGTTGTTTAATGGAATTTTTACAACTAGATACGATACACTAATTTTTTTCTATTTAAATTTCAAAAGTTTAGTAGAAGACCAACTACATTACGTATACATTTTTTTTTAGGAGCGACGAATTGTTATAGAATATGATGAGTTACAGAGTGACGAAATATCGAGTTTCCACTGTACACTATAAATATGAATATATAATATCTATTTTAAGATCATTGGATGAGCGGAACGGAACACTAGAAGAAACTGATTTTATAAAGAAATTTAGAATATCTAATTTAAATGTAAAGTGAGTTCAAAATTAACCCTCAGCACTATCTAATAGGATTAAGATTAAACGGTTGGATATTGACAATATTTTATGAAAATTAAATATGCTATAGAAATATGAATATGATTAATTTAGGGTTATTAGGCGAGAATTATGCTCAGAATTTTAGAATATCAAATTTGAATGAACCTGGGGGTCAGAATTGTCCGTGAAGGCCATCAAATAAGCCCCAAATTAATTGTGATATTAAAATTGTCCCCTACGGTCTTGGTACCCCAAGCAAGGCCTAAAATGGAAATACTCTTAAACTACCTATTGATATGGGTATTTAGGTACATAAAGGTGCGGAAATTAGCCATGCTATTGAAATATGAAGATTGTTACTTTAGAGTCGTTTGACGAGCGTAGCCAAGCATTATAAATAATTGATGTACAGAATTTCCGAATATCTAATTTAAAATTGATTTAATCATTTGACCAATAATTAAGATAATTTTACGTGGGTGAAACCACGGGCCACAGCTAGTTATATACAAAAATCAAAACTGACTGACTGACTGACTGATCGATCAACGCACAACCTAAACGGCTGGTCTTAGAAACGTGAAATTTTGAACAGGGATTTATATATAACGTAGGTGAGCACTAAGGAAGGATTTTTGGAAATTCACACCCTAAGGGGGTAAAATAGGAAATGAAAATTTTCATAGAAATCTGTAATTTTTTGAGTTAGAAATATGGAAATTGGTTTTAGGTTACTGGTTTGAACACAGAAGTTCCAGTTCTTTTAAAAATTCATCCCTCAGGGTTTAGGAGGTTGAAACAGGAGAAGAAACTTAATGAAAGTCTGCCACCTAGAAACGTGAAATTTTGCACAGGGATTCCTTATATAACGTAGGTGAGCACTAAGAAGGGATTTTTGGAAATTCACCCCCTAAAGGGGTAAAATAGTGGATGAAAATTTTCATAGAAATCCGTAATTTTTGAATTAGAAAAATGTATGAAAATTGGTGTTAGGCTACTGGTTTGAACACGAAAGATTCAGTGCTTTCAAAAATTCATTCCTTAGGGGGTTGAAACAGGGGAAGAAACTTTAAATGGAAGTCTGTCGTTTTTACAATTAGAAATGTGAAAACTGAAACGGTATGGTATGCTGGTGATTTTAAAGTTGTTAAAAATTCATTGTTTAACGTTTATAAATGCGAAATTGAGTTTGTTGATTTGTTTGTTTGTTTGTTTGTTTAACTTGCTTTTACGCTTCAACGACTTAACCAGTTAACTTAAAATTTTGCACCGACATAGCTTGGGAGACGGAGACGGTTATAGGCCATCTTTTAATCCGGGAAAATAAATCATTCCCGAGGGAAAATCTATGACAATTATGACAGCTGACTATTAAAAAGCGGATTACTGATTTCAAACTTCGAATATTGTTAACAGAGGGCTGAAAAAGAACATAGGCGACTTTTTACCCTGGGAAAACATCTCATTCCTGTGGGAAATCTCATTTCTGTGGAAAAATATATTTTAAATGAAACAAAAAAAGATTCCTGGAGTTTGTTCGAACTCTGTTTGTTAGAAGATAGAACGATATACAGCAATAAACATAGGTTTTTACACCGAAAAAGTATCTAATTCCCGAGGGAAAATGCTTTTAAAATGAAACAATGAAATAATGACAACTGACTGTTAAAAAAATGGAAGATTGATTTTAAACATTGCATATTATTTACAGCGGGGATAGAAAGGAACACAGACTACTCTCTCCGCCGAGAAAATATCTGAGTCCTGTGAGAAGTCTTATTCCCGTGGGAAAGTATATTTATATAAAACGATGTAAAACGTCGTTTTATATAAATATATAAAACGATAAAAAAAGATCACTGATTTCATTCGAACTTTTGCATTCATACTTTTTACCCGGAGAAAACATTTTATTTCTGTGGGAAAATTCCTGTGGGAAAATGAAAGTACATTTTATACTTTTGAACTAGATGTCATAATTTCAAAAGCCACGAATGGAAGGGTTGAGCGGGTTCCAGCACACACTACGTCGTCACAAGTATGGACACACCTTGACTCAAGGTATGTCCACACTTTTGACACGGTACTGTATTTAATATTTTGGTACATTGCAGCGTCAAACGTATGGGAAAACGTATGGGCACCCCTTAGGTTAAAATGTGCCCATGTTTTTGACGACGTAGAGTGTGCTAAAACCAGCTTAACCCTTCGATTGCAACGCGGGCGAAGCCGCGGGTAAATGCTAGTTATCAATAAATTATTCGGCAATGTTGAGTAATAATCAATTAGAAAAGTACATTGGTAATATAGTTGAAAACAAAATCAGCCAAGAAGGAAATTTTAATAAAATAATTTTAATTAAAATGATCATTTTTGTATTTCTAAAATAAAATATTCTACATACAGCTGAACCTTTTTTATGCAGTGGATAGGGACCGCATAAAAAAAATATATTCAAAAATATCATAAATAACTATAAAAAGTTTACTTCGGTTCAGATTATAAAAAAAAACTTTCTTTATGCGGTGGATCGGGACCGCATAAAAAAAGTTTCATCGAAAATACATAACTCAAAACCTCACGATTTCCTTAGAAGTTGCTTTTCTAAACAAGATAAAGCATTAATTTACACGTGGGAACATTTTAATTCATTTTTGTAATATGAAAATTGTGAAAAATACATCTGTAAAAAAATAAATGATGCAATAACTTATATTCTTATGCAATGTACTGATTAAATGCTTAAAAACCATTAAAAAGTATTTTTATCAAAGAAAGTTACTATAGTTAATGTTTAAGTTTCCTACTTTCTCTTGATTTTGATTCACATTATGCCTTTTAATGACCATTTTTTTAAAAACCGCATAAAAAAATCGCATAAGAGAAGTTGCACAAAAAAGGACCACATAAAAAGGGTTCAGCTGGACGTATATAGCGAGGATAACTTTGTTTGAAAGTGTAACGAAATCTGTAATGATTGCAAGTTATATACAGTAATATTATTGTGTAAAAGTTTCACTACAACCGTGTGGCTTTCGCGCATTCACAATTTTTTTCTTTTTTTTTTTTTTTGTCATCGTTAAATTATTACGCAGAAATGCAGAGTTTAAAAACAGAGTATTAATAATTTTTTGTACGGCTCTTCAAATACAAATTTAAAGATACAAAAAACAAAAAATTCAATTAAGTCCCAGAAATTCGGAATAAGACTCAAATTTAAAAGAAATTAATCCGTGCCTGAATTTTATCTTTTCACTTATTATCGCACGACAGGTTTCTATTTTTTTGAATGAATTTGTGTTTATATATTACGAAAATTTGTTGCCCAGCAATTTAACAATTCTTCGAGTTAAATTGTAACAAAAAATTTATTTAGAAAAAACATAAAATTCAAGTGTTATACGGTAAGACAATTAACCGAATAAAATAAGTATAATTCATATTATAATTTAATATTTCGTTACTATTGGTTTGAAATTAGTTAAATTTACCAACAAAAAGTTTATTTTTATCGTATTTACCTATACATACAATGAAATGATCAATGAAAAGTTTTCTACCATTTTTTGCAGAAGTGAAAATACTACAATATTCTTATGGGATTAAATACATATGAATTAAATTATCAACTAAATTAGTAAATAGTTTTACGTAGATAAATATCTTATATTTTTTTAAACAAAGAAATTTAGAAAAGAAAAAACAGAGGTGCGGGATACGCTAAACACTTTCCCAAATTACAGAAAATTTCAATAAATTTTTTCTGACCTGTATTTGATCCAGTGATGATCACAGTTTTTCCATACATTTTCACTTGACATGTACATTTTCCCGTTGTTATTTTCACATACGCTTTCCAACAGATAAATAATACAACTAGGAATAATATCACTTCAAAAAACATGATTAAAGTTATGATGGTTTATCGATGATTGACTAAACTATCGACCAATTGATTGTGGTAGAAAATTTACTAATAATTTATTATTCTTTAAACATTTCACCGAGGACATTAAAAATTCATAATTCGCCCAATATGTATGCACATGTAGTATACATAATTATGTACATAATATTATAGTATCGTTGGTATCGTTTTCAGGTGTAAAAATTCAATAATGAAAACTGGTTTTAAATTCACATTTCTTTCTTTACCATTATTGTTGACTTAAATAATTAAAATGTTACTAGTAATTTTGCAACAATTTTAAAACAAGACGTATTATGTACTATGTACCATATAAATATTATTGAACCGTAGTTCAAAATATTCCGTTCCTAAAAATACATAATATGTAAGTTGATATTTTATCACAGAAAAGATTGGATAAAAATTGATAAAAAACTTACTAGTCACAATAATGATTATGCAATATAAGATATGAGTCGTTATTTTGAAAATTTATTTAGTCTATTTATAAGAGAAAATATTTATACATTTAATGGCGATGCACACATGCGTTGTTTTGCCGCTGCGTGCACGCAGCTGCGGTCGAATTCGAAAGTAAATTGAGTTAAATTGTGTGATGCACACATACTTGCGGTGCCGCGCGGCACCGCTGCGTGCACGCAGCGTGCATTTTGTGCGGCAGTTCCCTACAGCACCGCCGCGGCAACGCACCGGCAAATTGCCGTAACTGCGTTCTTGTAGTACATTGTTTTCAATTAATCCATGCACACATACGTTTTTTTCACGCAGAAAATATACAACTGTTGAAAAAAAGACCTTGAAGTGTTGTTTATTTTAATTGATGGAATGTTGAATGTTACAGGGTTTATAGGTTATAACTAATAATTCCAGTGGAGGTATAGAAATATATATTTGGATTTAATTTCCTCCCTATTATTTACACAAAATCCATCAAATGGTTGAATCCTAAATACATAAATTATTATTGAGTACTTTCATTTTGCATCTGAAAACGATTCATTTTTTATATTTTGTAAATTCCATTAAAAATTTTAGTTTCAATTTCTTTCTGTCATTTGTAAAAATTACTGTACAATAAATTCCGAGAATGATAACAAACAGCAACTGATTTGTTTATTGGTTTATCAACAATGTAGTAATATCAGCTTTAACATTCCAATTTTATGAATTTTACTGTGTAACTTTACTGTGTAAGAGTTTTAATTATAAAACTGTAAAAAATTATTTATAAAATCTAAAAAAAATAAATCATTTTTCGATTATTTGCAATTGTATTTTGGACATTTTTTAAATTTTATATTTTGTTTACAGTTTATTATTGTTTTGTGTTTTTGCTTATAATATGTTCTACTTTTCCTTAATAATGATATTTTTCAAAAAAATTTTCGTCTTTTGCTTTGTCGAAAAAAAATCCTTTTTTTATTTACTCAACTATAATTTTGGATTGTATTACAGTTTCTCACGACATACTTTAATTTGGTGAACCTGATGACAATTTTTACTTCAAAAAAATGCCAATACTGGATTTCCGTAAAGAGATAGAAGAGAAGTAAGAAATTAGTTTTATATTAATTTTCACATTAATTGATAGTATAGAAATTATATTTTTTATTACTCATACGGGAGAAGTACTACCTTGGCGCACACATTTCTGTACGCAAAATAGCTTTTTACCCACTGTACTCTTCCCACATATTTTTTTGCGTGCGGAAAGTAACTTTCCACACGCAAATTAACAATAAAACACGCAAAGCCGCCTCTTAATTTTTCATTTAATAAATATTTCATAATTATTTCTATAGAAACCACCAACAAAGTCATTTAAACAATATTTAATTCAGAAAAAAAGACGAACACTCAAAAATATTTTAAAAAGTAAAAATAAAAATGTCAAAAATAGTAATAATAATAGAAAAAAGTATGTGAAATTCGTAATAAAAAATAGTATGTGCAACTCGTGCGGGATTATCGATTGCCCACTCAAGCGAATGAGCGCATTCACTACGTTCGTGCGCTCAACTTCGCTTTCGTGGGCAATCGACAATTTCCCGCACTTATTGCACAATATACTATTATGCATTACGTTGTCCAAACTTACAACAGCGCCACTAGTTTTACAACTGTGACAACCGGTTAAACGTGCGGTGCCGCTGCGTGCACGCAACGTGAAAAAACCGTATGTGTGCATCACATTTTGCGGTGTCGCTGCGTGCACGCAGCGGTAAAATAACGTATGTGTGCATCGGCATTTAAAACGACCTTTTATTTCGTTAAAAAAAAAAAAATAACGGACTCCTGCTGGGATTAGGGTTGAATTTTTAATATTTTATTACAGTCCAAAATTTTATATATATAGATCCAAAATTTTTCCACTACCCGATATATGCATTTTATTAAAAACTTTGGCCATTGGATTCTATAACAAAATTTTTAAAAATACATATATGTATTGGCGACGCAAAGATTACGCGAGCGCTCCTGGTTTTTTAAATTAGAAGCTGTATCAAGTAAAAATTTTTGTATACGTTTAATTGTCGATAGAAAAATGTACTATACAAATTATGCACAGATTACTAGATTTTATATCGCCCAGTAATCGTATACGTATATTTTTACTTGATGCTAGTTCTAATTTTACCACCAGAGGCGCGAGTGAGAATCTTTGCGTCGCCAATATGATAAACAACATCAAAATAAATAAGCATATTGTTAGTACCTAAATAAATTTTCGATTTCTTATTTATCAAATACCAATTATTGTTTGGCTTCAAAATTTTCAATCAGAAAATATACTTAAAGAGTTCCCCCATGTGACGGCCTGTTTTTTAAGTATTTTTTGGGAATTATTTTTTGACGACCAATGAAAAGATAAAACCTTAAGTTTTTTATCATTTATTTACTACTATCTCAAGAGTATGCAAAACAAATTTCAAGTGAAGGACGCTCACTTTCTTCCTTCGGCTAATTGACTTATCAAAAAAAAAAACCGCCGTTTTAATCTGTAAACCAAAAGCCTAAATACATCGAGTGAACTAGAATCATTTGAAAATATTGAAAATTGAGTTTTTGGCAGACTTCTGAAAAAATCGCAAAAACAGAAATACTCGGAATTTTTTGATGATTCTAGTTCACTCTGTGCAACTACATCTACTGAGTCTACCATATAAATTTCAAGTGAATCGGTCAAACCGTTGTCGAGATATGATGGAAAAAAGTTTGAAAAACACAGTTTTAAGAAAAATGCGTTTGAAATTTCAAGTACGGTTAAATTACGAAAATCTTAACTTACCATCAATCTGCGATGCCTGGTCCATATAGTACTCCTTCCTCTTCCTCTTTAAAGTCTTTCAAAGTGAACTGTTTTCAAGTTAAAAAAAAATTTTTTTAACCCATCATACGTGGGAACCCCCTTAAGTTAAAATAAGAAAAAGATATAATCGTCTAACAACAGCACAGTTATTGAATTTAAGGCAATTTATTTTCAAAAGTTAAAGCAAATACTAGTGAAATAAAAATAAAAATTAAGTCAGGATTCCTCAGTAACTTTCACAGCTTTCAATGGTCCTAAATCGCGCGTACTTTTTCTCAACCTCGTATCTGAAAAGTCCCAATTTTTGGAGACACAAAAAAAAAACGTATTTAAATCTGTGTTTTAATCATTATGAACTTAAGATTTATGCTAATTACACCCTTTGATGTTGGCTACCTACATATATAAAATGCATATATATATATATATATATACATATATATATATATATATATATATATATATATATATATATATATATATATAGAGAGAGAGAGAGAGAGAGAGAGAGAGAGAGAAGTATATATACATATAAATACAGTGGCCATCCAATGGTACGTACTCCGATTTTACGTAGTGACGTCAGCGATTTAGTGGGGTTCTCCTCTCACAGATATGTTGTTGTTTGTCTGTGTTGGTGAAAATTTATGTACCAAGCCAGAGTTAGGGCCGTAGGTAATATTGTCTGAGGGTCTCGTAACTGTTAAAAATTTTAAAATTTCACTGCAGGTATATATGCACATATTCTGTATTCGTAATACGCAAAATGCAAATGCAAAATGAGTAACGTAAAATTCTAGAATATTCTAATCGTCAACTAGTAAAGATATTCAAAAACAGACGTCGCCACTGAATTGGCTACCAAAATAGAGACCAAATAACACATTTTGAGAGATGTTCTAGAATATTCTATTTGCCAACTAACAAAGATATTGGAAAATCTACTGCACCACTTAATTGTCCAACCGAAATTAAACTAATGTAAACCAAATGTCCGATTTTAGAGCATTCTAGAATATTCGAGAGCATTTATCACAATGTGCTATTCCTTCTTCTATTCGATGACCAAATAAATGGTATAATCGATTTTTCGATATCTTTGTTAGTTGACGAATAGAACAATCTAGAATTTTTGTCAAAATGCGCTGCTTAATCTAATTTTTAGTGCCCAATTCAATAGTGAAGTTTGTTTTTTGGTATCTTTGCTAGTTCACGAGTAGAATATTCTAGAATTTTTGTCAGCTTCCGCTGTTTGGCGTCTTTTACGCTGATGAATGTGATAGTGAAGTTGATTTTTCGACAGTTTTCTAAAAGTCGTCACTCATATTCGTTAGTATAACATTCGATTTCCTTTGTCTACACAACTGAATTTTAGGTGTAAAATGTCTCTTAAGATAATTTTGGGTTAAATAAATTCAGATAAATAATATTTACCAACCCCCGAAACAAAAGGTTACCGACGCCCCTGATCTTCCGATTTTACGTACTCCCCCTTAAGTTTGCACCGACAACTACATAAATTGGATTTGTGGTGTACAATATTTAATGTTCTTTGTGTGTCCTAAAACATGCAGTTTTTTTAATATACGAGGTTGAGAAAGAGTACGCGCGACATGCCCAGTTTTGGTAAAAATGAAAAGAACGACATTAAAAAACCTATAGTTTGTTACCAGTTCCATAATTATATCATTGTAATTGCGATTTTTAAGACACTGAAAAATTTTGTAAACTTAATGACGTCATCAGATTAAAAAAAGTTATTTTTATCAAATAGAGCTTTGTGGAAAGGAATTATATGAGGGTGACTGGTTAAATTAAGGAAAGATTCCCAAAAAAAAAAAAAATCGATTTTTTTTTTGTTTCATAATTTATTATGTTCTTTAGGGTGTTAAAAGTATTCTCCTAAAATTTTATTTAAAAAAAAAATCAAAAAGTTATGGGTATTTTCGTGCACCGCTCACACTTTACTATAAGTCATTGGCGTTATAAAACTTTAAATGCTTTCTTCTGGGAAGTACGGTTTTCAACATGGCTTCGCGTGTAACTCAAAAAATATTTGAGATATCGACATAAATCAAAGTGCATATTATTCCTCGATACCGTCATTTTCGCAGGAACTAGGATCTTTTGGTAATATATTTTCAAAATGGCGGCTGTTTATAGTCAAAAAAAAAAACGGTTATTTTTGACGATTTATTTTCAAAATGCGATTTCTCGTTGGTTTTTTATTTTTTATTTTTTTTAAATCCTAGTTAGTGCCATAATTGTATATTTTTAAGTAAGTTAACTGGAGATTTCAGAATGCGCGGAGATTTCAGAATGCGTCGACTTCAACACCATTTATACTCAGTTCATTTTCAAATTTAAAAAAAAAAATTGTAATTTCAAGACATGTAAAATTAAGGTCTCAAATTAGAAGGATTACATTAGGAGGATCACATTTCCTTAATGGCTTCATAATACCTCTTTTGACATTGAAAACTAATAATAAAAGAAGTGTAATGGCATTTTTTGATTAATCTAATATATAAAATTCTCGTGTCACAGTTTTCGTTACCATACTCCTCCGAAACGGCTCGACCGATTTTGATGAAATTTTATATATATATATATATATATATATATATATATATATATATATATATATATATATATATATATATATATATATATATATATATATATATATTCAGTAGGTCTGAGAATAGGTTATCTATTTTTCATACCCCTAAGTGATAAGGGTGGTCCACCCCAAATTTTATTTTTATATTTTTTAGACAATTGTTTTTTATTCTTTTATGATGTGGCATAAAAAAATACATACATACAACCCTAAATTTTCATCCTTCTACTATCAACTCCTATTGTCGTATGGCGAGCGGAGCGAAAGCATTACATGGAATTAACCTTTTATAGAATTTTGAACTGTTTAGCGAGCGAAGTGAAGCACTATTCTCGCGCCTATTCTCAATCCCACATTATTTAAAATTGACTAAACTATTTTCAGCTTTATTAGTAAATCGTATGGTGAGCGGAGCGAAGCATTACATGGAATTAACCTTTTATACAATTTTGAACTGTTTAGCGAGCGAAACGAAGCACTTTATTCTGGCGCTTTAAAATTGGCTAAATTAAACTTGAGAACGAGTTTACCGATTTCATTCATCTTTTTTTTTAAGTTTTCTAATACTTTAGAGAAGGTTCTTACGGAAAGAAAAATTAAGAAAATTACGCAGAAAATTGGAAAATTTCAGAAAACTTAACAGCTATTTTAGCTTCGCGCGTTTGATGAATGTGAATTTAACAGGCAGCTGTTTTTATTTTTTTATTTTTGGATAAATATAAACTTAATAGCTAGAAAAAAAACTAATTGCCCAGAAAAAATTTTTGAAAATTTTCACGTACATCTTTGTATATAATTTTTTTTTTTTTTTTTTGTAACAAACGAATTGTCTATGAGTTTTTTAATTTTTTATATCTATATTTTTCGGATGTTTTTGAATTTTTTTTTTTTTATTTATTCCAGTTCGATTTGAATATTCATAGCTAAGACAGGACAACGTCTGTCGGATCAGCTAGTAGCCTATAAGAAGTATACATATACATTTGTACATTTGCGGTAAAATTAAGATAATCATTGAAAAACCACAATAAACCATCAAGATTTCACCAAATAAAAACCTCCTCATCATTCCTTGTATCCGTGCTTAATTATTAAAATAAATAAAGCCGCATCTTAATTTTTAAAAAAAAATTTTATTTTTATTGTAAAATTTTTATAAAAAGTTGTAAAAATGGTAACTTTTTAATGGTAATTAGTAATAAAATATGTACTACAAGAGTGTTTACATAATCCTTACGTCATAATTGCATAAAATTTCTCACGTCTGTTTATTAGTTTTATTACTTACTATTTCTACAAAAATTTTACTTCAAGCGCATCCGGGAAACTTTTGCCACCGTGACAAAAGTCACCCAGGTGCACTTGCGGTAATATCTTCCAAATTTTACTAATGATTTCATAACCACTCATATCGTACCAGAATATAAATACTGATACGAAAAATCAACATTCGAATAATATTATTTATTATAGAGTCTATCAAATAGTATGTTAGAGATCTAGCGCTTTATTTAAATAAATTTTTCATCTGGTTGCAATTTAACCGCTTCTTCGCTTAATTCCCACAATTTTTTTGCAAGTCCCTCATCTAATGCTATATCGGCAACTTTAGCATCGATACAATCCTCAAAATATTCACCGCTCACATTTCGAACTTCTTCAGCGACAGCCAAATGAATTGAAGTCTGCGCTCCCTCTTTTGGAGTCTAAAAAAAAACCATCAACATCACAATTTAATTTTTATATCGAATTTATATTTTAGCACTAACTTTAAAGTAGATACCACCAAAGAAGAACATAATTTGTCTCCACAAGAATGGCATATGTTGAAAAATTTGTGTGTCAACTGCACCCGGATGTAAACTGTTGGATGTGACGTTAGTGCCTTCCAGTCGTCGTGATAATTCATTCGACATAAGTATATTGCACAGTTTACTGTTGCAATACGTAATAAGATCTGAGGTATTATTTGAATTCAAATTATTTATATCGAGTCTGGCTTGTCGATGTAACATGGATGATACATTAATTATACGACTTGGTGCTGACTTTTTCAGTAAATCTATAAAAATAAAAACATGTAGGGTAAAAGCCCCCATTACTGAACACTATTTTTAGGTGTGTCATTAAAGTAGCTTATAAAAATTAATAAATAAATTAAACACTCATTTTTTTTTTTTGCTTAATAAGCAGGAAACCAAGTTTTTTTAATCCAATGAATATGTTTTTAAGAAAATATAACCCAAAAATTTTGATTTATTAATGTTTTTGTTTTATAATTTGTTGACATCTATAAAAAAACGGACAGAATATATTAACACCTTAAAAAAATCAGCACGGTCACCTAAAAAAGAACACGTATGTAACGTAAATGAGATACATCACATACATCTTCTGCCATCTTTCCACGTATAGGCAACTATATATAGTTCACTTTGATATGTATAAAGTGAATAGAGATGGGATTCTACCCGGAATTTTCCCGGGAAAATTCCCGAAAAGTGGGAATTTATTTTAATTTACTATTTAGCGCATTATTTTGGATTTAAACTACCAAAGCCACTGCTTAATAAAGAACATTTGTTAAATGTAAATAAATAATCTTTAAACTAAGGTTACTATATAATTACACAAGCTAGGTAAGACGAAAAGAAGAGTAACATAATATTTTCAGTTAAATATGTTTAATTACTTTTACTGACAAATTATTATAAATTGATTATAATGGCTTAATTTATGCTTCATTACTCCCATTGATCTGGTTAGCAATAGAATATTTCCAAAAAAATTAGTTTTCGATACTTTTCGAAAACGTAAACTTTTGATTGTAAATATCTTATAAATGGTGCATCGTAGCTCAAAAATAACGAAATTTTTGAAGGCTTAAGCGAAGCAAGTTGTGGATATTCTGAACAAATTGGGACTATCAAAACCTACTTTTTGTTATCGAAAATTATCGATACCGAGTTACTCATCATAATCTGATTCTAATTGTTTAATTCAGATCCATTAGTCAAATTGTCTAACTTGTAACGCGTAACTTGTCATAAATTGGTTATAACTAGTTAATTTAGGCTCTGTTAGTCCCATTGATCTGGTCAGTAACAGAACAATTTTTTTTAAAAACTACTTTTCGTTAACTTTCGCTGTCGAAAACTTTAATCGTAAATATCTCCTAAACCGTGCGTCGTAGCTCAAAAATAACGAAATTTTGAAGGCTCAAGGAAAGCAAGTTTATGGATACTTCGAACATATTAGGACTAACAAAACCTAATTTTCGTTATCGAAAATTATCGTTATCGAAAATAACGATATTTTTAAAATTTTAGTATGTAATTTTCGACATATTCGTTATCAATTTGTATTATTAAATTCTGTAAAATTGTTAGTAGCTTTTATTTCCAGTATTTTTCCTTTTATAATGACGGATTCAATTTACGCGATTTTTATCCGCGTAAACTGAATCCCCATGGAACGGATATTCACGTAAATTGAGGGACCGTTGTATATATGTATAAAATTAAAAACGCATTTTTAAAATACTACCGCTAATTGTAAGTAATCGTTTTTACCTAGGTTTTGGGAATTTTCCCGGGAAAATACCCAATAATTATCCAAATGGGAATATTCCCGGGAAAATTCTCATCGGTTTTCCCCTAACATTTTACGATTTTAAAGCAGTAAGTAAATATTTTAGACTCAAAAAGAAATTAAAACTATTATGCATGTGTTCGTACTTAGGTTGTGCTTTTTGGAGGTTTTAATATTTTACCTCTACCCCCCTCATTTTGAAGCTAAAATTTCATGCTTTTTTGACGTTTTCGAAGTTTGTACCACTCGCACAGGTCACCTAAATAAACCTAGAGGCCTGAAATTTCGTATTCGGATTGAGTTAGTATCAAGGGGGTGTTTTTTGAGGGTCTCAGTTTTTAACCCTTACACCCACCATTTTTATATCAAAAAGAACTTGATTTTTCTTGCTTTTTAACAGTTTCGTTCGAGTCAAAATCTCCCCAAATAAACCTAGAGGGCAGAAATTTTGTCTACAAGTTAAGCTAATAACAAGCCACTGGTTTTTTGGAAATTTCAACTTTTAACCCTTATCCCCACGATTTTTACGCCAATATTTCCTTGATTTTTTTGCTTTTTTTCTAACACGTCTAGAGACTCTCTAAGGAAACCTAGAGGGCTGAAATTTTGTACGTGTATTGAGTTAGTATCCAGCTAGTGCCTTGCAGGGATTCCACATTACTTTTCCCCTCACTTCTCCCATTTTTACATCGGAATTCAATGGTATTGTTAAATGTGTTTTAAATACATTTTGTTATTCTAATACAAGTAGGCGAATAGTAATTTTAAAAAATTTTTTAAAAAATGAACTTTTATAACAAATGCAATACACAAATATTAAGTAATTTAAAAATGTTATTAAATTCACTATTTATCTATTTATAAAGTAGGAATTTTGGATTTTTATTATTTATAAAATAGAAATTTTGGATTTTTTTGGAAAGAAAAAATATCTTCATAAAGGCCTTCCAGTTTGCTATTTAAGTTCCTTTTCTAATATTTAAAAGTAAAACACAAAGGCAATTGGCGGATAATCATGGGTAGGAATGCCCTCGTACGAATTGTGTTGGCTTTTTTTCTGCTAACTACTACCGGCACAAAATTGAAATTTACTGAGATTCAGCCCTTAAAAACTTAAAACCTTTTTTTAAAGCCCCGAACAACCGGACACTCATCATCAGTTTTGAAACCACCAAAATGGCAAATCGCTTGTAGACTTTCAATTACATTTCGCTTGTAGACTTTCAATTACATTTCTCTTGTAGACATTCAATACCGAAGATGAAAGGAAAAATTCGACTTCCCTGATGGGGTCCCGCTGCTTACGGCGTTTTTTAAAAATAAAGTGAAAAATAAAATGAATACTTAGGTCATCATTTGATATCCTATTGGCTATTACTGCGTAAACATTAAATACTCACCCACTTCATTACACATAAAATATTCTACATACCTTAAACTTTAAGATTCAAAACAAAAAATCTCTTCCAAGGCCACAAAACAAGGCCACTTTTGTATTGAATATTGTTTACAATTATCACTAACAATATTATGTATACAGAAACTAAAATATGTATATAGTTAACTTTGATTAATTTTTTCCCATACACTAAAACTATAAATCATCCTGTCAAAAAATTGAATTGTTGAAAAAACATATATGAGAGGAGCGTGTCTTGTAAATTTTTATGAGGAGATATTCCTTGTACAAAGATACAGATGAATTAAAACTATTACATAATTCGATTTCACCACTGGGTTGGTCATCGAATAGATGCTTGAATAGCGAAATCTGGCAAAAGTTCTAGAATATTCTTTCAATAATCAGAAAAGACAAAAAATCCTTAATCAATGGATTGACCAACGAAAAAGTAACCAAGTACCGATATTTAGAATAAGTTCTAGAATAATCTTTTTGGAAATTAGAAAAAATATCGAATATCTGATTTCACCACCAAATTTTTCATCGAAAAGCGATCAATTAACGGAATTTGGCAAAGGTTCGAGAATATTCTATTCTGAAAATAGAAAATATATCCAAAAACCGACTGCACCATTGGTTTGGGCATCAAAAAAGTGTTCAAATAGCAGAATTCGTCAAAAGTTCTAGAATATTTTTTTGGAAAAAAAGAAAATTTATTGAAAATTTGGCATCACCATTAGATTGTTCATCAAAAAAGTGACCAAAAAATGAAATTCGGTAAAAGCTCTAGAATATTCTATGTGAAAATCAGATAAGATATCCAAAACTTGATTTCACCATCGGGTTAGTTAGTTAAAAAGGACCCATGTAGCGAAATTTAACGAAAGTTCGAGAATGTTCTATCTGGATATCAGCAAGGATATCGAAAAATTTATTTCACCATTTGTTTAGTCATCGAAAAACAAGTTAAATACAGGTGAAAACATTTGACAAAAGTTTCTATTCGAAAGTTAATAAAGATATCGAAAAACCAATATCTCTATTAGAAGAATTATTGAAATAGAAGCTAAATAAAGATACTTAACAAAAGTTTTAGAATGTTCTGTTCGAGAACTAGCAAAGATAAAGAATTATTTATCATAAACTGGTCATAATTGATGAATTTAGGCTCCATTAGTCCCATTGATTTGGTCAACGATAGCATATTTTTAAAAAAATGACAAATCGTTATTTTTCGCAATCGAAAACTTAAATCGTAAATATCTCCTAAACGGTGCGTCGTAGCCCAAAAATAACGAAATTTTTGAAGACTTAAGCGAAGCAAGTTGTGGGTATTCCGAACGTATTGCGACTGTCATAACCTACTTTTCGTTATCGAAAATTATCGATACCGCGTAGCTTGTCATAAATTGGTTATAACTAGTTAATTTAGACTCTGTTAGTCCCATTGCTCTGGTCAGTAACCGAACAATTTTATAAAAAACTACTTTTCGTTAACTTTCGCTATCGAAAACTTTAATCGTAAATATCTCCTAAACGGTGCGTCGTAGCTCAAAAATAACGAAATTTTTGAAGGCTTAAGCGAAGCAAGTTGTGGGTATTCCGAACGTATTGCGACTATCAAAACCCAAGGTTATCGAAAATTATCGATATCGAAAATAACGATATTTCCAAAATGGATGATATAAGGAAAGGAAGTGTTCTTTCAAATATATGTATAACATCTACTATAAATTTTCGTTATCAAAATCTTTCGATCGAAAATAGATTGCAAATAGTATCCAATTTTTTTTAAACTTATGGTTTTGATTTTTTATATTGTCACTCATGTTTGTTTATTACGTTTTTATGTTCAGTAAATAATCAGAAGATAAAATAATATTTTCCTGCCTTTTTTGCTTCTGCGATAATTTTAAGAGAAAGTTGGAAAAAGTAGGAAAAATTAAGATTTTCTTCTTTTCAAGCAAAAGGTAGGGGCGGCATTTTTCATGGTGCGTAGGGCGACATTCAGGGTTAATCCGGCCCTGTAACGGCTGTAACTAACAACTACAACTAAAAACTAAATTACTTATTAGTTAATACTAATAGTTGAATTTTTCAGTCATTAGTTGCAAAAAAGTATTTTTGTCATTGGTTTTTAATTATTAGTTACAACTAGAATCTAGGCATCTAACCAGTATTGACTACTTTTTTGTTGAAAATTAATAAATGTTAATAAGGTGAAAGTATCAATTTTCACTGAAAGTATCATTTTTCTTTGCATTTACTTTCTTTGTCACTTCACTGAAAGTATCATTTTTCTTTGCATTTACATAATAACAATTAAAATTTGTAAATGACTATAGATTTTTAAATTACAGTTTATTTTCATTTTTTAACCCCTCATACTTGTTTTTACGCTACTGGAGAACATTCAATTTTTTGACATAATGATTTATTACTACACTATAATTCCTCGCTTTAGTAATAAGTAAAATTACAGGTGAGTAATAACTGTAATAACTAGTGATAGAAGAGGTTGCGGGGCTGACAGTATTGTTTTTATTTTTTTAAGGTATTAAAAATTGTTTATTTATTTTAGATAAAACATTTTGATGCGATTTTAAATATATACAACAGGTAATTATAGATGCCTATATACGGACAATATCCTCTTATATTGATATGTTTTGAATATATTTTAGATATGCGTGTATACATTTGTTGTCACAACTTGCTTGGTCCGATTTTAATTTTATGTATTGTGTTAAGGTATGTTTTGATGTTAAAAGTGAATGATTTATGTGTATCAATTGTCTTTTTTTTCCAGTAAAATATGAGAGAGACAACACATTATTTTGTCTTCCTAAAAATATTTTTTTAAATGACAGCTTATTTTTTTATTAACAACTTTTAAGTTACAGTCAGTCAGTCAAATTTTCAACAATTTTAATTTAAAAAAAGTTAAAATTTTTGTACTTTTTTAAAATAACGCTTTTTTGTAACTTGAAACTAATTTTTATTAACAGCTGATGGTTAATAGAGAATATACCGATACAATTTTAAAAAAAAAAAATGTATTTAGCCCGATTTTTTAACGTTTTAAGTTTTGAAAATATAAGTACGGTCCTGTCAGCACCGCAAGATTTCGAACACTAGTAATAACTATTAAACTACGATAAAAAAAATATTCAATTTGCCCTCTTTAAAAAAAAGTAAACTTGACTTTTGGCCAGCTTCTAGTATTAAATACCTGTATGTGCGCTGTCAGATATTTTGTTAATAAATCATTTATTCTAATTGTAAGATTTAATTTTTTTCAACAATGCATCTTCTAATCATTTTAAGTGAACTACCAGAAGAAAAAATCAACTATTACAGCCACTCTCACGATGAGACTTGAGCTCGGGAGTGTGTCAGAAATTTGTTTTGAAGTCCGTAAGACTCAAAAATGATATTCACTATACATGTATATGTATATACGTACATACAATATCCGTATGACAACTCTCGAACAAAACATCCTATTTTTACGAAATGAAAGTGAAAGCATTGAAAGTCCGAAAATTTTGAATAAGTTCGTTAGCTAGTCTCGTTCGACACCTATAACCAGGTACTTTGGGCTTTTTTGTAGATATCTGAAAATTTCCTTTAATTTTGAAATCAAAAAACAATTTTACAATTTTCCATTAAAGTTTGATTGTTACGTTGCCTTTAGCCGTTCGGGCGGGAAATAAATGCGTTCAAACAGGACCCGGCTGGATTTCAACGGAAACGAGTTACTTTTTTTAACCCTAGAATCATACGTATACGTCAAAACGACAAACGAACTTCTCTACCTGCTCCAATACTACAACTTGTCGGTACCAGCTTGCTGTGAGATTTCTGTTATCTAATTTATTTGTTGTTATAACACATTTGTTGTTATGACACATTTGTCGTTATAACACATTTGTTGTTTGTTGTTATTTTGTTTATAGTCATTGTCGTTTTGTTTGTATTGAAATAGTGTCCGTCAAAAGGACGTCGATGTATGATTACGCGATGTTCTTTTTTTAAAGATTTTGTACTTCACATATAAAAGTTTTTCTAATTTTTCTAAAATTTATTAAAGATATGCATGTTGTAATTAATTTATTCAATGATTATGATAATGTGAAATAATATGATTCTAGGGTTAAAATGGACGGGAGTGAAAACGAACATAAATAAAATTTTTTATAGTAAATTTAACGTTAATAATAATTTAATTGCATTTCGATACCTAGAATAAAAACCGAATTGCAAATACAAAATAAATAATATAGTCACCTAATAACAAATTTGTCAACAAAAATGGCGCAAAATAATTCACTTGCATATTAATATTCAATCCATCGGCCGATAATTCATTGCCCAAATAACCAGCACCAGCATTATTAATCAGCACATCGAGTCGTTGTTCAGTTTTATGTATCAATTTTGAAAATTCTCGTACCGAATCTAACGACGCTAGATCCAATTTTCGTACGAAAATATTTTTATTTCCCGTTTTAAGTATAATCTCGTCTCGCACATTGTTCGCTTCCTTTAAATTACGACATGCCAATATTACTTTAGCTCCACGTTCGGCTAAATCTAATGCGGTCTCTTTTCCAATTCCTGGAAAAAATTTTGTTTATTTTGAATCATTTGACGGAACATAATTTTCTGAAGATCTTTTGCTAAATTTGAACTTTATACCGCAAAATAGTTTCAGGTTCATATTACAAAATCTCAAAAAGAAATGGCTGATCGAAAATTTTATTTTTTTATCACGACGGAATGGAGAAGGTAAATGCGTTTGGGCAGGCCCGGATCTACGATTTATTAGAACCGGGACAGAAACTTGAAAATGGCGCCCCCCTCTCCAACGTTTGACATAAATTGTCAAAAAAACTCATAAGTATATAAGTCCTTTACAAAATTCCTACTTTTCCCGTTGCGACAATGTTAAAAATTGAGGGTTTTGTAAAGGATCAATATTGGTACAAGTTGATGTTTTATTTTAATAAATCTACTCCGAAAGCATTACAAGTTGTGCAAATTTCAAATTTTTATCACCAGCCCTATCAGAGATACAGGAGCGCAAAATTCCAAAATTTGGAAAAAAGTCAATTTTCGAAAGTTTGTAAAAATTAAATGATACAAGTTTCACAACTGAAATAGCGTGTATTTGTTTCATAATGGGTAGTTGTACCCGTATACAGCTATTCTCATAAAAAAATATTAAGAGGTTTAAAACATTCCTTCTATAAGAAAAAAAAATGTTCAAAAAGTGAATTTTGGATATCCAACTTTAGGTAAAGTTTCCTTATGGAAGGGACGAATATAGGTTAAATATGGACATCACTTAAAATAGATATTTATTACCTTTAAAATGGTTGTTATTTCAACCTTTTAGGATGAACGGTTTATGAAATATGTGCATTGGCATAAATGGCTGCAAACACAAAAATCAGCGCAAATTGAAAAACAAAAATGGCTACCACGCTTAAACGATTCAAGATAATTTTTTTTAAGAAATGTTCTCAATACTTTAAATATAATATAGAAACAACTGGAAGAATATTAATTTTTTCTAAAATGGTCGAGCAACCAAATTTTTTTTAGACCATTTGATATAGACCGACCTAGTATGATTTTGGCGCCCCCTGAAACTGACGCCCGGGGCAGGGGCCCCGGTTTGCCCCCTCGTAGATCCGGGTTTGCGTTTGGAATAAGAGGTGTTAGTGTGTCTGTTACCATTTATCTCCAAAACGGCGTAACCAATTTTAATATAGATTTTTTTTTATATTTGAAAGCTAGTAACTCCGAGACGATTCTTAGCCAGGTTCGATGAAAATTGGTTCAGCCGTTTTCAGGATATTCCAAGATTTCCAGTATAAAAATAAAATTAAAAATCTTAAAATTCCACTTTAAAAGCTGGTAATTGTGGGATAGTTCTTAACCAAATTTAATAAAAACGGGTCCAACCGTTTTCAGGATTTGCAGGATAAATGTTTAAAAAAAATCTAAAATGTTTCAAAACAATAAAATTAAAAATTTTAAGAATCTACGGCAAGAAAAATCTAAAGGGTTTCAAATAAAAATTTCTGGAATTCCATACTCCATTATTCCATATTTTATTATAATTTAGAATACGCTAATTTTGTTTCATCGTGTATTGACATTACACTACAATGAATGAAAATTAACTTATATTAAATTATAATAAAATTTGAAATATGGAATTCCGGGAATTTTCATTTATAACTTCTTAAAGCTTTTTCGTCGTGGGTTTTTAAAACTTTTTTATATTTCTTCAAAATCAATTTTAATTTCAATAAAAACATCCTTACTGTTGTTGAAATTCTTTTATATTTTTTCAAAATTTAGTTTTTTTCTTACCTCTGTTAGCACCTGTAATGATTATAGTTTTCCCGGTCATTTTAACATTACTTTTACATTTACCGGTCGTTAATTTAATATAAATTTTTATTAAAATCAACACAATAATTCCAATAAGTACAAGTATTTGAAGCATTTTTATTTACAATTTTTTTTTTTAATTAACTATATATTAACGATTTGTTTGTATGCACAGAGTACTTCTTAAGCAACAATATTTTAATTCTAATAAAATGACAGTAATAAAATAAGAATTGTGTTTCATACAATAACAAGAACCATAATTGAAATTAAAGTAATTTAATATTAAATAATTATATGCATATCTGATTGTTCGTGTATAGAATTCTATCCGCACTGTATATCAAAGTTGATCACAAATAATTATTAATAAAATAAATATCTTTAAAGTAAAATTATGATTAATTAACAATATGAATTCATTAAGCGTTTATATTTTGTCTTGTTTATATAATTTAAAATAGCAGTAAACTGAATATTAATTTCAAATAAAAATATAATTATAAAATCTGAATCTTTAGTTCTTTTTTTTGGACCCTGAATTAAATTGATATGCACTCAAAACCAAACAGAAAAGTTATCTCGCACTTCAATTATTTTAACTTTTAAGATGAATATGTCTTTATGTTTGGTACTAGAAACATATCAAGTTCAACAAATTTTAAGCTTCACTAAATTGATTTCAGAAAAGATGCATAATATCACTAAAGGAAGTCAAATTTAAATTTCAAATATTATCGAGTGCTTGTGAGACACTACTACGTATGACAAACTTTGGTTTGCATTTCAACAAGCGCAGTATTGATATGTTCACTAATCGTTCAGCTAAACTGAAACTTTAAGCACTCGATTTCTTTGGTATAGTATGACCAAAAACCACATGTAAATTAAAAATCACAAAGTGATTGAAAAAATTATCCGGATCGGCCGGGAATCGAACCCAGGATCTTCTGGTAACTAGCCAGACGTGCTAACCTCCAAACCAATGATCCCCTGCTTGGTGAGCGGCCGTGCCGGACACCCATTCAATCACCTATGTGTATTAGTACTCTCTCTGATTCGAGAAACAGTTACAATTTTAATTTCAAATATCAAGTCAAATTTCACAATATGATTAAGGGAGGAGTTCAAATAAAAAAGCAACTTTTTTATTTATGATTATGTTGAAATTTTTTTCAAATTAGGGATGGTTTCAAATAGAAAATTTTGTTTTTGAAAGATTCATTACTCTTCCCTGTGGGGGAGGGGGCCCTTTATCACAAATTTTTAAGCGTTTACAAGGAACACCATATCTCAAGAAGTAATGAATATTTCTTAAATATTTTTTCATTATTTTATTTCTAAAGGACCTGTCCATAAAGCTGAGTATGGGTTTCAGGTAATTTTAAAAATTAACTATAAAATTGTAATTCCAAAGTTCTAAAAATTATAAAACCCAATTTTATATTAAAAAAAATGTTTAAAAATAGTTACAATTGTTTAAATAGAAAAAGCATACTCCACTTTATGACCAAAATTTAAAAAAAATTAAGTCTCTATCTTTTCTAGAACTTGGGATATGATTTTCCTTGTCGGGAAAAACACAATTTTCGGGAAATGGTAAAAAACAAAAATAATAACAAAAGAAGCGGTTTACTCACTGTTTATTAAAACGTCTACAAAGGCTTACAAATAAAAAAACATTATCTCAGTGCATACTATAACTCGTATACACACACACACCAAAACTAAATATTACTGATCAAATCGCGAGGGGTGGCGGGCGTTATCTGCAAAGGAGCAGCAACTTGGCTGTGCAACGGCTGACAAATAAATATTTTTCTACTTGAAAAAAAAATTTTTTTGGCCATGTTTTATATATCACCGTGTCTGTAAAGAACCACAGAACGAAATAAAAATAAAAAACGAGATTCGAAAAAAATTAGTTTATTAGCCGTTTCTGGCGTGAACTCCCCCCTTAACAATTTTTTAAATTATTAGTAGAGTATTAAACGGAGTCAAAATTCTGGAAAAACCTTAATAAGGAAGACCTTAGGAAGTTCTAAAAACGTTCCCATATAAAAGTTTCCATGTATGTTTCCGATAAATAATACTGATGTTTTTGAACTAAAGTGTTTTTATTTTGTGCACAGCGCTCCCACTACCTAATAAAACTTGAATCCGTAACGCTTTTTGGTCATATGAACTTTCCTGATTGATTTTGATCACTGTATAGATTAACTCGAGGTTTGAAAATGCATATATATTATGACCTATCCTAATTAGATAATCCCCCTCTAAGGAAATAATATCTTGCGCCGTTGGGGTAGGTCGTTCTTCACACTTATAATCTAATTAAAAATAAATAAATTATGTAAATAAAGCACGAAAGTATATACGATTTTATCTGTTACAACAATTAATAGATAACATTTACAACAAATAAAAAACACAGAATTAAAAAAATTTCGAAAAAAAACAAACTTTGTACTTTCTAAAAATTTAATTAAAACTATAGGTAATCACGAATTATTTTACCACGCACAATATTAATTATTTATCAATAGATGATTTTAAAAAATGTTAAAATTTAATTTTTCACTGCGCCTATTAAACGTTTGGTAGGTAATTAATCATCAATAATATACGTAATCGTAAAAATGCATGACGTCTGTTGCCTGCATAGTTTAAAAAGAAATTACACCTACATATCTTTTGTATTCGACTTCTTGAATAAATATAATTCTTATTCACCTGTATGGTTTCTAAGTATCAAATTAACACAATCAAACAATTATGTCATATTATACATATTCGTAATATAAGCCGTTTATTTAAAAAGTGGGGCAAGTCCATTTTTGAAAAAAATGAAGATAATGGTAGTTACAGATAAGACTTAGTATGATCTTTTTATCTGTCAACAATTTATAGTCAAAAAAATTCAGAAGCCTAATATTTGGAAGACTGAAGTTTTAGTTCTTAACAGTATTGTATATATGTTTATTTTGATAGTGGTGCAAGTCCATCTTACAAGTAAAATTTCCGAGACTGGACCTATTGATTTTGATGAAACTTAGATATGTTGTAAAACACTAAAAAATAAGTAACACGTATTTTTTTTTATCTGCGGAAAAGCGGTTTGAAGGGGTGAAATCGTCCTTCAAAAATTGGGGTGAAAATGTAATTTTTCAAATATCTCGAAAACGGTAAGAAATAGAGCAAAAGCTTAAATTATCCATATTGCTCTTTTTTAAAAGCTATATATTGATATAGCTTGTAATTTTGTAATTTGCTTAAATTACACCAACAGAGATAGTTTAGGGTTAAAATTTGGGGGTTAATTTTGCGAAAAGGGGTAAAAGATAAAATATAATAAAGATTTATTTACAGATTTCAAATGTACGTAAAAAAATCTAATCGACCTGTTTTTACTCAATTTTCTAATATTAAATCCAGGGATAGTTAACTACGGGGGTAACTGTGTCGACATAATCGTACTATTTGAGTAACTAAAAACTTCTACAAGGAGAATAGTTTAAAACAATTAGAATAAATTTTCAAAATTCATTTTAAGCAACACTGCAAAAGGGATGAGTCGCCCTTTTAAAATACATACTTATCTTCATACGCTCATTTCTACTACTAAGGCACTGGCAGGGGGTAATAAGGTCACAGTACGTGCTTCTGAAGTTGCACTGCCATGTAAAAAGTTTTTATTATGTTTGTTTTTAAATGATAAAACTAAAATATTTTTCATTTAAATTAACGATTACAATAATTCATTAATTTTGAAAGTGAGGCAAGTCCATTTAGTTATAATAAAACCACTATTTTTTTTTAGCCAGCACTATAAACACTATTGGATTATAAACTTACATTATCTAATAACACAAAATACAAAAAATATGTCTATTAAGACTTACCAATATTTTTAAATTTATTGAAACGCAAACCCTTAAATATCTCGCAATAACAAAATATGGACTTGCCCCACTTTCAAAATAAACGGCTCATATGTGTTATTTGTGGGTACGTTAAAATAATGTCTTATTTACCGCTTTCCCGCTTAAGTTATACTTTTATTTTGCTTAACTGTTATGCAACAATGACATAGATTCTATTTGTAATTCATCCAGACAGAAAAAAATCATAATTGAAGGTTTTCACGCCAAATGAATATGAAATTGCGACATCATTATCATAAAATATGTTTGATAAATCAAATGATTATCGTCCGAGGTATTTGAAATTCAAATTTAATTGTTAATATTTGCTTTATCTCAAATCATAAACTTTCCAATAAATTCCTGAAAATAATTCGGTGTCATATTAGTTGCTTAACCATCTGCGTAACCAAAAAAAAAAAAAAAAAAAAAAACACTAATAAAGTTTCCTCTAGTGAAACAGGAAAGAAAGTAGAAAAGTTTGGAAAGTATTGTAATTTGAGGAAAAAAATTCTTATCACATCATATCTGCATATATACATATATATTTCATTCAGGGCCGGATCATCGCATGGACAAAAAATGAGGCAAATGGTTAGGACCCAGTTAAAGTGTCTATTTTGCATATTGGGAAACTTGAGATTTGTTTTCACATTACTTAGTTTTGTTTTATTTATTGTTTTATATTTTTTGTGTGCTCTATATTTTGTGGGGGTGGGAGGCGCTCGATAAAAAGAAAACGTCTAGAGCCCTAAGTTGGTTAATTCACCCTGTTGACAATTTTTTAAGCATTAGAAGAATGTTAAGTAATTTTTTAACTCTGAATAGATTTTAGGTAGCCTGGAATCATTTTCATCATTAACTGGAATATCATTGGGTCGTGTAATATGAAATGACGTTTTCCGACCATTTGATCGCGAATGTAATTTAGATAAATATCGATACTATTTTAAACATTAAAGAAATGTTTAAAAGCATGATTCTTTAACTTTGAATAGATTTCTTATAACCTAGAATCATATTCGCTAGTAACGGGAATAACATCAGGTCGTGTAATATCAAATGTCGTTTTCCGACCACTTAGTCGACCATGTAATTCAGATAAACAATGACGCTTTTTTAAGCATTAGAGAAATGTTTAAAAGCAATTCTTTAACTCAGGCTGACGAGCACCAACCAGGAGATTTTGTAACTAACTTAGTATTTTACTAAAAGAGTGAAAAATTGACGATTTCAATTACTTTCTATATCTATACTAACGTAGTATTTTCAGTTGTGGAATATTTCACTAAAGAAGTATTGAAAATATTCTCTTAGGAGTAAACAATTGCTGGTGTGCACCACTCTGGAGTATTTATACTAAAGTAATAAGTAAGAGAGTAAACAAAGCCAAAATATACTCCTACCCTCTAGCAGGAGTATGTAAAAGAGTATTTTTAAAAAACAATGGTGACCCGCATTTTTGTGCCTTCATTTCGGTTTATTTTGATAATTTAACATTTTTCTGAGTTTTTAATTAGATGTTGTAATATGGTAATAAAATGGTATTAAATATTAGTTTCCGATAAATAATTAAATTAACCAGGCTGAATGTGAAAATCCAGCTGCATGCGTACCTATATATTTTTTCTTCTAAATACAGTGTAAACTCCTTAAAACGTAGAAATTACAAAGGATTGTTTGGTTTACATTATCATCCGTATATTGAAACACTCTTTATAACGTAATAGCCACTCTCAATAGCGAAAAATGCGTCATTTTTTAAGCCAAAAAAAATTTTATTTCACTGACTTTCAAACAAAATAGTGATACAGAGTCGTAAATATTTCGTACGCACAAAGGGATTCTTAGAAATCCGTTTATTTGTTTGTTGTAATTGCCTAGCACTTGTTTTTGCCTACTGTACTTCCGTACTACTGTCTTATTGCTGACTTTACGTTATCATATTCTTAGTTGCTTTCAAACTTTTTAACTGTAAACATGGCGAGTAAAAGAAAAAGTTTGTGTATTGACAAAAAAGTGTCATTTAATTCAGTCAAAATTAAAACCACTTACTAAATTCGTAAGTTTTATTCGTAAAATTATATTGTTTTCTTTTACTCTCCATATAACGAAAACTCTTTATAACGTAATAAAATACCCGGTCCCTTCAATTTCGTTATATGGAGTTTACACTGTAATTAAACAACACTAACAAGACGTAACTAAATAAAAAAATCAAAAAGCCCTTCTGCGTAAAAAGCAAACTAAGATGGTGGAAATAAGATGAAGTAGAGAAAAAGAAAAATAATAAAAAAGTAAAACAGTCAGAGGCATCAAACATTTCTGTTTAACTTGGTACAACATGTATGCCTCCGACTGCTTTACTTTTTTATTCAATTTTTTTTCTCTGTTTCATCTTGTTTCCATCGTTTTAGTTTGCTTTTTACGCAGTCTTGCTCTTTTTTTTTTAATTAACTTTTTTATTGACTAATTTTTTTTTCAATTTTATTTTGGAATAACCGTGATTTTGATTTGTCCGTCCTTGTTCTCCCCATTACTTTACCGAGTAATCGGTGTTGAGTGTATTTTGACAATATGGATGGTATTTTTTAATGATGATAATAAGTCTGAGTCTATAGTACGAACTGCTCAAGATAGCAAAGACAGGCGTGTATACAATCAAGCTTTTTATGTGGGGGGGGGGGGGGGTGCATTTTTTATAAAGTTTCAAAATTTTCAAATAAAGAAAAAAGAAACTAAGAAACTAAAAATTTGTTCTCTGGAGATTTTTTGTTTATAGTGGATGCCTCACAAATCATTATTTTTATCTTTTTCTGATAAAATTTTTATGTTACATCACACATTTCTAATAACTAAAGGAGTATTTGCAGAAAACTAAAGTAGTTGAAACTAAAGAAGTATCTTGTGAATGAGCTCTCCGAGCAAAACTAATGTAGTAAAATACTACATTAGTTAATACTTCTTTAGTTCTAACTAAAGTAGTTTACAAAACTAAAGTTGTAAATTTCTCTGATTTGGTGCTCGTCAGCGTCAGAATAGATTTCTGTCTAGCCAGGAATCATTTTTACCTTTATCTGAAATAACATATTAGTAATCGCGTAATATGAAATGTCGTTTTTCACATTATTTAATTTATGTATGTAGTTTTTTCACATTATTCAATTTAATTGTATTTATTGTTTTATATTTTTGTGTATTCTACAATTTTTTTTTTTTTGGGGGGGGGGGCTGGTAAGAATAAAAGTGGCGGGTCTAGGGCCCCAAAATGAGTTAATCTGTACCTGGTTTCATTAGTTTTGTTGATACTGTCAAATTCCCCATTCCATCTCCGTGACTAATAGCCATCATTACACGTTCACTGAATAATACACTATTACTTATGTATAAAATACAGTTTATTTATAAATATAAAAATATAATTAACATAAATTTATATAATATCAGTTTAATCACATTCGTCATTTAAATTTGGTTTTGATTTTACTGTTAAATTTTTAATTATTTGTCCAAAACTATGATATTTTTGTAATTGTTTATTTAAGTCTTCAATTCGTTGATCTTTTAATCTTATGAGACAATCCAAATGTTCAACCTGCAATAAATTTTATTAACAAAAAATACATTAAATAATTCCTACGAACAATACAAATGTAATAAATTTTTATAGTATGTTACTATTTATGGTATTTATTTTAATTAACAGAAAATTATACGTAAATAAGTCCTAGTGTTTATCAAATTTACATTTATGGTCAACTTTTTTAATAAGTGGTCATGGTTATTCTATTATTACAGAGGTTCAGTTTATAATTCAAAACCACAACATTTTATGTGCCCTTAAACATTAATGTTTTAGTACGGTGCAATTAGACCCAAACCTCAACATCCAAAGTAACAGTTTCACTCCAACTCCAAATTGTTCTATACAGTCCATATACTGTTTGGTAAAAAGTTATACCATTTTGAGCGTCGGGTTTTGGGGGGAGGAGGGCAGAAGTAGGCAAATTAACGGTTTTCGTCAGTTTTTTTTTAAATATTTCTAGAGTTAGTTCTAGAGTTATTCTAGAGTTAGCATTTTTAAATTTTTTGGAAAAAATATGACACATTATCACTAAAGAAACTAATTTTTTTATACAGGATTGTGTTTCATAAAAGGAAATTGCGATTAGTCCTCTTCAAACATAGCGCCCTCCTCTTCTAAATCTTCGTCTATGATGTTCATATCCCTGTTATCACATCCTAGCCCTGAGCAATTACCGCATATGCTTGAGCAGTTTAGACCATTTTTTCTGCATTCGCAATTACCGACACATTCGTCTTTGCAAGCGCACACTATGAGGGAAAGTAATTCTTCGGCAGCTGCAGGACGTGCTGTTGTAATTGGTCTCAGGTGTTCGTCAATCTTCTTCCACCCCCACTCGAGCGGATTCTTCTTCTTATTCAGCAACTGCTGCACCTGGTGGTAGGTGCAGCAGTGACACAATACTAAAAATTGCTACTTTTACACCTCCCGTAACTCTGGAACTGTTCACTTTACCAAGATTATGCATAGGATCATTTTTGTGCGCAATTTAATGTAGATTATTTTTGTATACGACGCTTTTTACGCTAAACCCCATAGTTTCCGAAATATTTAAAAAAAAAACTGATGAAATCCGTTAATTTACCTACTTCTACTCGCCTCCCCCCAAAACCCGACGCTCAAAATGGTGTAACTTTTTGTCAAACAATATGTGGACTGTATAGAACAATTTGGAGTTGGAGTGAAACTGTTACTTTGGATGTTGAGGTTAGACCGTTTTTTTTGAATAACTGCACCGTACTATTTACTAATGCGTAACAATTATTTACAAAGATCTTGTATTTGCATGATATTTAGTGTGGATTGTGATAAGAAATAGCTAAAGGATTTTTCATAATTTTTTAATACAAACTTAAAAAGATTATAATAATCCAACGCAACCTGAATTAGAGCAAAATTTCGTTGTGGACACGAAAAAATTCTGGTTTTACCAAAAATTCTAGCTTTACAACAGGATCTCTGCACCATTGCGAATTATACGATGTAAGAGCTAGAACTTCGTTGGTTCAATTGAATTCAGTTATCGTCCCTTAACTCTTTTAAACAAACCATATGTAAAAAATTTTTTTTGTCTCAAAATGCCGGACTTTTTACTGTCAGCGATAAGTACAATAGATAAGGTTACAAAAAAGAAAAAGAAAAAAAAAGATCCCAACATTAAAAAAGTGAACCCTAGGAATTTACAAAATATAAATTATACATACTAAACTATGTTGACAAAATTGAACATTATTTAGACATATACCCTATTTCGGAATATCTGTCACAGATGGCGGCACCCACACCAGTGAATACATGCATATTACAGCATTTTGAGCCGCCATATTGCAGGACGAGTTAACTCGTCTTAATCATTTAAAAGTTAAACAACCTCAACTGACCAACCCAAATGTCAACTAGGACCTGCTAAAAACTTGAAAATTTCGACGCACATGTATGCAATTAACTATTTGTGTATAAAAAACATTATTTTATCATTTTTTTCTGGTCTAATTGTAAGAAAGACTGACTGGTCAACAACTGGCCACCCAAATTTTTTTACCAGCAAAAAACTTTTAAAAATTTATTAGAATTGGAAAAAGCTACTGAAAATTAACTTTTTACCTTTTGGTTCAATATTTTAATAGCCTCTGTTTTCTCTTCTAATTCAGCCAATTTTTTCGCTATTGCGTCAGCGGTCATCTTTTGTTCAATCATCATTATGTCGCCGGATTCATTTTTGATTTTTATAGGTATCTTAATTGCCGGACCTACATAAAAAAAAAAATCGTTCACAAAAATGGAGGAATAAAACGCCACAGTGGTATATGACAACGTCTCAGTTCGCATATTCAATGCCACAGATGCCACAATAAAGTATTTTTATTTTTGAATAAGTAGCAGTCGCTAAACACGAATTGCATCCGGCGGTCAGTAAAATATTTCATCTCCCCAAGGTATCATAAAAAAAAGCACGAATTGCATCCCGCGGTCAAAAATCAAACACACGAATTACATCCGGCGGTCAATATTTTATTGCTTTTAAAGGTCTAGTTGATCATAAATACATACATACATACAATTTATTCATTATTTTATATCAAATAATTTTCAAAAATAATTTTTTCCAAAATCATTTATATTTTTGTTTTATTCAAGTTTTACCTCACCTCTTTATTAGTATTTATTGAATTTTAATAAAAAAAACCGCCAAGTACGCATTGAATCTGCATTAAGTTAGGGTTCCGTAGTCAGTAGTTTCTTAAACTTTTTTTTATTATTTTTAATATTAAATAACTTGGAGAAAATTTTACTGAGAAAACTATCAGTAGCTATTTTTTTACAACTTTCAGGGTTCAGGAAAATTTATCACATTCAAATGGTTCTTTATAAAATACAATTTTGAAAATTTACTAAAGTTTAGATATTTTCAGACAATGATTTTTATTAATTTTTTTTTTTTTTAAATATTAAAAAAAAAATGTTTTTGTTCAACCATTTATGGAAATTGTCTACATAAATAGCCCTGTCTTGATAATTTTAAACTACATTTTGATACTTTTACACTACTACATACTACAAACTGTTTTCCCGGTAAAATTTTCTCCAAGATATTTAAAATTAAAAATAATAAAAATCATTTAAGAAATTACTGATTACCAACCCTAACTCAATTCAGATTGAATACGTACTTGGCGATTTTTTTTTTTTTTTAAATACAATAAATAGGTGAGACAGAACTTGATTAAAACAAAAATATGAATGATTTTAGAAAAAATTATTTTTGAAAATTATTTTATATAAAATAATGAATAAGTTGTGTGTATGTATATATTTGTATTCAACTACACCTTCAAAAGCAATAAAGCAATAAAATACTGACCGCGGGATGCAATTCGTGTGTTTCGCTTTTTACCTTTGTTTACAACTTTTAGGGTCGGGTCGACCTTTTTCAACCGCGGGATGCAATTCGTGATCAGCCGTAGCAGTTATGGGGTCGGTTTGACTTGAAATACGTGGTTTATAAATACTTAGGCATCTGCATATTGATGCGTTATGTCAATTGCATAAAAATACATTGCAAGATTGCAATAAAAAGTTCAAACTTTTCATTAAATTCTAAAACAAATAAATACATAGCATTGTAAAATGAATTCCATCAAATTTGTTCAAGATAATACTAACATTGTCACTTTCAGGCGACTGTGGCCATGTAGACGACCCAAACTACCGATTTTCGGCGTATTTTTTAATTAAACTACCTGAATATTCGGACATATCATCAGAAACATCATCAGATTCATTGTCACATTTTGGTGCAGCATTATCTTTTTGTTCAATTTTACTTTTTAGTCGTAATAATATTTTTTCAACAGCACCTGGTTGTGCACTTGCCACTTGTTCAATCAAACGACTGGAAATGCCTAATCGTATTTTTTTTAAAACTTTACGATTTAATGTTTCCCAATTTTCAATTTTACGAGATACTGAATTTTGTGGTGAATAATTATGTAATTCAACAATATTTGGGTAATAATTTTTAAGTAACTCAGCTAAAAGAACTATAAAAACAACATTAAAAATTATATTTCATGTAGATCGTGAAATAATTATACCTGCGTCAGAAAAATCACGATTTAAATTTCTTTTTTGACGTGAAAATGAATGCGTATCAATCCACGCATGAAGTTCACTAAAATCCAACATTTTCAAATATTCTTTCCGCTTCACAACAAGTAAAACGGAGTAAAAAAGACATTTCGATTACCTACTTATTTTTTTAATATTTAATAAATTCCATAGTAACGAAATATTTGACGACGTTGTACGTACATATTAGAGATGTCGATTTTAAATCGATTAATCGAAGCTTAAAAAATCGATTCATGAATCGATTATTAAAAGTAAGAGATCGATAACCGATTTTTTCCAAACTTCATTTTAATAGTAATTCAACAAAGAAACATGTGTTAAAATGAAACACCAAAAACTCTATTGTTGTCACTTTTTACTCGTTATATCAACGAACCCCTCCTATGGCTCTATATAAATCAGACTATTAATACAAAAGGACGGAAGAGACCACCTATCTGTGCAAACGACGATCCCTTTCCCACAAAAGCGACTTATTTAGAAAACATTTTTTTGTCAATTTGTTTGAAATTTTTCAATAAACTTGGTTCAATTCGTGGTATTCGTCCTACATATTCAATTGCTTTATTTTTATAATTATAATTAAAAAGTTAACTCATTCATCGTCTTTACAAATATAATGTAATGCGTTTTTACACGATATTACCGATATTACCTATGTACTATCAAGTAAGTCCCTTAAACAAAAATTATCAGCTAATTTTATAAAACTTTTCAAAATTTCGATTTTTTAGATCGATCTCACAGAATCGATTTTTTTGTAGCCGAGTTTTTTTAATCGATTTTTTTGATTTCGATTTAAATCGATCCAAAAATCGATCTTTTTTTTTGGAGAATCGACATCTCTAGTACATATTTAAATATTCTCACTTGCACCTCTGGCGGTGAAATGTGAAGCTGTTTATACTTGATATAATTTCCAATTTTACCACCAGAGGCGCTCATGTGATCTTTGCGTTTTGGAACTTTACTTTGCACGTCACGTTTATTGAGAGGAAAAAATAACAATACAAAATATATATTTTATAAATTATTTATTTACCAATTTCTTTTAGATTTTTTAATTAACTTTTCATAAATGTATAGAACGCCATCTTTTGGTGGCATTTTGTCTTGTACAACATATCCAAGATACGTTTCAATCATTATTAATTCATTATACAAATCTTTTGGCATCATTTCAATCATATTCGAACATTCAGTCAATAACCAATTAAAACTATCCGAGAAATTTTTTCGAATTGCATCAAATTCATGATTTTTAAAACTTCTTGACACACTTCCGAAATAAATCCAATAATACAAATAAGGATAATAAAATGTTAACGAATTTCCATCAGTTGATTTATTTTCCCCTGATTCTATGTTTGGAATCATTTGCTTTTGTTCGTTAATAAGCCCTAACAAGGATTCAGATTTATACCTTCGAAATTCTACTTTGACAGACGAATTATTCAATGGCCTTTGATCATGTACAAATGGAGAAACGGTTTTTACTTCTTGAAACTGTCGCATTTTTACTTTTTCGACATTCGTTAAATTATGTTTATCAATAAAATTATCTGCATCTGTTACAAATTCGATATCTAAATCCGGGAAATTTTTACGCAGAATCTTTGGTACATCAAATGTTTCCTTTATTTTCAATACATACGACGAAAACGGCTGTATACTCGCTTTAAAATTAACCCTAACAGTCTCTTTTGGATCGGACAATTGATCTAATTTCTCAAATATATTTTTATAGATAAACGAATTGGCATTGTATTGATTTTCTTCATAGAAATCCGTCTTTGATTTCTGTTCATTCCAAAAATTCACAAGTAAATCACCACCGGTCATATCGTAGGGAAAATATCGTTGTTTAGTTGGTAAGTGATGTTTTGAAATAACTAATTTTCGACACTCAATATATTCAACCCATTCATCCCAAATGAAAAATCGATTATTGAAATCATTTGGGATATCTAAATTTCTTAAATCATCCTCTAATTCTGTACTGTACAATTCAAAACTGTCGTTTGCGCCCTTTTTGGGATGTCTGATCAAATTCATTTGATTTAGACGTTTCGCAAGGTCGGATATTTGATGTTCTGTTACGTCATCTAGACCAAAATAAAGTTTTAAGGTGAAAAGAATATAGGCCATTGCTCTGGCTTCATAATTTGGCATTGTACTTTCTGTTCCCGTGAAGGTCATGTCAGGTGGGGCGATATTTATTAAATTTTCTATAATGTCCATAAATTTCTCTGCAAATAAAAAAAAAATATTGTTCTTTTATTATTTTATTTCAAAATTGCAAAAAATATTGTATGCAACACGTGCAAAAAACATTCATTTTACTACTTGTTGTATAAATAACTAATACTAACACTTCAAATTAAAATTTAATATTTAAAAATCAACGGAAATATTTTTACAATATGGTAACCTGTTAGTCCAAAACGGGGGGCGGGGCAAAAATTAAAAACTTTTACAAGATTTAATTAAAATGACATGGCAGAAGAAAAGGGGTGAGTCAAGCATTTGTCAACCTGAACTGGTTTGCTATTCTAAGAACGCCACGAAAAAAAGTTCAAAGAAAGCCACAAATAAAACTGCCCTTAACCCTATAATCATACGTACTCGTAAAATTGACGACAAGAATTCTCTACCTGCTGCAATAATTAAACTTGTAGCTATTTGTTTGTTTTAAAACTTTTGTTATCTGATTTATTTGTTATGATAATACAGAAGATGTATCAATTTTGTTTACAATTGCTGTCGTTTTGTTTATATGACATTTACAATAATGCTCGTAAATTTTACGATGATGTATGATTAACGTAAGTTTTTTAATAAAAGTTTTCCTAATTTTTCTAAAATTTATTAAAGATATAATGACAATGTGAAAAATTATAACAGCTGTTTGACTTATAGAGACAACATAATACTGAAGTTTTAATATATTGAATCGAAAATCAAAGAATACGTTTCAAGTGACTTAATAAAAAATTAACAATTTTTTAAGTAGAAAAATATTTCAATTTTTATTATTCTTTGAAATCTTATTCGAAAAAAGTTTAGAAAATTTACGAATTTGTCTAATGAGAAAATAACTATATATTTACAGGAATATTTCTGACCGAGAAATTACACATTCTGTAAGGTCACACATGTCCATCGACTCGTAATAGTTCATAAATTAATTATTTGAAAGACTTGTTTCATGATACAATTGATGTATTTATCTATTTTTTAATTTTGAAACTTAAAATATGCTTTGATTAAAAGATGCAATTTTTTTAAATATTATATTCGCTTTTGTAGTATTGTTATGTAAAAAAAAAATGTTTTTTTGCAAATAAACTCTAAAATTCTACTCGTAAAAAGTCTACTCGTAAAATTTACGATGATATATGATTAATGTTTCTCGTAGACCAACGTATGAATCTAGGATTAATGATAACTTTCCCACGATATTACCTACGTGTAATATCTTGGTCTTTACTGGGTTAAACTAAAAATCAAAATACCTGGTAAATACAGCTCTTTTAAATAGCGTCGACATAAATTTTCAATATTTGGGCACTCATCCAAACTTACACCAATTAATTTTGCAATTTTTGCCGTTAGTCTACGAAAATTTTCATGCGTAAACATCCCCTGTCGAAATTCAAATAATTTTTGATATTCCGCATCTAAGGCCATCTCTTCCGGGAACAAATGCTTCACGTTCGTATAACTTAAGTGACCTTCACGAATAAAACGGATTATATCACCCAACTGAATTTCAGATTTATTTACTAACAGTGCTAAATACAAAATGGCGTAAAGTTTCGTTAAGGTGAGATGATGTGGTCCGTGTAAGTAGTCCGAAGATATTTTTCGAGCTGTTATTTTATGACATGTCAGATTTCCATCCGCACAATGCTCTTCATAATGGTCTGGTGATAGAAGGCGAAGTCTTTGCTTTTTCGCTTCGTCGTTAAATTGAAGACATTTGGAAACATCATTGGACGCATCCGATGAACTCCTCTGTGAATATTCGGAGTATGAAACTGAATCTAAATCGATATTTGCACGATTAATTTCATATTCAGCTTTTGCTAATTCTCGCTGTAACAAAATTTTTGATAATAAAGGATTACTGGTAGTGTTGGACGGGGTAAAAAAAAGACAAAAACAAATCTTTTCATTTTTCATGTAGAAAATATTTGAATTTTTAGACAAAAAAAATACTGTATGATGTTAAATTGTTTGTATTTTAAGATTTTGCCTGTTTTCTCACTCAAGCTAATGGCATAAATCTATAAAAAAAATAAAAACCCTGTCTTTTTTTTACCCGCCGAGTGGGGTAAAAAAAGACAGTGGAGGGTAAATAAAAGACAGACCTCTAACTAATAGGATACTGCAAGTACATGATTGGAAGGGTAAAAAATAGACAGCTTGGGTAATTAGCAGTACAACACTTTTTATTTCACAACTCTATCTCTACTACAAAATTTTTTATAGATATATTTAAATTTTACGTATTTTACCAAAAATTTTAGCTAAGATTAAGCAGTAAGAAAAGTCAGAAAAAGTTAACTGATGCAAAAGCGTGAATCACAAGAAATTTCTTTGGAATTTAAATATTAAAATAATTTTTATTTCACAAACGTACAACTAACACAAAATTTATTGAAGCTCATTAAAAAACCAAATATGTTAATTTGAGGCTGTCTTTTTTTTTACACCACTTTACATAAAGTAAAAAAATAAATCAAAATAATCTATGAATGAGTTAAAAAAACTAAATGGGTGCAGTAAGGCATAGTTAAACATTATAAAAACACAAATAAATTTTCATGGGTCAAAAATACAAATTTTCCAATGGGCTGAAATTGATATCCATGAAATCCGTCTGCTCACTACCAAAAAAATTGTTTTATTGAAGAATCAGTATTTTTTTTAATCCATAAAATATACATAAACATGCCATTATCTAGTTTTAAAATAAAAATCCTTGTCAATAATTTTTAATTTTTCTAAATGTTAACCCCGTATTTTGTCTTTTTTTTTACCCCACTTTTTTCTTTTTTTTAACATATAAAAAAAAATTACAAATAATCGAACCATTTAAATAAAACTTTGTACTTTACATTACTAAAGCATGTAGAATAACAAGAAAAAAATACAGCATTCTATCTTATTAGATTTTTTACTTACTGAAAAAGTTTATCGTCGCGAATGAAAGTTTTTCTCTCATGAATAACAGAGGTTTGGGAGAAAATCTTTTTATGTTATAAAGCCCGTTCCAAAAATAATTTTTTGGGCCAGACAGTTTAAAATACTAATGTATTTTGTTGTAATATTTTTTATTTTTTGAATTTAAGACTGTTGAGTTTAATATAAGTGTGTCTTTTTTTTTACCCCGCTCGAGCAGTGTCTTTTTTTTACCCCGTCCAACCCTAACTTTAAATTATAATCTAATTTTTGAAAAAACAATAACGATTTCTCAAACCTTAGTAAAATTATTCGTACTTACTTTCATTTTAGTTGCTCGACGTTTATTTCTTATGCTATCATAGACAGTAGAAGTTGTTTCTGACGCTGAACCACTTTCAGATTTGCTACTAGCAGACGATTTTCTGGACAAACTTCTGGTTCTCTTTCTGGGTCGCAAACCATAAACTGACTGAGCATCACTGAAATAATTGAATGATTAATTTTCAGCAAATTTTAAACATAAATATAGATCTCACTTTAATTTAAAAATAGCTGATAATTTTGGTAACTCGGCATCATCCTTAGATATAAATGCTACTTTAATTGCTCCTAAATAAGCTGTCCATAACTGCAATGTAGTGAATTTAATTTTGGGAGAAGCATCCAAGGCAATCATTTCATTAACTAAACCAATTAAAATTAAATTATATCCTTCGTAAGTAGACCATTTTTTCGTTGATTTTGATTTTGTCTTTGGGATTTTGATTTGACTTAGCTGTATTTTGCTCTGGTCGCCTGTCTGGCCTAAATCATAAACTTCTTCACGTAGTTCTTGAGTCTGGGTATGGCATTCAGTACAATAATAAAAGCCACCTTCCATACGATAATCTTTACCGCCACAAACTTGGCACTCAACATATTTTTTTGTTTCCATTTATATCCAAATTAAAATAATTAAGTGATGCAACTGAAACTGAAACAACTAGGATTTTTCACATTCCTAATTAACATAAAATCTTTGCATTTGCAGGTAATAATATTTGTTATATTTTCATTTTTGAACACATTTCCTCTGTTTTCACCACACCACATAACCTAACACCCCTAACACTGTGACCGCGCCAAAATATTTGAATAATTCATGAATAATTCCTACTCGGACGGTAATATGGTTTGTTCCACAGAATATATCAGAGACAAACTTCGTATCTCTATACTAGCTTTTTCAACGTAGACAAAATCTGACGTCACAATACATCCTCGTTCATTGAAAGCATCTCGTTCGTCCGTTTCCGTGCGCCTAATTGCGACGTGCGAACAGATCCAATTTTGTTTGGATTTTGTCGCGCGAAGAAGTCCGTTCCATGAGATTTTTATTTTTATTGAAATGAAACCAAAGGTAAATTACAATTATAACTGTGTACCTTTGCATATTACGTGCCATAAGTTGTTTTTTACGTATTTGATAGCATCTATAGTTTAAGAAAAAAAAATTAAAAAGAAAAATACTGACGAATATTGAGCTAGTGGACGGATAGTAGACATATCATTTCAGGCGAACGACAAACGTGCGTAAACGTCCGAATTAAATATCGCACGTTTCCGCATCCAAAGGACGATTAGCCTTACGGAAATTTGAAAGTCACGTTTACAATTTGTTTTTAAATTGTAGAATTGAAGTTTTGTGGAAATCCACATGAGTTTTTGTTTAATTTTTGCCTGGTCTTTTAGTCCTTTAGTGGAAATTCAGCTGGAGGAAAAGTCAAAAATCGCCTGTACATCCTTCTACATTAACCCTTAAAATGATTAAGCGAGTTAACTCGTCCTGCAATATGGCGGCTCAAAATGCTGCAATATGTACATATTCACTGGTACAGGTACCGCCATCTGTGACAGATTTTCCGAAATACGGTATTATTTTAAATAATGTTCAATTTTATCAACATAGTTTAGAATAATTTATATTTTGTAAATTCCTAGGGTTCACTTTTTTAATGTTGGGATCTTTCATTTTTTTTCTTTTTTTTTTTTGTAACCTTATCTATTGTACTATCACTGGCAGTAAAAAGTCCGGCATTTTGAGACAAAAAAATTTTTCCATATGGTTTGTTTGTTATAACTTTGAGGAATAAACGAACAAACCAATACAAACGAACAAAAGAATAATATCGAGTGATTTTAAATAAAAAATAAGCTAACCTCACATTATTTTGAATTACATTCAAAATAACGAAAGCACATGTGCGCTAAAAATAACCAAGTAAATTACATGTAAATGTGACGCGATTAAAATTTTGATTATTTAAATAAATAGAAAATGGTACATATAAATACAGATTATTAATAGATTTTTCCTTTTTAAATAAAATTTGAATAATTTTAATTTCTAGCCAAAACTTTTTGTCCTGTTCGAACATGCGGCAGGCTACGCTGTATTTCGCGTCACTGAGTTCGAAGAAGTTAGCATGCTGCTGCCCCAGTTGGAAGATTCTGTCAAAGACCTAAACAGATTCAATTCATTTGTAAAGTTAGTTAGTTTTTCGCCGTTTAAATCGGCGATTTCAGCATTAGAGAACATGAACGCAATATCCGAAGGTCTAGTTACTGACGAATTGCAAGCATTTCTAGATTTAACGGTTCCTAAAGCAAGTAAAAAAGACAAAGTCGTGCTCGGGGTAGCAGATCCTAAATTAGGGGCAGCTATTACAGAAGCGTTAGGGATTCAGTGTACCCACGTAGGAGTTGTACCGGAAGTTATACGTGGAATCAGATTCCACTTTCATCATTTAGTTAAAGGTTTCACATTAAAGAGTTCCGGAATCGCACAATTAGGCCTTGGACATTCGTATTCTCGAGCAAAAGTCAAATTCAATGTAAATCGCGTTGATAATATGATAATCCAATCGATTGCTCTTCTGGACCAACTAGACAAAGATATTAATACGTTTTCAATGCGAATTCGGTAAGAATTTCTCAATACCACTTTTTCAAACAATTTCAATAAATTAATATCTTTCAATCATTACTAAACAAAAACAGTTTGAAATACATTTAAAAAAAAAAATGTCAGCTACCGTAAGACGGCATGACTTTGCTCCACTTTCATAAGTTTTTTTCAAAATATTCGTGTAAAAAATATAATTTTTGGAAAAACTCCAACATAATTATGAATCTTAACATGTTTATTATGAATGACGTCATTTAGTAAATAAACAGTAACGGTTTTAATGTAATTAAAACATTGCCATTGCTTTTAAAACAATGGCTACGTTCGAGCAGAAAAAATTCTTTAAAGCGCTTGAAAGCAAAATGGCGATTTACTAAGAATAACAAAGCACCAAAAAGCAAAATGTCGTCGTAGATATATAAACAAAATACTCAATAAGAGTTATTCGTAAGAAAATTTCTTATTTCTTTTATATTTTAAGCAATATGGATAACATTATAGGTCATATTATTGAAGAATCATCAAAATAAACAACAATATGGCAGAATTTTGTAATTTATCGCAGTAAAATTTAAATTTGGTGTAAGACAGAACTACATGTCACTTGATTTCTGTCCAAGCAGAAAATTAGTCAGCAATATGAAGCGGCTTGAAGCGCTTAAAGAATTTTTTTCTGCTCGAACACTGCCATTTATATTTAGTATATTTTTCTTATAATTGTGATTTCTATATAAAAACATAAACAATTAATTAATTATTTTCAATATCTGTTCTATTTGATTCAATAATCCACTCCTTAAGAATGCTGTTCGATTATTTTATCAGTTAATTTTTCGAATATTTAATTGTCTACTAAATCACTGTATTTTTTAACGGTGCTTAAAGAATATTATAAATTACTATAAACTGAAAACAAAAATTGCTCAAATTAATCGAATATTTGCAATTTATAACTATTTTTTTAAAAGATTACGTTTTGGTTTTAGTTTTGTACCACTAATAAGACAAATCTTCTTGATAAGGGTAGATACAAACATAAATAAAACTATACAGTTATTAAATTGTCATTTTATAATTTTATTAATAAATAAATAAATACAAACAAAATGCATAATATTGAAGTTAAATTTTTATATTATGCTAATTAATTTTACAGAAAAGACGCCATTGAAATGATGTGTCAATATAACCTGTATTCTAATTCTTACATAATTTTATTTGTTACAATATTTTTAAAATTTTTGTCGTTATCACATATTTTAAATAAAAAACGAATTCCTTATTTACGTAGATTAATTCCTTTTTCGGTATTTCCTTTACTTTGTGTAATGTCAAAATTGGTATTTTTCCGCTTATTATGAACCTGTTTTTTAAATGAAAAATTTAGAAAAATTAACAAATTTTCGCTACATATGGTTATATTTATTGATAAATACAATATTTACTTACCCAAATATTATATTTATGGAGTATTATGTTCACTAATATTCTTTTAAATTTAGTTTTTTATAGGACCGATGTTATACACGATCTGGTCGCGTGTTTTAGTGTATATTTACTTTTTTTTAATTTTTTGTGGCACATTTAAAGAAATCTACGTATTCATTCTAACATATTATATTATATTATATCTTGTCTCTCTCTTAAGAAATAGTTTCCATCCATATTCTTCTATATCAATGATCGAAACATAAATATTCATGTTTTTTTATTTCTTTTTTTTATAGAGAATGGTATTCCTACCATTTCCCAGAACTTGTAAAAATTGTCCCCGAAAATTACTTGTACGCAAAGGTGGCGAAATTCATCAAAAATCGCAAAGATTTGACGGAAGAATCGTTGGAAGGTCTAGAGGAAATTGTAATGGACAGTGGAAAAGCAAAAGCTATACTTGACGCATCAAAATCCAGTATGGGAATGGATATCAGCGTGATTGACTTAATGAATATCGAAATGTTTGCATCGCGAGTGATCGCGTTGGCCGATTATCGTAAACAATTATCCGAATACTTGAAATCAAAAATGCAAGCTGTCGCGCCCAATTTGGCAACACTGATTGGCGACCAGGTTGGCGCGCGTCTGATCTCCCACGCCGGTTCACTCACAAATCTAGCAAAATATCCCGCGTCCACGGTACAAATACTTGGCGCCGAGAAAGCGCTATTTCGAGCACTGAAAACACGCGGCAAAACTCCAAAATATGGTCTACTGTTCCATTCAACATTTATTGGTCGCGCCGGCGCTAAAAATAAGGGTCGAATCTCCCGATATTTAGCAAATAAGTGTGCAATCGCGTCGCGAATCGATTGTTTCGCCGACATTCCGACAAACGTTTTCGGTGAGAAATTACGACAACAGGTGGAGGATCGTCTGAAATTTTACGAGACTGGTGATATACCGAAGAAAAATATTGATGTTATGAAAGAGGCGTTAGAAGAAGCGTCCGAACAAATGCAAAAGATCAAAGAAAGTGAAAGAGCAGAAAAGAAGAAGAAGAAAAAGAATAAGAAACGAAAAGCTGAAAGTATGGGAAATGAAAACGAAGTGAATGGTACGATAAATGGTAATGATCAAACGGCGAATGAAAATGAAGAAGCCAGTGAGGAACCACCAAAGAAGAAAAAGAAAAAGAAGAAGAAACAAAATGATAACGAATAAATTTTGCTATTCTAAATATAAATTTATTTTCAAAATTGATAAAAAGCTTCGTTTATTGATAAAAAAAAACGAATAATTATTTTCATAATAACTATGATTTTGTATCTTTAATATTTAATTATATTTGTATACTTAGTAGTACCCTTAGTACCGTAAGCTTTATAGCTTACTAAAATTTTCCTGTTAAATAAGTATGCTTAATTTGTTATAATTAGTTCGTATACTGTTAATGCTGTTAATCCTGTTAATAAAAGTTGGATTCAGTTAAATCATTTTTAATATTTTTTTTTTTTTTTATTAATTTTAAATAACCTTTTACGAATAATTATTTTAAATATTTTAATTACTTTTTATCATTGTAAATATTTGCTTAAAACTTTTGTAAAATATAATTTTAAAGCCTACATTTTAGTTTTATTTTGCAAACGAACTGACCATCCAATTTGATGACGTCATTAAGTTTAATAAAATTTTCCAATACCAAAAGTGGGATGAGAAGTTGAAAGCGAATTCTAGATTTTCGATATCTTTCTAGGTAGGCAGACGTACTAGAAACAAGATTTCTATCAAATAAGTCATACATATTTCTAAAAGAAATTTCATCATTTTGGTAGTAAAAATGAAATGTTTACACCCAAATCACCCTAATTTAAATTAGTTCCACAAGACTTATTTTTAAATTTAATGACGTCATGTTTACTAAAATTTTTCAGTCTAATGTCTGCTCTACATTCTCGCGAAGTTGACCGAGTAGGAAAGTGTAGAAGGTTACTTCGTGGTTGGCAATGACGTAGGTGGACTAGTCATTTTGTTAGATGATTTGAAGCTAAACACTGGTGCTCCTACTGTCAGTTTTTTAGTAGTGTGTGTGTTGTTTGCATTGACAAAATATCTGCATCTCGTTTTATTTTACATGTGTGTTAATGTGTGTGAATATGTGTGTAGGCTTCATTTCTGTAATATTCACATGAACTGTATGCCATCTCCACCCCACCTCCGTGGTGGTTGGTGTTATAACGTTATTTAGACCTCAGCCAACTTCAGCGAATACTTCGGCGAGGAACCTCAACTTGACTTCGACGAGAGTGTAGAGCAGGCATTAAAAATCAAAAATAAAATGATAGAATGATGAAACTAGAAGCAAGTTACTGATTTTCGAAGTCATTTGTTTAATTTTTTACAAAAATTAGGTATGTAGGGGCCACTAGAAAACAAACTTCTGTTGAATTAAGTAATTAACTATATTTCTAAAAGGAATTTCGCCATTTTGATAGCAAAAACGACATGTTTACATCCAAATTTGAAATATTTTTAAGTGTCAATTTGAGATAGGAAATATAATAATAATAATAATGCGGTTTAACGTCCGTTTATGGATAGGAAATATATATGGATTTGATTTAAAATAAATCAAACATTTAAATTTATTAGTAATTTTTATTGAGACAAATTTATAGACAAAAATGATATTTACACAAATATACAATAAATTTTTTTCACAAATTTATTTTTTCACCTACATTCAACTATTTTTATTTGACCGGTTCGAAAAAATAATACAAATATTCATGACCAAAAAAAAAACCATCAAATATCGCACATACATTTGAAAAATTCATTTCATGCCCTTATTTTTTTACAGTCTAATTCATACTATAAGGCACAAGAATCTTATTTTATTTGACGAAAATGATAAAAGGGAAGTATGTATGATGTGATTAACTATTATCTAAATATTGCTACATCTATTCTATGTTTAAAAAAAAAATTAAAGAAAACCTACTATAATAGGTGAATATCTTACACAAACACACAGAATATTTCTGCACCATCATCTAATACGGTCCTGTAATTTGAACAAGGAAGATTTTGAAGAATACGGTTTTTTTAAAGATGAGTGCAGTCACGCATGGTTCAATCTTGCACAGTAGAAAATATTGCACTTGCGGTGTTCGACACTATCGATCGACACTGTGATACTGATACATTAATCAGATTCATTTTTTTTTTTATAAAAATATACTTAAACAAAAAGTCTAAATGAAAATAACTAATTTTTTTACGAAGGATATTAAAAAGATATTTTGCTCTTAAAATTTTAATATTTAGTACTCTATGTACATTATGTTTAAAAAAGAGACTATTAAATATGTTATACTAAAATTATTATAATTATTTGATCCACCAACCCCCACTATTTGTGCTTTAAACGAAAAGACAAAAAAAAAATTAAATATATGCACGGTAAATTCATTATAATTTTATATATACTCTAAGTATTAATATCAAAATACGGTACTTGACTGTATTCAAAGTTTGTTTTAAATGTTGAATAATTTTATGTATTATCCTTAAATATATTCAATTTTAGTAGTGACAAATAAAAATATTCTTTAGTTATTTAAAAATTCGATTTTGAAAGTTATAAATTTTTAGCCTTCATTTAAATGATTAAAAACGCAGTGATATTTGAAAATGACGTCATTTTTTATAGCAGATTTTATTACTGTAGTTACGTATTGTCTATGACAAATTGCATTTTCATTGTGACATTTTTACAATTCTAACTGACCAAGAGAAGTTGTTTTTCTTTGTAATTTATTTTGAACTTTTTGGTTTGCAATTAATTTTGCACTCAAAAAAGATTGATGGAAGGAACACATCGTCACTTACGTCACATACGTAAAATGTCCTTATCAACTTGTTTTAAATATTATGTTAAAAATGCTTTTATTTTTTGCTACAATTTTAAAGTTACGTCAAACTGTTTTCTTAAAGTGCATTTAATACTTGTAGGGCTTCATGAAAATCTTACAGTGATGATAAATGAAGAAGGTAAAGTAGAAAGTTATAAATACCACTAAAACTGAGCATGATGACTGCTGAATATTGTGTACAAATTTGAAACCATGTTGACATGAATGAAAGCGACATCTGTTTGAATTAAATCGTGATGTCACTGCATACGTCACTACGCCAAGTCGTTTTTCCCGCCAATTTGTTCATTTAATATTGAACAATGGTTTTTTTGAAGATTTTTAAAAATTTAACAAAAATGAACTAATTTATACGTAAGTACAAAGCATTTAGAATCATTTCTCAATTACAGTCAAGTACCCTATTATAGGTATAAAAAGTGAAATTTTATTCCAGCTAAAATTTCACTATCCTAAAATCTTTTTTTTCCTTTTCAATAAATATTTATAAACAGAATTTAAATATTTTTAAACAGTTGTCAAATTTAAAATTATAGTATCCATAATACAGTCAATACCGGCAGCTAAGTGCTTACGGCGCATATTAAATACACAATACTTAAAAATACGTAATACGTTTTCTATCAATCGCCTGTATTGATTGTATGAGCTATACCTTTAAATGTAAAAGATACTTAACTTCGACAATTTTCAATATAAGCTGCATGTTTCGAACTGTTTCGAGCAAATAAGAGTTGGCAATATTGTATTTTTGTAAATTTTCGGGAACAGTGGGAGGAAAGGAATCTAACGGATCCACTAAATTAACCCCTTTAATAATGCAGATGAAAAAAATTTTAGTACCCAAAATTCGACACTTCATGACTGGTTCGATATAATCTCTAATTACAAATCGCTATTCGTTATTTTAATTTAATCATTAGGAGTTACTTATTGAAAATAATTTTTTTTCGGAAATTCTGTTGAATTTTTTTCAAACAAATCGATTTTAGAAAATTTGTAAAAAAAAAAAAAAAATTAAATTTGTGACCATTACTAAATTAAGATATTGAAAAAATACTATGAAAATTGCTGAATTTTTAGTGTTTAACAATTTTTAGGATTGATATTTGTTCCAAATCAAATACAATTTTTCAAATTTTAAAGCTGCGTCTATCACAAATGTTAAATTATTAAACATTAAAAATACTGCAAGCAAAAATATATTAAAAACTTTATTTTTTTATGAAAAAATAATACAATAATCAAAGGCCTTTTTGGAATTTTTCAAAATTAAAGCACCTAAGATAAAGATAAACAATATTTTTTTTGCGAATATTTTAATAATAAATAAATTTCTAAATTAAAAATATTTAGCAGAGAGAATAGGCTTATGACTTTTTTCGACGTGTGTATTCAGAAATTCACACTTCTTTTGAAGTATGTTTAATTTCTAATTGCTTTTTCCAAATAATCAAAAAAAAAAAATCTTTTACTTGAGTCATTGCTGTCATTTTCTTTTGTGACATTTCAATAAAGGGGTAATAGGCGGCATCAACGTAAAAGCAAGATTTAAAAAAAAATATTATTTTTTAAGAGCAATGAGAAATTAAACATAAAATCTTTCAAAAACAAAATTGGAATGTATTTATTTATTTAGTTGGAACTTTTACAGTCTAACGTTCTTCATGCAACTTAAAACTACACATTACTTTATCCACTAAAAATAATTTACAATTTCCAAAAACCCAGCACCACGTGAGCATTTATTCAAGATGAGAAAAACTTTAATATAATATTTGGTTAAAATAGGTTATGTTCACTTTTAGTTAGGTTAAGGTATAGAAAAAATAATTGAAATAAATCGATTTGCTAGTGAACATATAAATTTTGCTGGTTTACCAATTGGCCATTGAGTTTCAGATGGAGAACACTTTTAGAATAAATTAATAATACCAAATAATACAGTTTTTACGACCTGTAAAATGGCCGGTAACGTTATTTGAACAGTTAAAGCGGTCGTGGTTATTTAAATGATTAAAATAATAATTTAAAAAAATAATAGTTGTTTTGTAATTTTATTATATTACCCAAATGTAACAGAATAAATCACATACTACTGTAACCTTAATATCTTACGTCACACAATTGGCGCCCAACGTGGGGCACCATATACTTTTTAACTGTCAAATTAACGTTACAAAAATTTTACATTTTGTAAAAAATCTCTTTAATACTTACAAAATATTAAGAATATTACTCCAATTTTTTAATTTTTTTTATTTTTGAGCATAAGAACTAACTTAAAGTAAATGCAGTTAAAATTTGTATAGTTCTAAGAAAAGTACGAAATATTGAGGAAGAACAGGGCTTTTAATATCATCTCATGCAATATATTTTATAATAAACACTACAAAAAATTTAAATTATATCTTTGATACTGGTTCCATAATTTTTATAAATTATTTATATATATTTTTTTTTATTTTAACAATTACCCTCTGAACTATTCATAAATGTGAATATTTACAAATAAAATGTTCAAATAAATTTTCTAAACAAAATAAAAATATATTTTACAATTTTTTTTTTAAAAAAAATTATTTATAATGTTGCACTGGTGACTATTAAAGTTAGAATTTTTTTTTTAAACTTAAAAATAAAACAAATATATATTGGTTTTTGTGTAAAAAAGTATGTGTAAATAATGCAAATAAACAGAGCTCAACAACCTGTAAAATAAACCTGAAAATTTAAAACACATTGGAACATCATTTAAAAGCTTGTTGAAATTGCATTTGATTTGGCGACTGTGGTTGCGGTTGAATTGGAAAACCAGTTTGTGGATGATAATAGACACCGGGGCTCGTCATCGATACACCCATCGGTGGGATCATGCCCGGTTGATTATAGAGTGGTTGCGTTGCCATATTATAACCGGTCATATTGGAGGGCATTGGACGTGGTTGATTAATTGGCGATGTTGGATTACTTGTTGCCAATTGGTTCATGGTTGGCGCATTACCAGTTTGTTTGTTACGATTGCCGCCTAATGATAAGTTATCGATATCGATATTTAAGTCTTGCCATGTTGAACCAAGTTTTAAATTTGACGTTTTATTCATGTTTTGTTTATCCGTAGCTGCTTTACTTTGTGTCTGATTGGAAGACGATGTTGGCTGCAATGGCTCTAAACTAGCTGCTTCATTAAGTGAGCCTGTTATAATAAAAAAATCAGTTTATAGATTTTTAAATGTTAAATTTATTGAAATAAATTTAGTTACATATTATAATTATAACAATCAAATACTAAGTACATACTGTTAAGACTATGTGATGATTAAATTAAGTAAACTATTAGTATGATATTGAAAAACACATTAAAAAAAAACGAAGAAAATTAAATTTTATAGTTTTTTCATTATTACTGACAAGTCTATCGCTACCTTTCTGTCTCAACCTCGTATCTCAAAAACTACAGTTTTCAGAAAACACAAAAAACATTAAATACTGTATTTTCATCACTATGAATTTAAGATTTATTTATGTTAATGTTACACTTTTTGATGTTTGCTACCTATGTAGACACGAAGCAGACGTTTAAATATTTTAAACTACAAGCTTCCGTTGTTTTTAGTAAATAGGAAATTACAATCCACTTTTTTTGTATAGAATTATTACGATAAGAGGTTATGAAATAAATACACAATGTTTTAAATCCAAGGTCGACAAAATAGATTTTACCGACTTTGATATAAATCAGCGCTAGCGAAATTTAGTATGTACATAAGAGTTATGTACATACAACCGATAATAAAATGCTGAATTTGAACATACAGCGCTGGCGAATTCTAGCGTCAAATAGTTAAATACGAGGTAAGCCGATAAAAACGTTATCATTTCATTATACAGAAACTTGTATTGTGTTTTGTCAGAAAACTAAATTTAGTTCATCTTATCTCAAAACAGCCAAAAAAACCACATAAGAGGTTGAGACAGAAAGGTAGCGAAATGTATTTGTTCTTATTCTTATAATTGCTATAGACGTCACTACAAGATGATGATCAGCAATCAAACCAAGAAAATATTTTTCTAGGAGTGCCTCAAGGTAGTAGCCTAAAACCCTTACTGTTATTTTGTACTGTAAATGATTTGGTGACATTTAAAGGAGCAAATTTTGACATTTTCTTACACCAATGAATTATTATGTAACTGTTTTACACTGAAATGTCACCAAATCATTTATAAAACAATTAAACAGCAAGGGTTCTAGGCTACGGCCTTGAGGGACCCCCAATAAAATTATGTTTATAGTAAATAGTAAAGAATCGAATTATCCCATCATTAAATAAAATTAATTACTAATACATATTTTTCAACATATTAGATATATCAAGAATATTTTCGAGTAATCCTAAAATATAAAATGCAAATTTACGACAATCGGTATTCGAATCGCCGCGAATATCTACGCAAGTTGACAACCATTGATAAATTTCATGTAATTGTTCATTGAAATCGTTTAATAAGATCTCTTTTGAAATAGTAAGAAAAACGGAAGCTGTTACTTGCATTACAGCCAAGCGTACTTTAGCCTCTCGATGTAAACGTAATGTCCAAGTTAAATTAAAAATTTCTTTAGCCATTTTTGGGGCCACATAACAATTTTGACTCGCTATCATAACCACCGAGAGCGTTTGTAAAAAGTGAATTAATAACATAAAATTCGTGTCATAATGTGGAGATTTCGAAAATAGAAGAAATTGTGTTTTTTCGAAACCGTAAACTAATGGGAAAAAGAAATATGAGGCAACGTTTGTAAAAATATTCTTTTTGGTGATTCTTGGTTTCGGTTTTGAGAAAAATCGTCTAGAATTTTGTTCAATACGTTCTCTAAGCGCGTTTTCGATCACTTTAACCGCCTCAGGTTTCGTTTCTGCCAAATCGTTCAAATTCTCGTATTTACTATCGCGATGTAAACTTGATAATATTTTTGCACTTTCGGCAATACAATCCAGCATAAAAATACGTTGATTAATTGAATATTTACTAGTGTCCGCGTGAAATTGCGCAGCTAAATATTCAGCGGATTGTCGCGGATAGACACAAACAATTGCAACCGCTGCTTGAAATGCCAAAACGTCACAATCGTCAACACGAAAATTTGTTTGTAGAGTCATCAGAATTTGTAAGAGTTCAATGCCGATTGATGCATCATCATCGGGCAATTGGGTCAATATGATTTTTTCGGCATTTTTTAAACTCAATTCAAACAGTTCGGCATTTTCTGTTTCTAATAGGCCTTCAAGTAAATCACGAAGATAGGCGGGCGCTTGAGTTTTTGTCACGGGTACATCGTTTGATATATCGTACGGTTCGAGATCATCATCCGAATCTAATTCGAGATTTTCTTTGTCGATGATTATTCTAACGTCGGAATGAATAGTTGCATTGACGAATTCATTTTCAATTTTTGATTTTGATTCTGCATCATCTTTATTCTGAATCGTTTTACTTCTTGATACAGTTACGATCTCAAATTCGTCCTTGAAGTTGATCATTTGTTGTAATAAATCGTCCAAACTTTCAGTTTTACTATCTTCATTATCCAACACATGAGCTTCCAAATTCTTTAATAATTCCACTACACTTTTTGATTCAGGCATCATTGATTCATAATCAAATTCTAACTTTGGTTGTTTTGTGTCCGTTGAATGGTTAATATAAAATAGATGAGTCAATATTTCGGCTGTCGCCATTCCGGCGGCACGAATAGTTTCCAACGGTGACGCCAAATGTACATTTATACCATTCATGACTATGGTCAAACATTTTTTTCTCATTTCATTCGTCACTCCTGTACTACTGCAAAGCGCTTTTGCCATGAATATAATAGCCACTGTCAAGTATATATGATGTTCAACACTTGTAAGATTCACCGCCGATTTATCCGACCAAACATTTAACGCTTTTATCAGCACATCGAATAAAATGGTTTGGGTATCATCCAGATCTCGCAGGAAATATGCCAAATTATACAACATTTTTTTGTAATTTTCCGAGTTAAAGGATAGTAGCGGGATTTTTGTACATAAAATATATTTCAAATCGGTAGAAAGTTGATTGCCGAACATTTTTAAAATCATTTTTGAATTTGAAGCGTGCATTAAGATTACTGGTGTAATTCGATCGAGTGCAATTCGATTAAGTTTTTTAAACACATTTTGAATAATCTTTTTTCGAAAAACGAATAAATTGCTATCTTCATCATTGAGACAACACTGAAATATTTTTACGGTTTGTATAATCGCGTCTAATTTCATACCGGAATGATAAATCGTGATTATTTTATTTAAAAACCTCGCCAGAATTTCGTAATCAATTTCAGTTATATTTTGTTCATAAAAGGCGTTCGCTAAGAATTCGATTGATTTAATTAGATTTACACAAAGGATGTTTGGAAAATATTCAATGGTGAAAAATTTTGGGACATCTTTTTTTAAATAGTTGGCTAAACGATTCGGAATAGTGGTAACAGTTTGTATAAACTCATTCCATTTATCGATCAATGAACGATTTGTTAAACTATTAATCGCAACATAGCTTACTGAACAGAATAATGCCTCACTTTTTAGTAATTTTTGTATAATAACTACAACAATACTCAAATTATTTGTAGTTTTGAGACTATTAACTAGAGTCAAGAGAGATTCACAAACAAAATAAAATGATGATTCAATAATAAAAAACTGTTCAATAGTCCCGTCTAACACACCATCTGAATACGGCCAAACATCATTAAATAATGCAATAACGGCATTTAATAAATGACTATAATTATATTCGGCGAAATGTGTCAATTCGGGATTGATTTCATCAATCCCAATAGTGGTTTGAATTGTTGGCGATGCTGGTAGAAATTTTAGTAATTGCTTTAAAGCTAACACTACACTTTCTTGATCACGTTTCGATGCGATTTGTTCAACGTTTGCTAAAATTTCCATTACTGTAGCCGATGTGACAATCAAATGTGATTCAGTTTTATTTGGTTGTTTACTTGAATTAAATTTAGTTTCGTCAGCAACTAAAAGGGGAAATCGCCAATGAATTTCCCGTTTCATTCAGAGTTTTATTACATATTTACAAAAAACAAAAGAAAAGAAAAAGTATAAAAATATCAACAAAATAAAAATTTGAATTGACATTTTTGAAATATTTACTTTGTGAAAGTTCAATATATATAAATTTTAGAATTATTAACGAACAGTGTTGTACAATTATGCGTTTTGGGGATTCCCCAACCCAAGTGTACCAACCACGTTAACTCATTACCAATCAATCACGGTTCCGATACCTTAGCCCCCCAGCAATTATTTTTTGAAATTTTATCTTCACATATCGTTAGTTCGTCGTTTGTTCTTTATTGTTTGTTCGTATATTGTCTATTTATAAAAAATTACATAAAAATGCAAACTCAGACTAGCCCTCCCCCACATACTAATTATGTTTTTTTTTTTATTTTATTTATACTAGCCTTTTATTCTGAATAAACGTTTGTTTATTTATAAACGACTCGTTCTCAAGTTATGGCGTGACTAAAAGAAATACGGATTCATTTTTATATACTGTGTGAGTTTTTCGAGAGTTGCCATTTTTATTACAACCAAACCGTTGATTTAATCGAAAAATTGTTCAAATAAGAGTTGTAGATACCGACGGGGGCAACCGATTGCTATAGTCAGGAACTTTATAGCTCTTATCGTTTTCGAGCTATGACACAAACTTATAGATTTTTAAATGGGGCTATATATTAATTTTTCGATAAAACTGATCTAATGCATTAATTAACAACATAAATGAGCAAAAACATTTTTTTACTCAAGTTTAATTTTTTAATTTTTCTTTATCAGTTAGGCGGTAAAAATATGCATATGTACTTGAGGCTACTTAAACCGATAGTGTTTTTCTTGGTTACATGTCCAGTACATCCAAGAAAAGAACCATTTCCAGTATCATTTCTATCATAAAAATTTGGTTGTAATAGAAATGGCAACTCTCAAAAAACTCACATGGTATATAGATAAATACATATTTTATGTATTCAAATTTTTTCCCATAATTGTACTCATATTTTGTCAATAAAAATATAAAATGAGTCCTTTTAAAATTTTGTATTTTGTAGTTAGAATATTTAAGCGATTCAAATTACTAGAAATAATACAGTAGCCGTGATAAACTAAGATTTTGGGCCAATGTTAAATAAAAAGGAATGATTTATTTAAATTTGTCCGTAGAGAAGAAAACGATAAAATTATTTCATTTATTTGATTGCGAAACTTTGCACATGGAGTATAAATAAGACAATTGTCGCTACTAATTTATACATAACATCGTTACTAATTGAAAAAAACTACTTAAAAGTACAATTGGCGCATGCGCAATGCTACTACTATGCCATAACAATTGAACCAATTAAAAAATTGTTGATTAAAGCCGAAAGAAGTCACTTTGATGATATAACAAACGTCGTTTATAAATAAACAAACGTTTATTCACAATAAAAGGCCAGTAGAAATAAAAAAAAAAACATAATTAGTATGTGGGGGGGGCTAATCTGAGGTTGCATTTTTATGTAATTTTTTATAAATAAACAATATACGAACAAACAAGAATAAATGACGAACAATAAAGAACAAACGACGAACTAACGATATGTGAAGATAAAATTTCAAAAAATAATTGCTGGGGGGTTAAGGTATTGGAACCACCAATAACGTATTAAGGCAGTACGCTAGTCTAGAACTTTTTGAACTAGGTTTTTTTTTTTTGTTTCATGTTCTAAAAGTCTAGACCTTTAAAAATGTGTCCTCAAAAGGAAATTTAAAAATTTTGAAAATTTATAACGTTATAGCCATTTTAATGCAATACATAGGTTCCGATATCATATATTATACTTTAAAACTTTAAATGCATTTTTCTTGAAACTACATTTTTCAAACTGGTCGACATGATATCTGGAGTTCTATTTCGACTTCGAATTTGGCATGTACCTTCAATACATGTTGCTTTATAGTAGGGACCACGGATATTGTAAAATTCTAATTTTTACTATTTTTAAAAACTAAAAAACTGGAAAAAGAATAAAAAAAAAATTTTTTTAAACAGCTGCCATTTTTATATTTTTTTTTTTTTTTTGATTTTCATTCCTGTTCCTGCCAGAACCACAATCTTTCTGAACCAGAATCTTTCTTTTTTGTTACAGATGAACATAAATACCAAAATCATGTCAACCAGCACATCACTTTTTTTGTATCGGTACCGTCAAGAGGGATTACTTTAGTCCGCCGAGGTAACTTTGGCCACCCTTCGGTAAAAAGATATTCCCTTTTATAAATATTAGAAACAGAAAGTTTTTACATTTATGTATTACAATTTACAAGTTATATCATATTACACATTATACTTGTAGCCAACATATTATACAGGCAATTTCATTTTTAAACATTCATAGGTCTGTATAACTGGCTGTTTTAGTTTGATGGTTATGTGTATTCATAATTTTAATTGTGAAACTTTTATCAGTGCAACTGATTGTACCTATTCGCTTTTATAAAAAGGTAAGTACTTTAATAGAATCTATAGAGAGTTGTTAAACATTAACTAAAGTTTTAAAATGATATTTTTCGTTGTTTAGTTCTTTTTTTAAAAAAAATGTTGCAAGATAACAAAATTGAGCCTAAATGGGGTAACTTTGGCCAATCTTATGAACTGTGTTTTTTCTGTGTTATTAGTTGTGTTCCAGCATCGCATGTTTGACAGTCCGCAAACTGTTTGCACATGCGAAACTGTTCCAGCAAAACAAAATGTACATTTTGTACATTTTGTACAAAATGTACAACGTTCCAGCATCATTTTTGACATGTTTTCAACTTGTCCCTAACTGTTAGAATTGTCAGCGGACTTTTGAATGGACAAATTGTCCAATTGTTTATTTAATGAATTGTAATTAGTGTTACCAAGGCGCTGAAGTGAAAGTCTGTAGAATGTCAGAAACGAATTTAAACCGTTCCAGCACACTGTACATCCTGTACATTACAAACAAGTTCGTTACTTGTTTGTATTTTAGCATGGTTATAAACAAATTCGTAACTTGTTTTGGACTTGTCCAAAAATAGATGCTGGAACACAACTATTATTGTAAAATAAATTAATAAACTACTCGAATAAAATTGTTTACTAGTATCAATATTTTAGGTTCAAGTTTCAGCCGAGATTCAAATGGCAGCGGAATCAAGTAGGTATTCCCAGAAATTACATATGAAAAGTTGGTGAAGAAAAAAAAAACGCTTAAAAGAAGGCGACTATCGTTGTCTCTTATAAAAAACAATACTATTTTGGGTTGGTTTACAAGATGCCTGATGAAGGTGAAGAAAGGCCAACTGTTGACTGCATGGAAAGAAAAAATAAGTGCTGATTTTGGCCTTGAAAAAGGACAAACTTATTTACAAATGGGAAAATATTGTTTCCAAAATGAATCCACCAAAACTCTTAAATTTCAGAGGACATTTCAAAATTCCTGAACTGGATATTTTTTGCTTCGTTATAACTAGGTCTATTTAATTTGGTGAGGTATCACAGCAACTTTTAGTTTCATTCAAATTTTTCGACTGATAAATGAATATAAAATTTATACGATACGTTTTAAATATATATTTTACTTCCGTTTGCTAAATAAAATTTTTTTTCTATATGATTTGGTCTATTAACTGTGCCTTATATCATAACTTATCATAAGGAAAGGTAACTTTGCCTTAAAATACCTTTACTATGGATTTTAAACAATTAAAATAGCAAGTGACTAAAGTAACCCCAACCCCTGGGTAACTTTGGCCAAATTTTTAAAAATATAAAAAAAATATATGCATACTTCCAAAATTAAAAAATAATGGTAGCTACAGCACCAGAATTATACAAATATTGTTTTAAAATTTTTTAAAATAATATGCTGCCATTTGTATAAAATATATCTCAAGTAAATTTTGAAAATGTGGCTAACTTCAAAAATGCATCACTGCTTGCATGAGGCAGAGTCAAAAGTTCAAAAACGCATCCGACGCATCACAACGAAAAATCAAAAGTTCATTTTTGCATTTGATGCGTCAAAACAATGCATCAAGAAATTTGGTGATGCGTGTCCAAGATGCATGTAATGTGTATAATGTAGAATTATAACTACTTGCCATATTATGTAGGTATTAACACCAACAAGAATAATTTCGAAAAACAAATTGTTGAAAATGATGAATTATTTACATTTGATTAAAATTGTTTAAACTATTTAAATACATCTTGCACTCAAAATAGGTATGTAATATGTTTTATTCAAATAATTTCAATATTTTCTATTTCAAGTAAGTTCAAGTTGAAATTTAAAGATAATATACCTATACAAGGACTGTATTGCTATATTATCTATAGTCTATCATGCTACATTATCTGTCTTATCTATAGCCAAATCAGAGGCTAAATGATGCCAATATCCAGTTCAAAAACATCTAATGTGCATCAAATTTCAAGAGAGCATCAGTAGCGCATCATGTAGTATTAGACGCATCAGAAAAGTCATGATGCTGCATCGATGCGGTCAAGTTTACATTTTTGGAGTTACCCTGTTATATTTTTGGCCAAAGTAAGCCCACTTGACGGTATATTTAAATCGCTGTAAGTCCTTGAATTGTCATCTTTTTTTTCTGTATAAATTTTTTTTTATATTTTCTTAAAATATCAATAAATAGATCGAGAAAAAGTGGACAATAAAAATATTAATAGTTTGTTTTTTTATTATTAGTTCCTAAAAGAACCCGAAATTTTTGCTCTCCAGGCTAGAAGACCCCTTTAAGACCAAATAAAAAGTGCGTTGTTATCATAAAACAAACAATTGATAAAGTTGGCAAGCTTGTATTTAAAAAAAAATGTCATTCAAATGTCTTATATATTTATTGCGCAAACTTTATAAGCGTTAATATAAGCGGATTTAAAGTTCATTACTCTGAAGTTCGATGTAAATTTATACTTTTCCTTTTTGATTATTCTTAAAAATGATTCACAATAAATATGTAAGCTAAATTTGAACATTACTGTGAACCAATTACACCCAATATAATAATTAAAATAATAATTTTTAATAACACTTACCTATTCTGAATCCATCCATTAAATTATTTGTTGTACTATCTAATAAATTCTGTTGTTTTGATTGCTGTTGTAGTGCTAATGTATTGAAGCCCATCGATATATCGGAGAGTAGATCGGAATTTTTCATATTTTTATCGGCCGTTAACGGATTCGAAACATTATTAGTTGTGGTATCCGATAAAGTTGTGAACGCTGCAAAATTATCATTACTTGTTTCCGTATTACTGTTAGCAACATTACTACTAAACGCTGACGAGAAATCGGCAAATTCATCAACAGGTTTCGTCGCATCAACGGTTTTTGTTTGCGATTCGGAATTGGTTCCGAACGCCGCCGCAAAATCACCAAATTCATTTGGCGTTTCACCGGCACGTGGATTAAAATCATCGAATAAATTCGCGCTATTGTTATTGGGCGACGTAACTGTCGTTGGCACTGGACTTTGATTATTGTCACGGCCGAAATTTGCCGCGGCGCCTAAATCGATTTTTTTTATTGGTTTCGGATTGTTCGCCGTTTTGGCCGGTGATCGTGTGACCTGTGTCGGGAAATTAATATTAACTTTTTTATCGGATTGATTGTCAACATTGTCCCGGAATTTATTGGTTGCAAATGTTGAATTTTTGTTCGTTTCTGTATCGGAATCTTCAATTTCACCATCGTAATCATCCTCGTAACCGCGCTCTTTGGATCGATACCCTTCGCCGCCACCATCGCTTCCATTGTGACCCCAATCACGATCTGCAAACTGATCGCGCGTGTTTCCACGCCACGTTGGTTTCTCGTCCCAACCGCCGGTGCTGCCGGTAAAGCGCATGCCCATCGCATCCGAACTCATACCGATGTACTTGTCTTTATTCTTTTTCGCCTTTTTTCGTTCTTCGCGTAATTTTTCGTCGTCCTGAATGAATTCGATTAAGTCTCGAACTTTATGGCGCACGTTTATACCCTGATCTTTACCGTACTCGTCCACGTATGTATAATTTTCGAGAGATCGAAGGTCGTAGATATGTTCCCGTGCTGATGTGACCACTCTTTCGGAACCGTTTCGTACTAGGTAATTAAGTAGTAATAAGCTCTAAAACAACAGACGGGCCAATTAAAATAAAATTAAAATGTGACAACACTACGATTCGTACGGCGCCAAGATTTGATGACAATTCCTTCGAGAACTCGACAAAATAAAACGAAAAATAAGAATAAAATTTTTCGATATCTCGCTCCTTTTTCGAGATATTGAACGTAAAACTTATCTTTAAATTCCGATACCTATATTATAAATATATAGGGTAACTTCAAAAATGTAAACTTTACCGCATCGCTGCAGCATCATGACTTTTCTGTGCGTCTAAAACTAAATGATGCGCTGCTGATGCTCTCTTGAAATTTGATGCACATTAAGATGTTTTTGAACGGGATATTGGCATCATTTAGCCTCTGATTTGGCTACAGATAGACTAGAGATAATATAGCAATACAGTCCTTGTATAGGTATATTATTTTTGAATTTCAACTTAAACTTACTTGAAATTGAAAATATTGAAATTATTTGAATAAAAAATATTATACACCTATTTTGAGTGCAAGATATATTATTCAAATAGTTTAATCAAAGGTAAATACATTCATCTTTTTTTCAACAATTTGTTTTTCGGAATTATTCCTGTTGGTGTTAATACCTACATAATATGGCAAATAGTTATAATTCTACATTATACACATTACATGCATCTTGAACACGCATCACCAAATTTCTTGATGCATTGTTTTGACGCATCAAATGCAAAAATGAACTTTTGATTTTTCGTTGTGATGCGTCTGATGCGTTTTTGAACTTTTGACTCTGCCTCATGCAAGCAGTGATGCATTTTTGAAGTTAGCCGTACATTGTACAGTATGTGTAATACTTTGACAATGAGCGTGTTTAGAAAACCCAAACGGCACTGTGTGACCTAGTTTTTATATTAAAGTCGAAATATATTGTCAAAACTAACTAAACGAATCTAACCTTAACTAACCTCACCACCTAGTTTATATACCAAAGTCGAAGTATATTGTCAAAACTAGCTAACTAACCAAACCTTAACTAATCTCACCACCTAGTTTTTATATCAAAGTTGAAGTATATTGTCAAAACTAACTAGTCGTAACTAATATTGTCGAGTGTCAGCACCCGCTCTAGCGTTTACGGGCAAAAAGAAAAACTTCCGCTCCGCCCCGGCAAAACCGGGGACCTTTTTTTTGCTCGTCAGTTGTAAAAATGGCATCCTTAAAATTTGCCGCCCCGGGCAAATGTCCGGGTTGTCCCCCCCCCTGAAGCGAGCCCTGCGAGTGTTCGGTAAAAATTTCAAGTGATTCTGAGCATTCCTATTTTCGGAACTCCAGTCAAAAAAATATTAATTTTTTTGTGACTAAGAATATTTTTTCACACAAAAAGTTACGACAGACTTTTACAGCGAAAAAAATGATACAAAACATTTCATTGTAGGTAAACATGATAAAAACGAAACAAAAATTCGTATTGGTAAATTTAAATGATTTCAGAACCACAGTAACAATGAATTTAATAATAATAAAATAAATTAGTTATACTAATTTATTTAATAAATATGGTATCGTTGCTTTGTCACTTTTCACAGCAAAATAACAGAAAACCACGAGTCGACTTTCGGCTTTTACACCATCATCAGGTGAAAAAACTTAACTAAAAATTGCTCTTTTTGGCGAAAACTATTTATAATATAGATCGGAGCGAATAATGCATTGGTGGGGGATGCTAGAGACAGAGACAGAGACAGATACAATCACAGTATACAATAAAATTAAAAATTTTTGTATTGTTTGCAAAGGTAGTTTACAGCAAAATTTATTTTTAAAAACTGGTTAGGTCCAATATTATTAAATTGACCGGAGCACACTGGGGAAAACCAGACACGTAAAAATAGCGGCGAACGACAATTACCAGAAACAAAGGAAATCATACAGACATCTGTCTGTTGATATGCACGAGGGGTTACACCCAGCAGGTAGCTGCTTTTGTTAAACTAAAAGGTTTGTTAAATGAAGTAAAATCAAAAATATTGTAAAAAGGCTATTTAAATATTAATTACCAGGAATGGATAAAATTTTTAAAATGGGTCCTATCAACTAAACTATTCGAAAACAAAACGTGAGATGCACCGTGTTATAGATTTAATAAAGGCGATTTGTTTAAATCAATTTGGTCATTCAAGATGACATGGTTTGGATCTTTGTTCAATTTGTTGATTTCCAGGGCTTCCAAAATGTTGAGTTTGCGGCCTTTTTTACAAATATGTAATATTTTGGGTTGTTGATCGGGTTTTACCGAATGACCTGTTTCTAGTAGATGTAAACCAAAGTTGGAAATGTGTTTCTGGGTAGTGATATGTTCCTTATATCTGGTTTCGAACGTTCGACCAGTCTGACCTATGTAAGACGCGTTACACTCCGAACAATCTAGACGATAATTATTACTAATTTATTTTATACGTTAAATTGTCTTACCGTATTATATTTGAATTTTATATTTTTTCTGAATAAATTTGTGTTTTCTACAACTCAAATTTCTTGCCTAGAAACAATTCAACTCGAAGAACTGTCAACTAACAAAAACGCTTCAGCTTCGCTGTCGCGTTTTTGTTGACAGTTCTTCTCGTTAAATTGCTAGGCAGCAAATTTTCATTAGACAAACCCGAAATTCGAAAAATTACAAATCTTTCGTGTAATAATACGTGAAAAAAAGAAAGTACAAGAATCACTGAAATTTGGTTGGTATTAGGCCGCTATTACACTGTCATAGATAAATGTCAAAGTTTTATTTAATCAAAAAAATATTATAGTGTAATAAGTCAACTTTTAAAATATAATATTTTTGTAACCATAGTTAAAGATACTTCTTAATATTTGATCATAGATTTGATCAAAGATCTTTGACATATGTGTCGCCTAGTATAAAAATCTACTAAATGCACTTTTCGAATTTTTTGATTTTTTAGGGCCATTAATTTTTAAATGCAACATGGCATATGCCCCTTAACATTTTTTGTTGTAATTTTAACTGCTTACTAAAGAAATCTACAACTGAAATATAACATAATTTTCAAATCCTACTAAAATTACATTGAAAACTTTACAAATCCTGCTAAATACTTATACATAACCTATATTTTAGATTTTAACCGTTCAAATTTTAATTTTTCCACTGATATGCGGGACGTATGAAGTATAAAATTATGTTTTCACGTAAAATTTGTATTTTAGTATTTATCTAAAATTTTAAATAATGAAAACGTAGATGTAAATGAATTACTAAGTAAGCACTTTGGTTTTAAGTGACAAAATGAAAATAGTTTACAATATTACAAAACAAATTGTATCGTCTAACCCTGATACATCCAATATTGCTGAATCAAGTTTTTTTTAATAAATTTCCCTTATAATTTCTGTTTTAAAACGCACTTTATATAAATGTTATTATCAAAACCTAATAAATTCAAATAATTTTGATTAAAAAAGGGGTAAAACGATAATTTGGTTTTTTGATAATAGTACTAATCATCTTTTTTACCTTGTTAGTTAATATAATTATGAATTTTTAATCGAAAAATTAATTTTGAACTGAGTTATGGTTTTTTGCGATTTCCCACGATCTTTATAAAGTGGAATTAGTAGATTTTGATACTAGGCAACTCATATATCTATGACAATGTAATAGCGGCCTTACTTTTTCCCTATGCACTGTGTCACACAGGATCATTTGTGTTTTCTAAATGGAACACGCTCAATATTACACATTCTATTACATACAATATATTCGAATATAAAGACGAATATTTTTCCGAGTTCTACAGGGAACTGTCTGTCATGAAATTTTGGCGCCGTACTAATTGTAGTATCCCCAATAATTTGTTTAAATTCGAAATTTACCTTGTATGTTCGCCGCCAATGCTGTTTGTTATCTTGTAGCATCCGTTTCCAGAGCATAGACATCACCTCTGGAAATTGTTCGTACGTGAACGTGGCATGTGCCAGTTCTTGCATCTGTTGTCCGGTAGGGCCCCACGCTTCATCATTAGTTGCTTCTCGAACTTTGGCTTCGATTTCCGTATAATTCATTACAACATTTGTACTGAAACATGGGTTGGGTCAGTATCATTTTTTTTTAAATTATACGAAATTTTTTATATTATATAATTTTATTAACTATAGTACATTAGTTAGTATGTAAATAAGATGAAATAGTAAACAAAAAAATTACAAAAATAACATCTGTGGCCTTCTGTCGTCTGACAATTTCGCTATGACATTTTACTTTTAAATTTACAGATATTTCTACTTACACTTTATCCGCGAGTTCGCGAACTTTCCACATACTAAATAAGTTTTCCATTTTTATTATTGTATATTGTGCCAAAAATATATTATTAATAATAACACTACATAAAAACAGACATTTAATTAAGTGCTTTTGCACTTAACAGGTTGATTGTGAGCTGCTGATTTGGCTTTTATGCCAGCTTATGGTATTTCATTTAACAAGATTTTTACACATGCATAATATATGTAATACCAACATACCAATACACAAAAACTGTCACCAAATCATAGGCGTCGTTTTTATGTTTTTATTGAGTAATTAAAAATTTTTAATTTAATGAATTTAATTAAATCTAAATTTTAACCTTTAGCATTAATAAATTATAGTGGAACCATTCAAAAAAAATATTTATCTACGGCTATCATAGAATTGTTTGTTTATTGTACAAAACACTGTCTAAATAAGCATGTATACTTAGATACCAACGCTTACTACACTTTTATTAATTCTTATACTATTTATTTGAAAAGCAATTAAAACAAATTTTAATGAAAATTTATAATAAAAGACAGCAATTTATTATACTAATTCATCTTAACTATCATTATTTGATTTTAAAAAAAAATTAATTAAAAAAGTAATTTTTTAGCTAAAATCCACGTAAGCAGAAACGGGCTGTGACGTTGCTTTCTCTTATATTTCAACACTATCGCCATTAGTGTTGCTGCTTAAATTCCGGTTAGCAAACATAACTATGGAAATTAATTAAAATTTAATTAATTTTTTTAAAAATAAACAATTTCTTTTCCTAGTTATAAGAAAAATAAAGTTTTTTTTCTTATTGTTAGTTACAGGACACCTGTTGCTATCTAGAGAATGTGACGTAACTGACAGCTAGTAAACGTTTTCGCGCAAGTTTATCTAAAATACCAAAATAATTTTTTCTAACAATTTTCGGTATTATTTTAAAAAATTAAAAACGTATACATGCATAGTACATAAATATGTGTGTTTTAAAATAGTTTCTCAAAATTAGTCAATTCCCCATTCATTGAATTAATTTTTTCTTATCATTTCAAACGATACACTACACAATTATAACACAATACACAGTATAATTATAAAAATCATTCATAATTATAAAAATCAACAGTACTTAAGTAAAAACTGTCAAATTTCTTCAGCTTTTTAATTTGCGCCCTATTTGGTGTAACTGACGGACAATGTGACCACACGTCCATTTAAATTTAATAAATACGGAATGTAATGATTCAGGAAAATTGCAGAAATCTCTAACTACGAAACCCTGTTGAAGTCGTGTTAGACACGCTCTTGATCGGTTTTAATTAAATATATTTTGTTTTAATTTAATATTAGAAAATGTACCATTTTTTTTCAAATGTGTCTTATTATCTTATCTTTATGAACCTGAAAATATTTTTTTAACCATGTTTATCCTTAAAATTCGACCAGTAATAACTAAATTAAAGGTCACTAAGGTATTTAGTTTGATTCTATTAATTCCTTTTAACTAAAAAAATACTTAACAATAAAACTTAATTAATTATTTTTGTAAATATTTATTCTTTTGAATTTTTGATATTTACGGTACGATTTTACTTCTGGAATATACTCATCAAAAAAATGTTGGCAACCCCTATTATTCTTTCAAAGAGGGTAATTCATAAATAAAATCATCCCCTTTTAAAACTATAGAAATAAATCTGCGTTGTAAAAATATTCTGTGGTTGTAAATATTTGTAAATTGTCAATAAAATACACCAAAACACTGAAGTGTCATATTCGCATTGTAATAAAAGAAGGTTGTTTAATCAATTTATTAAATTGTATGATTAGGGATTGAAGTTTGTTTTTGACTCGCGATGACTCATAATTTTTGTGAAATATACAATTTTACACAGTCGTCAAGGGCAGTTCATCTATGTTAATAAAATTCTAGCAATTAAATTGAAATTTACTTAAGTCAGTATTTTAAAAGTGATAAATATTTATTAAAGGATCTCCATCAATGTAAAATGGATAATGCAAATTACTTAGATATTCCCCAGGTGGTTTTATTAGCCTGTGGCTCTTTTAATCCTCCAACATGTATGCACTTACGGATGTTTGGTATGTACTTAGGCAGATCGTCCATTGGATGCGTATATGTGCGAAATTTAATTCGGATTTAACGCAATACATCCTCGTCCATTGAAAACGTCTCTTTCAGTGGACGACGGTGTATTTCATCACAGCTGTTTGGATCGTTCGTCCGTTTCCTGCGTATTCGTCCGAATTAAATTTCACACATATTCGCATCCAATGGACGACCACCCGAAATTGTTAGAAATGTTTCAAAATAATTTTTGATTTAATTACAGAATTAGCTCGCGATTACCTTCATCGTAAGGGTCAAGCGGTAGTTGGCGGTATCATTTCACCGGTACACGATGCGTATGGCAAAAAAGAACTGGAACATTCCACCCACCGAATTGCAATGATTAAAGAGGCTCTAAAGGATTCGGATTGGATAAAATTGTCTACGTGGGAAACGTTGCAGGAGGGTTGGTCAAAAACTCGTACAGTGTTACAGTATCATCAGAATCAGTTGAATGCATTTATTAATGATACAAATAATATGGATATTTCGAATAATGCGCTATCGTGGATTCCGGACGCGCTTAAAAACCGCAATAAGAGGGGTACAGTAACGGTCAAATTACTGTGCGGCGGGGATCTACTTGAATCATTCGCGGTACCTGGATTATGGAACAGTGAAGACGTATGTTTACTTGTCATATTGATCTGATACTTTGTCATTATACATATTGATCAATCAAGGCAATGAAATATGTATTACATTGTACATATGTAATAATATTTCATTGCCTTGATTGATCAATATGTATAAATTTTTTTTCAATAGTTGCAGCTGAGATGTGAAAAGAGAGTAATTAATTAAAAGTAATGGCAACCATAACTTGCGGCTATTTTTTCACAGGCAACCATGTATGGTCTATTTCAGTTAAATTTAACCATGCTTCGTAACTTTAAATTTAAATAATTTCCGTTTTCTTGGCTTTATCTCTTTCATTATTGCATTTATGTAAATTTTAAATTTGCAGTTTATTTTTAGAAAAGAATAGAAGATCGATTTGTTTCGAATATAAGAATTATTTAATTTTTTAACGAAAACTCATGATCAATTTTATCTGAAAAGAGGTATATTATCATGTTCAGAAAAAATAAAACTTTAATTTAGTATCTAATTTTCTCAAAAAACACGTGACCGCAAATTATTAACAACAATATACCTGTTAACACCTGGCAACCTAGAGGTTGCGGCCGATTGAAAGCTGGCAACTCGGGAACAATGTACATTACCATTAAGGATTCATTTAAATTAAGTTTCATTAAAAAAACAGATACTTGCAGAAATCAGCTGCGGAATCTTAGACTATTAGGAATAAAGTGGTACGATACTAACCATCTTGAATGTATATTAAAAAAATAGTGCAGTAATTTATAAATATACAGTATTGGTTGCAAATGTTTTGAGCGCCACTGTATATGATTTCGACAACATACTTCGACTTTGATATAAAAACTAGGTGGTGAGGTTAGTTAAGGTTAGGTTAGTTTAGTTAGTTTTGATAATATACTTCGACTTTGACACACATGCATACAAAATAAAAAAAACCTAAAAAAATTGAATTTTATTAAATTTAAGGACAGTTTCCTAGCATTTCCAGTACTGATATCGAGTTGTAGTATTTTTTTTTTAACTAGTCCGCCGTAGCGGCGAACATTTAAAAAAAAACATATTTAAAATCGGATCATTAGTTTGTCTTTGAGAGCCAAAAATAGGTGCGACCGTACCTTTAACAATTTTAATTAATTTATTTTTTTTAGATTGAATATATAATTGGGGAACATGGCTTGGTTGTAATCACTCGGATCGGATCACAACCGGATAAGTTCATCTATGAATCGGATTTACTCTATCGTTACACGGTAAGTCCGATTTCGAAACAAATTTAAACCAATATTGAATTTTATTTTTATTTATAGCATAAAATCGATATCGTCACTGAATGGATCACAAATGAAGTATCTTCCACGAAAATTCGAAGAGCTTTGAGACGCTCTGAATCGGTTAAATATCTTCTAGCGAATGGTGTTATTGATTATATAATTAAAAATAAACTTTATGGTACTGATCAGAATACGAAGTAAGTATATTTAAACTTTGTTATTTTCAAAAAAATAAAATACTTGTGGGTGATAATGTCCACTTAAATTGTTCAAATTGAGTAAGTAGGTTCATTTCATTTACAAATACTGAACTGTTCATTATTTATAAGCATGCGCAGAAAAAACCGTTTGTCAAATAACTTCCATTATACAAATTATAGTATTTGAAATACCGATTATTCTCCGTTTTTAGGATTTCGGAGCCCTAGCAAGCTTCGAAATACCTTATAATATTGCGTTTTCTGTCACAGACATGCGCATTTGTATTTGACTAAGACACCCACATTTTTTATTTCATTTTCTTAATTTCAAAGTCACATTTGAACGGTTCTATCAGATTGAAGTGATTTACGGTATTTCAAATTCTTGTTTTAAGAATTCCTGTATTATTCATCAATAGCGACCGTTATGAGTTTTATCAGTAATATAGAACGTCTGTTATTGTATTTGGGTATTGTAATTAAAAAGTAATGGTTTGTTTATTTAATAGTTGTATATAATTTTTTGCTTCCGAGACTATTAAGTAGCGGAAGTATTGTAATCACTTTTGAAAAATAAAAAATTGTTTCCCTCCAAAATAAAATTTTTTACCCACATTGTACGTTTTAGAGCTTCCTGAACAATTTTGGTTTGGTGTCTGTACGTCCGTCTATGTGTCGCCAGTTTGCACCAAGTGGCATAACTTCTGAACTATTCGATTGTTTTTCATGAAATTTTCAGAAATTTTGCAGTTTGGTTCCTAGATGGTCCCCCATGAATTTAATCGAAATCGGAGTAACGGTAGCTACGCCACTACCATGTCATTCTATTAATATACTAAATTGCACCAAGCGGCATAACTTCTGGACTATTCAATTTCTTTTAATGAAATTGTCAGAAACTATGCGGTCTAGTTCCTAGATGGTCCCCTACAAATTTCATTGCATTCGGAGTAATAGTATCAACGGCATGAAATCCTATTAAATGTCAATATATTATTTACTGCTAGTCCTACTTCGCTCAAATTTTTAAAGTATTTTGGGAGTTAGTTTCCAATATATTTTTGTTATTATTTTATAATTTAGCCTTTAAGTATTTTGAGTTACAACAATTTTTTATGAACTTTAAGGCGAAAATATAATTTCACGGGATATACATTTGGTAGAATACTGTTTTAAAGTACGAGCAAGCTGTGTGCCCCATCCCATTGGCAGTGTATCTTTAATTTTATATTTATAAATAACTAACTAAACTTTTGTATTAATTTTTTATTAATATTTTTTAATGAATCAAAATTGATATCATTTATTGAATGAATCAAAATTGATATAATTGATTTTAATTTAATATAAATGTATATTTTTAGCTAACATATTTATTATGTCGGATACATCATTTTCGTCGAGTAACAGTTCATCAGAGAGCGACAACAAGTTTGTTGTTAACGAAATATTTATTAAGTGGTAGCAACGCCAGAAAATTGAAAATTTTCTGGAAAAAATTGTTCCACTATATTTTGATAAGGATTTTATGGCACATTTCCGAGTGTTGAGTTGAATTTCTCAGTTATTTTTAAATAATATATATTTCCTTGTATTCATAAACTTACCAGAAACATCGTTAGCCATTTTCAAAATAAGTATTCTGATAATTTAGAAGAGAGGTTTTTGAATTAAAAAAAAAAGTTGAAATCGTTAAAATAGGAATAATTATATCAAAAATTTAAGTCACTATTAAGGAAATATCCCTGAGTCGTGACATGTGTGCTGAACGTTGATTGGTTCCGGCATTTTCTGTCCAAAGGTTAGGTAAAATATATTGGAAATAAATATTAACAAAAATCGTTTAGTTTAACCTAGAATGAATAATTAAATTTAAACTTTTAATTGTTCATTAATTCATAACCTATTAACAATAATTATGTACTCAAAAATATTTACTCAACAATGTGGTAATTAATTTTGAAGTTTCCCGCTCTGTTTTGGAAAGAAAATGGCTGACATGTCACGACTTTATTTATTATAGGAACTTGATATGATGTTAGAGTTTATATTAGAATTTATTTTACCCAACTTTAGACAGAAAATGCCGGAACCAATTGGCGTTCAGCACACATGTTACGTCTCTATTTATTATGGGGACTCTAACGGTTCCGCGACAAAATAACCGCGGACAAAACAACTGCGACAAAATAACCGTAGACAAAATAACCGAATGACAAAATAACCACACGACAAAATAACCTTAGATAAAATAACTGTGGACAAAATAACCGAACGACAAAATAACCTTAAAGTTTATTTGTTTATTATTTTGTTAATATATTAAATCTAAATTACAAAATAAAACTGTAGCAATATCTTGTAAATATTTATGTTTTTGTTCTGCGTTATATTTAATCACAAAGTATAGTGTCAAAGGGTAACTTTAACTAACCTCACTACCTAGTTTTTATATAAAAAATCGAAGTATATTGTCAAAACTAACCTAACCTTGGGGCAAAGGCTAACCTTAACTAACCTCACCATCTAGTTTTTATGTCAAAGTCAAAGTATATTGCCAAAACTAACTAAACTAACCTAACCTTAACTAAACTCACCACCTATAACCTTAACCAAATTTAGTTTTTATATCAAAGTCAAAGTATATTGTCAAAACTAATTAAACTAACCTAACCTTAACTAACCTCACCACCTATAACCTTAATCTAATTAGTTTTATACCAAAGTCGAAGTATATTGTCTAAACTAACCTAACCTTAACTAGCCTCACCACCTATAACCTTAATTAGTTTTTATATCAAAGTCGAAATATATTGTCAAAACTAACTAAACTAAACCTAACCTAACTAAACTAAACTAAACCTAACCTAACTAAACTAACCTAACCTTAACTAACCTCACCACCTAGTTAAAAATAATGTTTCCCAAGGTTAGTTTTTTAAATACTATAGTTTTCACCCATTAACGTTCGTTTTTAAATGCAATAGTTTAAATACCAACACATAAGCTAAGGTCTATTGCAATTTAGCTATCTTTTATATATTGGGAGCAAAAAAAAATCTTAATCATGTCACAGCCGCATGTACCCTAACTCAAAAGAATAATTAACGATGTTTATTTTGTTGTTCGGTTATTTTGTCGTACAGTTATTTTGTCGTTCGGTTATTTTGTCCACAGTTATTTTGTCTAAGGTTATTTTATTGTGCGGTTATTTTATCGTTCGGTTATTTTGTCGCGGTTATTTTGTCCACAGTTATTTAGTCGCGGCACCGACTCTAACATCATATTATTTGTGAGGACATCTGTGGAAATAATTTTAAACTTAAACACAATTCAATTTTTAAAAAAAAAACGTTCCTTTTACGGTTCATTATTCTAAATTTTATTTGAAATCTTGAACTGTACTTGCGCACTATAATCAATTCCAATATTATTTGAACGATTCAAAATACAATTCAGTATTTATAAATGGAATGAACCTAGTAATAACTGGCCACTGTTACAAAAGACGAAAAAGTAAATTTATCAAGTAAATTTATTCATTTGGAACCTACATATTGTTTTTGTACGGACAGAATCATTTTTTTTTTTATATTAGAAACATCGAAATTAAAACATAAGCAACATATTATGGAAATTTTAATATTTGTATATTTATAACCAACCAATTCCAAGAATTCCACCATAGATGTTATAAATTACAGTTATAAATAGAACTAGCACTGTCATCTAGTACATAATAACCAGGTATCGGATTTTTTTCGGATCAGACAGTTTCATCTTTAGCATATGCAGGTATACACATTGCACTCAATGTGACTAAAAGTTCAAAATATTTTCATAAAAACAACGTACACAAGTTACATACACACATACATATGTGTATCAAAATATATACGTATTTTATGTAAACATACTTTTTTTTCTTTTATTTATTACCTGCACAATTGAAAAGTGCCACTGTAATTTTAATTGACTATCAAAAGTATTTTTGTTTATATTATGTATGTGATTTATGTGACATGTCATTTAAATTAAATAAATTCATCTTTTTTTATTGTTTTCAATTTTGAGAGATAGAAGTATAGTTGCTTGTTAAAAATTTGTTTTTCAATAATAAAAAATCTTATTATAGTAAATACGTACGTCTTAGCTATTATAGTGGACCGTCTAAATATTCAACAACTTTTCAATATATTTTACAAAAATTTTTTCCGATTTTTTGAATTTTCTTACTTTCGTCAAACAAAAAATGCTGTTAGTATTCTAAATGGTGAAAAATGTAATTTAGTTGCAAAATTTTATTGAAATAAGTACGGTCCTGACCTGTCCGAAGAAACCCGGTACCTATTTATTAGTTACTGATTGATTTATTTGTTTTAAAAGAGAATTCCTGACATCATTTTCATACTACGGCAAATATTAATTGATCTGAAATTTGTATATTATTGAATTATCTAATATTTATTTGTTTTTCTTTTTCTTTCTTGCTGCCCTTTCACTTGGATAAGTAGTAAGTATTTGATTCCATCAAACATTAATCAGACACATGGAAATTTTTTGTTAACACCATCCCCATCGGACATTTCAAAAACACCAAGTCCATTAGATAACAATCCATACAATAACAATATTGACGATAAAAATGAATATAATAAAATGTCCATCGACACAGTTGATTCGATCAATAAACTGAACGTACTTAAAACCGGGGGGGCTCATCCGGGACAAGCGGTAAAAATTATAACCGATATGACCGGTGAACATAAAGTTGTTAATTCAGAGGTATGTAGTAGTAACGGATTGGATAAGGAGAGTAAGCCGGATGATTTTAAAAAGAGGATAAATGATAATTTAGAGAATAAAATCAAAGGGGCAAAAAGTTGTCAAAATTTTAATAATACAGAATTAAAACGGGTTAAAATTAAATCGAGTAAATCAAATGCGCAAATCAGCGATTATCAAAATGGCGATCAAAATTTGATTAAATTCGTTTTTACAAAAGATGGAATACAAGTTATTAGTGACGTTGAAACAATCGTTTAATTTTTACGTTCACTCAGACCAATTTTTGTAAAAATGTATATATTATGTTGTACATAACTTTTTATAAAATTTATTTTCGATAATCGTATATTTTCGTGTTTATTCGTATATTTTTATACCTTTTGATGTTTTAGTTAGATTTTAAATAAATTAATGTGAGTTTAATTTAAATTTGAGTTAAGCGAGAATACCTAGTTGTAAAATTTAAAAATAAATCGGTTAATTAATAATAATAGAATCATTGAGGAGAGAATCGACTAGAGAGAATGCTGTGTATTACAAATACATTAAGAAATTGAAGCAAAAAAATTGACTGATGTGAGCAAAAAAATTGACTTATGGAGGGTAGATATCGGGAGGACTATCTTGGCAGGAAAACAATAGAAAAATAGTTCAAAAAGTGTCCCATTTTAAGTACTAAGTAACAGTTCAAAAACTCGCCAGAATAGCGCTAGAGTAGCAAAAGAGTATAGTGATTTTTTGTGTTGAGTTTCATAAAAATTTTTAAAATAATAAAACTATTATATATAACAATTATAATAAAAAAACAATAATTACATAACAACGCGGATGTTTTTCTTTCCTTGTTTATTTCTCTAAATTTACCCTTTTGCTACAGTGGCGCCGCCACTATTTACGCCTTTCTATGGACACTTTTTGATACCGAGATGGTGCTCCTGATATCTACCCTCCATAAATTGACTGATGGGATTACTATAATGGCGGTCAAACCATTAATTTAATGGTTTATCTAATATTTATAAACAAGTTTCCGTAGTTACAATTTGGGCTTACTAAAATGGAGTCATGCTTCAAAATTTAATGACTGTGGTATCTCTAGGAAACATATGTTAATATGTTTGATTCACTGCTCAGTGAATAGAATGAACTGTTAATCAAAATCAAGTTATTTAACGTAAATAAATGTTACAATTTGTTCCTTTAAGTGCCACCAGTCGGCGCTAATTATACTTCGCCGCCATTATGCGTTTACAAATTACTTTGGGTAAATCTTCAAAAGTTTTTATTTTTTTATTTCTCAACTAGATATTCTTCCTTTAATTCAAGCAGAAACAATTAAAAAGAACGTATTTTCAAAAAAATGTCTTCCAAAATCAATTTATTTAGTAATTATTCTAAATTACACATTTAAAACTTTATTATATTCCCTAAAAAGAAATTTGTGGTCTTTATTCGTAATAAAACTTAATATAAAAAAAATAACATTTTATGCTTCCTGTAAAAATAACGCCAAATTATGTGTCAAACAAAAATACGTGTCAAAGAGAGATAGTAACTTATTTTTGTAGAAAATGTTATATTTGATCGAGATTTATGTGTCAAAAAAAAAATAAAATAAATAAATAAATAAAAATAAAAAATAATAAATAACTTAGACATAGTCTAGTAAAAGAAATTAGATAGTTAAACTTTTTCGTTTTCTGCACACAAACCTTCATAAGTAAGAACATTCTGCGCCTACGCAGAAAACGTAAGAACTTGACGTATCGTGCTATCGAACACGGTCATTAAAGTATGTGGACAAATTTCGCGAAAAAATTTTACTACGTTTATATTGTCTGGTCTGTCTTTATTGTTATAAACAATTGCATTTATCTCTTTAAAAATAAATATTGTCTAAATTATAAAATGCACTCCTCATTAAAAATTAGGGGAATTCCCTTATCACTATTTAAATATTTTAAAAATACTGTTTATTTTGCATGACGAATTTCTTATCTATTTTTTTTTGTTGTTTTCATTTTAATATGTTGGCATTAATCAATTCGTCAAAAATTAATTTCGAAGCATGCGTACATAGTTTTGCCTATATTTTCAAAATTCTTTTTAAATAACAAAAAATGGCAGTAGTAGAAGTATAGAATTTAATCTATAGAATAAATAATAATCTATTTCGTTATTTCTTTGAAAATTTCGATTGCATGTTTATTTTTTTGTTACTGCATAATTTTGTTTCAGGAAACTCTAATGCGCCCTGCATGCCTTCTGTAGCTGATATTTTCCTGTTCCTCGGGCAATGCTCGCGCCCATTGCAGTTTTCTTCATCAAAGGATGTCCAATCTGATAAAAATTATAATCTCACTATTTGTTAAATTTTGTTTAACTGCTTTCAGAATATTTTTAGTTTTAACATTTTAAAAACTTTGGCACAACTGTTTTCTAAATTTTAATTTTTTTCTGTTTTCATTTTGTTTTTGGAAAAAAAAAAATTTAATTTTCAATGTGTAATTCTAATCATAGAATTTTTTTATTGGTCCTTCGATATATGGATTTTCTGAATAAGGGAATTAGTTTAAAAATTTTAATTTTATAAATTTCCTTACTGCCATCTACTAGTCAAATTACATATCGTGCGTTGGCTGTCTCTACCTCGTATATCAAAAGCTACATGTTTTAGGACACACAAAAAACATATTAAATACTGTATTTACATATATACTTATCTATCTATATATATATATATATATATATATATATATATATATATATATATATATATATATATATATATATATATATATATATGGGTAGCCAACATCAAAGGGTGTAATTAGCATAAATCTTAAGCTCATAGTGATGAAAACATTGGGAGTTTTCAGATACGAGGTTGAGACAGACTACGCGCGATATGTACAATGATATTTGAAGATAATAATGATTTTAAAACGAATTACGAAAATGAATTTACGAATCTATTTTTAATTAAGTTTACAATTTTTATAATACATTTCAGTTATATAACTTTCATTTAGAAAATATTTTATCCATATATCGATGGCAAGTTATGATTTTATAGACTTAGAAGTACTTAATTGAGCTCAAATAATCAATCTAGTCTATAATAAAATTTGAGTAGAGAATAAAATAATTTATAGACTGTTATTCCATAATTTATATACGTTTATTTTTGTATAGTCATAGAGTTTTTAATTTATAGCATGTATAAAATTTTCTTAAAAATTGTTTAAATAAATAATAATTCTCATGGCGGTAAAAACTATTCGCTAACGTGATAATTTTTTGAAGTTCTCACTGTTTGAAAAGTCAACTATATTATTAACTGCATGTCCTTAGGAAGAAACACACGAAAATATTCGGCGTGTTCGTTGCTGAGTTTTTCTGTTCAAAGTGAGCTGTTAACGCATGCATAAGAACATTTTTATGAAGTAAAAAATACTTGTGTATTCCATAAAAAAAGTTCTTGCACATGCGCTAGCAGCTCACTTTGAGCAGAAAAACTCAGCAACGAACACGCCGATTAACATCAGTTTTAGACGTGGAATTTTATTACTTGCATAATAAATACTTTTATAAAAATAATCATTTGTTTTTCGAAAGTTTAATTTTTCCCGCTTGTTTGAGAATTATTAAAGGTAAATTAACACTTAGATATATTTTGCGTATTCTAATTTTAGCGCCTCCGTTTTTTTTTTTTTTTATTTATTTAGAATAATTAAAAGGTAAAAGAATTTGACAAGGAAATATCTCGAAAATGGTTTGAAGGATAAGTCTGAAACTTATTGGATTTTTATAATCAGAAATTCGGATAGCGCCAGCCGGAAAATCGGGTATCTACAAAAAAGTCGACACTATTTTGGATTATACGAGTGCAGCAAGTTTCAGGTTTATCCTCTAACCCCTTTTTGAGACATTATTTCCTCGGGCGTCGCCCCTTAAGTTTTGCTACCCTGGGCTTAATACTTGTATCTAAGTGTAAATTTAACTATGAGTATCAATACTAAAAATATTTAAAAATATTAGAGCTTGTAAGTGTCATTTTATATTTATGGATTTTAAAAGATTGTACTGCATTGATAAAAATTTAGAAATAAAATAGTATTAATATGTATGTTCATTTTTAAAAAAAAATATCAAGTGTTGTTAAAACTGAATTGTTATGAATTGAATTAGAAAGAGCTGTGAAGATGTTGATATTGTTACAAATAAATTGCTTTACAGTTTTTATTATTAAAATGTTGTATTTTTTACTAACCCTTAACTTTTTGTACAGATACACACCCCATGGTAAAATTACGGAGCTATACATGTATGTATAATAAACATGTAAAAAATAAAGTAAAAAAAAATGTTTTTAAGAAAAAGCTTTCATTTAAAAATGGGCTAAAAAAATGAAATAACTACTGAGTGAAGTTTGAAGCAATACGCAACATAATTTACAAAAGCTTGAGGCGTTATCATTAATTATTTCTGTTTTGGATATAAGCGTAGCTATTTTACTTTTCAGTACTTACCAAACTTAATTAAACGCCTCAAGATTTTATAAATTATCTTGCATATTGCTTCAAACTTCACTCAATAGTTATTTCATTTTTTTTGCCCATTTTTAAATAAAAGCTTTTTCTTAAAAAACATTTTTTTACTTTATTTTATTTTCTACTCTTTAGTCTGATTACAATGGGGTATTTGACAAATTTTTAAAAACCATCTTAGTGTGTTTATTACTTCTTACTAAACTCATAATACACATTTTTAAATTATTTTGTGCTATATTTTTAATAAAAATCACCGATAAAATTTTAGTTTTTAAAAAGATCGCCAAAACGATGCTTTCTGTGACGTCAAATCGTATGAGGTCATTGGCTCTAACACTCTCTTGAGTAGTAGTAGTAGGTCTAGTAATGAAAATTAATAATGAAAAATTTCTTTCATAGTTATCAAAAAAGTAAACAGTTTTTTTCCTAACTACAATATAATACCTACATATTCGAACGAGCTTGTGACGTAAGCTGCTTTTGCTTGATGTTTTTAATTACGTCATTTTTAACATAAATTTTGTAATTTTATTTAATTAAAATTTTTATATTATTGAATGAAATAACTTGTAAAAAAGCAATATTCAGTATCATTATGACTAGCAATTATTTAAAAATCAAAATAGATATTTTTTCAGCTACTGTCAAATACCCCATTAATTTAAAAAAAAAATAAAGAAGTAATTTTTTTACCTATATTTTAATCCGTTAATTTACTCTAATCAGACAGAACTATGGAAACAAAAAATTGCAATGTAAAATCAATGGACAATATTTGACAATTCGAAATGTCAAAAAGTTGCATAGGACTAAAAATCAACAATTTTGGTTTGGGGCAATTTAGACAAAAACTAATTATACAATATTGCATTGTCATCAAGGTTGGACACGTATGCAAAATTTGAAACTTCTAGCTCAATTAGAAGTTGTGTAAATTTTGATTCCAAGATGTGATCTAAACCAACATACTAACATAGCAAGTTAAATAAAAGCTTTTAAAAAAGATGGCCGACTCAGGTTACGTAAGACAGGAAAGAGATAAAAAATATTTGCAACAAAGTGCAACAATTACATAAGCACATAGATACATAATACATATATCACTAATTTATCCCTTATTATACGTTTTCTTGTTTGTTCAATAACTAAATGATTATATAAAATATGAATATTTTTACATAATTTTAATTTTTATTAAATTTATAGTCATGGAAACTGATAATAAAAGAAGACAATATTTTCTTTTTATGTTAAGTAAAATTAAAAATGAAAACAGGAATTGATTATTCCGCGATTTGTTTGGATTTTTCTCATCAAAATCTAAAACAGTTTCCCATAAATATTTTGAATTGTCGAAATTTACGTATGCTATGTTTAGAGGGAAATGAATTAGAAGGTATACCCACTGAACTTTTCACGAAAATTGAAAGATTAACATGGTTAGATCTGCGAAATAATAAAATAAAAGAGATACCATGTACAATTGGTGCTTGCAAATCGTTAGAAACTTTACTGATTCAGGACAACAATATAGAACATTTGCCAATGGAATTAGGTAAGTAAATTTTGAAATAATGTTTATTTTATGAATAAGTTATAACAAAAAATATGAATTGTTAAAAATATAAAGGCTAGGAAGTATAGTTTAAGGCTTGGGTAGTAATTCAAATATCCCCACAGAACTTTTTTTGTAATGTATATATCATTATATCACGTGTCACATTACATTGCGTGTCGATTCTTGTAAAGTGTACTTATAAATTATGGAAAGTGAAGACCGTATTTTCCGGCGTATAATGCCCACCTTGAACACCAAAAATGTCCAAAACTGAGTTCCCTAAAAATTATCATGGTTTTTATTTTATTATTATATATTCCCAATAAAAAATATTTATAAATTTGAAATAAAATTACAATAGAGCAATATTGTTAGTTCTAAATATTATTTTTATTATTTTATTGCTTTCTTTTCAAATTATTCCATACAATAAGTAGGAATTAAAATTATTTTAATTAGGTAACGTAAAAGCCCCCATTATGAAACCGTAGTATCTAATACTGAAACAGTTTTGATATTTACATATTAACTCTTTAATAAATGATTAAGACGAGTTAACTCGTCCTGCAAAATGGCGGCTCAAAATGCTGTCATATGTATATATTCACTGGTACAGGTGCCGCCATCTGTGACAATATGGTATAATTCTAAATAATGTTAATTTTTATCAACATAGTTTAGTATAATCTATTTTTTTGTAAATTCCTAGGGTTAACTTTTTCAGTGTTGGGATCTTTGATTTTTTTCTTTTTCTTTTTTTGTAGCCTTATCTATTGTACTTATCACTTGGCAGTAAATAGTCCGGCATTTTGAGATAAAAAAATTTTACCATATGGTTTGTTTAAAATAGTTAATGAAGTTATTTTTGAAAGAAACGTCTGATAACAAAAATTATTATTAATAGAATGATTGTTTTTCAATTTAAATGCACCTCGCATTTAATGTTTCCTTACTTAATTAGAGAAATAAATATGTAAATGTCAAAACTGTTCCAGTATTAGATACCGTTCCATAATAAGGGCTTTTACGTTATATAAATCATTATTTTATTATTAAAGTTGGAGTGCGCGTTATAATGGCGGACATACAAAAAAATTAAAAAATTATTCAAAATTTTGTGATGCGCGTTATACATCGGAAAATACGGTACCTAAATAAAAGAGATTAAACCTTACGGTAATAGCTTAAGTAGGCATTCGAAGATCTAACTTGAGTCTTAAACCTAATTTCACATTTTGTGCAATGCTTGCAAATAAAACGCTATTCCTACATGGAGAGAAAAATCATATAATTTTTGTAGATAAAATTTCAGAAAAATTACCATGCTCTCTTATAATGCGCGCGCGATCGACGACCAAAATAAAAAATATGTGCTAGCATGGTAAAATTTAATGTGCTAACACAACTTTTATCCCACTCTTATGCATATATGTTATAATTTAATTCTTGTTGTCGTACTCTTTCATTTGCGCATCTGACCCGCAACCTTATGTTGCTTGGGCGGTACCTGTAAAAACTTCGAACCTGTAAGAACTTTATGATGCATACAAAAATGATTGCCAACAATATATTCTAATACTAAAGATTGTGAAATAACAAAATGATGAATTAAACGGTGACATCCCCGTCCTCTAAGACAGTGTAATGAATACTGCTTGCTGCTTGTAAGATAGTCTAATGAATCAAGGTGCTTGGTTCGACCCGTCCGACTAAGTTGATCGTTCACACCTATGGTTGGCTATGTGACTTGCTATGAGTGAGGTACATTTCAACAGCGTTCACAACACACACGACCTTCTTTCTCTTTTTTTCTTTCTACTATTAGCAGATAGCATTTCAAATATTATAATACAGCATGGTAATTTTTGTAAGAAAAACAATTAAAAAATATTTTTTTGTCGGCAATGGAATTTTTTACTGTGCTGTTTTACAAATTTTACGGAGCTAATATTACGGAAAGAACATTCTATCCTTTAAATTTTCTATGATTAATTATAATTTTTATATTTTTACCGTACAAAATTGAATATGTTCGCCTTTTACACGTCCATTGTAGTGCTGCGCACAGTAATTTTTATATGAATTTTCTCTCCGTGTAAACTATTTCTGTCTTCAAGGCCACAAAATTTTCATGTAAATTATTTTTATGCAGGTTTATTACCTAATTTAAAATCTCTACATTTGAGCGGAAATCCAATCAAATATCCCAAATCAGAAATACTTCAGTCAGGAATCTGTGGAATTGTACAATTTTTAAAAGCTGAATATGACTCATTGTTTGATCAAAAACGTCCAAAATCCGAAAATGAATGTCAAACAAAAGAAAAACTTGATGAGCAAAGTGATAAAAAAGTTCAAAAAAATCGTAAAACTTCTCATAGTAAGAAATTAAGCAATACAAAACTGATTAATTCATTATTCACGACTGAAATTAAAAAGACGTTAAACGTTAAGCCGGTAAAATTTTATAGAAATGATTTAAATAAAAAAAGTAAAAAAATTAAAGAATTAAAAAAAGATTCTTTACGAGGAACGAATAAAAATAGGGGAGATAGTAAAGAAATAACAAGTGTAGAAGAAGTCCCCCCAACAACTGAAACCAGTACTCCTCTACATTCATCAAAAATAGTAAAAACAACAATCAAAAACACACATTTACCAGTTAAGAACAGCGATCGATACTTACAACGATCTTCAAATCAACGAAATGAGTTAAAAGCTCAAGAAAACGCGTTGAGAGAATATTGGACAGAACAACTTCGAGACCTACTCCAACAACAAGCATCTATCATACAACATCGTAAAACTATCGAATCGCTCAAAGAGTGGCGACTTAAAGTTGATAAATATCGAGCACTTAGTGCAACGAAACTCGACAATCAAACACCGCCACCATTCGATATTGATCCAGAATTCTTAAAAATGCCCAATCGAAGTGACCTACAATTAAATTCAACGCCCAAAAAGAAAACTCGGCGAACACAAAAAGAAAAAATTGATTTTAATAAGCAAATCGATGAAATCATTAAATCGATTAAATTTTTGGATACGTTAACTAATGTGTCGCTCACACCGTCCAAGGAACAACAATTACTTGACTCAGAAATCCGAAAACTGACCAGAATTCAAAAACAAATAAATAATTTGAAAGCGGCAAATAACGCATTTCAATTAAAATAAATTTATATTTTATTATAAAACTTTATACAATATAAAAACATATAAAAATAATTTATTTTTTAAAATGTACCTTACTTATAACAACAAATCATATATTACATAAATTAAAAAAAATTATATTACAAGAAAATTCCGTTATCCAGAATAAATTGGTTCTGTAAATATCCTTGATCCATTTAATCCATTTATATAGCTTGACGATGATGCCGGAACTAATGGCTGAATCGGTACTTTTCGTAAAAGTAACGACTGTTTTTTAATTGCCCGATTGTACCTAAAATCATAGTTAATTTTTTGCAATGTAAATTCAAGATAAATGTTTCACAAAATCAATGGTTTTTCCTAGAAAAATAATTTTGTTCTTAGTTACAAAATACTTGTTGCTATTTAAAGAATGAGACGTAAGTAACCGCTAATGACGTTTTCGTGTAAATTTTGAAAAGAATTAAGCATTAAATTAATTTTTCGAAGTTTCCAAATTTAGTCAAAGAATAAAGGACCCCTCCGGATAAGATAGATGAATCTGCCTAAGGCCCAACCTGAGTAGGGAGTACCGTGGTAGTATTGGCTCTTGCATATGTGTTCCATAGCTGGAATATTAGGCCAAGCTAGTTTTGCGTTTTCGAGTTGTGCCAAAATGTTCAGTTTTGGACTTTTCCTTATTTTCCGCTTTCCTTCCCTCCAAGTGCATAAGTGTTATAATCTATTTCACTTAAATTTAAGCATGATTCATCACTTTCGAATTTAAGGAATTTCCGTTTCCTTAAGCTTTATCTCTTTCATTGTTGCAAATGCGTAAATTTTAAAATTTTAACAGTTTGTTTTTAGAAAACAATAGAAGATTGATTTGTTTCGAATAAAAGAATTATTAATTTTTTAACGATGACTCATGCTCAATTGTATTTGAAACGGGGTATATATATATACATTCCAATTTCTTTATAAGTCCGCTTACGGGCTTGTAGGAGAATATAATTCTAAGAATTCCTGTACCCCCACTTGTGCTTGGTAGTCGACTGCCGTAACTCACACTTCCCCTACTTTTCAAGCGTGTGAGTATGTACTTATTTATAATCAAATTGCCCGGATGTTTAGTATAGTATTACCATTCGCTAGAAGCGGCACCAAATCTACCTATTTTTAATAAATACATTTACTAGTATTTTCTAAATGCGTTTTCTAGTTTCTGTGACAGGAGTTTAAATGATACTGTCAACACATATTTTCTTTAAAATATTTTTTAAAATCTTTTGCAGAAATTGTAAATAATATTGTTAGACAAACAAAGTTTGTAATATAATCCGCGCAATGAACGAACAAAACTTGTTTTGGTCAACTACACATGTATTATGTAAACACGGACCTATAAAAAAATTATTTTTGTGAATAAAAAAATTCTGACAGGATGATTTATGAGTTGCACTAATCGTACGCTTTACACTAGGTCACTCATTAAACATCAATAGCAATGTTTCGGTCCACAGAGCACCGGTCTTATAACGAGAGACTTGAATGAATTTTTGTCGGTCATGGAGGGGGAATTATCTGGAGGGGTCCTTTAAAAAAATATTAGTAACGTACTTGCAGTGTAGACAACATAAAGTACATATTGCCACGAAAGCTGATATTCCAATTAGACTAGCTATCACCAAAACCCACAGTTGGATTGCTGTCGTTTCTGCTTTCAGTAAACTCTTCTGGGAGCAATGGTCCACATCGATCACATTATATTCTTTATACACAACACTCAGTTCATCTTTAACTTTATCATCGGTTAAAATATCCAGCATTTGACTGGTGGATATCGGTTCCGGACCAATAAGTTGAAAACATGAACTAGTACTACTAAAATCTAAACTGTTATCTCTCTTCATGTGGAATTGGGTGTCATAAACATGTAATTTTAATTGCGGCTGATTGAGTACTTCTTGAATACGTTGTTCAAAATCTCTCAAAATTCGGCGAACTTCCGCCGGCGGTTTGAGAAACACAAATTTCAACATGTCACGATCTCGAACTATATAAATCTATAACCAGAAACAAATTTTTGAAACATAATTCGACTTTTTTGGTAAATTTTTTTACCTCTAAAGTTGTATTTGTATGGTGATTCAATATAATCGAATTATTTGCTCGCACAGCTAATGTAAATACCCCATCTACATAATTTACCAAACTCTTAGCCGTTCGCAGTTCACCACTATCTTCATCCAATCGAAAAACATTAGTTGCATTGACCCTATTTAAAATAATACAAAAAAATTAAAATTGATACAGCACCTTATTATTTTTCGTACGTACTTATCGCCAAAATTGATCAGAGGAGTAAAAGTTGTATTGAGTATGTGATATTTGATTGGGGCAGCATTTTCATCGATATCGGTGGCTTCTAAAATAAATATTGACGTGTCAATCGGGACATTTAAACGGACTCCAATTGTGACGTTTGTTTTTGTAAACATTGGTAAATTATCGTCAATATCGATCACTTTTATAAGGAATTGTATTTCTGATGGATCCTAAAAAAATATTTAAAAGTTAAAGAATAGTTAAATATTAAAAAATTAACTGTATAGTAAATACCAGACGATTGTATTGTTTTCGGGTCGGTTGATATTTTCTGTCAGATAGTTTGAAACATTTTATTGTCAGTAAAAATTGTGAGTTTGTTTCACGATCAATTCTACGCGCGGTTCTTATGATACCTTTACTGTCATTGGTCCGTTCGATGGTAAACCACTCCAGTTCATTACCCCCTGTAAATAAAGATTTTTAATATTAGCATTGCCTCTGAGACTACTAAAGTAGCGAAAGCATTGTGATCACTTTTGAAAAATAGAAAAATTTTTTCCTTCCAAAATAAAATTTACATTTTAGAGCTTCGTGAACAATTTTGGTTTGATGTCTGTACGTCCGTCTGTGTGTCACCAGTTTGCACCAAGTGGCATAACTTCTGAACTATTCGATTGTTTTTAATGAAATTTTCCGAAATTATGCAGTTTGGTTCCTAGATGGTCCCCTATGAATTCAACGAAATCGGAATAACGGTAGCTACGCCGCTACCATGTCCTTCTATTAATATACTAAATTGCACCAAGTGGCATAACTTCTGAACTATTCAATTTTTTTAATGAAATTGTCAGAAATTATGCGGTCTGGTTCCTAGATGGTTCCCTATAAATTTCATTGCATTCGGAGTAATAGTATCCACGGCGCTACCATGAAATCCCATTAAATGTCAATATATTATTTACTGCTAGTCCCACCTCGCTCAAATTTTTAAAGTATTTTGAGGGTTAGTTTCTAATATCTTTTTGTTATTATTTTATAATTTAGCCTTTAAGTATTTTGAGTTAAAACAATTTTTTATGAACTTTAAGGCGAACATATAATTTCACGGGATATACATTTGGTAGAATACTGTTTTAAAGTACGAGCAAGCTGTGTGCCTAAGAAAAATATGTCAAAAAAAAGAAAATTTTCCTGATATAAGCACAACGATAAAGAAGCTATAAAAGTGTGACATACCAATGGACGTATATAACGAAATTATAAAAGTTCCGAGAGTTTAGAACTCCAAAAAACGCATAAAAGTTACAAATAAGCAACTTACATGTAATCATATAATCAATTTCCGCATTTTCACCAATATCTTGATCTTCGGCGATAACTTCCCCCACAACAGTTTTATTCGGTACTTCTTCTATCAGTTGAATAAGTAACGGCACATCATCCTAATAACACAAAAAAAATCAACTTTCAAAACAAAATTTTAATATGTTTTGAAACATACAATTTCGCGAATGAAATGGGGCTTATGATCATCAATATCGGTCACTTGCACTGACAGAAGACGTGTGGTTTGTTGTGGCGGATCCCCTCTATCCTGTACGACCAGTACTAGAGTGTACATATCTTTTTTCTCACGATCTAATAAAGACTGCGTCGTTATTAATCCCGTATCTGGATCTGTTAAAATTTAAAAATTAAAAAAAAAATACAGTTACAATTTTGTCGATTGTATTACCAATTTTAAACGCCAAATAATCAACACCATCATCCAGCAGTTTGTACGTTAATTTTCCAGATGGCAACGTGGGATCATCTGGATCAGTAGCAACCACTTGGAAAACCGGTGAGCCGATTGTTGAATTCTGTCAAATATCATAAAATATATTACAAGTTTTTGTTACCCTATGTTTAGACATACGATTTTAATCGAATCGAACGAAAATCGCATAACAATTGTAAATGTTGATGAGTAAATTGGTGATCGAATTGTGATCGTATGGCCTTCGATTTCAAAACGATTTTTGAAAGGCCTTCGTTGACCTTATCACTTACTTCTAAATGATGTAGGCACATGCGTACACTAATTAAAAACTGCGCGAGAATTGGTGGCAATTAGTAATGTCAATTCCCGCGCAGTTTTTAATTAGTGTGCGCATGTGCCTACATCATTTAGAAGTAATGTGATGAAGCCAACGAAAGCACTCAATGGCCATGTTCGTTGCTGAGTTTTTCTGCTCAAAGTGAGCTGTTGGCACATGCGCAAGAACTTTTTTATGGAATACGCATGCTCCAAAATACTTCATATTATGAGCACAAGTATTTCGTACTTCATGAAAATGTTCTTGCGCATGCGCTAATAGCTCACTTTGAGCAGAAAAACTCAGCAACGAACACGGCGATTGCAGCCAGACGGTTATTATTATTTTAAGTGTGCGTGCAATTTATTTTTTCATTAAGGGGGGAGTTCAAATAAAAAAGCCACTTTTTTATTTATGATTATTTTGCTTGTTGAAATTTTTTTTCAAATTAGGGAGGGTTTCAAATACAAAATTTTTTTTTTGAAACAATCATTACTCTTCCTTGTGGGCGGAGAGAGCCCTTTTTCTAGCGTTTACAAGGAACGCCATATCTCAAAAAGTAATGAATATTTTTAAAATATTTTTTTATTATTTTATTTCTAAAGGACCTGTCCATAAAGCTGAGTATGGGTTTCAGGTAATTTTAAAAATTAACTATAAAATTGCCAAATTTCTAAAAATTATAAAACCCAATTTTTTATTAAAAAAAAAAAGTTTAAAAATAGTTAAAATTGTTCAAATGGAAAAAGCATACTCCACTTTATGCGCAATATGTTTATGAACAAAATTTTAAAAAAATTAAGTCTATCTTTTCTAGAACTTGAAATATGATTTTCCATGTCGGGAAAAACACAACTTTCGGGAAACGGTAAAATGACATACAAAGCAGATGTTGAAAAAAACAAATCAACTTTGAGGAAATACGTCTACAAAGGCATACAAATAAAAGAACATTATCTCAGTGCATACTATAACTCATGTACACACCAAAACTAAATATTACTGATCAAATCGCGAGGGGGGAGGCGAGCGTTGTCTGCAAAGGAGCAGCAACTTGTTTGTGCAGCGGCTCACAAATAAATATTTTTCTACTTGAAAAAAAATTTTTTTGGCCATGTTCTATATATCACCGTGTTTGGAAAGAACCACAGAACAAAATAAAAACAAAAAACGAGATTCGAAAAAAATTAGTTTATTAGCCGTTTCTGGCGTGAACTCCCCCCTTAACATTTGACATTCCAATTTATTAAATTTCTAATAAGATTAAAAAATAAAGAAAAATGCAATTGTATGGTTGACATTTTATAATATTTGATATAATTATGTATATTTTATAATAAAATTGTCATTTAGGTATAATAATTTATACTATAAAATCAGATAGGTTAGGTGAATTCTTATAAGCTGATATTCTATGTAGCGGCATTTTCTTTTTTTAAAATCGAAAGAAGAAATCGTATGTATATAAACCCGCAAGTATCATTAAACGATTTTTATTTCGATTTTCATCCAATCAAAATCGTATGTATAAACGCTCCCTTAGGAAATAATAAGACCATATAGTTTACTTACTTCACTTATATAAGCAATTTGCTCGGGTGTTGGTTTAATGATGGTTGGAACACCATCATTAGCGCTAATATCACCGATGTAAAGTACTAAATCAACGTCCGAATACAACCCTCCGCCATCTTGAGCACGAATGGTCATTAAGTATGGTTCCGTTCGCCCCTTACCGGTTAATTTGTTTTTCGTTATTAATTCGCCGGTGTGGCTGTTTATTTGGAATAGACCTGAAATTATAAATTACAATGAAATAATTTTTTTTTTTAAAACAACAAAAAATACGCTCCCTCTGGGGTGTGGCACACAGCTTCCTCGTACTCGTAAAAGTCTTTAAAACAATGTTCTACCAAATATATATACCGTGAAATTATATTTTCGCCTTAAAGTTCATAAAAAAATTGTTGTAACTCAAAATACTTAAAGGCTAAATTATAAAATAATAGCAAAAATATTTTAGAAACTAATCCTCAAAATACTTTAAAAATTTGAGCGAAGTGCGGCTAGCAGTAAATAAGATACTGACATTTAATGGGATTTCATGGTGGATACTATTACTCCGAATGCAATGAAATTTGTAGGGGATCATCTAGGAACCTGACCGCATAATTTCTGACAATTTCATTTAAAAAAATTGAATAGCTCAGAAGTTATGCCACTTGGTGCAATTTAGTATATTAATAGAAGGACATGGTAGCGGCGTAGCTACCGTTATTCCGATTTCGTTAAATTCATAGGGGACCATCTAAGAACCAAACTGCATAATTTCTGAAAATTTCATTAAAAACAATCGAATAGTTCAGAAGTTATGCCACTTGGCGCAAACTGGCGACACACAGACGGACGTACAGACACCAAACCAAAATTGTTCAGAAAGTTCTAAAACGTAAAATGTGCGTAAAAAATTTTATTTTGGAGAGAAAAATTTTTTTATTTTTCAAAAGTGATCACAATGCTTCCGCTACTTTAGTAGTCTCGGAAACAATAAACATGATATTAATAACAATAAAGTGATAAAAAGACATAAAAAACAATTTATAAACAAAGTATAAACAATTAAAAATTATATGTATTATGTTATCCGTCTATACGTTTAGAGAAACTATCAGACTGAAAATGTGTCCATCGATACCCGTTCGCGGTAATATCACACACATGTGTGATTACTGATCGTGATCGGCCTCAACGATTGTTCTGGCTATGATATACATATTGTGTTATCGGAATGTAAAGTGTTATACAGGGTTAGTCTAAAGTATGGAAACAGATAAAAATTTCAGCGGGAAAGAATTATTATGATAAACGGTGATGATCAAGGTCATATACTATAATTTTTAATTTAGATTTGTACTGCAATTTTTTAATTTTGACGCATGTAGTAGTTGTAGACACGATGTAGACGTGCGCAGTAGCTGTAGCCAAGATGTAGACGTGCGCACTAGGTGTAGGCAGGATAAAATATTTCAAAGTTACCCCATAAAATTGTAATCTTAAAACATATCAGACGGACAAGTTAGTCTATAAAGTGCGATGTTTTAAAGTTACAATTTATGGGATAACTGAAATATTTTATTTTTTTATTCTTTCTTCAACTTCATTTTTACCTACCTCACTTACTGCGCACGTCTACATCCTGCCTACACCTAGTGCGCACGTCTACATCCTAGTTACATCTACTGCGCACGTCTATATTCTGTCTGTAACTACTACACACGTTAAGGTGAATCGATCACTTGAAATTTTCCAAGTTTAGAATTTGAAATTTTAGTATATTATAGAGAAAGATAATATGATGCATTCACTGACACTATTTTGAATAATTTCTGATGTGTAGTTTAGAAGAAATAAATTTTCAAAGTTAGAATTTTTAACGTACGAGTAAATGCCAAAGAATGATTAGAGGTGAATCAGTGGTATGTATATTTAAGTAAGTTTTGTCTATGGCCGTGTTCGTTGCTTAGTTTTTCTGCTCAAAGTGAGCTGTTGGCACATGCGCAAGAACTTTCTTTATGGAATACGCATGTTCCAAAATACTTCATATTATGAACATAAGTATTTCGTACTTCATAAAAATGTTCTTGCGCATGCGCTAATAGCTCACTTTGAGTAGAAAAACTCAGCAACGAACATGGCGATTAAAAACCAACTTTAAGATTTACAAAACTGAAAATTATTTTCTTTTATGTTTTTGAATCATTAAAAAACTATTTTTTTGCATATTGGACGTTTAGTTATAATAAATAGAAAAAATAAAACCTATAAAAATGTCATTTCATACTAATACACCCATAATATATTTGTGTACGTGTTAGTTATTATGTGTGGGTACACGTCACTACCAGAATCAAATTCATTACTTTTAAAATTATTAAAATTAGAAGATTGAACAATAATCAAATATTAATACTGTTACATGTATTATAAAATTTAACTTATTTTTCTACACATAAATTATATTTATTTATAGAGAAAAAAACAGACTTAGTAATTCATTTGTCAGTACTGATCGATTCACCTTAAAATTAAAATATTGCAGTTACAAATCTAAATTAAAAATTACAGTAAAAATCAGCATTTGACCTTGATCATTGAACTTAAGGTCACGATTAATGTCATAATTTCCCGCTCTTTCCATTTCCGGGGTCAAAAAGGGGTGTTGCCATTTACAAAAAAAAAAAAAAAAACGGATTTGATCTTGATGTAACCTTGAATCTTAATCTCAAGGTCAAGGCCACCATCGGATGTGCCGTGAAAAATTCTGAAACTTTTGTCATCATCATTTATCCCCGCTTTCCCGCTGTGATTTTTGACTGTTTCCATATTTTTGACTAGCCCTGTATAATCGAATGATTAATAATACTAATTACTAGGTACCGGGTTTCTTCGGACAGGTCAGGACCGTACTTATTTCAATAAAATTTTTCAACTAAATTACATTAAATTATGCACATTTGAATGAATATAATTGGTCAAAAATTACATTTTTCACCATTTAGAATACTAACAGCATTTTTTATTTGACGAAAGTAAGAAAATTCAAAAAATCGGAAAAAATTTTTGTAAAAAATATTGAAAAGTTGTTGAATATTTAGACGGTCCACTATAATAGCTGAGACGTACGTATTTACTAAGATTTTTTATTATTGAAAAACAAATTTTCAAGCAACTATACTTCTATCTCTCAAAATTGAAAACAATAAAAAAAGATGAATTTATTTAATTTAAATGACATGTCACATAAATCACATACATAATATAAACAAAAATACTTTTGATAGTCAATTAAAATTACAGTGGCACTTTTCAATTGTGCAGGTAATAAACAAAAGAAAAAAAAGGATGTTTACATAAAATACGTATAAATAATATTTTGATACACATATGTATGTGTGGATATGTAACTTGTGTACGTTGTTTTTATGAAAATATTTTGAGCTTTTAGTCAGTGCAATATGTATACCTGCATATGCTAAAGACGAAACTGTCTGATCCGAAAGAAATCCGATACCTGCTAATTACTAATCACTACTTAACCGCTCACTACAAGTTCGTTCCAAGAAAAAGAAAGCTCTCTGTTTGATCTTTTATCAACTTAAACTTCCGTTGTTCGTTCATATTCGACTGATATTGATGTTACTAATTAGTTACTAATCGCTCACTGTTAATTAATTTAAAGCGAATAAAATTTAAAAAAAATACGCTTTTTCTTACCATTTACTTCATGCTCATCCAAAATTTCATACATTACGTCACCACCTAAGCCTTCATCAGGATCAATTGCAGTAAAATTAAGAACACTTGTACCAATAACAACATTTTCTGCTACCACGGCCATATATGATTTCTTTGTGAATTGCGGGGCATTATCATTAACATCCAATACATCCACTTCAACCGGTACCGACGTTTTTAACGCTTCAGTCAATGAACCATTTGGTGAATCTTCTGCCGTTACGTTAAATCTCAGAACGGATTGTCGTTCTCTATCTAACGTTACGTTCGGCGATATTTGAATAACACCGGATTTTGAATCAATAATGAAATAGTTACTGTTCTCGCCGTTCAACGAATATCGAATATCGCCGTATCCGAAAGTGTCTTCCGACAACTGTGATAAATCAAGATCGGTCGCCCGCACTTGTAAAATTTGTTCGGGATATTTAGATGATTCTCTCACACTTGCCCTATACGAATCCGATTCAAATTTAGGTGCATTATCATTTATATTGATGACTTCGATAAATATTTGAAGTTCTGTACTACGTTTGTTGTCTAACGATGTCGCTTTGACGGCTAACGTTAAAATTTTCTCTTCTAAAATTTCAAAATCTAAACGTTTTGTTAAAATCACTTCGCCATTTTGTAAAACTGTAAACAGATCTGTGCCGGAATGTGTTTGTTCGAATTTTGTTATTTTTTCGCCGGTTATTGGATCCATCGCTTCCAAATTTAGAATTTTATATCCAATTGGTTGTTCTTCGAATATTTTTAATCGGACTGTTTGGGTTGTAGGATCATAAACAGTGTTTTGAACCGCTGAATTCCTTTTGTCTTTATTGTTATTGATGATAAAGTACGGATTATTATCCGAATACGCTTGGATGTAAATTGTCACTTCAGTTTTGGCCATTTGAAGTGCCGGATCAATTTCGGCATTCACATCGCGAGCTAACACGGTTAAAATTATCACTGCAGCACTATTATAACTGAGTGTATTATTTACTAGAATGTCGCCGTTATCGGTGATTCGGAATGCGTGCTTATAGTCATACTTTAATGAAGATTTAACGGCTGCCCCGGTTTTATCCTTGGCCTTGATTGGTTCAACAATTGAATATTCTAGTCGGGCATTCTCGTCGGGATCGAACGCTTTAACGTTTATTACAAAAGAACCGACATTCGCTTTTTCCGAAATGTAGGCGGTGCTATTGGTATTGTTGAAAAATGGCGGTTTATTGTTTACGTCTTCCACGGTAATAAAAACTGTTGTTGTGGCTGTTTCGTGTAGCGGAAGCCCATTATCGACGGCGTGGACAATCACGTTGTATTTTTTAGGATTTATATCTAGATCCAAATTTGAGTATGGTGATGTTGTTATTAAACCGGACCTGTAACGAACGAAATAAGTTGGTGAATGGCTCACAAGTAACACTACCTAACGGTCAGAAATCGAAGCTTTGTAGAGACTTAGTATTGACTAAAACATATAACTTATAACTGTTTATAGTGGCCCACATTCATTTTAATAATTATTAATAATAAACAAGTTCGGTAAGTGCGAGTCTGGCTCGCGCACCGAGGGTTCCGTATAATATCTGTGTTATATCTATATTCTCTATTATACAGTCTGTTTAAGTGAATGACAGGATATTCAAAAAATTTATATTGTATGTGTGTATGTATACATTATCCCATCCCTATTGTACGTTTTAGAAATCTGATACGTATTATCTCGAAAACTAAGCAGGATATCGAAAATATTTATTCTTCCATTTTTGTATTATACTCATAAAATTCTATAGGATATAGTATAGAATATAAATTCAATGTAACAATATATACGAGCGTGCACGCGCTTGTGTTACACGCGCGTGCAAGCTTCCTATATAACAACGACCTTAGTTTCTGTTATCATGGTAACGGAAACCTTCTTTCAGCGCCGTCTATATTCAAAGGGTTAAAAAATACACTTCCGGTCCGTGTTTCCAAAAATTAGTTTAGAAAGTGTTTTCTTAGGCCAAAAAGAATTGTTACAATGAATTTGGGCCGCTATAAACAGTTATAGGTTATATGTTTTCGTCGATACTCTCTGCAAAGTTTCAGGCAAATCGGTTTCTGACCGTTGGGTAGTGTTACTTGTCAGTCAGAACCAAAGTACTTTTCATGAAAAACTGATATTTACTTTTTATTAATCACAAAATTGTCTTTGTGTCCACTAACAATATAATAATTTAATAAACTGTCAATACCATCTGGATCCATAGCCTGAACCATTGTTACATTGGTGCCAGGTTCAGCTGTTTCTTTAACACTGGCTTTATAGTGCATTAAGCTAGCACCTGGCACCAACGGAATGTTTAACGGATTATAGTTCCCCTTGAAGACAGGTCGCTGATTACCAGGAATTCCAACTCGAATTAGAACTCTAGTTGTATTGTGTAATGGCGGAACTCCTGTTAAAAATAAATTTATTAGTTATGTACTTTTTTATCGAATAAATTTTTAAATTTTTACCGGCGTCTGTGGCCCGAATGATTAAGTCATATTGTCCCCGAGGAGTATCCATAGAATGTACCGGCCGTTCAATTTTGATTTCTCCTGTTTCTGGCACAACTGAAAACACACTACTTTCATTGAAATTTTCTGAAATACTATTTGTTGATTCTATGGAATAAAATATTTTTCCACCGCCTTGCATTGGCCCATCAATATCGTACGCTTGAACAAATAATTGTGGTTCAAAACTCGTAGCCCCTTCTCGAATTGTTCGCGTATATTCACGACTTTCAAAAATTGGCGCATTATCGTTCACGTCATCAATATCAATAAATATATTCACAGAACTCACTTTACCGCCACCGTCAACAGCTTCTAGAGTCAACGAATAACTCTTCTGTTGTTCATAATCGAGGTTTCCTTCTACATAAATTCCTCCTCGATTTTCATCAGTACTAAATTTCTCGGCCCCAAAACCACGTAAATAATATGTAATTTCACCGAATTCGCCACTATCTTTGTCATAAGCCCAAATATCCGCTATTTTTAACCCTTTTGGTGAATTTTCTGGCACATGTAATCGATAAGATGTGGAGTTAAACATTGGAGCGTTATCGTTAGCGTCAGTCAGGTGGACTATCACTCGTGATTTTGTTACTACTTGATTATGAACTAGGGCGACAACGTCAAACTGAAACGTTCTCAGCCGAATATCCTCCACATCGTAATCGAGAAGCGATGAATTTACCACTTTTATCACGACTGGGGTACGTCCTTCCCCAGATTTTGGCATTATCTCGAACAGTCGATTTGTAAAATTCAAATTGCGCAGTTCTAATGTGTATCGACTGTTCACACCAATATCTTCATCGACAATGAACATATTGAGGCCAGGTAACGGGGTGTCGCTAGAAATGTCCTCGGATACATAAATTTCGTATAAATCCTGATTGAATGACGGAATTTGATCATCCACGTCTGTGATAACAATTGTCACTTGGGTTTTAGTGTATTCTGAAGGTAACTCATTATTTATCAGTTCAGTGGCTTTAACGGCGAATGCATAAATGCCACCATCTTGTAAAATGTCCGGATGCTCACGATCTAAAAGATTATCAGTTGTTCTTAAAATAGCCTCCGACGAGCCTTTATGCGTTTCTAGTCGGAAATATCCTAGTTTATCGTCTTCAATTGTTAATAGTAATGGACGTGGATTGCCAACATCTCCATCTTTAGCTCGTATAGTTAAAATAGATGTGCCCTTTGGAAAATAAAACGGATGTAAATATACATAAAGGTGCCTGTACACCGAAAAAATAGCAAAAACATGTTGAAAACAAAAATGTTAATAACAAAAATGTTATCGACATTTGTTTAAATATTTTTTAAAAATGTTAACATTCATATGCAAATAACAATGTTTCTGATATAAAATGAGTAACATTTTAAATCACTTCAATGAGTATAGTTGTGGGATTGTTAATAACATTGTTATTCACAAAGTTAATAACAGTGTTACTAACATTGTTACTAACGGTGTTAATTAGAAACAAAACATGCTACTAACTCTTTGAACTTTCTATACTTTTAGTAGAACTATTAGTACTTTTAATTTAAAAATGATTTCGTAGGAAGAACTAGCTTGCTATTGTAGTAGCTCCTGTGGTAATTATTAGAGTAAAAAGAAAAAAAAATAAGGGTTCGTTCGTATCTTCAAAAAAGAGACACACATAATGGACGAATTATATTAAATGATTAAAAAAAAAGGATTATATGTAAATGAAACTAGGAGATTTGTCAATAGAGAGTTTTCATTTTTTTGCATTATTAATAGTTACAAACATTATCATATAATTTATTTTTACAAGAACTAATGAAAAAATAAATTTCCAAAAATTGTGCAGACATTTATATTTTGTAAATATATCTACAAAATAATAACAGTTGATATGTACGTAATCGCCTATTACAAATTAACTAACCGAAAAATGCACGTAGAATGTTGTTAACATTTTTTATTCACAATTAACTTGTTTTTAACATTTTGTTACTGACATCCTTTGATCTAGACCGCCTCCAGATCGATAGCAAAAATTGTACTGCTAACAATGTTATCAACAACTTTTTTAACATGTTAGTGAAAAATATAAAAAATGCGGAAAGCAAATGTTATTAACAAAAGTTAATAGCAAAAATGTTATTAAATATTTCAGTAAATTTTAACATGTTAATTGCAAATGTTATTAACAAATGTTAATAGCAAATGTTATTAACATTAATTTAACTAATATGAAAAAATTGTTAAAAACATTGCTAAAAACACGTGTTATTAGCAATGTAACCTTCGGTGTACAGCTACCTTAATGTAAAGAATAAAATAAACATGCGTTTACCTCGGGAGTATTTTCTGGGATAGTTGCGCTATAGGGTGCATTTATAAATATTGGCGGTTGATCTTGTACATCGATAACGTTAATTGCAACGCTTGCATATGCCTTTAAAGGATTTAATGCGCTGTCTACAGCCTTTAATGTTAAAACGTACGCAGATCGTTGTTCATAATCCAAAGGTTTTAATATTGTTATGGTTGCTTTGTAGGCATCGGCAATCTAAAAATTAAACAGTTAAAATAAAAATCGTATGGTACAAGTAAAGAAAACTATCTCAGACGATGATTTTTAAGGAATTTTTAGGAAAATAATTTGAAAATGAATTAATTACCCTTTCTGTAAAAACTCCAAACGTATCACAAACATCATCGTCGAATTGTGTTTGATTACCCCGATAACACGTAATTGTAACATCCGCATTAATTCCTTCATCTTGATCAGTTACAATTATCTCGGACGAAGTGATAAGTGTTGAACCAATTGGCACATCTTCACTAACATTCGCATGATATGGTCTATTATGGAAAATTGGCGGATTATCATTCTCGTCCAAAATAGTGATTACTCGTCTTAAACTAACAGTGTTCGGTTCGGAATCGGCAACTCCTTCATCCGTAATCGATATAATCACTTCAATTAGATCTTGTGTTTCCCGATCAAGTGGTTGTTTTAGCGTTACTACACCGGTGTAACGATCCACGATAAAGTGTTGTCCGCTTATTGAGTAATGCAATTGGCTGCCTTCAGGATCGATTCCTTAATAAATGGAAAAGAGATTGTAAAATTTGTTTCTGATAATGAAATGTGAAAAATACCTTTTAGTTGATAAATCGGTGTTCCAACTGGTGTGTTTTCTTTTAAGCTAAATTTAGACATATCACCAGTTCCAGGTATAAAATGGGGTGCCCGGTTTATTAATTGATTCCATGCGTAATTTAAATTGATAATTACGAAAAATATTAATTTTAACGTGTAATCCATTTTTAAAAATTACTCTCTTTGCAAAGGTCGATTGTATATACAGCAAAAAATTCCATTAAAATTCTTAATTATATTTTTAAATAACTATTGTAATAAGTAGTATAATGCTAATTATGTTTCATTTTTAAATACCTACTGTTTTGAAGAAAATAAAAAATAAAAAGATGCGGTTTTTTAAATAAATTTTGATAGTTATGACATTTTTTCAATGATTAATTTTTATCTTCCTCAAAAAAAAGAAAAAAACGTTTGTACATATCTTTTCTTTCAATATGTTGTGGTGATCAGTGAGCTAAACATACCTACCAACGGCCGATCATATTTCCTTTCTCTTCACAGTTATGTTCTGAGGTAACTGGAAAGGTGAGACAATGGAGAGAATTCACAATACAAGAAGTTACGCATACATAGGTGTATACTTGCATACCTAGCTAATGTGTAGCTATAATATAGTTAACATATTATGTGGGCAGGTAATACAGGTAATACATGTAGGTAATACTAAAAATAACTGTATCTGTACTATACGAATGTTATTTTATTAATTTTAATAACTGGGAAGTAAAATACAACATATGTTTGTACATATCTGGGTTGCTGATTTGCATAATTACAGAAAACAATACAAATTTAAGATGCATGTGTTTCTAGTATGTAATAATTAGTTGATTGCCTACTTAAAATTTGGCTATTCATTTTCTTTATTTGTGAATTTAAATAAATTTTAATAAATTTAAATTAAATATCAGAGTATTAAAAGAAAAAATAACGAAAGTTACAGACCATGATTCATGCACTCTTCATTTTATGGGCTACAGTAGGAAATTAACTAGCAACTGGGATTGTAATTTTTTAAACTGAGTAGCTTTGTAAGTTTTCTGGAAATATTTGATGAAAAAGTTAACATTTTTAGAAGATTAGTTGATCTCTTTATCTCGATTAAGAAAAGCTCGCGCAAAGATTTTGGCTTATTTACCTTTATTAGGCTACAGTTACAGTGCAAGCGACTTCGCACGAATACTAGTTTGCGTGAAGTCACAGATAGTCGCGCAACTAAAGCAAACATATACAAATGAGTGTAACTGGTTAAGCACCCCCTAGACGATCAATATATTGATCAATACGTATTAAAAGGCTATATTGATTGTTTAGGAGAGCTTCAAACATATTGATAGCATATTGAAGCATATTGATAGAAATTTATATTGAAGCGTATTGATGGAAGCTATACTGATGCACATATTGACGTTTATAAGGTATATTGGTCAATATTTCCATTAGTCTTGTTTTAGATATCGAAGTGTTAACAATAGGTATATGTATTTTTTACCTACGTGATGGCCGACTCTAGTGAAAAATCAGAGTCCGAACGTGAGCTTATTTTACTATTAATTACCCTTTATCGTGATTCGTCAGAACTGTGGAAAGTTAAATCGAAAGATTAATCAAGCTAAGAAGCGGATATGTATGGAAAAGATCGTTGATGCATTAATTTGCATAAAACCGGACTTTACTGTAGACAAACAAAAACAAAAAAATTAATACTTTGCGTACTAATTTCAATAAAGACTTCAGGGCTATTGAAAGTGCGAAGCGATCAGGAGCATCAACTGTCGGTATCGCCAAACCAAAATCATGGTATTATGAGGAAATGCTAAATTTCTATGAGACACCATTACTTTATATTGGAAAAAATAAGTAATAAAACTAAAAATTTGCACAACAGATCACGAACTTTTCAAACACAACCAACAATCATAAAAACAAATCTCACAAAAATGTCTAGTCATCGTATTGATGGAGCTCATATTGAAGCTATATTGAAGCGTATTGATGGAACCTTCAACTCGTATTGATCAATGCATATTGATCAATATATTGATCGTCTAGGGGATGCTTTACAGTACGAGCTACTTTGTAGCGCGAATAGCTGAAAATCGCCGTTGGTCGCCTGCAGTTCAAACAAGCTTGTTTTTTTAAGCATGATTCATTCATGGTTCATTTGTCATTTACACAGTTATTTAAAAATGGATACTGAAAAATTAATAAATGCTGTTAATTTTTCTGATAGCGAAATACAGTCTCTAAAACAAGATTGTTTTTTATTTCGTTTTCTACTTTAGCTAATACGTGCTAACGCTTATACGATAGTATTCAAAAAAATTTTCAGGTTGTTGGATTAATTTTGCAAAAAATTGATTATGTTCACTTAAATTTTTATTTTTAAAAATTCTGTTCACCCAGCTGCATTCTCTGTTTTCTTCAAATAAACTTGCTAAGAGTACATAATTTTCCAATAAATAATACTCTTTTAAAATATCCATTATAAAATTGTTAATAAAATTAAACTTAAGTGGGAACAAAAAATCGCGTATTTAGTTGCTTGCACTGGCTGTCGTCCTTTGGATGCGGAAACGTGCGATATTTAATTCGGACGATTAGGCACGTTTGTCGTTCGTCCGAAATGATATGTGTACTGTCCGTCCACTAGCCCAATATTCGTCAGTATTTTTATTTTTAATTTTCTTTTTCTCAAGCTATAGATGCTATAAAAATACGTAAAAAACAATTTATGGCACGTAATATGCAAGGTACATAGTTATAATTGTAATTTACCTTCGGTTTCATTTCAATAAAAATCTCATGGAACGGACTTCTTCGCGCGATAAAATCCAAACAAAATTGGATTTGTTTGCACGTCGCAATTATACGCACGGAAACGGACGAACGAGACGCTTTCAATGGACGAGGATGTATAGCTTCACAGCTGTTTGGATCGTTCGTCCGTTTTCATGCGTGTTCGTCCGAATCCGCATCCAAAGGACGACCAGCCTAATCACGTTACCGATAGCGCGAATTCGGGTCGATACGCGCGAACTTAAGTTCGCGCGAAGTCGCTTGCACTATAACCGTAGCCTTAGGAAAAATCAGATTCATTTTAAAAAGTTCTTGAGAATCTCTGAAATAAGTAAATAATGACAATCATACATTTTTATTATATACTTAAAATTCTACAAGAACATCAAATTTATAATCACAATACATTGGTTTAATTCAACACGGTCTTTGTGCGGGTCCAGGAAAAAACAATTTACATGGGAAACAATTTCCTTTACAATGTGGAGCATGGCTAGGACCGCATCCAGGACAACAGTAGTTAACTACAAATTTCAAGTGAGGCATCGGTTCGTTTTCGCCAGTTAATAATTTGGATTCTCTCATAAAATTATATTCCTGTGGAATCCAAGTTGAACCGCTTCCACCGGGACTAGATTCACCACTGGGAGCACCACCACCACTACCTCCACAAGAAGAGCAACTCATTCTTTTCGTTAATAAAAATTTTCAAAGGGTTTTAATACTAAAAGTGACACAAAATTTTGATTTACATTCCCCAAAAGAAAATCTTATTGTGATTTTATTGTTTTTTCACATAAATATAAAATAAGCCTACTATAAAATTTTTTAATTAAGAAAAATAACTTTTTATGAATTTATTTTACGTTAACACAAAAATATATATATGAATACATAGTTAAACTAAGGATTCGACACGCATCAGGGCTTTTTCACAATTATTTCTGAAACAATTAATTTTTTTTTTAATTTTAATTTAAAAATTATCTTAAACCTTGAACGTACCAGCATTAACACGGTTTATTGTTAGGAAGGGCAGGCTGAACTGGCACAACAAACGGACAAGGCCAATTTTTGTCCATACAAACTATACATTGAGTTAATGGCGGACAACAGGCACTCCAAATGTATTCTCCATTTTTCAAACTGACATTTTCCATTTTGGACTTCTTCTAGACAAAAAATTTTGATTTCGAAATGTCAAGTTATGTTTAAAACACGAAAAATTCCAAAAAACAAATAAAGTTTGTTAAAAGAACAGGCAATTTGATTCTCCATAATTTCATAATTCAGTGCAATTACGGAATAATGTAAAAACTGGATAATTTGTAGGCCTTAAATCAGCATGATCTAAACGAAACTTTATGGATATAAATAAAAATCTTGTTGTCTATTGTCAGTTTTATCCAATTTAGCTTATATATATTATATTCTTTTTAAATTAAGAATAAAAAAAAGATAATTTAAATAGTTTACAAGATGATTTTTCTAATGCCACCTCAAAATTTGTCTTTTCGTTAAGGAGCAACTACATTCTCGCGAAGTTGACCGAGGCGAGATTGGCTGAGGCATATGAATAACATTTAACACCAACCACGAGGCACAACGAGGTGACCACGGACTATAGAATAGAAGAGGCGACCTTCTACACTCTCGTACTCGGTCAATTTCGCATAAAAAATGCAAATTAGCTATTTTATGAGCTAATGAGATATCATGATAAGACTCCTGAGTACCGTTTTAGTAAGACTTGGCATAAAAAATCCTTCTTTTCAATTATCATTAAAATACATTTTGACAATGTTTTTCAACTTAAAATCATTTAGGCTTTAGAAATTACATATCGAAGTAAAAATTACAAAATTTTAATATTTATTTTTAAATATAAAAATAGAAAATGTAGAAATTCGGGCAACAGATTTTTTTATTTTCAATTTTTTTTTTGTACAAGTTCACAAACATTTTATAAACACAATTAATCGACACAATTTTTGTTTAAAAAGAGACATTTCTTCACTTTTCTTTAACAGCATGGTCCACATGAAGGTCCACAAGGACTACAGGGCACACAGCATGGTGTACAGCATGGCGTACAGCAGGGCACACAACATGGTACACAACAAGGGACGCAGCAAGGTACACAACAAGGCGCACAACAAGGAGATGGACAACACGCTGGAGGTGGGCAACCCATTTTGTTCTAAAAGATTTCGGTTTTAACTGGAAAATTTGGAGATAATTTTAATATTTTGCCAAACAGTTGTCTTGTTCGTATTAATGACACGGTGTTCAATTTTATACTGATTTTTTCTAAATATTTGCTGTTAAGGAAAATTCGTATCCAAGTTACATTTTTGTTCGTCAAATTTTTCCAAAAGAAAACAAAATATTATCAATTTTAAAAACGGTACAGGTATCGTCACCGGAATTTGTAAGAGCTAGTTTAAGAAATTAATGAAGAGTGTAATAGAATATCAGCAAATAACATCTGTAAACAGTATATCACTTTTACTATTATTATTGTAAAAGTAAAAATCGCAATTAAAATATACTGAAGTGGGATAACGACAAATTTAACTTACGATAAAGTTTGCAAATTCCGGTAGGGAAATGTGTACTTTTAATTTAAAAGATTTTAGAAAAAGAATAGAAATAATATTTTCTAATTTCTATAGTAACAATCAAAATTAATAAAACTGAAGAATAAACAAATTATTTTTGAAAAATTTGCAATTTTTAAATTCTAAATTATACGTTCATAATTTGATAAATTTTGTTGAGAAAATGTTTCCTAACTGTGGCCCTTGTTATCCTGCTGGCGTGAATAATCCAGCTTCTATGATTCCTATATATTACGCGCCCGCTATTCCAGTAGTACCTTGCTGTATGCCCGCCGGAGATTCTGAACCTGGTGGATACTCTTGTTAAATTTGTGGAAATAAATATTATTTTTAAGAAAAATAATGTATTTTAATAAAAGACACACTGCAATGTGAGTTGATTTCTTTTAAAATACGAAAAATAAACATTTATCTCGAATTCTTTTTGTTTTTTTTTATTTAACAAATTACTTAAAGTTTAATGTCGAAAGAAGTTTTGTTTTTTAATGAAGCATGTTAAGGCTAATAAAATTTTTCTAAACTGGACATAAATCTGCACTGGCTGGATATTTGGGGCGGGGATACTACGATTAGTACGGTGCCAAGATTTGATGACACTTCCTTATAGAACGTGACAAAATAAAACGAAAAACAAGAATAAAATTCTTCGAGATCTCGCTTCGTTCTCGAGATATCGATCGTTAAACTTGTATTTAAGGTTAACCTTTGCCCGAAAGTTAGGCTAGTTATGACAATAAACTTCGATTTTTGATATAAAAACCAAGTGGTGAGGTTAGTTAAGGTTACCCTTTGCCCGAAGGTTAGGCCAGTTTTGACAATAAACTTCGATTTTTGATATAAATATATTTCACCAATATTTCACCAAATACAATATATCCGAATTTCATGAAAACTTAAATACAAGTTTAACGATCGATATCTCGAAAACTAAGGTGAATTTCAAAATTTTTTACTTTTTATTTTTTGCTTAGAATGCCAAAATCTATCAGATTCGCTTGTCAAATTTTGTCGCGTCGAATGTCGTACTCGTGCCCACATCCCATACATACAATATATTGGAATTCAAAAACATGTTTAACTCGAAAACGAAGCGAGATCTCGAAAAATTTTATTCTTGTTTTTCGTTTTATTTTGTCAAGTTCTATAAGGAAGTGTCATCAAATCTTGGCGCCGTACTTATCGTAGTCTTGCCTTTGGGGCCGTACATAACTGGGATCATTTAGGGCAAAATGAAATTATTAAAATATTCCACATTTAATTTCTTAACAATTACTATAGTTACAAGTTGTCCTAAAAATAAACTAAAAAATCAAAATTCAATGCATACCATGTTCTAAATTTACAGTGATTAAAAAATCAGTTTTAAAATAAACAAAATATCGAGACATTAAGAAATAATTTTCATAATCCTAAACCATTTTACTATAGCATTTAAAGTTAAATGGATAGTCAATTATACCAAGGAGATGGCCCTTTTGCTCCTAGAGAAACGACCGCACGGACAACAGGACGTAATATTTGTCCAACCGAAGTAGACACCCATAAACGTGAAGAAAATATGTCGCAATGCACAAAACCGGCAAAAATTGTTAAAAACAAATCCGATTTTTCTTTTCGCCAAAATAGCAGTTTTGATCCAATTCTTTGTGAGGGTGTGCTACAAGTATCTTTGCCAGTAAATGTTTGTTACAGTAAACACAATGAATCATTAAAAATGGAAATTAAGCCACGTATTCAAGAAAAAACGCCACCTAAGTATTTAACATAACCCACTTACCTGTAATTTGTTAAGTTTTAATTTTGAATACGTTTCTAGGAAATCTTGTTGTAGCCTTTGTCGATACCACTGGTGCTCTATTCCACAATGTCCACACACATGCGTACATCAAATAGACGCATCCAGTAAAGAGAATCCAACTTGTGTGGGACACTGGTTTATTCAACTTAAGCCCACGGAACCGACGAAACCATCCCTGTGTCCAACGAATCCTTGCTCGATGGAATCGGAAGAGGATCAGGTACCTAAGATTTTTGACCTCTTTGTTATAGGGTTGGGCGGGGTAAAAAAAAAGACAAAATCAAATCTTTTCATTTTTCATGCAGAAAATATTTGAATTTTTAGACAAAAAAATTACTGTATGATGTTAAATTATTTGTATTTTAAGATTTTGAATGTTTTTTCACTCAAGCTAATGGCATAAATCTATAAAAAAAATAAAAACCTTGTCTTTTTTTACCCGCCAAGTGGGGTAAAAAAAGACAGTGGAGGGTAAATAAAAGACAGACCTCTAACTAACAGGATACTGCAAGTACATGATTGGAAGGGTAAAAAATAGACAGCTTGGATAATTAGCAGTACAACACTTTTTATTTCACAACTCTATCGCTACTACAAAATATTTTATAGATATATTTAAATTTTACGTATTTTACCAAAAACTTTAGCTAAGATTAAGCAGTAAGAAAAGTCAGAAAAAGTTAACTGATGCAAAAGCTTGACTCACAGGAAATTTCTTTGGACTTTAAATATTAAAATAATTTTTATTTCACAAACGTACAACTAACACAAAATTTATTGTAGCTCATTAAAAAACCAAATATGTTAATTTGAGGCTGTCTTTTTTTTACACCACTTTACATAAAGTAAAAAAATAAATCAAAATAATCTATGAATGAGTTAAAAATACTAAATGTGTGCAGTAAAGCATAGTTATACATTATAAAAACATAAATAAATTTTCATGGGTAAAAAATACAAATTTTTGAATGAGCTGAAATTGATATCCATGAAAACCGTCTGCTCATTAACAAAAAAATTGTTTTATTGAAGAGTCAGTATTTTTTTAATCCATAAAATATACATAAACATGCCATTATCTAGTTTTAAAATGCAAATCCTTGTCAATAATTTTTAATTTTTCTAAATGTTAACCCCTTGTTTTGTCATTTTTTACCCCACTTTTTTCTTTTTTTTAACATATAAAAAAAAAATTACAAGCAGTCGGACCATTTAAATAAAACTTTGTACTTTACATTACTAAAGCATGTAGAATAACAAGAAAAAAATACAGCACTATCTTATCAGTTTTTTTACTTACTGAAAAAGTTTATCGTCGTGGAAGGAAAGTTTTTCTCTCATGAGTAACAGAGGTTTGGGAGAAAATTTTTTTATGTTATAAAGCCCGTTCCAAAAAATAATTTTTTGGCTCAGAGAGCTTAAAATACTAATTTATTTTGTTGTAATATTTTTTATTTTTTGAATTTAACATTGTTGAGTTTAATATAAGTATGTCTTTTTTTTACCCCGCTCGAGCAGTGTCTTTTTTTTTACCCCGCCCAAACCTATTACGTTTTTCAAATTTAACTTAAATTTCTTAGAAACAAGTCTACACCTTACCAACTATTTCCCAATCAAATTGTAAATCTGACAATGAAATCAGAAAGAAGCCTCACCATGATTCATGTTGGTGTAATGGTTGGAATCAAATCAATCAACCGTCTGATATTAATCCCAATGTAACAGAAAACTGTAGGAAAAGAAAAAAGCGAAATCCTGTAATCAGCGATTGTAAAATGAAAGCGATCCTAGACAGACAGAAACGTGAAAAAGAATTTCCTCCCCCGCCGCCCGATGTTTCCAGTTATAAACCGGTTGTTTTTGAATTAAAAGCGCCAACTGCCGAAGAAACTAATTGGATAGCGATACCACAACCATGTGTAAAAATAGCCACACTAGAAGAACAATCTGAACCGTGCAAACGAGAAAACTGTTTACATAGTACACCGCAATCTACTTGTCTTTATGACGAACCATGTAAAGCTCATTGTTTCAATCATCCACCAGGCCTTAAGCCGCATAAGTATCCTCTAGGATATCCTAATAAAGAACAATGTTAATGACGAATTAAGTTTGTACAGTCGTCTTTTTGTAACGATTTTTGTAGTTTCTTTTTTAATGTTGAAGTTATGTCGGATTAAAATGTAATAAAAATTTCTTATTTTTCAAGAAGGGAATAGTTTTATGCTAGAGAATAATCAATAATAATTTTTAGTGTTCGACCGAAATTTCGATTTCGGCCAGTTTCGGTTTTCGACCTTCGGCTACGATCAGCACTGCTCGGACGATGTTTTCCACTGCCAGTTAAGTATTAATTGATCTTGTTAATTTGATATGATTTGTTGACAACTTCATAACAATAATTATGAACCCCGATAATTTTACATTATTTAAATAAAAAAATGGCGGTGTATAATGCGGTGAAATTGTGCCCCTATAAATTAACACTGTAAGGCCCGAGCACTTTCACAATAAACTTCCCCAGGGACGGGCAATAACATTTTTAAACTTTTTTATAAATATTTTTAAGTGTTTTGTTTATTCTAAATATTGATCGCGATCGGCTTCTGCGGCTGTTGTGATTATTTTCGGATACCGAAAACGTGGGACTGAAAGTGTTAATAATAGGTACCTACTTAAGGTAGTAGTCTGGTAACTTGCGCTATTTTTCATGCCTATTTTTTGAGGCATTTTTTTGGGGAAAGAAAAAATGAAAAGTTTTGAATTTTTAATATGTTTTTATTTACATCTTAAGGTAACAAAAAAATTTTTTTTGAATAAATTAAATTTTGTTTTATTATTATTATTATGACTTTAAGTTGACACCTCAAAAAAAAACACACCTTGACGGCCCGTGTGATTTTGACTCTTGGGGACCTTTGAAATCAAAAATTCTTAATTAGTCCTAATCTATAGATGTCATTCTGGTCGGAACTAAAATTATGAAATTTCATCGAAAAATAACAAAATGGCGGACTTTCAAAAAAAAACCTTCCAAAAAAAATCAAAAAAATTTTTTTTGAAAGTCCGCCTTTTGATTTCAAAGGTCTCCAAGAGTCAAAATCACACGGGCCGTTAAGGTGTGTTTTTTTTTTTGAGGTGTCAACTTCAAGTCATAATAATAATAATAAAACAAAATTTAATTTATTCAAATAAATTGTTTTTGTTACCTTAAGATGTAAATAAAAACATACCCCTGTCGCAGCATCTGCATAACATAGCGAATTTCCAAATATTGGGCACTGGCGGATCTCATCCAAGACCTGTACCTATTTAAAATAGTTTAGCTTTCTAAGAGTAAAAGAATTTTTAAAATCGGCTGGGTAATTAGTTTTGGTATTTTTGGGGACTCAAGAACCCGAACGGATTTTGTGCAGCATAGTTGTATCCATCTAAAATAATTTACTTTTACCCTTCATTTGGGCCCCCCAACTAATTTTGATACAGGGCCCCTCCAAAGCACGCTACGCCACTGTTAGGGAGGCAACTCTCACGATCCAAAAGATTATGATGGATGATGGATTTGATACTATTGATCAAGTTACCTAATCTCTAATGTGGCCAAGGTGACGAAAATAAATTACAAAAGTATTTTGACAAATGCAACGAATAAATTTTAGGGTTTAAAATTTTAACATGTTAAATATTAAGGTTTTATATGAAAATTAACACGTTTAATTAATATTTTGGCTTAAAGGGCAAAATTTTATTGTACTGAATAAATACAAAATTCTATAAATTTTGGGTAAAATTTCATTAAAATGAGTTGTGGTGACTGGTAAGTGTAAAACTTTCTTTTTGCGTTGAGTCATTTAAATTCAAAGATTATTGTAGTCCAAAACCAGGTCCATGCGCGACATTTTATGTTCCATTATTACCGTGTCCACCGGAACTTTGTCCAACAAAACCGTGTCCAGCTGAAAGTCCATGTGAACAATGCGATCATTACGATAACACCGGCTGTCGTAGCTGGTGGTGTGACAGAAAACCGGACACAACAAAGAAGGCACACGAAGACTGTTGGTGCAATGGATGGAATATGGGTGACGGCTACGGTAGATCAAAAACTACAACACAAGACATGCCAGTAAGACCGATGGTGCGACGTTCAGCGACTCCACGACTTTCATATCGACAACAATTAGTGTTTGATCGACTTGTGCGTGAAAAAATGTACCCCCCACCACCATCCAATATCTGCAGTTATAAACCGTGCGTCATGGAAATGATTCCACCGTCATGGTGTAATCCGACATGGAGCGGTATTGCACAAAAATGCGCAAAAGAACCTAAAAGGAGTAATTTTTATGTACCAGGCCCGTGTAAACGCCCCGGTTGTTTACATATTAGCGACCTTAAACCAAAATGCTGTTATGACGGTCCCTGTAAAGCACACTGTTTTGAAACTGTACCATGTCCAAAACCTACGCGACATCCGCGTGGATATCCCCATATTTGTTAACAGAATTTGTTCAAGGTCCCATGAGGTAAATGATATTTAGTCCCTCATATGACTTTGAACGTTCTGTGTGTAATTTGTATTGTAGGGAAGTATTAAATAAAACGAAATAATTTATTTTTTAAACTTTTTTTTGTATTCATTTAAATGATGTTGCACAACTTCAGTCAAAAATGGACTTCGTTTTAAGTATCCCATATTCAATGCTCTTTGATAACATCGTAACAATGAGACATCTGTCTCTAGAGGGTAGAAAAAGTCTTCAACCGGTATCATAACCTAAAATAATGATAAAAATTATTATCTGTTGGGAGAAAAATATAACAAAATAAAGTTACCTCCTCTTTTTTGAGATTAATAATTTGAACAACGCCAACATATTCTGACCAAACAATTTTCTTCCACTTAACATTATGTTTTTGGGTCAGCGGTACTAATATAACATTGCCAAATAGGATATTACCGTAGCTAATAGCCTGGTACTGTTCCAAAAGAGATGTATAAAAATCTTGGAAGTTGGTGAGTCCTATTTAAAAAGAAATAAAAGTGATGGGGCAAATCGAACAATTTCAATAATTGGTTTGAAGTTTAACCCATTATGACCTAGCTTTGATGAAAAATTTAACTCGTCTGTAGCCTGGATTACACTTGGCGTGTTTACTCGCCAATGAATAGCGAGTAAATTCGCTAGCGAGTGCAAACGTATCGACTCCACACATACCGATTACACACATAGCTAGTAAAATTCGCTAACACGTGTTGTTATTAATATTTAACTGCGCAAATATTCAATGTTTTGTTTTTTTTTTCATCTCTTGCTTGTTATTATTAATACAAACTTATTTTTATTAAAAAATTTTCATTACAGAAGTATTTATATGTTATATAATTTAGTATAAGGGCACGAGTACGATATCCGAGGCGACAAAATTTGACAAGCGGATCTGATAGATTTTGGCATTCTCTTTGGTTTTCGAGATATCAATCGTTAAACTTGTATTTAAGGTTTCCTTTTGCCCGAAAGTTTGGCTAGTTATGACAATAAACTTCGATTTTTGATATAAAAACTAAGTGGTGAGGTTAGTTAGGTTACCCTTTGCCCGAAGGTTAGGCCAATTTTGACAATAAACTTCCATTTTTGATATAAATATATTTCACCAATATTTCATATATTATTTGTATTTATGTATGGTGTAATATTTTGCTGAAATATTGGTGAAATATATTTATATCAAAAATCGACGTTTATTGTCAAAACTGGCCTAACCTTCGGGCAAAGGGTAACCTTAACTAACCTCACCACTTAGTTTTTATATCAAAAATCGAAGTTTATTGTCATAACTAGCCAAACTTTCGGACAAAAGGAAACCTTAAATACAAGTTTAACGATCGATATCTCGAAAACTAAGGTGAATTTCAAAATTTTTTACTCTATTTTTTGCTTAGAATGCCAAAATCTATCAGATCCGCTCGTCAAATTTTGTCGCCACGGATATCGTACTCTCCCCACTGTAAGTCTTTATTTTCTTTACTTAAAAATTTGAAGTGGAATAAAACTGACATTTTAATTTTTTTTTTTAATTTATGAACTTTTTTCTTATATAAATACTACGCTGTGGAACATAAAACACCAAATTTTTCCCCTCTTATAACCCAATTTTTTTATCTACTTATCGTATTTTTTTGCATTTTCTGCAAATTTTTACGTAAATAATAATAATTAACGCTGGAAATACAAATCCTGCACAAATAGTCTCTGTTGACATTTTGAAAGAGCTGTCAAATACAGCGATTTTACTCATTAAATATATTACACAAAGCGATTTCACTAACCAGCGAGCAAAATTACGAAGCGAGTAGCGAGTAAAGTAGACCGGTCTTCAACTTTAGTCGCTTTAGAAAAGCGAATAGCGAGTATCTAGCGAATAACTAGTCAACGATATTATACTAAAGCCTCCATGACACTGAGCGAGTTTACTCGCTACTAGCCGGCGAGTTTACAAGCTGCTAGTAAACTCGCCCAGTGTCATCATGTTCACTAGCCAACTAGCAGCTTGTAAAGAAGCTACGACAAAAGTTGAAAGCCGGGCTACTTTACTCGCTACTCACTGGCGTGTAGGCTTCTTAGCTAGTAAACTAGCCGTGTGTCATCATAGTTGCTAGTGAAGTAGCTGCGAGTATGCCGGTAGTTGTTTCATAGAAAATAAATAAAATACTTCATATATCCAGTTGAGGTAGTGATGAGCAAATGCAAGACCAAGACTAAAACTTGGCAGCCTTGGTCTTGGTCTTGTTCTTGCATTAAGAATCTTGGTCTTGGTCTTGCAAAATGCAGTCTTGGTATTGTTAAAGAATCTTGCAATTTCTTGCATTTTTTTATTAGCGAATTTTTTCCTTCTAAAATCAGAATTTTCTCTCTTTACCGTATTAATTATGCTTTTAAACTATTTAAATAATTTAGCAAGAGTCTTGCTTTTTTGTTACTATTGTCTTGGTCTTGGTATTGGTCTGGCAGCCATACTTATAGTCTTGGTCTTGGTCTTGTTCTTGGTATACATAGTCTTGGTCTTGGTCTTACAAAAAATGCAAGACCAAGACTAATTTTGCTCATCACTAAGTTGACGAAACTAGTTCGTGCAGAAGTTGTTACATTAGCTCATATTATCAAAACGGAGTTAAAAAGAAAAGAAAAGCAAAAATAAATGATAGAAAATTGTGGGTAAAACCATGGAAAAAAGACGTGAGAAATATGGTATTAAAAATAAAAAAAATATCCACATATTATTTATATTCCACTTTTTTTTTAACATTAGAATACCCAAAAAAGTTGAACAAATAAAAGAAAAAAACAAGGTTATATTCACAATACATGGTTTAAAACTCGTTAGCTAATTGGCTAGTGAGCGAGTGGAAAGTTTTCTGTGTCATTACCATTAGCGCACTCGCTGACTCGCCCGTTTGTAAACTCGCTCAGTGTCATTGAGCCTTAAGCGAGTTTACTAGCAGCGAGCAAACTCGCCAAGTGTAATACAGGCTTATGACACAAAAAATTTGAATCGTACGTTGAGCCATAATGGATTAATCACTAGTACACTAGTTAACATAAAAATAATTACCTTTGATTTTTCGATCAAAATTTATATTTTGAAAATTGCTATTATTAAAAATACTTTTATAACAAAATTCTAATAAACTATGAATTTCCTCTTCTAAAAACAAACTATTATCACATAAAAATACGCATGACAGACGACAATATCGATCGGTTATATTCATTATGTTCGATATTTCCGGTATCAATGTCTCGAAAATACAAACACATTCTAAACATCGCACCACAGCTATTTTAATGTCTTCCGTTAAATTAACCGCATTCCAACTTTGATTTACATATTGTACAATGATTGGTAAGTAAAACCAATCGGATGGTAAAAATCCGGATGTTTTGTTTTTGTATGTGAGCGGTTGTAAACCACCATCAGGTGTATTCTAAAAAAAAAAAAAAAAAATGTGTGCAGTCTTCTAGTCTTCTCTGATTGGGGGAAAGCGACAAACTTCACAAAAGCATTAGAGTTCCGCAGCATTAGATGTTGCTTTGGAACTCTAAAAAAACGTCAATGGTAGAAATCTATCATTGAAACTTAAATGAACAAAATCCAATTTTACATTTAATACGAGACTACATACGAAATAATAACAATATCATTGACTCATTAATTTTTATTCTAAAAGTATAAATGTGTACGAAAATTTAAAATAATTTCTTAATATTAACTGTTTTAAGTGTGTTGATTACCTAACGTCGATTTTTTAAGTGTGTTTGAACATGTTGCTTTAGGTACAGTAGAGCACCAGTTTTGTCAAGAAAAAGTAGTCTCCAAAATTGGTGCTTGACAAAAGTGATGCTTTTTGACCAGGGGCGAGTCACAAATATCGTAAGATTATGTTTTAAATTAAAATTATGTTTTTTTAAATATTAATAAAAGAAAAAAAGAAATGAAGAATTAAAAATTATTTATCTCAGAAAATATTTTTTCATTTGTCGTTTTATTAATTTGCTTTGATATAATTTTGTTTACATTTTACGTACGATAAAAACCGCCACAGAACAGAATACATATAGGTAAACATTCTATGTACAATAATTATTAAATTCTACATTTCCACGCTTTGAGGTCTGTTGTTGTTTGTCACTACTATTATCGGTATATTTTTTTGTTTCTTTTGGTAAAATCATGCGTCATGGTCTATTGCACATGGATTTAATATTTATGTATTATACTTGACATTTTTAATGCAACTTTCCAAAAGTGATGTTGACTAATTTGATGCTCTTAAAAAATTTCCAAAACTGATGTTTCCATTATCGGTGCTATACTGTATGTAAAAATTGATTTTTGGTTTTATTTTATACCTATTGTTGATATTTTTTATTGTTAAGTGTAAGGCATTACATATATTTTACGCTTTTATCATAAGGTATTATTTAGTAATCATCCGGTATACATATAAGTAGATGGGTATAGATGTAGATGGGTTAGAAACTTCCAAGAAATGTTATCATACGGTATTAATTAGTAATCATCCGGTATATGAGTAGATGGGTATTTTACTAGTTAAAAAGAGTAACAAGTATAATTCTATCTCATATTCAAATGTGTTCTTAATAACGGACGGTCGATGTATACGAAAATAAAGCCAAAAAAAGTGACAGGTGTTAACAAATATGGCGGTTAAACAAGGTTAGATTTAAATCTTTTCTATATTTATTGATGTTAATTTTGTTGTTATAAGTATTGTTAGAATATTTATTAATAAATATACTATCAAACTATAACAAAAATTACATACAAATTTAAAAAAAAAATATATATATATATATATATATATATATATATATATATATATATATATATATATATATATATAGGTGTTTAAATACAAATTTAAAAAAATAAAAAAAATATATAAAAGGTGTTAATCAATATGGCGATTCTGCTTAAAAAAAAATATGTAATGTGTACTCCATCTATTGTATGGTATATACATATTCTAATATCAATGAATGACCATGACGAAGTCATAAGGATTTTGTGATTACAACTACGAAACCCTAAAAATCAGCAGCTGTGTCAATGGACAGCTTTTCCAATCCTCCAATTATAAGGATATTCCCACTTTCCGTCATCAAAGATAGAAAATTTAAATACTTTAGCAATCATTCAAAAATAAAGTAAATTCATTTTGGACTGGGCATTCAAGTTTCGTTAATTTTAGTGTAAAATGTCACGAAAATTTATTTGAATCGTACTTACATTTTTAAATCCCAAACAATTCATATAATATTCTTTGATTTGATCCATTTGTAGGAAACAATTCGAAAATATTGTCGATTCAATTTCAAGTTTTCGCATAAGATTTTCGCACGGAATAAAATCCTTATTAAATATAATCTTTTCTAAAATATTTCCAACATTTCGTTTATGCTCCAAGCCAAATATATGAATTGTTTTTAACGACAAAATATAAACAAAATATTTCTCTTGCTCGGAGAAGTGTTTAATATGTTCAGTTGTACCCAACGATATAAAATTTACAATAAATTCCGTTTCAATTCGTGTAAACCAATTTGTCAGAAATTTCAAATTGTTTGACGAATAAACTGATTGGAAATAAGCTTGAATGTTCGGATGGCGTGCAAATATGAGTAAAATCTAGAATTAAAATTTAAAAGACGGTTTTGATAAGTGCGATATTGTAGGGATAGTATTTTTTAAAAACTTACATCTTTATCGGGATAACAATAAAGTAAAGCTGAGAGTGAACCTAAAAATGGTAACGGACTTGATGATTGTAAAACGGGTACTATATGTTCAGAAGTATTCCATACAGATGCTTGTACGCTATCCAAAGCGGATTTGGTCTCGTGTGGTTTATATGAGCATAATAAATTTGAACTTGATCTACAACAATTGACATACTAATTACAAGAAAAAATTTTCAAAAATAAAAATCGCCGTTACAAATGGAGTGTCCACAAATTGCGTAGTTCCATTTTAACCTTTTTTGACCCCTTTCATATACACGTCTACTGTGAAAACTGTGTGACCAAATGGTAACATTATCTGTTTACGGGGTAATTCTGTGAAATATGAACATATCAGAAGCATGTCGTAAATAAATGATTATTCATGAAGGGTAACTTCAAAAATGTAAACTTTACCGCATCGATGCAGCATCATGACTTTTCTGATGCGTCTAATACTACATGATGCGCTGCTGATGCACTCTTGGAATTTGATGCACATTAGATATTTTTGAACGGGCTATTGGCATTATTTATTAGCCTCTGATTTGGCTATAGATAAGACAGATAATGTAGCATGATAGACTATGGATAATATAGCAATACAGTCCTTGTATAGGTATATTATCTTTGAATTTCAACTTGAACTTACTTGAAATTGAAAATATTGAAATTATTTGAATAAAAAATATTACATACCTATTTTGAGTGCAAGATGTATTCAAATAGTTTAAACAATTTTAATCAAAGGTAAATACATTCATCTTTTTTAACAATTTGTTTTTCGGAATTATTCCTGTTGGTGTTAATACCTACATAATATGGCAAGTAGTTATAATTCTACATTATACACATGACATGCATCTTGGACACGCATCACCAAATTTCTTGATGCATTGTTTTGACGCATCAAATGCAAAAATGAACTTTTTGTTTTTCGTTGTGATGCGTCTGATGCGTTTTTGAACTTTTGATTCTGCCTCATGGAAGCAGTGATGCATTTTTGAAGTTAGCCGAAATTTCATATCCACATTCATTTTATATAAAAGTTCGCCATACTTGATAATGTTTACAAACACATCGATAATATTGAAATTAACACTTTAAATGATTAAGACGAGTTAACTCGTTATGCAATATGACGACTCAAAATGCTTTGATAAGTATATATTCACTGGTACAAGTGCCGCCATCTGTGACAGATTTTTCGACATACGGTATAATTGTAAGTAATGTTCAATTTTACCAACTATTCTATTTTTATTTCGCAAATTCCTTGGGTTGGAATTTTTTGATGTTGGCATCTCTGATTTTCATTTCGTTTTTGTAACCTTATCTGTTGCACTTGTCACTGGCAGTAAAAGGTTCGGAATTTTGAGACAAACAATATTTTTCTCTCTGGTTAAATAAAAGGTTAAAGCAAGTAACTGCTTCTCGTATTCAAAAGGGTAAAAGTATGTGACTGATTCGAATGGAGGATCGGCGGTCTAGTGCGAAAGCGCTTGACAGGATATCAAGAGTTCTGAGTTAGATTCCCAGCCAATCCAGTTGGACAATTTCTGAATTACTATGTGTTTTACCAGTTTTTTACAGAGCTCTTCCCTCTCCCCGGCTAGGCTACGTAATTTATGGACTCTTCCATAATAGAAAGGGATAAAAATTTTAGAATAAAAATAAGTGAGTTTAGAAATTTTTAAAAAATGATTCACAACTATTTATTTGAATGAATTATGCATAAAAAAATATTTTTAATACTTTTGTATAATTTTTATTTAAATTTCAAAAGTAGCGTAAAAAAATAAAACTTACCTTATATTTTGCGTAATTAACGAAAAACTTGACGACTTCAAAAATTTTTTAACACAATTCAAATTAAACGTTTTTGTATTTTTCATTGTTATCCAACATCTTACAACACTAGATATAATCTGTAGATATCCACACTAAAAATGGATTAAAAAATCATGTTGAATCGGCTTCAAAAATATACTACAAGAATCCAGTACCTTAAATGACGTTAATACTGATGTTTGTGCAAACCATTTATTCGTACCAACTTCCAATAAATGTAAAAATGGTTCCGTCATCACCGGATATCTTAAATATTTTGAAATTACTAAAAGAACAGAAGACGCATGCGCGGACATATTGTACGAACATGTGTCACAAATATCTGTTTTATATACATGATGTGATAAATGTCGCATGAGGATTGACTGTAATTCCCTGAAAAATTGTTAGGTTAGATAAATTTCACTGTAATTCATTTTTAAGTAAATAAATTTCTTACATTAAATGATCAGTTGGTATTATTAGATAATGTAATAAAGTTCCATATAAAAGGAAAGTTTCTGTTTGCAACTTCACGTAATCACTATTTGGCGCGTCAATTGAAAGATAAAATAATAATGGTTTTAAAATGTTATGTCTGTAATAAAATTGTTGATTTAAGTAAATAAATATTTTTAGAAGTTGGTAAAATCATACTTTTCAACTAGATTAACCGCGAAAGATTTATTCCTGGCACTTATTACTCGCAGTAATTTTAGTACAGATGTAATTACTTTTAATTCTACCGGTGGAATGTAAGGTGCTGAAATATATTTGAGCAATATTAATTATATTTCTATGTAGCTACCACGTTCTCGCCGAGGTAGGACGAGGTTCCTCGCTGAGGTTGGCTGAGACATATGAATGACGTTACAACACCAACCACGAGAAACAACGAAGTGACCTTCTACACTCTCGTACTCGGCCAACTTTGCGAGAATGTAGTTGTTACATTAAAAAGAGGTTGTGGCTGAAGTGAAACTTCCTTCTATCACGGAATAATTCGTTACAACAAAATAATGAATATTTTTCTACTAGATAATTTGATTGAAGCATTTTGTGTGGTGTGGAATAGTCAAACTGTTCAGAATCAAAATGTCGTGCAAAAACTCAACCTCTGACGGAATCGATGGAAGAACTTGTAAATAAATCGTTATTTTATTTGTATTTATTTATTTATTTATTTATTTTTTTTTTTGAAGGTCAAGGGAAGAGGATATTATTAATCAATTTTTGACGTAACAACATCTTATTACCTCACAGTGAAAGTGAGTGTTCACAAATTTTTATATATATATATATATATATATATATATATATATATATATATATATATATATATATATATATATATATATATATATGTGTCAGAAATAACTATAGAAATAAGTGCGTTATGACAACTCAAATCATACGTTCAATTATGATATTACTTGTAATTCAGTTGACATTGTATGCTTCATGAACGATAACGTAATAAAATTTAATTATTTTTATTTATTTATTTTTAAATAGAAATTTAATTAAATAAGATGCATTTTATGAAAATTTATATTATTTTACAGTTGAACCTCTGTTAACCGGACAGCAGTGTCACGCAAAAATGTGTCCGGCTAACAAAGGTGTCCGCCTAATAGGGGCAGAGTAAATAATATCACTAAATAAAGTATTCATAACTAATTTGTTAATTTCAAATCAATTTCGTGAACAATTTAGGTACTTATACAAAAATATAACATTTACAAATGCATCGTCACATTCGAATAATTGTTAACAAGTTAAAACATGAACAATTATACCTAACCCATATAGGTATACATACGCACTAGACATATTCGCGTCCGATTAATGGTGGTAATAATGTACTAAATAATATGTCTTCGTCAAAAAATATTGTGTCCGTGTCCGGTTAACAGAGGGTCCGCTTAAGAGAGTGTTGAATGCATTGGTTTTAGTATAGCATACCGCCGTCATAAAAAATTTGTCCGTCTATAGGAGGAGTCCGGTTAAGAGAAGTGTCCGTAATCAGAAGTTCTACTGTAAACTTTTTTGATTCTGAATTTACTGAATTTTTTTTTTTTTTTTAATTTACTGAATTTGTAAACCGATATACCACGTAGTGATGAGCTGTATCAGTATAGTTTAAAATATTTTAAGCATTTTAGTACACAAAGTATTCTAGTCTAAAGTACGTATAGTACCGTTAGTTTCAAAACATCGAGGACTCCTTTTTGGAGTTGGAGTTGTATTTGCTAAAGTCCACTTTAGAATGCTAAAAACTTCAAAAAAAGCCACAGAACTTGTTCCAGATTTTTATGAAACTAATTCTATATTACATTCTAAAATGAATTTCATTTCATTCGTTACAGGCAAACTTTATATCTTATAACACTGATTCATGCTTGTGATAAGTAAAACATTCAATGGATACCAGGGCTGGAAACTATTTAAAATGATTTCATTTTAAATATGTATTTAAAATACAAAATGGTATTTTGCATTTTATATTTTAAATAAGTTCGGTCAAATCATTTTCCATTTTGTATTTAAAATGCAAATTTGAATTCATTTTGCATTTAAAATTAAAATGCATATACACTCAAATTTATGTGTATATGTATGACACTTATGACTAATATTAATCATAGAACTCGAGCTGAACGCAGTCTAACAAATTGTAAATTAAATGTAAGTTGATTCAATTGACTCAAATTTTTTATAACTCGAGTTGCAATGTCACTTGAGTTAAATTTGTTACTAGAGTTGCAGTTCTATTAAGTCAAATTTTTCTGACTCCAGTTGTGTGCTATTATCTTTAAGACAGGTCGATAAGAAATGTTTTGGTATTTCGAATAGATGATTTTTATATGTAATTTAGAAATTGCAGTTGTAGCCTACTCAAGGTTTGAATATGTTAAAGTTGAATTAAATTCGACAATATTTTTGAGTAACAATATTTCAAGAGTTAAATTTCGTTTTCATTTCATACAAACTTTATAAAATTTTTTCAAAGGACTGCCCTTATTTGAATTCAGTACATTTGACGTTTTCTTAACGTTTTTTTTTTTTTTTTTTTTTTTTTTTTTTTTTATTAATATAGGTAAATCAAGATAAAAAATTTATAGAATAAATTTAAAGTAAAAAAAAACATTTTGCATTTTATAATCCATTTTAAATAGCTATTTTCCATTTTCTATTTTAAATATGTTTAGCAAAACCATTTTCCATTTTGTATTTTAAATGCATTTTTGGAAAACATTTTTCATTTTCTATTTTAAATTGTTTCTATGAACCATTTTTCCCAGCCCTGATGGATACAATTGGTAAAGAAGTTTCACTTCTGTATTAATTTAAAGCACTAACTTACAAAAAAGTTTTAAATCTGTAGGAAGAAATCGATTAATAATAAAACCGATCAATTCTTGATTTAAAAATTCCATCGTTTTATTAAAGACTTGATCAGAATCCCGAACCATTCGTAACAACAGTCCTATACAATTATAAATCACGTCAGCAGGTGCTTCTAAGGTTTCAAAAATATACCTAAAACACGCAACAAGTTAACAAAAAAAAATTTTTTTTAAACAATCACATCGTTAATTCTTACTTAAGTCGTATCAAAATATCTGTGCGTATTAGACATTTTATCAAATTCGATTCAGCTAGTTGCTGATCATTTAATTCGTCCTCTTGTGCCATTCGACTTTTATCCACCAAAGAACTTTCTTCCGGTACCGTGTATTCAAGAATTGGTTGCTCTAAATTCCCGGTAAAATGTGAGAGACAATCTAAACACATTTCGTCGATTTCGTAATAGAATATATTGCGTAGAGCACGTGCAGCTGCTGAGAGAACCGGAATATTATTTTCATCCACGGCGATTCGTAACACGAAAAATATTTGCTCGATTGGTAATTCCAATATGGAGTCGTATACTCCAGTGGAATATAATGCTAACAAGTTTGCGATTGTGTTTAATGCAAGTATGCGTTGTTGAATTACGCTTGATCTAAAATTATGACACGTATATAAATATACAGTGTGAGTTTTCCGAGAGTTGTCATTTTTATTACAACCAAACCGTTGATTTAATCGAGAAATTGTTCAAATAATTGTTGTAGATATCGACGGGGGCAACCGATTTATATAGTCAGGAGCTTTATAGCTCTTATGGCTTTCGAGCTATAATACAAACTTATAGATTTTTAAATGAGACTATATGTTAATTTTTCGATAAAACTGATCACTCCGTGGTTACAATTTGGGCTTACTAAAATGGAGTCATGCTTCAAAATTTAATGCCTGGGTTATCTCTAGGAAACATATGTTAATATGTTTGATTCAGTGCTCTGTGGTTGTAAATAGGCTAGTAAGACATATAGCACATGACAACGACCGACGTTCTTCTTTTGATGGATTCTTTTGATGTTCTAATCTTGTTTCCCCAAAGTTGAATACTAAATGCGCTAAATACGTCCTCAATGCTGTTTTTAGTAGTTTTTAATTTTAAAAAGATAATTCAACGTGATTTTGTATTATTTTATTTACAATTTTTCTAATAAATGAATGTGCTTGCAGTTATTAAATAAGATACTCATGCAATGTGAAGTATGAGTAGTCATTACAGTTCAACATTCAGTGTGTCATGTGGTACATGTCTTATGATCCAACAGACAAAACACCTTTAAATATGGTAGAGTTAATGGACAAACCATCTTGTCATGCTGTACATGTCTTATAAGCGCAAAGGGTTAATAATAGCAAAGTGAGGTTAAATGGAAACGAAAATATTAATAAATGTACTCAAATAGTGTAAAAATATTTGAAATTTGATAGTATTTTCTTTTTATTAAAAACCAAATTAAAAACGAGAAGTTTTTTCACAAAAAACTTCTCATTTCCTTTGAAAATACTTACAACAAAAATATGTTTAGACGCCTGTCAAACAGTGACTTCAGAAAAATTATTTTTTTATTTTTCAATGAATTAAGACTGAAATTTTATTTCCTTATTGTATTTAGTTATCATTTTTAGATGACAACTTAATCTATTTAATAATTTTAATTTCCGATGGAAAACGTAATAATACTAATAATCGTTTAATTTTTCGTTACTATATCGATTAAAATGGCAATTGAGCTAATATCTTTTTTAATTACGTAAAATCCTAATCGTTTGCAAGCACTTGAGTACGAAATTTAAAAGTGTCATTTTTAAAACGCATTTACTCAAAATATGAGATAAAATAATGAAACTTTGAGTGATACTGGTAGTTTTGAAGTGTAAACAAATTTTTGAAAAACTTTTAAACATACGTTTCCATTTAAAAAACTATAAGTTTGCATCATAGCTTCAAAACCATAAGAGCTATAAAGCTCCTGACTATAGAAATCGGTTGCCCCCGTCGATATCTACAACTCTTATTTGAACAATTTTGGTTTGGCTGTAATCAAAATAACAATTCTCGAAAAACTCACGCTGTATACAGTATGGAGTACCACAAGGCTCACTCCTGAGCCCACTGTTCTTCTAAAATTAAATACCTGCAAAGATGTAACAATTCTTGCAGTGTATAACCAGGTCGAGAAGGTTCTTCTCCATGATGATACAGAACTCGTGTCTCTTCAGTTAGAGGGAGATCTTGCATCGAAAATGGTTGAAGCCAACCTTCGAAATCAAATCTAGAATTTTTTTAGAAATTTTAAATAAAGTTAAAGAATTCTTTTGTAGCACAAAATACCGTGCTTCATATGGTTCACCCGGCTTCACCGAGACCGTTTTATCAATATTTTTCATCCAAGCATACTTTTCCGGTTCCCATTTATCAAAATGGAGCCACTTTTCGGCGGCTGGATGAGACATTATGTCCACAACAACCGGTATCTCGTTCATATCCACGGTTTCTGATTCTGATGTGCTTGGTTCAGTCGTTGTGGAAGTACTCATAGCCGTTGGAGTGGTTTTATTTTTATTTCGTCTCGAAGCAATAAATTCAACCAATTTTGGGTCCATTGCGGCTAACAATTTTTGTCGTTCTTTTAATATATCTTGAGGGGACATCGAATTAAGTACTTGTAGATTTTCCTCGTGAATAGTTTGGCTTTCAGGGCCATTCAGTATAAAACTCTTTGAGGTTTTTTCACCATTTAAGTCCTGAAAAATCAAATCATAATCAAATATACAACTCAGAATGGAGAATTTCGCTAATTTTGGGAAACTATTTTAAAATACGCATATTTATGTATTATGCTTGTACATAATTTTAATTTTTAAAAATAATGCGGAAAATCGTTAGAAAAAATTAATTTAGTATTTGTTCTCAAAATTTGCGCGAAAACGTTCATTAGTTTCAGTTACGTCACATTCTCTAGATAGCAACAGGTGTCATGTAACTAGAAAAAAAACTGTTTATTTTTCTTATAACTAGGAAAAAAATTTCTGATTTTTAAAAAAAATTTAATTAAATTCAATTTAATTTCCATAGTTATGTTTGCTAACGGGAATTTACGTAGCGACCCTAGTGGCGACAGTGTTGAAATATAAGAGAAAGCAACGTCACAGTCCATTTCTGCTGACGTAATTTATAGCTGAAAAATATTAATTTTATTTAAATTAAATAATGATAGTTAGGATGAATTAACATAATAAATTGCTGTCTTTTATTATCAATTTTTATTAAAATTTGTATTAATTGTTTTTATTTAATACTGTCAAATACCCCATTAACCAGAGTAAAAAAACTAGTTGTCTACCTTATTTTCTTCTTCTTTAACAGCAACATCTTCGTTATCTATAACCATTGGTTCCGGCATTTTTTCGGTCTGACTGCCCAAAAGAGCCTTTTTCTTTGATGCCATATCTTGAGCAAAAATACTAGTACCTTTTTTACTAACATTATTCTAAAATAGGAGAGAATTTTTAATTTGGATTGAAAAATGGAAGAAATTCACGTAAACTACCTTATTTCGCACGAACGCTCTCGGGAATCCTGCGTTAGTTAAAGGCCTTTTGGGGGCTGTATTCACTTTCCTTTCTGTGATTTCAGTATCACTTTTTTCTGTGATTTGTCCCATGACATATTCAGGAACTCTTTTTGCGTTAGGAATAGCTTCCATTTGTTTAACATCATGTTCAGGCTCCTTTTTAACATCTACAAAGTCAAGAATAATTACGGATTTTGAGTGATTAAAAAGAGGATATGTATTAAGTAGTACTTACAAGGTTTATCTGACTTAACTAATTTAGCTGCTGGGTTTACTATATTTTTTGCTAAGTTTTTGTAAAATTCTTCCTGTTGTTGCAATAGCTCCTCTTCGCTTTCATCCGTTTTCGGTCTTGAATACATTTTGTTACTTAATTAATATTTAATAAAAATATAAAAATAGATTTATTTGTGCCCTGGGGTCTTATTTCATTAATTAAGTTTTGTGAATACCGTGTAGAAATGTCAAACTTTTGTTGACATTTTAAATCACTCATTTATTACAAGGTTTACATATTACCAATCTTAATTCCTCTAGAAAAATTAAAATTTATATTTTATAGGAAAACAGTATCAAATATTACATATTACAACTTTAACTTAATTAGAAGCTTAAGTATTTAAATAAGATATTGATTGCTATAAATTTCAAAAATATTTAATTTGAATTTGAAATAAAAAAACACGCAATTAATTGCTTAATATGTTGGTATGACTGATAGCACTGATAGTACTGCAGCTAGCCCATTAAAGCCCACGTATATTACATATATTACTAACGAGTACTAACGACTTAAGATATGGAGATAGTACACGTAGAGTAGGCAACTCCTATGTAGCACTGTAAGTGGTGGCTACGGGCGGAGAAAAAAAGATAGAAAATATCTGTACTCACGGGGTCAAACTAGAATGTCTACCAAACTGTGCCCACTGTAATCAATGGGTGACGTAACACAACACACATACAACGAAAACACACGATGTATGGACACGAATATACCAATGTGTTAGTAATATATTTTGATGATGATATATGCAGTACGCATACATATACTATATACTATCACGGCCGACCTATGTTACCAGCAGTCAACAATTACCGGACCATTTCATTAAGCGTACGACAATACATACACGTGGTACCCTTAACGGAATCATATACAGGTGTTTCTCTAGACAATTTATTTTTTAATAAAAATTAAAATATTTTTATAAAAATAAATTTTTAAGTCATATTTTCTAGCTACATAATATTTATTTCTAATTGTAAGCTTGGAAATTATAATATATATGTGTATTAATAATTTTTATTATTAATATTATCATATATTTATGTTAACTTTCAAAATAATCGCCTGTATATGTTAAAAATTGTAGATTTGTTTACATAAAAATGTTTATTTACATTAAAAATTTTGTCACGTAGATTGTGTATGTATATACAAACACACAGTATGTATATACAGACACACAAAAACCGTACGCATAATGGTAGTACGGATATCGAAATGGTCCGGTAAAATTAAATTTATTTATTTTAAGAAAGATATCTCTTTATTTTGAGAAACTTTTTATTCAATAGAATTTTTACACTTAAATACGACACACTTCATATTTTTTTCTGTTTAAATTTCAAGAGTTGATTAAAAAGACATGATTTTTATTTTGACGTGAACACGACGGCAGTCAGTAACAGACTAAGTCAGTAGTGGTGTAAATGCCTGTGTGTATAATTGCAACGTGCGAACAAATCCAATTTTGTTTGGATTCATTCGCGCGAAGAAGTCCGTTTTATGAGACTCTTATTTTTATTGAGATGAAAGTGAAGGTAAATTACAATTATAACTGCGTACCTTTACATATTGCGTGCCATAAATTGTTTTTTACGTATTTTTATAGCATCTATAGCTTGAGAAAAAAAAAATTAAAAAGAAAAATATTGACGAATATTGGGCTAGTGGACGGACAGCAAACATATCATTTCGCACGAACGACAAACCTGCATAATCGTCTGAATCGAATTTCGCAGTTGTCCGCAACCAATGGGTATATGTCGGTCTTTAATGAGTTAAAAATGAAAAAAACGTGTTTGGCGTGTTTTGCGCATTTTTTAGTCAAATTATGAATTTGACTAATAACTCAAATGATGAAATTTAAATTTGAACTTCCTTATTTTTTTACGTTTTTTACCGTAGTTACCAATAAAGTAAAATCAATAACAGTAAACAAACGTGAATAATTATTGTATTGGTTTTTTCTGGTAATAATTCAATTGTGTTTGTCGAAAGTTTGAAGTTTAAAAGTCAAGCGTTTTGTGTTTCAGTATAACAGCGTTTATAACCAAACATTTTTCGGTGTTTCTTCCATAAACTATACAGTGATTTTTATAACAATTAAAACATGAAGATCGAAGAAGTTAAAAGTACTGCAAAAACACAAAGAATTAGTGCACACAGTCACATAAAGGGACTTGGATTAGATGAAAATGGGTTCGCTATACAGTCGGCAGCCGGTCTTGTTGGTCAAGAAGCCGCCAGAGAAGTAAATTATACTTTGGCTAGTTAATTTATTCTATTATGAAACAATTTTTATAATTTAATTATTTTAGGCAGCAGGTATTGTTGTCGATATGATAAAGAGTAAAAAAATGGCAGGTCGAGCTGTACTTTTGGCTGGACCGCCGGGCACAGGAAAAACGGCTATCGCACTAGCAATTTCACATGAATTAGGATCAAAAGTTCCATTTTGTCCAATGGTTGGATCAGAAGTATATAGTGCAGAAATTAAAAAGACCGAAGTCCTCATGGAAAATTTCAGACGTGCTATCGGTTTACGAATTAAAGAAGTCAAGGAAGTTTATGAAGGGGAAGTCACCGAATTGACGCCTGTTGAGACCGAAAACCCAATTGGAGGTAATATTTATTCAATTTTGCTGTAAAATTTTTAGACCAACTAAATTACACATAAAAAAAAATATTACCTAAACTTTTATTAGTAATGGTAAGAGGGTTATAATAAACGTAAAAAAAATAAATGTGTGAGCAGGGGCGGTGGAGGGCTCATTTGGGGGGTCATAAAAGAATGAAAAATTATATTTTTACAATTTTCGGCAAAAGTCGAAGTCAAAAATTATCCTTAACAAGCGTTTTAGATCATGCAAAAATCTACAGCTTTTGTAGAGGTCACTTTTTAACATAGCCTCAAAATTTCGGAGAAAAATACGAATTTTCTTTTTTTTTCTTTAGGTATTTCGTTTTATACTTCTCATTTCCACAAAAATAATAGCATAAATTAATTTAGACTTATCAATTTTTCTCTTTCTCTTCGGTTTTTGTAGCATCTTCTTCTTTTTACTTTCGGTAATTTTTTCAAGCACTAATGATAGTAACACGCTACTCATAATATCCATGATGCTATTGTGCAACAAAAAATGAGTTAAAAGGTTTAGAGCGTAATATTTTCTGTTGGGTTTTCCGTTCCAGGTGTATATTTTCTTTACTAATGTACCTTTAGGCACGTTAAAAATTTCAAAATAATGGTCATTATTTAATTCAAGAAATTAAAGATATTTAAGTTTGAAAATAAAATTTCAGAAATTGCGTTTTGAAAACAAATTTTTATTCAGATATTTCGTTTTGAAAATAAACTTAAAATTTGATGCCCTTTTTAGGTACTTTGTAGTCAGTTTTGGAAAACGATTTCTGTTTAGAATAATGGCTTTCTAAATAAAGTTTACAATTCTATATTAATCTCAAAATCAGTTTTTTCTCAGAAATTGCTTTTTGAAAATAAACTCCACAAATATATTGATTTTTTAAGGCTGCTACGTGTAATATCTTGATTTGTAATGATTTAATTTTTTATTATCTTTCGCTAGGTTATGCGAAGACAGTAACTCACGTAATCATAGGTTTAAAAACAGCAAAAGGTACCAAACAGTTAAAACTGGATCCTACCATATACGAATCGTTACAAAAAGAGAAAGTTGAACCTGGCGATGTCATCTACATCGAAGCAAACAGTGGTGCCGTGAAACGACAAGGTCGATCGGACACTTACGCGACAGAATTTGACCTAGAAGCCGAAGAGTACGTCCCGTTGCCGAAAGGAGACGTTCATAAAAAGAAAGAAGTGGTGCAAGACGTCACATTACACGATTTAGATGTGGCAAATGCGAAACCGCAAGGTGGACAGGACATTCTCTCAATGATGGGTTCATTGATGAAACCCAAGAAAACCGAAATCACCGATAAATTACGAATCGAAATCAATAAAATCGTTAACAAATATATTGACCAAGGTGTGGCCGAATTGGTACCCGGTGTCCTGTTTATCGATGAAGTCCATATGCTTGATATCGAAACATTCACATACCTTCATCGAGCGCTAGAGAGCGCAATTGCACCGATCGTTATATTTGCCAGTAATCGTGGCCAAACAACAATTCGTGGCACGGGTGACATCATTTCCCCGCATGGAATTCCATTAGATTTAATCGATAGGTTATTGATTATTCGTACGTTGCCGTATTCGAAATCGGAAATTGAACAAATTCTTAAATTACGCGCAACAACTGAAAATATTAATTTAGAACCGGAAGCATTGGCGGCGCTTAGCGAATTAGGATCAAAGACCACGTTACGGTACGTGGTACAATTAATGACACCAGCTTCAATCACCGCAAAAGTGAATGGTCGTTCGTCAATTACAAAAGAGGATGTTGAAGAAGTCTCATCGTTATTCTTAGACGCTAAATCGTCGGCGGAAATTTTATCACAGTATAAAGATAAGTACATGATGTAATTTTTAATGATTTATTAAAATAAATTTATAAAATAAAATTTAATATTTTTTTTTTTTTAATCTTTCGATATGTTATGATCACTTTCGTATGCAGGATTTTCACACCCATCGACTGTCTTCTGTTTCATTTTAATGTCGTTTCTTGTATTCTCGTCTAAGGCCCACGGTTGTCTCTCTCCTGAGGCAAATATACCGTAGATTATGCATCCGAATAGATAGATGCCACTAGCAATGTAGAAAACGATACGCCATTGTGTTGTGCTCTAAAAAAATTAATAAATATAAACCAAAGACTACTACAATAACTCGTATTAAATTATTTAAAAAATATCGAAAAGTTAATATCACTTAAGAATAAATTAAAGTAAAAAAAAATGTTTTTTAAGAAAAAGCTTTTATCTAAAAATGGGCTAACAAAAAATAAAATAACTTTTGAGTGAAGTTTGAAGCAATAGGGTACTTGACTGAAGTTGCAAAAATATTCTAAAAGCATTGTTTTTCTATATCAGCAAAGTGATTTTTTTATTTTCGACAGATTCTGTAAAAAATCATCAAAAAAAAAATAACCCTACAATTTTAAATGAGAAAAAGGCGGGAAAAATACCTCACTATAGTGACGTCACAGTTTGAAGAAAGTAAACGTTAATGTCAATATTTATAACCTCAAAAGTTTGATTATATTCATAAAATGTCAAAGTAAAAGCAAATATTTATTTGAATTCTGGTCGATTATTATTACTAAATACATAAACTAATAGAAATATTCAAAAGAAAACGCAATTTCACCTCACCGATGAAAATTATCAAAATCGACATATCTAGCTACAAAATGTTACGTCATTTTCAAGAAATGGCGCGTTTTCACTAATTTGAATATTTGTTGAAAAATGGTGATTCTCAAAATAAAATTTCTAAATAGTTATCAAATTTTTTTATGTTTCAACATTAAAACTGGACGTATGTAATGATAATGCATAGAATTATTTAACATTTGACACAAATTTTAAATACAGTCAAGTACCGTATATGCAACATAATTTATAATTTATAAAAGCTTGAGGCGTTATCATTAATTATTTCTGTTTTGGATGTTTTGAATATAAGTGTAGCTATTTTACTTTTCAGTAGTTACCAAACTTAATTAAACGCCTCAAGCTTTTATAAATTATGTTGCATATTGCTTCAAACTTCACTCAAAAGTTATTTTATTTTTATTTAGCCCATTTTTAAATAAAAGCTTTTTCTTAAAAAACATTTTTTTTACTTTAATTTATTTTCTACTTTTCCGTCTGATCACAATTAATTTTAAAAAAAATTAAAGAAGTAATTTTTTTACCTATATTTTAATCGGTCAATTTACCCTAATCAAACATAACTATGGAAACAGAAAATTGCAATATAAAATCAATGGACAATATTTGACAATTCGAAATGTCAAAAAAATTGCATAGGACTAAAAATAAACAATTTTGGTTTGGGTCGATTTAGAGCAAAACTAATTATACAATATTGCATTGTCATCAAGGTTAGACAAGTATGCAAAATTTGAAACCTCTAGCTCAATTAGAACCTGTCTAAATTTTGATTCCAAGATTTGATCTAAACCAACATACTAACATAGCAAGTTAAATAAAAGCTTTTAAAAATAATTTTTTGTTATTGTAATCTGCTACAATTTAAATAAGCTAATTTATACGCGTTACATGGCGTAACTAGGCATATTGGGTTCTTAGCATTGACACTAGAGACTATTGTTCCCAATCGCATATACTTTCTGGCAAGTTATTTGATTGTATTCTGATAAACTTGGCTCCTGTCATTGTAATTTGTATAAAAATAAGAAAATAATTCGAAAAATTAACTAACTTTAAACAAATATGATATGAAATTAGTGAAAAAAAAAAATTGAATCACAATAATCTCAATAAAAATCTGCGTTTGTTGTCTCCGTAACGTGTTGCGTTATTAATGATATGACGCGTTTAAAATTTGATCAAAAATTTTTTTACGTATATGTACGTTACGTATACGTGATACTTGTTTGAAAATGATTATACTGATCGGAACATATTACAAAATAAAAATGAAATTGCTATTTTTGTATTTTATGATGGCGTTTAAATCCACTAAATTTACCTTTTCTGTTACAATATACCCAGTTATAGTTGGACTTATAATTCCTGGTAAAGTTGCAAACGTATTTCCAATGCCCATAATAACACTAGCATGTTGTGGGGCAATATCTAAATGATTTACACTGAATCCGGACCAAGCAAATGCTCCTAAACCAACCGCCATTGTCAAGCAAATCATACTTCCGACAGGAGTCAACCAATATGCCGAACCCAACATGAAAACCGTTTGACTGATGAAAGCGCCACAATTGAAAATTTTTCGTACTTGAGTAGTATTTAAAATTTTCTTCTCCTGTAGACGATCGGCAAGTTGTCCGGAAATTTGGGTCAATATTGACATGGCCAAGTAGGGTAATGCCGAAACAAATCCAGCATTTTTTAAATCGAAGCCCAGAGCATCTGAAAATAGAAAAATGGCTTTGTAACGTATTTTAATTGTGTATTTGAATAAATTTTGTACCTTTTAAAAATGTTGGTAATTGTGTAAGCATCGTATAAAATCCCCAGTTTTCACTAAAATGTGAAACGACAATCGCCCAAACGGGCGCAGAAGTTAATATATCTTTCCAAGGGTGCGATATATTGGAATTATGGACTGTAAGCGATCCTAGCGTGTCGTTTAAGTATTTTAATTCTTCTTGACTGATATGTGGGTCTTTGTGTGGCGATTCCTTTACCACCCTCCACCAAACAGCAAACCATATTAAACCGACACATCCTAAATAAATGGTTTCTCATTACTGCATTCCTCTCCGGGGAAATACGGTACTTGACTGTATTCAAAATTTGTTTTAAATGTTGAATAATTTTATGTATTATCCTTAAATATATTCAATTTTAGTAGTGACAAATAAAAATATTCTTTAGTTATTTAAAAATTCAATTTTGAAAATTATAAATTTTTAGCCTTCATTTAAATGATTAAAAACGTAGTGATATTTGAAAATGACGTCATTTTTATAGCAGATCTTATTACTGTAGTTACGTATTGTCTATGACAAATTGCATTTTCATTGTGACATTTTTACAATTCTAATTGACCAAGAGAAGTTGTTTTTGTTTGTAATTTATTTTGAACTTTTTGGTTTGCAATTAATTTTGCACTCAAAAAAGATTGATGGAAGGAATACATCGTCACTTAATACGTAAAATGTTCTTATCAAATTGTTTTAAATATTATGTTAAAAATGCTTTTATTTTTTGCTACAATTTTAAAGTTACGTCAAACTGTTTTCTTAAAGTGCATTTAATACTTGTAGGGCTTCATGAAAATCTTACAGTGATGATAAATGAAGAAAATAACAAAGTAGAAAGTTGTAAATACCACTAAAACTGAGCATGATGACTGCTGAATATTGTGTACAAATTTGAAACCATGTTGACAAGTGTTGACATGAATGAAAGCGACATCTGTTTGAGTTAAATCGTGACGTCATTGCATACGTCACTACGCCAAGTCGTTTTTCCTGCCAATTTGTTCATTTAAAATTGAACAATGGTTTTCTTGAAGATTTTTAAAAATTTAACAAAAATGAACTAATTTATACGTAAGAACAAAGCATTTATAATCATTTCTCAATTGCAGTCAAGTACCCTATTCTCAAGATAAACTTACCAAAAACGTAAAATATACTTTCCCATCCAATTGTACTCGCGAGAATACCACAAACGGGCATTGATACGACCGTTCCGAAATAACTTCCAGAAAATGCAATTGTCGCTAATCGACTTCGTTCTAATGGTGGCGCCCATCGGGCCCAAACTGCATGAATACATGGATACGTAACACCCTAATAATTATTAAAATATAAAGTTAATAATTAAAATTTTACTACTTAACCCGCCGTCTGCAATTTGGGTCATTTATGGCACAAATGAAACTATTTATGTAAATATTTCTGAAACAGCCAAATGTGTGTGATTAATATCGATTCATAAAAAATGTTTACAAAGGGTAGATGGCTTATACTAACTGACGTCGTCCGGTCTTCATTAGTATTTGAAAAACTGTTTAATAAAGTTGACGCTGGGTCACTAATGACCCACACTGCAGACCGCGTTGATATTTTTTGTAGTAAGAAAAATTTTTATGATCGTTTTCGTAACTTTTTTGATGCGAATTATTACAAAATGATACTGTTGTAATACCATATCTAACATTAGGACATCGCTAAGCAATATAAAGAGATATATTACCTTATTCATTACACAATCATCTATAGTGTGTTATAACAAGGCTCCCGAAAACGATGCATAAAATGAAGAGAATGAAGACGAACTTTTGATAAAGAAGTATATTTGATATTTAAATTTATCTTTCTTAACTTTTAATGTTGATATAATACCCCAAAAAATACTCAGTATTCACTCGGCCAATGGGGTATTTGACAGTATCAAAGAAAAGCAATTAAAACAAATTTTAATGAAAATTTATAATAAAAGACAGCAATTTATTATACTAATTTATCTTAACTATCATTATTTGAAAAATTTAATTAAAAAAGTAATTTTTTAGCTAAAATCCACGTAAGCAGAAACGGGCTGTGACGTTACTTTCTCTTATATTTCAACACTATCAAAGGGTAGATGTCTTTATCACCACTAGTGTCGCTAATTAATTTCCGGTTAGCAAACATAACTATGGAAATTAATCAAAATTTAATTAATTTTTTTAAAAATCAACAATTTCTTTTCCTAGTTACAGGAAAAATAATTTTTTTTTTCTTAGTTACAGGACACCTGTTGCTATCTAGAGAATGTGACGTAACTGACAGCTAGTAAACATTTTTGCGCAAATTTTGAGAACAAATACTAAAATAATTCTTTCTAACAATTTTCGGCATTATTTTTAAAAATTAAAAACGTATACATGCATAATACATAAATATGTGTGTTTTAAAATAATTTCCCAAAATTAGTCAAATTCCCCATTGTACTTTTTTTTAGCTAATCCAAGTTAATACAATTTTTTCTAAGAGAGCCTATACTGAAACAAAATACCCTATAACAGTTTTTTAACCCTTTGCACTCGAACCATTTTTTAGTATGGGTACTCAGCTACTCGACAGTAGTTTTAAAACGCTGCAAACACTATTGTATTAGGAGAACATAATATCCATAATACAATATATCTATTAGTTAATTTTAGTAGTATGTATCACAATGTCGCGTCGTTGTGTTGTATCATGTTTTCCTAATATAATAATTTTCAAATAAATGAAGAAGGCTGAGAAACGGAGCGAAGTGGAATCAACAACGTTTTCACTATCATCGATATAGGGTCTGATATCGCTCCGATAAAATATTATCTCAGTGGTATTGGTATTGGAGCGGTGTTGAAGCGAGAGCGAACCATGATTGATATCGGACCGATATCAGAGCGATGATGTGAATACACTCATTATTTATTATGTAAGAATATTTTATCGAACCGGGAGCGGAGTGATATCGTACTGAGAGCGGAGCGTTAATGTAAATCGTGTTGTAAATAATAAAATACGTACCTATTGTTTATGGCGCCGCTGCGGCGCCTAACGAGTGGAATTAATATTTATTGTGTCGCCGTGGCGGCGCCCATCGAGTGCAAAGTGTTAAAATATTTATTTATTGCAAAGTTATTGATTTTTAGACAAAATTTTATTCCTAAATTCTTTTTGAACAAATTACGCTTTGTAGTAACATAAGAATTGACATTCAACTGTGTTAAGTAATCTGAAATTATTGTACCTAATTTAGTAAATAACTGAACATTTTGCGGAAATTTTTTGGAAATTTTATTTAGTGTATAACATAGGAAGGACATTAATGACCCAGTTTGCAGATGACGTAGGTAAAATTCACATTGCAAACGGCGGATTAATTTTTGTTCAGTTACCTCAAAAATTCCCTCAACAACTCGAACGATTATTAACAGATACACATTTGTGTGTGCCAAAAGTGGGGTGATTAGAGTTAATAACGCCGTTGCACCAATTCCAATACCAAATACTTTATTTCCACCGATTCGAGCTGCGAGCCAACCACCTGGCAATTGTGTTAATATATAACCGTAAAAAAATGATCCTAGAATCCATCCTTGCATTTTAGAATCCCAGTCAAATTCTCGCATCTTGAAAAAAATTAAAAAGATTACAAGATAATTTTTGGAACTGACATTTTTTTTTGTTACTTACGTATATTTGTGTCCCATTTTCTAAAGTTACAGTTTTATTTTCAGTCATTGCCACAATAGCAATACTTAAATTAACTCGTAAAGCGTATACATTGAAGAAACCTAAGAAAGCTAGGAAACCAACAATATATCGTCGTCTTTTCCAGAATTTCCATCCTATTTCTTCTTGTTTCGGTGGTTCACTACAAAATATATAAGTAAATTTCAGATTAGGAATTACTGGATTAGGAATAAAGTTTACTTTAAAAATTTGTTAAAGCCATAATTTTTTTTGTTTGTTAGTAAATTAGAATTCCTCTTAGGTAATAATAATACAAACCTGTCAGATCGCTCATTGCTTAAAAGTGCGTCTAGCACTGAAGCTTGTTCTTCATCAGACGACAAATACATTTTTAAATAATTCAATAATAAATTTTAAATAATTTCATTTTAACAGAATTTTTTGTTGAAACTTTAAATAATTTTGTTGCTGTGTGAGTTTAAAATTCTTGTTTTATTTTCTCATTCTCTGTAATTTTATCAGAAATAAAACGGGAAGCTAAAAGCTATGATTAGCAGTAAATTACAAGTTTTTTAGAATTCTTTGAAATTGTCTAGGTATTCATGACTTATTTAAATAATGCTGAAACTTTAAAGTTTCCAAATAAAACTAAATTATTTTACGAAGAGGTGAACGATTTTTTACTTCTGCTATTGTAATAATAAAACCGAATTGACTTATGAATTTAATCCCTTGGTGGTTTTTTGATTCTTGAATAAATTTCAGATCTCTTCAGTATACTATTAAGGATTAAAAGAAGGCCTTATATTAGAAGCATTATAGATAGAACTGTAATATCTTTTCCGAAGCTATTCAAGATTTAATGCAAGGAAGGAGTTTATTGTTATCACAGGTAACTAATTCTTTTTAAAAGAAATTTATCATAAATACAATGAATCATAAAAGAAATCGCGGGTAACCCAGAAATCGTTCAGCCAGTTTAACTCAAAAGGAATGTTTGATATTAATCCAAAACGTAAAAATAATCAAAAATATTATTGAAAATAAGCAAACAAATAAAATTTTTATTCTATTTATTTAAGGTACGAATATTTTATAGAAAAATTTTCTTATAAACAAAATTCAATGATAATAATCAGCAATAACAAATATGTTAAAGCCGACTTTAAGCAGTAAAAGTCGAGATAATTCTTAATTTAGTTTAAAGTCGACTTTTACACTAACGGGGCTTTAAATTTGATTGTAAAACAGTACCAAAAATAAAATCAGTTTTAAAGTTGGCTTTAGTGTTAAAGTCGGCTTTAAATGTGAATGTAAAACAGGCCGTAAGTGACTTTTAATTTTTAATAAATCTTTCTTGTTTTAAAAGTAACAAGTTTTTGTAGTTTGTTTTCGAATGTTTGATTGTGGCAACAAAGAGATCAAATACGTAAAGGGAATACGCAATCATTTTGTCTAATAACACTAGTTATCTTTACGTCTGTTAGTTTAACAAAGGAAATATTATTTATGCAAATGAGAAGGTTACATTATGAAATAATGTACAATTTACAAATTAGAATGTATTTAAACGTATATTAACAATAATAGAAACGTGCATATTTTGTTATACACGTGATGAGGTCTAATTTCAATGTCTCAATATAATTTTTGAATTGATTGCTTCGGAGTAATTACAAAATATTTCTTCAGTAACAGTAACCGATTTAAAAGTGCGACAGTTTTTTCACTTTTTTTTTTAGTACATACTATAAATTCTTTCAAAATTGCTACTAGTAAGTTAAAACGACAAAATGTAATTAAGTAAATATGGGTAGATCAATTGTAACGGTCCGCAATTTCCTGTTATACATAATTTTTTTTTGTTTATTTATACGATTTATACCTACATGCAAGATGCAATATTTGTAATTTTCAAAAGTTCATACATATTTCAAGGTAATCGAGTCAGACATTCTCTTTATATACAAAATTATATTATTGCTAATAACGCTAATAATTGATTAAATTCCTTTGTATTACAATAATTTAAAAAATATTGATTTTATTCAAATAAAATTACTGTAACATTTAAATTTATCGCCATTATGATATAATTCCACAATTATAATATAGATGTCACTATAACTACTGTTTGGTTGTACTTGTATCTTAATTGTTGATTTAACGTATGTTCCAATAATTAAATGTTTTAAAATGTTAATTTGTCAATAAATTTTAATACACTCATTTTAAATGTTTGTAATTAATTGAAATTTTATATTGAATTTATTAAAAAACAATTATGAATTATCGATTTTTAGAAATATTGTTCCAAAATAGACAGCATAACTTGTTATATGTATATTATCGTTTAACAACTGATTCATAGATGTATATGAAATAAGAGTAGACCCATAAAAATTATCATACCGTTCCAACTTGTTGCATCTGTTTATAAACAGTTAACAAAATTATTTATTGTTTAATAAGTGATATCGTTAGAAAAGTTATTTATTAGTACTATTATCATTTATAAAAGAAAAATTACTTACGATATATCGGTTATCCCATAAACTTTTTTTGTTTCATGAATTTTTTGTGTTGAACCTTGTTCTTCCATTTTGGACAACAATTAAAATACTATTTCTTTTTTTGAATTAAAAATAAAATTATTATTATTTTTTAATTGTTAATTGTACTAGTAAACATTTTGAAATACTGTTGGTTTGAAAAATATAACTAATTAGTGTTAAAAAACCTTTTATTATCACAGTAAAATTACGATTAATAAGTATTTTATGACATTATTTTAAATAATTAAAATACTGATTAGTAAGCAAAAGTAACAATCGGTTTGTGATAATGATAAACATATGGTAGAATAGACGCAAAAGCACGTCTATTGTTACCCACTATGTGTTCGACCTGCGCTTAAACGCGTTGCTCTCTACGATAATACGGCCCCACTTTCACACAAATTAAGTGAATGAATGTCATAAACGCAATGATTTTTTTTTTTTTTGTACCTATGTAAACTTGTTCAATTATAAATACATATACCTTATTTTTGATAAACTTAAATATGTGATTGCGGAAATAGTGTGCTAGAAAGAAAGAGAAGGAAAAATGGAAAAAATTTGTAGTACACAGAAGTAAAATACTGTATAATATTACGAGTAATACTCTAGAGTATATAGGCACAGCAACTATCTCTATCATGAAATCTACAGTGTGCATTTTTGTGTACCTTAGGCAACTTAGTAGTCACTTTCTCACTGGCATTAGATGAGTGCAGGTTAATTACAAGACAATGGATTTGATTGTTATTGGCATTGTTACGTCCCCACATGGAACGTTGTGGTATCATACATATGTATGCGAAGTACGGTCACGTGACGGACACTACTACCAATGATTACTAACACAAATACACAATATCGCATCAATACAAAGTAAATACCGTGCACGTATATAACATATTTTCCATCTCTTACTGGTTACGCTGGTTCCAGTAGTATAGAGATAGATATGTTGTCTCTATTACTCTATGAGTAATACCGTAAAAACGAACTAATTTACTCTTAGAGGGGTAGCTTTGTACCATAGGGGTCAGGGGACATCCATTAATTACGTGAGCTTAACATGGGGAGGGAGGGGTCCAATGAAATCTCATTAAATCTAGTTCGAGCGGTGGGGGGGGGCATAATCGACAATCTCACGTCAACTCTCAAAAAATATAATTTAATTTTACAGATAATAAAACAAAATTATTTTTAGTGTTCATTTTGCCTCCTTAAAAAATCTCAAGGCTATTATTAAAATCATTTAATTTTAAGAGTAAAAATTTGGGGGACAGGTCTACCCACACTGTCAATTTCCCATTGGGTGTCCTTAAAGACTAGAAACTACTGTGCATAAATAATTCTTTTTTCATTTCAGGCGACTCCTGCCCTGAGCCCCCCATAGAGGCTTTGCCCCTTCCACTATACCGGGGGTTCACCTTCTGTACCTAAGGGTGGGGGCTCCATCCTTATCAAACAAATGATAACATCATTTGTTCTCAAGATATGCGAGACAAAATATATTTTGGCAAAAAACTAATTTTTCCAAGTTTCTTATTTCGTTTTTTTTTTTTTTTTTTTTTTTTTTTTTTTTTTTAATTTTGTAATAAAGTACTGGCGTTTTTAACATCAAGGAAGGTTCTTAGGCCACTATATAATAATGTTGTGGTAAAAAATCTATACATGTAATCTAATTATGTTATCTTAATAAAGTTAATTTCGTTTTTTTACCACAAAAAACAAACCGCTAATCCGAATTTGCTGAAAACTTTATCCGGTCTTCATTTTTTGATTACGCATCTAATGAAATTAGTCCGGAGTTGATATCAACATTTGTTCTCGAGATATGGGAAACGAAAAAAAATTCACGAATGAACGAACGAACTAATGAACGCACACACAGACATCACGCTAAAAACGATGCATTCGGATTCTAGTGACTTTGAAACATGGAGATATGTCAAAATCAGCGATTCGTAAAATCGGACCCATTACAATAACTTCCTATGGGAAGTTAAAAATTAAAAAAAATTCAGTTTTTAAAATAAAAAAATTTTTAGCGTAAATCTCACATAAGGGGAATGGGGAGTTTAACCACTTTAGCGGATACCCCGAGTCTCACTCGGGTCCGTAATTCTAACAACTAGCGGACACGACGAGTGACACTCGTTCTCATGTCGGTAACTGTTTGTGCTGCCACCTATTTGAATAAGAAAAAGAATACATTATAGAGAGCTTTATTTTTCCTAGAATCAAACCTTTTTAACATAGTTATCTAGAAGGTGGTTAACTTGGATGGTATTTTTTTTGTCAGTTTAAAATAAATTGACAATCCGCTAAAGAGGTTAAATTAATGGATGTTCCCATAGATGAAAAAGATTCAACTCTATCTACCAGACAAACTAATAACCCTTTCCGAATAGCTTTGATGTTTTTCGGTAGGTAGCATCACCAGTGACAATTCTTATGAGAATGAATATTCTGCCCGCTACATTTCTGATTGTGTTTTCAAAGCAAATCTTTTACATCGTGATGTTTTCGAAAATGTTTTGTTTTCATGAGAATTGAAATTGATTTAAAGATTTTAGAGTTTTTACAAGAGAATACGTAGCGGTAGGTGTGCCGTTAATAGGTGTCTGGGGCACTTGTTCAAAGTTTCGTTATATTTCACTTTGGTGGGATTATTATAAAGCAATGTTGGATTTTAACGTGAAAATTTTTGGCATTGTAAGATACATTATTGATGTCTATAGTCCGAATGATTAAACCTGTGTCAGTTAAGGGTTTAATTTAATATCTGTAGAGTCAACAACAATGTATTTTATTTAATCATCACCTGGCACCAAAGAGTACAAGTTAGGTATTTAATATTGTTTAATAACTTATTTTATAAGTGACAATGTTATCAGTTTATTATTACATATTGTATAATTTTATTATAAGCTTAAATTATGTATTTAATACAAATGAAATGAGCAATAAACTTTTACACGTACATGGAAAAGTATTTTGTACAGATTAAAAATTCAGTGCCTTATTAAATTCATAATTTTATTGTTGTGAACAGATTTGTATTTAAAATTTTTTAAAAGAGATGTACATATCTACCTAGTACCTACGTACTTTAATTATTAAACTATATATTACATATATAGTTTATTATTATTATTAAACTATATATTATATATTATATACTATATATTATATACTATATATTATACTACTTTAATTATTAAACTATATATTACATATATATATAGGGACTAGGAAACATATAGGGTTTCCTAGTCCCTATATATATATATATATATATATATATATATATATATATATATATATATATATATATATATATATATATATATATATATATATAGGGACTAGGAAAAAGACTTGGGTTGAATCAATCGTTTGTCTAGAAGGAATTGATTGACAACAAAATTGACAACAAAAATGAATATTTCACACTCAAATTACCTTAATTCAACCAATTACTCCAATTCGTATCATTTATATTACGCTTGAATTGAGAAAAGAAATTTTAACTTGATGACGTCATAAAGTTTATTAAAATTTTTCAGTACGTTAAAAATCCTAAAATTATAGTAATAATATGATGAAATTGGAAAGGAACTATTGATTTTCGGGGCTGTACTTTTCATTTTTACTAAAATTTAGAGCGCACGATCATTAGAAACAAATTCGGTAAGTGCAAGTCTGGCTCTCGCACCGAGGGTTCCGTGTGTTGTATCTATATTCTGTATTACACAGTCTGTTTAAATCACAGATGAATGACAGTTATATTCAAAAAAATTTATATATGTGTGTATGTATAAATAATAGGTACATTATCCCATCCCTATTGTAAGTTTTAGAAGTCTGACACGTATTGTCTCGGAAACTAAGCAGGATATCGAAAAAATTCATAATATCCGATAGGAATCTGCCTTTGGTTTTTGTTACCATGGTAACGGAAACCTTCTTTCAGCGTCGTCTATATTTAAATGTTAAATAATACACTTCCGGTCCGTATTTCCAAAAATTAGTTTAGAAAATATTTTCTTAGGTCAAAAAGTGTATACAAATAAAGTTTCAGTTTAGCCGCAGACATCCCATAATATAATATGTATCTGTCTGTATCCTTTATACTAATTTTTCCTACTTTGGATCCTTTGATATACAACTTCCGGTCCTTGCCATCAAAGATTCATTTAGGGAGTAACTTCTTATGCTAAAAAGATTATGTAAACAAAATTTCAGCTCAGTCGGAGGTATACAATTTTTGGAACTCCAGCCAAAATTTTTCCATTTTCTCCAAAAACTATAGACATTTTGAAGTTCGTTTTATTTTTCCTGTAATATATGTGGAATCGCCTATTTGTATGAATTTTCTCAAATTTTTCAGTTTGAAAACTTCGGAGATAAGGGAGGGAGAACGGTATTTTTTCGCACATTTTTGGCCATAACTCAAAAACCAATGTGACTTAAAATTTAAAAAAAGTGATTTTGGAATGTGCAAGTTAAGCTCGTTCAAATGACATCCCACATGACAATCGTTTCGCACTTCTAAATTTCACCTGGACGAGATGTAGACTTCTATCAGTGTACCAAATTTCAATTGAATGGTATTAATGGTTTCTGAGAAAAATGGTTGTGACATACGGACGGATGGACGGACACTGAAGTCTCATCATAAGGGTTTCGTTTTTTTAAATTTTTTTACGGAACCCTAAAAATACTTATCTCGAATCAGTCGTATTTCTAACTGGAATTGGATCTTTTGACTGCAAAAATGAAAAGTTTGTAGCTAAATTACCTTCCATTACGCTTGTAGCTAAAGTTTGTAGCTAATTCACTTCCATTACACTTGAATTGAAAAATATAAATTTTTAACTTGATGACGTCATCAAGTTTACTAAACTTTTTCAGTTGTTTCGGACAGGTCACAATGGGCAGCTCGCTTTTTCAAAATCTTGCAAAATTTTAGTGTTTGTTTAAGGGGGACCACTAGTGTAACCGTCTGAAAAAAAGGTGATTTTTGGGAATTTTTTTAACGAAAACTGCTATATATGGAATGTTTTAATATTTTAAGGATATATTCGTTGATATATAATAAATTCATGATAAAATTTGTGGACAAAAAAATTGAAAATTCAGTGAGTTATTCGAGATCTCCCAAGGCTTCAAAAAAAAAAAAGTTCCCGCACTGCTGCAGTGATAGCGATCTTCACAGTGCCGAAATAAAAAAAAAGCCTATTTACTAGAAGGTATTGCCCGTGCCATGAACCTCAATCGAAAAGAAAGTTGAAATTTAACAAACTGGCGGAGTTTTTTAAAAAAAGTTTCAAAATTTATGCGAAAATTTGATGATTTTTGACCAGCAAAAATTATATTTTTAATTGATCTGAAAACTGGAGGTTCATGGAACGAAGAAACATACATAAAAGAAGCTGCTATAAGAATTAAATCGATCGGATGATTTGTCTTCGAGTCAACAATGAAAATCAGAATCCGCTCTTCGGATGGCTGTAACTCAAAAGCTATTTGAGATATGCATTTGAAATTTTAGTATGTTATTTTTAAAGGTATAGACTATGGAAACATGCAAAAAAAATTTTCCAATTTTTTCAAAATGTCACACTAGTGGTCCCCCTTAATACTTATACAATTATTCAATTTATGAATAAAGTACTTAAGCCGATATTTTTCTTAAGCATGAAAAATGGAAAATTGTTTTTCACATGTAAAATGTATAAATAATAGCTACTTGAAGGTCAGTAACTGCGAAAATAAATTCCATTTTATTTTTTTACGACTACATGCAACAGAGCGATAATGCTTTTTTTTTTTAAAACTGGAATTAATACATTTTAATGGGATTTTCGCGAGAAAAACATCAAAAATCGACCTTTTTTATAATTTTTTTTACACAAATAAATATTTTATTAAAAACTAAATATACAACAGTAATTCTACATGTCTTGAGATTACAAAACAATTTTTTTTTTTTTTAAATTTAAAAATGGTCTGAGTATAAATGGCTTTCTCCAGTGAACTAAAATAAAAAAATTTTAAAAACAAAAAGAATTTTTTGAAAATATACATAATTATACAGTTATGGCACTAATTAGAATCTAAGGAAAAAAAAAAAATAAAAAACGAGGGAGAAATCGCATTTTGAAAATAAGTCGTAAAAAATCATTGTTTTTTCTCGATTGTAAACAGCCGCCATTTTGAAAATATATTGCGGAAACAAAGGATCCTAGTTCTTGCCAAAATGACGGTATCGAGGAATAATATGCACTTTGATTTATATCGATACTTCAAATACTTTTTTAAGATATACGCGAAACCATGTCAAAAAACATAATCTTGAGAAAAAAGCATTTAAAGTTTTATAACGTCAATGAGTGGGGAATTTGACTAATTTTGGGAAACTATTTTAAAATACGCATATTTATGTATTATGCATGTATATAATTTTAATTTTTAAAAATAATGCTGAAAATCGTTAGAAAAAATCAATTTAATATTTGTTTTCAAAATTTGCACGAAGACGTTCATTAGCTTCAATTACGTCACATTCTCTAGATAGCAACAGGTGTCATGTAACTAAAAAAAAAAAAACTGTTTATTTTTCTTATAACTAGGAAAGGAAATTGCTGATTTTTAAAAAAAATTAATTAAATTCAAATTAATTTCCATAGTTATGTTTGCTAACCGGGATTTACGTAGTTACCCTAGTGGCAACAGTGTTGAAATATGTATAAGAGAAAGCAACGTCACAGCCCATTTCTGCTGACGTAATTTATAGCTGAAAATTTTTTTTTTTTTTAAATTAAATAATAACAGTTAGGATGAATTAACATAATAAATTGCTGTCTTTTATTATCAATTTTCATTAAAATTTGTTTTTATTGTTTTTCTTTGATACTGTCAAATACCCCATTATAGTAAAGTGCGCGCATTAAAATGCCCATAACTTTTTGATTTTTCATTTTGTTTAAATAAAATTTTAGGAGAATAAGTATTTCTAAAACCTTAAAAAACATAATTATGATCGATTTCTTCAATCGATTAAATCGATTTCTTTTTTTTTTTTTTTTTTTTTTGGTGAATCTTACCTTAATCTAACAATAAGTTAAAAATGTACCACGAAAGTTTAATGAAGTTTTAAAAGTTTATACCAGGTGTTTCAACTTTTCAAGCAACTAAGAACATATAAATTTTAACACAGGGAAAATTTGTTATTATCAAGGAGTGCTTTATTTTATTATTATTAAATATTTAGCAAAACTTTAAATAATATCGCGTCAAAATAATGTTTAAAAGTAATTAACAGACAATAGCAATAAATTTATTGAGATAACTTTAAATAAATCTTAATCTAATGTTAAAATACATATTTATTAACAAATAATACTGCTTGGTAGAAAATTGGACACCTGTTGTTTTGTTTTCAAATTTAATATTTTGCAATTAAAGAAAATTTTAATAACTATGGATACCTATATAAAAATGATACCCATGGCCATAAGAAACAAGCATAGGTACTCTGATCCCAACAATTTTTTTCCTATGTTAAATTTTTATGTTCCTACTTCGTTGAAACAGACTGTATACATAATACATAACTACACTTGTCGTCCGACCTGCTTGTCGATGTCATAAAAATAAATAAATTAAAATTTTTTAATGAAAGTAAATTACCTATATGGCTATATTAATTTTTTATTGGGGAAAAGTGTTAAACAAGGAAAATCGATCAGAAATTATGGGTAAGTTCAAAAATGTAAACTTTACCGCATCGATGCAGCATCATAACGTTTCTGATGCGTCTAAAACTGCATGATGCGATGCTGATGCTCTCTTGACATTTGATGCACATTAGATATTTTTGAATGGGATATTGGCATCATGATGCATGTAGCATAATAGACACACAATGTAGCCAATGTAGCATGATGGACTATAGATAATATAGTAATACAGTCCTTTTATAGGTATATTATCTTTGAATTTCAACTTGAACTTACTTGAAATAAAAAATATTGAAATTATTTGAATAAAACATATTACATACCTATTTTGAGTGCAAGATGTATTCAAATAGTTTAAACAATTTTAATCAAAGGTAAATACATTAATCTTTTTCAAAAGTTTCTTTTTCGGAATTATTCCTGTTGGTGTTAATACCTACATAATATGGCAAGTAGTTATAATTCTAAACATGACAAGCATCTTGGACACGCATCACCAAATTTCTTGATGCATTGTTTTGACGCATCAGATGCAAAAATGAACTTTTGATTTTTCGTTGTGATGCGTCTGATGCGTTTTTGAACTTTTGACTCTGCCTCATGCAAGCAGTGATGCATTTTTGAAATTAGCCTATTATATTTATTTATAGCTATAATAATTTTACGTCAACTACCAAATGAATGTAAAAATAATTTGATATAATTGATAAATAATTTATACAATTTTATATAAAATTTGTGTACAATTAATAACATTAATTGGCCCCGGTTCCTTCTTTTTCTTCTTTCTATTATAATACTCGTATCGAACCGTCGGTATTCGTGGTAGATACGGATTTCTATACGTGGCCGACTGATTATAGTAATTCAATTTCTTTTTTATAAAATTATTTTCACGTAATATATAATGACGTTCTTCATTTAACTGGACCGTTTCCGCTTCAGCTTGACCCATTCGTAACCAAAATCGACTAACTTCCTTCACATCAATTTTCATCTGTAAACATTTATCACATTTTAATTGAAAACATTCCCGTTGATCTGAATATAATATATTCAGATATACATATTATGTATATTTTGATACTAACAATATCCTTGTAAAACATAAATTTGACTCCGCCATCGCTTGTTTCTTTTCGAGATCTTCTATCTTGAGTATAGTTGAATGGAATTATTTTTTCCTGTTGCGTTTCCATTTGATGACAAATGGACGCTAAAGTCAGCAACTGTTTTCCCTTTGCATATATATTTTTTAAATGCTGTAAATTATAATTATTCGATTGATAACATTAAAATTAATACTTGCAGATTGGTTTCAGATACAAAAAACTCAAGTAAGCCAAAGTATATTGGATACAATAAGGTTATTCTTAATCTCACTAGGTTTAATGTTAAAAACTATTAATAACCCAAGAGGCCAGGAATGTTAGTTAAAAGTTACTTCGAGTTTAAAGGTTACAAAAATCTGTTTTTCATTCATATACTGTTTTGGGTAGAACTTTTTAAATGTTAATTATTTTGCCAAACTGAAAGCCTTTGTGTTTCTGGGGGGACTGAAAGCAGAGTTTCTGGGGGGGGGGGAGTTTTTGTAGTGTTTTGCTAATTGGAATGGTCTAGTGCAGTGTTTTTCAACCTTTTCCATGGCGCGACCCCCTTAGTACGGAAAAATATTTCGCGACCCCCTACCCTCCGCTATTACCAACTTTTATTTTTTTATGTTATAAATATTGAATCCGTTCATCATTATTAATTATTTTCATAGTTAGGTATCGATTAAATACGTAATTAAGGACTTGAAACAGGCGTATTTTTATATCGACATCAAAATTGACGACTTATAGTAGCTTCTGAAGGCGTACGTGACGTAAAAAGTGACATGCGCACGCACGACGGTCGTCACCGTTTAACACTTCCGAGAGTAATCCATTTGAATTCTTTGAATTGTGAACTCGCGTTAGTGTTTAAATTTATTGAATTGCCTTGTTTAGTAGTTGCTCACTTATTATTGTCTAATATTCAAAATTCTATGCTCATTGTAATTATTGAAAATGGATAAGTTTTTGGAAATGTATGCACAACCGTCAACTTCAAGTTCCAATGAGAGTAATAAAACAAAACCAAAGAAAAAGTGTCTATATGACGACAATTATTTAAGATTCGGATATACTGTTATTGAAAATAAGTCGCAATTTTGAAACTTTATCGCGCAAAAGTATGAAGCTCTCATATTAATGTAACCATTAATTAACCTTCTCTTTATTACATAAATATCATATATTGAACTAGAGTGGTTTTATTTTTAAAGTACTGCGACCCTCTTAGAAAGGCTTCGCGACCCCCAGGTTGAAAAACACTGGTCTAGTGTATATGTATAACCTCTATCGTAGAACTTGATTCTCTGCTCAGAAGTGCTATATTTGCTTGATCCAATTCTGTGTCCACTTTCATAGTTGCGCGTAGATTCCAAAAAGCATTTGCAAATACATTGCGTTCTTGACGTAAATCATCCAGTTTAGTGTTTTGTTCTGTTTCAACATTTTTCATTTGTATTTTTAAGTGTTTTATAGATTCCTAAATAAAAAAAAAAATAAATAAAAAAACAAAACAAAACAATTGTATGATAAAATATTTAAAATGATTCCAAGGCGTTAGTACAGGAGGTACTGGCGCAAGAGTACCGAAAACTATTCCACCTCAATTTTTTTATGCGATCCTGTTGACATTGCCCTACTGATGATATAAATGCATGTTGCCAGGGAGCAACCCGGGGCCATATTGTTTAAACCGAAATTTTTTATACAATTGCAAGGAATTGTTATTTTTCAACCGGACAAATTTTTTTTATATTCTTTATTGAAATACAAATAAAAAAGGTCCTATGACTTTTTGCGATAAAGTTAATAGTTTTCGAGATGTGAATTTTTAAAGGTTCGAAAAATCTCAAATTTGGGTACTTTTGACCCATGAAAAATATATTTAAAAAAAAAAGAAATATAAATAATATTTTTTTTAATTCTTTATACAATAGTTAATAATATCCTTAATAGAGATTTAAAAAAATTTCATTGTTTATACCTGTTTTTTATTTGTTAATTTGGCGCGCTGACAAGTATGCGTCCCCTACCTTTAAAATACCTTTAAGTATTTTTTCAACCGGACAAATTTTTTTTATATATTCTTTATTGAAATACAAATAAAAAAGGTCCTATGACTTTTTACGATAAAGTTAATAGTTTTCGAGATATGAATTTTTAATTGTTCGAAAAATCTCAAATTTGGGTACTTTGGACCCATGAAAAATATATTTAAAAAAAAAAAATGAAATATAAATAATATTTTTTTAAATTCTTTATACAATAGTTAATAATATCCTTAATAGATATTTAAAAAAATTTCATTGTTTATACCTGTTTTTTATTTGTTAATTTGGCGCGTTGACAAGTATGCGTCCCCTACCTTTAAAATACCTTTAAGTATTTTTTCAACCGGACAAATTTTTTTTATATTCTTTATTGAAATACAAATAAAAAAGGTCCAATAACTTTTCACCATAAAGTTAATATTTTTAGAGATATGAATTTTTAAAGGTTCGAGGTTTTTCGAACCTTTAAAAATTCATATCTCTAAAAATATTAACTTTATTGTGAAAAGTCATAGGACCTTTTTTATTTGTATTTCAATAAAGAATATAAAAAAAATTTGTCCGGTTGAAAAATAACAATTTCTTGCAATTGTATAAAAAATTTCGGTTTAAACAATATGACCCCGGGTTGCCCCCTGGCAACATGCATTTATATCATCAGTAGGGCAATATCAACAGGATCGCATAAAAAATTGAGGTGGAATAGTTTTCGGTACTCATGCGCCAGGACCTCCTGTACTAGTATAAAGTTTATTTACAATTAGAAGGGCAATTTTTTCGATTTTTTGATCAATTAATTTTCTGTGTTTTGTATCTGCTTTCTCTAAACGTTCATATTCTTTCTTGTGTTCGTTAATATGATTTTGATAATTATTCAGTGTATCCAAGTAATTTGACCAGAGATTGTTTAATTGTTTTTCAAATTTGTACCGTATTCCTTGCATTACATCATCAGCCTAAAAACGAAATTTTGTTTGATATATTATTAATAGGTAATACAGTTGACTCTCGTTAATTCGAAACTCGAGGGAGTCTTAAAATATTACGAATTATAGAGTGTTTGATAGTCGACTCTCGTTAATTCGTAATATTTTATATTTGTAGGGAACTCGTGATACCTAGAGAGATGAGCTAAACGGTTATTTTCTAATAACTGTTATTGCAATAACAGTTACTGAAAAATAACTGTTATTTATAACAGTTATTATAATAACTGGTATAGTATTTGGGTATTTTAACATATTTGTAAGATATTCGATATGCGTATAAACGGTTCTGTTAGTGAAATATGCACAGATCTATAATACCTACTGACGGATACTAAATAATCTGCAATATCTGTTCAAATACTTGTCTATACAAGGATTTAGGCTTTATACACACAATTTTAACAATTTTATGGATACAAAATTACAAATACAAATAGATAACTGTAGAATAGACAATAGTTCATTTTTAAGGGTTTTTTAAATGTGCTACAATAGAAAATGTGTAACTTGCCTGGGGCGTTATTATTTTGAAATTCTCCGTAGGTGGTTAAAATAAATTACTGTGATCCTTGCTTTCAAATATATTAATATTGACCTATGTTATGGATATTTGCAAAGGAGTTATTTAAGTAACCAGTACTGGGTATTCCAGTTATTGACGATAACTGTTATCTTTCTATACTAGTTACAAAATAACAGTTATCGATATATCAATCATCTCTAGCTGATACCTTTGAATTATAGAGAGGTTCGAATTATCGCAGGTTTACATTAACGAGAGTCGACTGTACTTTGTTTTATTTTCCTTTTAATTTGATTAATACAGTTTTTGAATTTTATTTTTCATTGAAAATAACTCGTTGAGAGTAAAATTTACATTGTTTACGATAAATGAATATCTTACTGAATTTGATTAAATTCACATTATCAAAACTAGCCTGACCTTGCATACCTGTTACGTTTAAAACTGTAAAGACTACGTGAAATGTGAAAAAAATTGTGAAATGGCTTTGAACTGTTATTTTTTTCACCTTTTCACGAACTCTTGATTTCCTTGAGATTAAATTAATTTAAACGACAAGATTGTCTTGAAATGATATGAGAATCTAGGACATGAGGTCTTTCCAGTCACATTTGCAACAAAGACGATTCAACTCTATAGTCTCATAATTAATAGTTATACCTACACTTCCAGAAATCCTCAGAAGCAATTATATATCTACTGTCGTAAAGAAGAAAAATTTCTTTTTCGTCCTAATTTTTCGAAACACACGTCCAATTTTAAAAATGATTGAGGAAGATTATAGGAGCAAAACAATGATACACTGCTTAAGCGATGCAAGGTAGTAGAGAAAGATCAAAATAAACGCCTGGACGGATTTTGATCAAATTTTGCTAAAATACTATTGAGGTCCTGGAAAATGTAGGTACATGTAAGCGAATGAATTGGGCGCCAACAAGGTCTAGACTAAAAAGATTCAGAACTAAAAATTATTCATATTAATTGGTATTTAATGGAAATATTTCGAGGTGTGAAAATTAGATATGCTATTGAAATATAAATAGGTATAATATAATTATGATTTTAGAATCAAATAAGTTGGAGATAGACCAAATTAAACTATGTAGGTACATATTTTTGTTTAATTCAAATTTGCTTCTGATAATTGAAAAATACATGAATTGTCTCACATTGTATACCTATTAAAACATTAGTAAATACCTTGTCTGTTACTGTGTTTCCAGTTATTTATTTACTTATTTATTTTCTTTTTTGTGCAAACAAAAACAAGAAAAAACCATTCAACACAAACATTGGCAAAATGAAAAGAAAGTTATAACTGAATTAAATATGCAAAATCGTAACTTAAAAAATATTATTTTTTCTTTGCGACATCAATATTTAGGTTCTGTACCGTTAGTAATAGTAGAAACGTATATAAATAAATTAAAGCAAATAAAAGACAATACAAAAGAAATTAATGAGAAGTTAGAGACAATTAAAGAAATTGAAAATGAAATGCGTATTACTAAAGAAGAATTACTTTCAAAATTAGAAATAACTGAAAATTTAACACAACAGTTATTAGATACTGAAAATCGTAACTTTATCACAAAAATTTCAGATTGGTACCAAGAGAAGTGCGCTTTAGTTATTCAGGAATTAAAAGCACGAAGAAATTATGAATTTAAAGAATTACAATTGCAACAAGCATTGACCAAAATACAAGAACAAAATGACGAAATCGTAAAATTAGAAGAGGAATTGATTTGTCAAATTGATTATTTGAATATTTTCGAAACTCCCCACAAAAAAGCACCAATACTAGCTCCGCGAAAAATTATAACGTCAAAAATATCAACACAAACCCAGACGATGGTGACAACTCAAATTCAAGATAAATAAATCAGTATCAATACAAATATAAATGAATTAACTGAGCAACAAACTGAAGAGAATAATGAAAAAACGATTGATGAAAATATAGAAATTAAAGAAATCGAAGAAGAAAAAATTATTGAAATATACGATAAAGAAAAACAAGTGCTTTCAATTAAAAGACAAAACTCAACAACTGGAAGAATGCAATTTAAAAATATTAGATCTTCAAAAAGAATTCGTTCCACATACGCGAAAATTGACTATTTTTCGGCCGATCACACTGTAATGGTACCTTAAAGTACGTAACTAAAAGCTGTCAATATTGGTAATGATTTTAAAATTTTATAAAGTTGTATTATTCAGTACAACTCGAATAATACAACTCGGTTGGATATCGTACTCGTGCCTTCAGTATTATTATTAATAACTGATGTATTAATTTAATAAGTTTAATTATTACTGCACTCTTTTCAGCAGCCGTTTTATTTAGTTGCAATATATTCCTGGTTTTTATCGCTTCATTGCCCTCGCAGGTTAACTGATAAATCATTTGTTTAAAATATTCTTCTTCTTCAAATTGGCGTTCTTTTATTTCGCACAATTGATCGGTACTCATTTTCATTAAATCATTTAAATCATTCAAATACGTTTGTTGTGAATCGGCGATTCTTGTTCGAAGCATGTCTAAACAGTTTAAACAATTTGGGTAAGTATTGCAAAAATATATCTAGAAAATTGAATAAACGTTAAAATAAATAGTCAATTATTCATATTTACTTATCAATTTATCAATTTGTTCAATGTGACCAATAAAATTATTTAAATGCTGTTGATTCGCCTCTTCTAATTCTTCCAATTTCATGCTAATGGCAAAATCTTTACATTCGATAGCTTTATTAAATTGTTTCCAAGCCGTCTGTTCAAAATTAATGAAAAAATATAAATTTGGCGGAATTAATAATTTGAGTCTTAAGTTACTTAAATTTATATATCAACACACCTCAGCGTTTTCCCGAAATTCTTTCTGTTTGATTTTTAGAATTTCATTACGAAATTTCTTATGTATAGTTGTATGATTTTTTCTTGTGAATGCAATTTCTCGTTCTAAATGTTCCTGGTAAGAAAAATGTCATAATTTAATGTTTTCTCACAAATTTTCACGTACCTATTTCCCCGATTACCATTTCTTTTTTCCGTCTTGCCATTTCAGCATCAATTGCTCTTTGAGCCCTTCTAGCTTTTAGTAGTGCTCTACGTTCCTCTTTTGTTAATTTGCCCATATTATTTGAGTAACTTTTTGCAAATTAAAAAACAATTTTTTGCTACATTAAGAAATTTTCAAAAAGGGTAATATTTTTGAAAAAGAATTACTAAGGTGTCATGAAATATAAATATAATATGACAAATACGACTTGATAAAAATTCAGTAAAATATAAATTTTGTTTCTATAGAAATTAAAATATGTAGGTACAAGACAATATTTGTCGACGCAAGTGCGCGCTAACATCTACTTGGCGATAGAAATACGTTTAAAAAATTTAACCTTTATATTTTTAACTTCCCATAGGAAGTTATTGTAATGGGTCCGATTTTACGTATCACTAATTTTGACATATCTCCACGTTCAAGGTCACTAGAATCCGAATCCATCGTTTTTAGCGTGATGTCTGTGCGTGCGTTCGTTAGTTCGTTCGTTCGTGAATTTTTTTTCGTCTCGCATATCACGAGAACAAATGATGATATCAACTCCGGACTAATTTCATTAGATGCGTAATCAAAAAATGAAGACCGGATAAAGTTTTCAGCAAATTCGGATTAGCGGTTTGTTTTTTGTGGTAAAAAAACAGAATTAACTTTATTAAGATAACATAGATTATATGGATTTTTTACCATAACATTATTATATAATGGCCTAAGAACCTTCCTTGATGTTTTTTTTTTTTTTTTTTTTTTTTTTTTTTTTTTTTTTTATATAAACTGGAACACTGCTGCCGGTGGATGGCGCGGTCAGCAGTGTCCGGCGGCATCGCCAACGATGGGCATGCGCCGCCATACACACAAGAAATTAAAACACACATAAAGACAGGGACACATAAATGCAATAGACAAAGGACAAACATACACATGATAAAATTCACCGATGAGCTCTACCATCCCAGGGCTTCATAAAGAGCGGAGAGTCCTTGGTGGCGGTACGCTAAGTACTAGCCAGAACGTCCGGTCACCAAAGACTGAAAAACCAACGATGAAACTCCCCCCGAGGTGTAAAAGGCTTCGGAGTGGAGGAAACCGACTAGAAAAAAGATAAAACACAAATAAATATCACAGGTAAGTATCACGGTATCACAGATAAAACTTGTTGCCTCACTGGGAAGCCACAGGCCGACCAGTGAAGCAAGAAGGAGTTAAAAGAAAATACTGCTGTAGACCCATAACAACAGGCCTACAGCGGCAAAACAAAATATCACAGATAAGGAAAAACAAAATTTAACAATATAGAAGAATAACAATAAAATAACAACAAAATATCACAGAGTGAAAAATCACAGTGAATATATCACAGCCTACCCACTGTACCCTCGGGGGCCTAGAACCGCCCAGTGGTACAGTGGGGATTGCAACAACACCGTTGGAGGCCCCATGGACCTCCAGTGGCAGAAAAACACAGAAAAAGACAAAAAACAATAACAAAAGAATTCCACGATTTGTGTCGTCTTATTTATTTATTCATTAACCAACCAGGGCCCCGTTAGCCTGCTAGCCAGCTAGCAGTTACCGCCGAGCACGACGAGGACGTGGGGTTGGATTTATGCCCGGCTTCCTTGATGTTAAAAACGCCAGTATATTATTATTATATATAAAAAAAAAAAAAAAAAAAAAAAAAACGAAATAAGAAAGTGTTTTTGAAATATATTTTGTCTCGCATATCTTGAGAACAAATGAACAAATGATGTTATCATTTGTTTGATAAGGATGGAGCCCCCACCCTTAGGTACAGAAGGCGAAGCCCCCGGTATGATACAAGGGGCAAAGGCTCTATCGGGGGCCCAGGGGAGAAGTTGCCCGAAATGGAAAAAGAATTATTTATGTACAGTAGTCTCTAGTCTTTAAGGACATCCAATGGGAAGTTGACAGTGTGGGTAGACCTGTCCTCCAAATTTTTATCTCTAAAAACATCTGTTTTATATTATTTTTCCACTTAAATCATAGCTTACTGTAGTATATTCTTATTCAGTGGCCTGTAAAGTATTTTTAACTACCTACCTGTATAAATGCAGTAGTTTCTTAACGTTTTCCGCTCTATTCGGCGTTTCCACCATGAATCTTTTGCATCTTTTGGATAAGAATAAATAAATTTAGAAGCTCCAAACATTTACTTCTTTTGATTCTTTAGTATTGTTAACTATGTTTTGAAATTGACTGACATAATTACGTTGGCTTTTATTTATTTATTTATTTTTTTTTAATTTATCAAGATAAATGTTATTTATCGAATACAAAGAGAAAATGACAAAAACTGTAATAAACAAAAGTGTATTTTCACAGAAATAGCTTGTCAGCTATGAACAAAGACCCATGATTGTGTGGTAAAATTAATTTAGTCTTGACCGAACCAGTGTCGGATTTAAAATTTTTGAGACCCTAAACATAGTTTCTCGAGTGGATCACTTTCGATTAGTGATTTTAAAGTAGTTTATGACTATAATAAGAAACGTCCTACTGTTGAAAAAATATTGCCAAATAATTTTAAAATGTTTATAGAAGTTCTAAAAGATTGTGAATGTCTTTTTTCTTAGATATCTTAAAAAAATTCATAATATTATATTTGAAACACTGAGAAATGTTTCTTTGCAACATTTTCACACAGTTTTTTGAGACATTTCCATTGAGTTCAGTGTTTTAAAGGCAAGGTATTGGCATAGTAGAATGTTCTAGAAATATTTTATTTTAGAAATAACGTTTTTGATAGTTTTCTTCAGTGGACTTTCGATTTATAATTCCATTTAAACTGGTAAGAGCCGAGAAATTCAGTTTTGACTTTTATAATTCTACTCTGAAGTCCGAATTATTATGTTTAGAAAACAATTTTGTACGGAAGTAACAATAATTTGTTTTTAAACAAATTGAAACATCTTTTATAAATTCTTTAATTTCTGGGTTTTTTTCTCGTAACTTTCCTGAGCTTACGGCTCTAAGCGGCGCTTTAGTCATCCTAATAGAAAATACGGCACTGGACGAAACAGTTTTTCTTAAGAATAGAAAGAAACCTTTCTTGCTTAACAAAAAGGAAAACGTGATTCTACTGTTTTTAACTCTCTTTTGTTTCAGAAAATCAATGTAGGGTGGATTTGCTGTTTTATTTCTTTTAATGTTAATCTATACTAATATAATAAAGAGAGAAAATTTTTTTGTATGTCTGAAGTAAACTCAAGAAGTAGTGGGCCGATTTTGAAAATTTTTTCACTGTTAGACAGCTATACTTTTTCAGATCAACATAGGCTATGTTATATGAGGTCCCTTGGACTCTGATGACCCAAAGAGTACCTAAAGTAACCTCAGAACCGATTTTGAAAATTTTTTCACTATGTTATATGAGATTATGAGATCCACGGGGTTTTGGAAACTCAAAAAATGCATAAAATAAACTATCTAGCCGATTTTAGAAATTTTTGCATTGTAGAAACTATCCCAGATCGACACAGGCTATGTTACATTAAGTTCAAACAGTCTTGGAGATCCAAAAAGCGTCTAAAATAAACGGCTGGATTGGTCTTAACCAAATTTCTTTTACAAATTTATAGTTTTTGATATTTTATAAAACTATTTGCCAGGGCGTTTTTTCTCCAAGAAAGGTGAAGAAGAATTTTCTCTAAAATTGAAGTACATTTAAAACTATCATTACAGCTATTGAAATATGAAGATGTAATCTTTATAAATTTAATATAATAATTAAATATTCCTTTTAGGATTCTGAAATAGAAACCTAAAAACTAATTAATATCTGTCTATGTGTTCGTACGTAATATGCCTAAACCGTAATATACCTTGCTGTAAAACTAGTTTTAGCGCCCCGAAGTAAAATTTTCGGAAACCTTATAATTTTATGTATGCCTCTGTGTATATCGGTACGTCCGTCTGTAACATTCCAATAATTCTTACATATTTCAACATATGAACATAAAATTTTCTTAGGACCTGCTAAATCTCAATTAACATACAGTTAAAAAATAATTTTCTTTATTTGTTGAGGGCATTTTCCATATTGGATGGAAATTGAGAATGAAGGTTTTTTACAGTTTCTCATTTTTAAGTTCCGTTTGCGAATATTGCGCTTGAAAATGAAGTTTTTGGTAACACCCCCTCTCCCCCCGCAACATTTTAACTGTAGATCTAAGAAATGAAAAATACATGAGTGAATAAATGCTGAGAAACGTTGTTATTAATAATACACAATTCAGAATCAAAATGTCTTTTGTCTTTGACCGAAAAATTATATTATACGTATATTATTATTATCAGGAAATTGGTACAATATCATATCAAACAGATATTAGAAAAGGTATATATGCGGTGAATGAGATCTCATATACAGTAGTTAATGTTTGTTTGCCCTTTATTATTACTTGGGTTGATAACTTTAAAAGATATAGGTAACTAATTATCGCGTAATTGACCCGCATAGTAACAAACGGACAAGTAACATTGTCCAATATATTGACCAATTCTCAAATTGACCGTAAAAAACACACTTGAATATCCTGTAGACTTTATCTCTAAAGCGAAAATTACTATTCAATTTCTAAAAAGTCAGTAAAATATAGTACATTTAAGTACATTTTTTACGGTTACCATAGGATGGACCATTTTCTCAAATATGTAGCAATCTGTCACCAGGGCGGCGACACAGGTATTTGTGATTACATGTCTATAATCGAGATATTAATTTAACCAACCAAAAATCACCTTCTGTTAATTCCATTTTAGTAACGAAATTTTCCAATTCGGTTACCTAGGAATATTGTTTGTTTTTTAGAAATTAATATTCCAACCATAGAGATGTAGTTCCGAATAACCCGTGTCGCCGCCCTGGTGTTAAACAATTTTCTCATGCGTTTACATAGCAATTTTTAAATTAAAATTTCAATCACAGAGATGTAGATATTTTGAGAAAATGGCTCATTGAAAAACATATTTAACAATATTCCAAGCAACGATTAAACATATGATATTTAATTTGGTTCCCTATGCCTTACATAAAAAAATATATAAAATATAAACTCGGCAGAAGTTTATGTTTAAAAAAAGAATTTTATTTCACAAAATACAAATTTTTACAAGAATACAATTTTTTACAATATAATTTGAAATAAAATAATTTACTTTATCACCGCCGCGGTATTCAAGTTAACCATCTGGTACGTAGCTGACTTCGGTAAGACGGATGGTGAGCAACTGCTGCTTGGCCCATTTGTATCGTGACTTATATACGGTTGAATTTCTTGTTACTTTCTGGAATGACATTGGTCGTGTGTCCTGCGGATATACTTAATGAATATAGGTCAGAAGTTGGACTTTCCTTTCACTTGAAATTATACTTGTTGTTTGTCACGTATGCTAATGTTGAATTTAGTGTAATATGAAGATATGGCTATATTGTAGTTCATAACTCTTCCCTCCCTAAGATGGAAGTTCAATTTTGAAGGGGAATTGAACGACTGACGACCTGTCGATTGGTGGTGCCGTAGGTGCCATCATGTATTGGACTGATTCTTGTGTTGTTTTTGCTCTCTTGCATCTTCTGCATGTAACGTAACTCGTACCGATTACTATTAAGATTCCAATGGTGGTGACTGTGACGGTCATGTGGGTGTAATGTTGATATTTGATAAATTGAATGGTATCCGTATTTTCTAGATGTTTCAGCTGTAACAGATCTAAGTTTATATCTTTAGAAATGTCAGTAATATTAACAGTGTTATATAATATTTGTTCCAAAACTATGTTGTTGATGGTATTGTCTAGAGTCCCATAAGTTATTTGGTTGATCGTTACATGACATTGGTCTACGATGATATGTAGTTTGCCAATGAAGTTGGTAATGTTCTTTCCGCAGTTGTTCGTGATGTCGATTGAATGATTAGTTATGACGATTATGTGGTTGTCTTCTATTTCTTCTATGAATTCTTCTCCTATTGTGCGATGTAGCGTACATTGTGCTGGTTTGTTTTCCAATATCTTTATTTCGCATCGGTTAGCTTCCTTTGGTGTTAATATTACAGGTGGGCAGATAAAATCCTGTTCTATCTTATTGCAAGTCTTTTCTAGGAATTGATAATGGGTTTTGTTATGCAGGATTATATTGGTTTTTGGTTTTATGATTTGATGGTTTTCAGGGATGGGTCTTATTTTGATAGTATTAAAAATATTATTCCTGAACTGTGGAATCATTACAGCGAATATGATATTGGTTCCGTTGTAGTAGGCTTTTAGGTTGAGTAGTTCATATAAGTGTTCATCACTAATAATGTTGATACTACTTTTCAAATTTTCATAAACTAACTTTAATTCATTCTTTGTAAGGATATGCCTAGATATCACATTTAACTTAGCTAGTTCTATCGATAATATAATGTCGTTAACGTGCTGGTTTAAGTATTGAAGTTGTGATTGTAAGGAAAAATAGTATTGTGACTGAAACAGTTGTTGTTCTATTTGGGGATATGTTTTCATAGCATTGGCTAAAATTTTAAGTTTAGCTTGTTCAGTATTTATAAAATCCGTGATGTTATTAAATCGCTCGATCATCTGTGTGTTTAATCTGTGTTGTTGGTCTATTCTGTCCTTTAGTAACAAACTATTATCTTTGAAGGTTTCTATTTGTTTGTTGATTTCTATCGCGTCGTTCTTGTCCATATTGCCAGATATTGCTTTTATTACGGCCCCTAATGCGTTTATCAAACCTCTTTTACTTCTAATTGTCCTCGGTTCTAAGTTTTCTAAGTTTCGCTCTATTTTGTTGTATAAATCCTTTAGATTTTTCGTATTGTAAAATAATGTTTCGTTAAGACTAGTATTATAAATGTTATCTCTTAAGTACCCTAATGTGTCTCTAATGTTAGTTATGTTAATTATATGTATTAGATTATTATAATGGGAAACTACTCTAGTTGTACCTAAATTAAGTGCGATAAGTCCTTTTGTGTGCGATATGTCGTGGTATTCTATTCTTTGCGCGTTCGTCATTGTTAAGAACCTGTAACAACATTACTTTCTTTTAGGTTTTATTTTGGCTTTGTGATATTTGTAATTCTTTGTTTTAAAGGTTAATTTATTGTCGTCAGTTACTTTTTTTGCATTGTACGGAGGTAATAATTTCGTGTTACGTTGTATATTTTTAACATAAACTGTGTCTCCTATGTTTAGTTGTGGTGGATCGTTTCGTTTATTGTTGTTTTTTATTAACGTTTGTTTTTGTTTTTTATGTGCAGTGTATATTCTATTAGCAGTTTTTACTTGGGGATTTAGTTTAATAGTAGGGGTCAGTATGTCTCCATTTTTTATTAAAGTGGATACTTCAATCATGTTTTGTTTCTGTGATTCTAATGTAAAAACTATCGGTGTCATGCACGATTTGTAATATAGTCGGTTAATAGCTCGCCCGAATTGTATTGTATGCTTATTGTAGTTTATTTTTGTTTTCAATTGTCTCAATGTTTGGTTTCCTATGATGCCATCGAAATAATAATGAAATTTAAATACGAGAAATTCTAATGGCTCTGTGTTATCTAATTCGTTTAAGTATGAGATGCGTATTTTATTATTAATTTTGTGTGTTTTGAGTGCCGTTTTTACTTCTACGTCTGTCGGGATTAAAGTTAGATTTTCAACATGCTTTGGGTCTATAAAATTATTGTCAGCTCCTGTATCTATTAAGAATTTTAGTCTCTGTGGTCCGTTTTTTATTATTATGTATGGTAACGTCCCGTTCTTGGTCTGTTGTAAATTTAATTCTACGTATCCGGCGGATTCGTAGTTTATGTTGTTTAGGTCAGTTTGGTCGAATTCCACTGATTTGGGTTCTTCGTTGAATTGATATTCTAACGGATTTGTTGATTCTATTTCTGTTTCTGTTGGTTCGTAATAGTATTTCTGTTCGTAACAATTATTTTCAGTATTGAACAATTCTTTTGAAATTACCCTGGGTGGTTCCGTTTGTCTAAATGGATGGTTATTATTATTGATTCGTCTAGTATTACCTGACGTTGTATCCATAGGTTCGGGGGTAAACCTATTAGGTTGTGTTTGTTGTTGCGGACGGACTGGACTTTGCTGTATTGTATGGTAATTTTGTTGAGGTCGATTTTGATTAAAATTATTGTAAACTCTTTGATTTTGGGGTACATATTCTAAACAAGGATGGTTTCCGAATACGTTTTGAACAGGTTGTATATTCGTATTAAAATGTTGTCTTGGTGTATGTGGAATTTGTGGTTGTGTAGGTGTGTATACGTGACGAATAATTTGTTTCGGTGGTGTGTTAGTGTCTTCTGGTTGCGGCCTAACGTTTCCGTATTGAGTTTGTTTGTAATAAACGTTTAATTCCCTCTGTACACATTGCCATGCTTCTCCAAGTGTCTTAGGCTGGAAAGCACGAACAATGTTTCCTATATTCCTATTAAGTCCTGTTAGAAAACAATCTAGTGCTGCTTGATTATAAAGTTCTATTTTGACTTTCTTAACAGTCTCGTCAGTATTCGTTAGAGAAATATTATTTATAAGTTGGGCTAATACTTCATTAACTCTACTAAAGAATAATTCAACCGATTGATTTCCTTGAGTTAGCGAGTATAAATCCCGAGCCAAACTATATTCATCTCTCTTATCTGCATAATGCCCTATTAAAATTTCTTTGATGCTATCCCAATTTCTCACTCTACCATACTGATTTAGTACGTCATTTGCTGGACCTATTATTTTTTTTCTAATTTCGTTACTATAAAGGTTTTTTAAATTATCGTCAACTAAACTAAATAATAGACCAACTGCCATATCAACGCTATCGATAAAATTAAACAAATTACTTCTATTGCCGTCATAAGGAATAATTGTTTTAATAATATCAGGGATTTGAAAGTTTTTTAATAAAGTTTCTACTGCGTTAGCTGATTGATCGATAGATACTAGTCTAGGTTGTGCCATATTTTCTAAATTTTCACTTAAATTGTTTGATTCAATATTATTAATAATTTCAATATTATTAGCGAAGTCACAACTACTTGATGTACTTGAATCTGAATTAAACGATAAACCGTCGTTTTTCTTCAGGAATTTAATACTTTTAGCAGTGGGGTAAGGTTTAGGCATCGGAAATCATGCAATAATATAGGAAAGTAAAGACTTACAACAATAGAACTGATGATTTCCACATATCCAGTTGAACCAGCGTACGTGCAGTTCTAGACGTTGACTGAGCGAAGTCGACCTTCTTCACGATAAACCGTCGTGAATTGATGTATCGCCACTACTTCTCGATAAGCCGTCGAGAATGTCGTTGTCCGGGAATATGTTGCTCCAAACCACTGTTGGTGTTTCAGTCGAGTTGTATATTTTATTTGTTTGGTTTGTAGGTTCGGCTCCAAAGTCTTAAAAGACACTCGTAGTTTAACTGTCGCGTTAACTTTACGATGAGCGCTTAGATAGTGGAGGTTTACGAAATTTTCCTGCACTATCCTACCGGCTGCGCCAAATATAAACTCGGCAGAAGTTTATGTTTAAAAAAAGAATTTTATTTCACAAAATACAAATTTTTACAAGAATACAATTTTTTACAATATAATTTGAAATAAAATAATTTACTTTATCACCGCCGCGGTATTCAAGTTAACCATCTGGTACGTAGCTGACTTCGGTAAGACGGATGGTGAGCAACTGCTGCTTGGCCCATTTGTATCGTGACTTATATACGGTTGAATTTCTTGTTACTTTCTGGAATGACATTGGTCGTGTGTCCTGCGGATATACTTAATGAATATAGGTCAGAAGTTGGACTTTCCTTTCACTTGAAATTATACTTGTTGTTTGTCACGTATGCTAATGTTGAATTTAGTGTAATATGAAGATATGGCTATATTGTAGTTCATAACTTATATTTTCTTTAAAAGTGGTGAATATAGGCCAGCGAACAAACATTTATGTTAGTATATGGCAATAACCATTACGTACACAATAAAACATGTATGTACCTAATAGCGACCAATGTAAATTTTTATTCATTTCCCACATTTCCCCTAAATTATTTAAATTTCATTTTTTAAGGGATGCTTTTTAATACTAACACTTACAAAAAATATAGTTTACTGGAAATCATTCTCTCATTTCATTTTTGTTTACTTGATTGGCGAAAATTTGGTTATCTGTATCTCCGAAAGTTACCGACACAATTTTACTTGAATGTTTTTAGCAAGTACTATAGTATATTGATACTTTTGTTTACTTTCCTGGAACTACGGTGAAAATGTTTGGGCAAGGGGAAGGGAGAGAAGGGTGTTAAAAAAGACTTTGTTTTTAAGCTTAATATTCGCAAACAAAGCTTAGGTAATAATGAAAAGTGGTAAAAAATCTTCATCCCCACTTTCTAATACGGAAAGGGAAGTCAACAAATGAAAATGATTTCTTTGATGTGCACTAATTGAATTTTACACCTGTACAGAAAATTTCATGTTCATAGGCCGAAAGATATAGGAATTCTTGAGATGCGACAAACGGACAAACGTAGATTAAATTTGTAATAGTACAAGATCCCGCAGCTGATTTCTGCAGGTATCTGTTTTTTTAATGAAACTTAAATGAATCCTTAATGGTAATGTAATACATTGCTTCAAGGTTGCCAGCTCTCAATCGGCCGCAACCTCGAGGTTGCCAGGTGTTAACAGGTATATTGTTGTTAATAATTTGCGGTCACGTGTTTTTTGAGAAAATTAGATACTAAATTAAAGTTTTATTTTTTCTGAACACGATAATACATGGTTGCCTGTGAAAAAATAGCCGCAAGTTATGGTTGCCATTACTTTTAATTAATTACTCTCTTATCACATCTCAGCTGCAACTATTGAAAAAAAAATTTATACGTATGTACAATATAATACATATTTCATTGCCTTGGTTGATCAATATGTATAATTTTTTTTTCAATAGTTGCAGCTGAGATGTGATAAGAGAGTAATTAATTAAAAGTAATGGCAACCATAACTTGCGGCTATTTTTTCACAGGCAACCATGTATTATCGTGTTCAGAAAAAATAAAACTTTAATTTAGTATCCAATTTTCTCAAAAAACACGTGACCGCAAATTATTAACAACAATATACCTGTTAACACCTGGCAACCTCGAGGTTGTGGCCGATTGAGAGCTGGCAACCCTGAAGCAATGTATTACATTACCATTAAAGATTCCTTTAAGTTTCATTAAAAAAACAGATACCTGCAGAAATCAGCTGCGGGATCTTAGACTATAAAGATTATATATAAATAAATATGCCATTTAATTCATTTTGTGAAATTAAAACAATTTACAACTTTTTTTTTTTTAATATTTGACAATAAATTTATTGTATATACTATTTTCAATAAAGATACATTTAACATTTAGCTCCCGGTGGAAATCAAAAATCAAATAAAATTAAATATTTTGAAAAAGAAATATTTGGAGAACATAAAGGAACCCCTGTAGTTTGGGTTGTTTTATGACACTGCTGTGTTACACATACATATGCATGCAATGTTGAAACCATTTTTAGAGATTTATGCCTAATTCGCCTGTTCTCGTTTCGCCTGGCCAATTAAAATTTCCCGATTCGCCTGACAATTCAAATTGTGGTATCGTTTCGCCTGATCATAAATTGGACGATGGGTGCCTTTTTTTATTATAATGTTAAAATAACACCATAAGAGATTTTAAGGAAAATTCAAAGAAAGTGTAGCAACTTTTCTTCCTACTTTTTCCAGACTTAGGACTACATAGCAGTAATTTTTGATAGGTGCAAAAACTACTGGTGTAGTTAAAAGTTTATTCGCTTTACGTTATGTCAATTTAAAAAAAAAATTAAAATAATATACCTATACATATGCATATTTACATTAATTTGAACTAATAAAATTAATTTCTCTTAAGCTTAGCAGTGTAAGCTATTTTTTCTAAACATCTTGTAGGAATGTCATTCCAGGGAGTGAAGTGTGCTGTGGATGACTGGGCTAAAAGACAGCACGCCCATCTCTGGAAAGTGTGTACAACGGCCAGACAGGCCCGAGAGCTTATAGTGCTGCCCAAGTGCCCAGTTTAAAACGGAGAAAGGAATTGCTATCTCTAAGCAGGGTACAGCTGAGCCGGTTAACAGGTATACTCACGGGGCATAACGTCCTGAGGAAGCACCTGCATATCATGGGATTAGTGGAGAGTTCTCTCTGCCGAAGGTGCGGCTTGGAGGACGAATCTTCGTTCCATGTTTTATGCTCTTGCGAAGCATTGTCATCCTTGAGATGCAAGTATCTGGGATCTCCAATACTGAGTTCCGAGGACGTCAGGATTGCAGACCTTAGTGCAATCCTGAGTTTCTATGAGGGACTGGGTATTAGCTAGTCCCTTTTGGATGCCGTGGGGTACAATGGGCCCGTATTTGGTGGCCTACGTGCAACGGGAGCTTTGAATCCCGACCCACTTATAGCATTCATTCATTCATTCATTTTTCTAAACATCTTCCTACTGTTATTTTATTATTTAAGTAGCTTTCTTGAATTTGTCTTAATTTACCTAGTCTTTATTTACCTAGTAGATCAGGCGAATCACAACTGTTTATTGCCGTCCAACATATGGCCAGGCAAAACGCAACCAAAGCGTACCAAATTTTAATTTCAGGCGAAACGAGAACAGGCGAAACCGGAATATACCTTTTTAGAACAGTCAGTAACCCTATAAAAATATGTTCCGTTGCAGAAAATCATATAAAATATCAAAATAAAAACAAAATAGACGACACCTGAGCGAAGTCAGTACATCAGGCTAGTGTTGATATATTTTTTAGGTTCAAATTTTCAATTTGTAAAAAAAAAAATAATATTAATTTTAGTACATAAATTTTATTATATTTAACAAATATAAATATTTGGTACAAACATACAGAACAGTCATTTTCATTAGGACGTATAAATACATATAAAAAGTTTTATTTCATTTTATCTAAATATTATTTACTTTTACATTTGTTGTTAACAATATTTGACAATGGCTTGTCGTAACAATATTACTATCCATTGAGTGTAGTTTCTTACGGGGATTTAATGTTAAAATTTCCGACATACTAGTCGTTCGTGTATTACTACGATTTCGGCCCTCCGAGTGAATTTGAGCGTTGTCTGTTGAAGCCAATAACCATTTGAACGGTGGTTTGGTCCTGGAAAATCATTTATAAGGTGTAATAAAGGTTATTGGTTCAGGAACAAACGAAGTGGTTACAGGTTTAGAAATAATACTATTTCTCTATACGATGGACAAGCGTTGATTTCGAAGGACAAAAATAATTTGTTAATGAAGTTAATTTGTAGTGCAGAGATGTTTTGCATAAATATAGAAGATATATTATGGTAATAATAACAGCGAATTTTCTGTTTTTTCGTGAAAAGCACTTTACATAAAATAATGGTTCTAAAATCTATCTTATCTAATTTATTCCGCTTTTTACAATGGTGTAATAAAAATTAAAAAAAAAACTCTTGAAATAAAAAATTCGTTTTAAATATTTTTCCAAGACCACTTTACTTGAAGCAATGATTCAAAAACACATCTTATATGATTTTTTTCGTTCTCCGACAATGAAAAAAATTTAGAAAACTCTAATTACGAAAACTCTTGAACTGTAGCAAATTTTTTGTAAAAAAGTTATTTTTTCGACGAAAAATGATCAATATATAGATATATGTAAATTTTAGTGAATATCGTTTTCGAGTTTTAGGAAGCTCAGAATAAATTTCTGTCACAATCTTGGGCTTAAATCTCACTATGACTACTGCTATATATAATAGTTGAATTTTCTTTTTGGAAAGTTGTTAAAATTTAAAAAAATAGTAGATATACACTACGGCAGGTGTTCCTAAACTGTGCGCCGTGACTGCCTCGTTAAAAGTGGCTATCAAAATTTTTTTTGCTCGTCACTTATTTTTGGGGGAGAAAATTTTGAATAATCCGGTCTTCAGATCAAATGGCGCCACCGGAAATGATTTATACTTTAACGGCGCTGCGGGTCTAAAAAGTTTAGGAACTCCTGTGCTATGGGATTAGAATAATTCTTTTGATTCATTATGTGATTGTTGCCTAACAGCCTGTAATTACATATTTGGGATTAAAAGTCATATTTTAGTTTCTTGGAGTATGTATAACATACTATCTCTTGTTGTTATTTCAAATCCACGATGTATAATTTCTAAACCTGTATACATATTTTTTAGTGTTCCATAGTCACAACTACGGAATACTTGTATACTTGATTCGTTTCTAATAGACAGTGTCGTATTTTATTAAAACAATTTAAAATTTTCAAAATTGAAAAATAAAGATTAACGTAAAAAATTTGTCAAATGCATGTTGGATGCATTCCGTAATTCAGGGCTCCGTAGTCAATGGTTGTAGAGTTTTTCACAATTTTCGTAATTTATTACGACTTATCACTGCGTAACCCTAATTTTGTGTGATCCGGCACGCACTTGGTAAATTTTCTTTACTTATAAAGTAATTGACAGCCACGAGGGATGTTGACAACCTACATAATATTATAGCGTGCCTCCTTGAACAGTTTGAATTTCTAACAACAAACTATTTGTAAGGTAAAAGTAAATATTATTAATCCGATCAATTTAGTCCTAAAAATAGTAGTAAAGGTACAAAAATTAGGGGAGAGCTGAAAATTGGTACGAATGTTCGGAACACCATTATAAATAAGTGTTGAAAAGTCCTCATCGATCCTGTACGTGGAAAAAATTTATTCAAGGTCAAAGAGGTCAAAAATGGGTTTTATTTTGGGTTTATGGGTTCAATTTTTGAAAAAAATTTTGAAAAATTTTTTTTCTCAATTTTCAAATTTAGTGCATAAAAAGCCCTAAGCTTCTGTGAAAAAAGTTAAAAAAAAATTGAATTTTTCATTCAATTTTGCTCCTTTAATTTTTTTTCTGAAATTTTGAACAAACTGTTTAGGAAAACCATTCGATAGATCGATCTACCGATTTGCAGGGTTATTGGGAGTACAGTGAGGTGTAAAAATTCGTACAAACATTAGATTCCCCAGAAATTCTCGCAAGGATGCGAACAATTTTTTACAACAAGGAAAAAAGTCCTTTTTTTCACATTTTTCAGGTTAAAATTACGGATGAAAAATTTTTTTCCCTAAAATACGCGACATAGCCTTGTAGGAAATTTATTCCAGATTCCAAAACTGCCTTTAAATTTTCTGTCCGATCACTGATTACTGAGATATCGATGGTTAAACCAAAAAGGATCATTTTGCATTCAAAGTTGGATATCTCCGGAACAGTTCAACGTAGAGAAAAATTTTAAAAAGGAAATTGAAGCTGAATAAACAGGCTGTCAAGTAAATACCATGGCTTTACTGTAAAAAAATTTTTTAAGCCCGTAGATCGGAAGGAAAAGAGCAAAAAATTTTCAATTTTCAATTTTTGTGTTATTCCTTACAATTGCTCGATAACTGTTACTCTTAAAAATTTTTGGATGGAAGATCTGAAAACTAGAATCTTGGAGCTTCAAAATGTTTTTTTTATCATCCCGATACGACCATTTTTCACGTAAATACAGCCCTTCCAAAATCACTAAAAAATTAACAATTTTTTTTTGTTCCTTTAACTTTTTGTAGTAGTATATATCTCAGAAACGGTAGCTTTTAGGAAAAAACGTATTGAGACATTTTTTGTAGATAATTATATGATCTATAATTTTTGTCTGATTTAATTTTATGATAAACCTTACTGATTTGCTGAAAAACGCGAAAAACTCATTTTTGACCCCTTTGACCTTCAATAAAATTTTTTCCACGTACAGGATCGATGAGGACTTTTCAACACTTATTTATAATGGTGTTCTAAACATTCATACCAATTTTCAGCTCTCCCTTAATTTTTGTACCCTTGCATGTTTAAATTGACCGGTGTATATATTGTACGCATCTAACAACTAACAATAAGGCGTGATACTTTGTAGTAGTAAATGATTAATTACGATAGGTAATGGTAAAGTCCGAATGTCAACATACTTTCAACAAAAACATTGAGAAAACTATTTTTTTCGACCTTACCTTAAATTTTGACAAATGTGTGATGAGAATGCACAATATATAATCGGATTGGCAGCTGAATTTAACGGATTTAAACTTTGTATAAATGTTGCTATGGCAATGTTTGTCTGCGTCTTTGGAATGTGACCAAACACTTGAAGTAGATCGAACACAATGTACGGTGACCAGCAAATGATGAATACAAATACAATCACAAACGTCATCTTAATCGTTTTGATTTTAGCACGCGGTATTAATCCTCGTGAACTGACACGTCGACAGTCCGGGTCACCGAATGATCCTTTTTTTCTTCTGGTTTTCGGCACAAGTATTTTACCTTTGGTCCATATGGTGGCTACAATGATGGCGTAACAGCTGGTAATTATTAGCGTGGGTATGATGAATAGTGTTACGGCCACTAATGTCATATATAATTGCCAGTGCCACTGTTCGGAAAAATCAATCCAACATTGCACCTGTTCTATAAAATTGATATTGTTAAAGATTAGCTTACAAGGAAACCTCGCGAAGTCGAAAAAGTCAAGAAAATCTGAAACTTTGTCAGTATGTAGAGGGTGAGTACCTAATAACATAAAAAATATCAATTGCTGCTAAAAAGCTTTTGTAAGGGGTGAACCACCCTCTCAAAGTTGGAACTCAAAAATTTAAAAATCGATGAAATTTAGTTTACACATACATTAAAAAGGTCTAGTAAGAAATATAACATTATTTTTTGCATATTTTACACATTTTTAAGGGGTGAAACCACCCTTCAACTGTGTACTTAAAAATTTAAAGATTGATGATATTTTATTTATATACACTATACACAGAGTTCTAGTAATAAATATAACATCATTTTTTACATCCACAAATTTTTAAGGGGTGAACCACCCCTTTAAGTGTGTACCTAAAAATTTAAAAATTGGCGATATTTTGTTTATACATATTATACGGAATTCTAATAATAAATATAACATTATTTTTTGTGTCCACACATTTTTAAGGGTTGAAACCACCGCTTCAAGTGTACTTAAAAAATTTAAAAATTGACGAAATTTTATTTAGATAATATATTAAATAATTTTTAAATTTTTTGGTGTACACTTGAAGGGGTGGTTCACCCCTTAAAAATTTGTGGATGTAAAAAATGATGTTATATATTACTAGAACTCTGTATAGTATATATAAATAAAATATCATCAATTTTTAAATTTTTAAGTACATAGTTGAAGGCGTGGTTTCACCCCTTAAAAATGTGTAAATGCAAAAAATAATGTTATATTTCTTACTAGACCTCTTTAGAGTATGTATAAACAAAATTTCATCGATTTTTAAGTTTTTGAGTTCGAACTTTGAGGGGGTGGTTCACCCTTTAAAAGTATTTTTTAGCAGCAACTGATATTTTTTTTGTGTTATTAGGTAGTCACCCTCTGCATACTGACAAAGTTTCAGATTTTTTCAGATTTTCAACTTTGCGAGGTTTCCTTGTTAGATGCAAAATTTTGAATAAATACGAAAAATGGATACCTTCAATAATCTTCTCTTCGTAAAAGACCAAAATTGGGCTTGAAAATATAAAACTGGTGAGCCACGCTGAACTGATTAAAAATTTTGCACGTTTCCCTGGAAGGACATTAAAAAATATACTTTATTTTATTGTAGTAGACACAGGATATAGTAATCACGAATATAGAGGAAAGTACCCAAATCTCGGATATACTTAAATGATAAATGACGTCGCCAGTACCACTGAGGCGTAGTTTTAGCCGCCATGTGGTTGTTGTGTCGTCTCCTTGAACGTAGGAACATCGGTTTGTTTAATCAAAATTTTAATAGATTTTTCTAGAGTTTAAATATTTTACAGTACCGACTTTCAACATTTATGGCTACCAGAAGGTGAGTTCTACTATTGTTTGCTTAATGTATCATATTTTCGCAGAGGTGTATTTTGAATTTTTGTGTAAAAACTAGCTGTGATATTTGAAGTTATGTTGACAAGCGTGGTATAGCGAAATTTTGCATATTGCCCTAATTTCGGATATCTAAAATCTGAACGTTTTGTGTATTTTGAACTGTTTTTTGAGGAAAAAAAGGGGAAATTTGGTTACGATTCAGAGTAAATGCTTCAGATAAAGTCATGAAAAATGTCCTAATCTATACATATAATAAAACTGTAAATCTGTCTCTGTCTGTCTGTCTGTTCACGCATCACGTAAAAACTACTGGACGGATTTTAATGAAATTTGGTGTGATGATAACTTGTTACATGGGTCAACATATAAGATACTTTTTATTCCGGGAAAATGTCTCATTCCCACGAGAAAATGGAAAAACTATTTTGAGCATCTACACACATTACTCCAATTTACATATTTCATAAAAAATTCCATAACTATAGTAACAAAAATTTTAAATAAATTTTGTAGTTTCGAAATTTTTCTGAATTTTAAATAAAAAAAATGTTGCTAATTGTGTACCGAAAAATACAATAAATACACAATTGTCAATTTGGAGGCAATTTAATGCATTTTGTGTTGCAAGAAACTACAAATTCGAAAAAGAAATTACTCAACGTTTCGCGTGAACAACGTCACGGGTACGGCTAGTTTTAGTAATAATTCAAGGAACATTTATGTGGAATATATTGATTAAATGTTTGAACATAGAATGTTTTTCTTAATGTAAATAAAAAAGTTAAATAAAAAAGCTTCCAGTACGGATTTGAAAACCTAAACTTATTATTTTTTTTTAACAACACAATCCAAGCAGAAATTTAAAAGTAGATTAAAATGTATCTGAAATTAGGAACAATTTGCTCTAGGGAAAATATCAAGGTTTTGACATAAAAAGCATTTAAAAATATTGTTAGGTCTAATCAAATTATTGCATTTTAGGGAATGGTTTCATGTAAAATAAAGTATCTAATATGCAAATTTCATACAATTAGAGATCAATACTAACAAAACTACGTCATGTTAAAGAAATGGTATCTCAAATTTGGACACTTTCTTCTATAATTACAAATAATCCGTCTATTATAATCAAATTTCGCGTATTTTTATTAATTCCATACCAAAGTAAATATACATATCTGCATGACAGATATTAACAATTTGTCTTTAAAAAACATAATCTTTGGAGCATTCAACAATGCAGCTAAGGTATCATACAAACATTAAAAGCCTATTGGCGATTATAATAAGCACTACTGTAATTGATTAATATATGAATCTTTTAATTTTTGAAGATAGAGTCAAACAAATTTATAATGAAAGAAGTACAGTAACGCATTTTTGAATAGTCTGTGTTTATTTTAACAGTTATAAATTATTATTTGCGCGAGTCTCTCATTTTAAATTCGTTTGAGTTTATAAAAATTCTCAACGTTATGCAATTTTAACGAAAAAAAGTTAAAAATATGAATCTATTTAGTATTGAAATGTTTAGGCAATTCCAGATTTTTTCGCAACGATCATTCTAGAAAAATGTATTTGTAGTAGATTTTAGATGAAAAAATAAAAATGAAATTAACACAGTGTTTGCAATCGTTTTGATTTTTATTCAAAGACTTACAACTTCCAGAGAAATTCATCGGATGTCGAATGGCATCGTAACGATCGATACTAAGGGCAACTAAAACGTACGTTGATGAATACGTTACAGCCACCTAAAATAAATCAAATTGAAAGCCAAAAAAGAAAATTATTGATTTTTATTATAAAAACAAAAAGATAAAAACCTGGAAAAATTTGACTAGTTTACACATAATATTCCCGGCATACCATGATATTGTTATACGCCAAATAATATCTGTTTGTACATTCACTAATCCCACCAGGAGATCTATAAAAATGAAAATGAAAATTTTTATATGATAGGTACATTATTTTTAAAACAACACTATCTTACCAGCGATGGCTAAGTGCTTGATAAAGTAATTCATTCTGGATTTGTTTGATTTACCAAGATTTAGGGCAATTAATACCAATAAATTTCCAAAAACAATTACGATAAATATTATCCATAAAAATGTGAATTGTTCCGTCTGCAAAAAGAGATATTTTAAATATTATTATTGTTGAAGTTATATTTTCTTTAGTGCATTATGAAAAAATAACACGTGTTTTATTTCGATACGAATAAAAATTACATAAATATGTATTTACAGTAGTGATTAGGAAATAGTTGTGAATATGTGTGATAAAAATGTGTTTAAATTTAAATTTTCCACTTTTTTGTCAGAAAACAGTTAACGTAGAATAATGATTCAGAGCCTATTGTATGTAACTTTTTCGGCTCTTTTTTAAAAAAAAAAACTTTTGAAACAAAAAAAACGTATTAATTTTTTTTTTTTTTGAAACCGGTTTATTTAGAATAACGGTTCCATCTTATGTCATTTTTCTGGTTCTTTCCGACGGGGTATACAAATTTCGGTAAATTATGGCAAAAAAGATTTTTTTGACGATAGGGACCCAAAATATCCGGTTTTAGAAATCGGGTGGGGCTGACTAACGAATTCATCCAAAATTTTCGGATTTCCAATGTTTTTACCAATTTTTCTAAAAATAAAATGTTTCGTTCGAGAGTTATTGTGCAGACACATATTATATACATACTATTTATTTTCGGTTTCTAGAGACCTCAAAACAAATTTCTATTATAGTTCTGGACTGAAGCCTCACCATAACACTTGCTGTAATAGTTAAATTTTGAAATTTTCTAAAAAAAAATATTATAGTGGGAGCGCCGGTAAAATAATTCTGTAAAACCTGACAGCTGTGATGGAATAACAATATGCAAATAAAACATAGTTGAATATTTATTTCAAAACCAAATATTATAATGTAGAATATGTTGGTCCATTTAAAATTAAATGGGTAATGGGTATCTCTAATGTAAGTACCACAAAAAAGTCAATATAAATGTATACTATTCATGCTGCCAAAACTTCTAGACAAATTTAATTTATTATATCCTAATACATCGTAATTTTATTGTTTAATTTTATCGTGTTTGATTTTTGTTCTATTAAATTTATTAATTAATGCCCTCGTAGACGGTACACGGTTCGTTAAACCACCTACGACTGCAACAAAGTTTGATTAACTATTTCCTTTCAACCGAGAACTGGTACACACATTCTCGGAAATTGAGCTTTAATGATTTAGTTGATTCAGACTACGAAAATTTATTTATTAATATGTTATCAAATAATTTTTTTTCTTTTTTCTTTTTTATTTTTTATTTTGAATTTTGAAATTTCTTTTTTGGAAAAACCATCGATATAGAAGAATATGGATAGAGACTATTTCTTAAGAGAGAGATAAGATATAATATAACATGATATGTTAGAATGAATACGTAGATTCCTTTGAATGTGCCACAAAAAATAAGAAACAAAAGAGTAAATAGGCACACAATCACGCGACAAATAGGCACACAAGATCGAGTCCTACAAAAAATGAAGTTTAAAACAATATTAATAAACGTTATACTCCATAAATTAATACATATAAATTTGGGTAAGTAAATATTGTATTTATCAATAAATGCAACCATTTCTAGCGAAAATTTGTTAATTTTTCTAAATTTTTTATTTAAAAAACAGGTTTATAATAAGCGGAAAAATACCAATTTTGGCATTACACAAAGTAAACGAAATACTGAAAAAGGAATTATTCTAGGTAAATAAGGAATTAGTTTTTTATTTAAAATATGTAATAATAACGACAAATATTATAAAAATATTGTAAAAAATAAAATTATGTAAAAATTAAAATATAGGTTAAATTGACACATCATTTCAGTGGCGTCTTTATGTAAAATTAATGAGCGTATAAAAACTTAACTTCAAGATTATGTATTGTGTTTGTATTTATTTATTTATCAATAAAATGACAATTTAATAACTGTATAGTTTTATTTATGTTTTTGTCTACCCTTATCAAGAAGATATGTCTTATTAGTGGTGCAATACTATAAACCAAAACGTAAACTTTTTACAAAAATAGTTATAAATTTTTGTTTTCAGTTTATTGTAATTTATAATATTCTTTAAGCACCGTTAAAAAATATAATGATTTAGTAGACAATTAAGAATTCGAAACATTAACTGATAAAATAGTCGGACAGCATTCTTAAGGAGTGGATTATTGAGTCAAATAAAACAGATATTAAAAATAATTAATTAATTAATTGCTTATGTTTTTATACAGAAATCACAATTATAAGAAAAATATACTAAATACATTGTTTTAAAAACACTGTCAATGTTTTAATTACATTAAAACCGTTACTGTTTATTTACAAAATGACGTCATTTATAGTAAGCACGTTAAGATTCATAATTATGTTGATCAGTATTTTGGAAAATACTCCTTTCTTTACGATATTATATACCTTTCCTTCTTCCATGGGAAAAATATATTTTTTATTACTCATGCGGGAGAAGTACTAACTTGGCGCACACATTTCTGTACGTAAAATAGCTGTTTGCCCACTGTACTCTTCCCACATACTTTTTTTGCGTGCGGAAAAATTGACAATAAAACACGCAATATTTAATCAAAACACGCAGAGCCGCCTCTTGATTTTTCATTTAATAAATATTTCATAATTATTTCTATAGAAACCACCAACAAAGTAATTTAAACAATATTTACTTCAGAAAAGAAAACTAACACTCAAAAATATTATTTTAAAAAGTAGTAAAAATGTCAAAAATAGTAATAATAATAGAAAAAAGTATGTGAAATTCGTAATATAAAATAGTATGTGCGACTCGTGCGGGATTTTCGATTGCCCACTCAAGCGAATGAGCGCATTCACTACGTTCGTGCGCTCAACTTCGCTTTCGTGGGCGATAGAATGATGAGACTTGAACTGAATTATAGGTTCTCGAAGCTGTTCTTTTCAAATTTACTAAAATGAAGCATGTAGGACAACTAGAAAAAAGACTTGTGTTGAATCAGCCGTATTTTTAAATGAAATTCCGTTATTTTTATAGTAAAAATGAAAAGTTCATACTCAAATTATTTTAACTCAATCAATCACTACAATTCAAATTATTTCCATAAAACTTGATTTGAGAAAAGAGAAAATTTTTAATTTGGTGACGTCATCAAGTTCATAAAATTTTTTAGTGAATGGTGAAATTGCAAAGTAAGTCGTTTTCTAAGGGGATATTCTAAATTAAAAAAAAATTGATTGTTTTTTTTTTTTGCATATTTTTAAAGTTTAGGGAAAGGAACATTGTACGACGAGGCAGGGATCGCTGATTAAAAAAATGTAAGTACACACCATAAATGACTCAGGCTACTCGAGACGAGAATTTTTAAACTCGTTTTTCTCGAAAATATGTTTTTTGAAACGGTTGACATGATATCTCAAGCTCTAGTGGACCGATTGCTTTGAAATGTTATTTCTTCTTAATAAATTTAAAATTCTTTTGACCAGATTTTTTTGAATTTTTTTTTACTATTTTTAAAAAATTTTCAAAACTGAAAAAACGATTTTTTGACATGGACACTATTTTGCTAAAATTTTTTTTTTTCAAATCGCTTCCGTCAAACGAAAAGGACATCCTTACTCTTTAAGAATTCATTAAAATTTTGTGTTTCAAATCACCGAGGGGGTCGGAATCATGTCAGCCAGGTGTCAGCTTTTTTTTTGAGTTTCTACTTTGTCGGCCGGTACTTTTTTCAATTTTGACTTTATTTTTACTTATTTGTACTTTTTAAATGTTAATAAAAACTGCTAAGAAATTGATGGTAAAAATGTTTAAGGTTTCTTATTTATTACGCCTGGAAAAACACCTAAAATTTGGCCGTCTAGGCTAGAACATGGGCGGATCCACCCAGTTGAAAAGGGGGAGCTGCCTTTAATCCCAGGAGGAATTTTGGGAAACCCTTTCACCCCAAAACACTTTTTTAACTAAAAAAAATATATTTCAGAGTTACTAAAATAATTTTAATGAAATTTGATAAATTAATTTCTTACAAAATATAAAATATAACCACACTTAGGAAAACAGAATCGCCATATAAAATATTTTGGATTGAGGGGCTATAAATTTTATTACATAGCTGAGGATTTTCCTCTGGATTTGCAGATTAGCCTAAGGAAGCTTTTGAGAACAAATCAGTAAAAATCAAAAATTACCCATTTTTCATAATTTAATATACAATTTTAATTTTAAAAATAATTTAAAAAAATTAATGCTGAATAAATAAGTGGTCAACTGTAATAGAAATTAATTAAGTGGAATTGAAAATATTTATAATATAAACCTATCTCTATTTCCTTTGTGATTATTTAAATAATATGTATATCTCACCTTCTTTATACCTGCTTTAATGTAAACAAAATTCATTGTATTAGTAGATTGTATCACTCTAGTAGGTCGCTTACAAGACTGAACATGGTTTTGTTTTTGCATTAGAAAAATATAAAGATATTTATGTACATATAACAAGCAAAATGATTCATAATATTGGCAATTAAAAAACACAAACAGACACAAAACAACATTAACGATGTGGTATTAATAGTAAAACGTCGTAAAACTGATTTCTAAAAAGACTGATAATATTTTTACGTTTTATGACAGCCCTCCAGTTCTATTCGGAGCCCCTCAGTACAAAATATTTTATATGGCGGTTCTGTTAGGGACCAGTTTGTCCCATGTCTGAATATAACTATAATACATAAATAAAACACTTAAAAATAAATCATTTATAAATAATCTGTAGGCAGTCGAACATACGCGTAAGTGTATTATATTGCCTATATTATTTACAATTCTTACCTGATAGAAATAGAATGAATCAATTTCAGCGTCTTGTAAAGTTGTTATATTTGTCGTTGATAAAATATTTGCACTTTCAAATTCATTTCTGTTTGCTGTAAAGCTGATTTTATTAGTGGAGTTTTGTAAATTATTATTCGTTGACAACTGATTCTCCATAATACCTAGAAAAAAAAAACAGAAGCACAAATTGATTTTGATATATTTTATTTCTGATATTGTTAAATTAATTTAAATTTAATAATATAAAATAGGTTAAACATTGTTAATATTTGGGTTTTTAACCTTTTTTAAAAAATATCCACCTGATGTGAAAAAACAAATTTATAAGTTTTACCCTTATCGGGTTTTATTAAAAGTAGGTTGAATGAAATGATTGTTCAGTCAAACAACAAAATTTCTTAATATCCCGCCTTATGAGAAAATTACATATTTAACTTTCAAAGAAGTTTTTGCTATATTTGAAGTATTTTCCAATATTCTTCAATAAAATTAGTAAACTTTATGATATAATGTGATATTGTTTGCACGCGTACACCTACAATATATAAAAATGTGTTTTATCAAATAAAAGAATCCGGAGATAAAATTTCTTTGTAAAAATAAAACAATATGAAAAGTACATTCTTTAATTCAAAAGCAGAATTTTTTTCTTTTTAATAAATTATTCTATTTTATTGTTGTGTTACGTTAATTAAGGTAGTTGGTCGATAAAACGATTTTTTCAAAGGATTTTAACGAAACTTCTCTATATATATATTTAATAAATTCAATACCAATAATACGAGACCTTACCGAAAAAAAATTGACCACCCCAATTTTGAGAAAAACGATTTCAAAGTTTTGTAATTTTAACACGGGCTTTTTAAAAATTCTGTTTTTTTTTTTTTGAATAAAATGAAAACGTGTTAAAGGAATTTGATAAAAATTTAATATGTTATAAAATATAAAGTTACAAACCATATTTAATAAGCAGGTACCGGGTTTCTTCGGACAGGTCAGAACCATACTTATACAAATTACATTAAATTATGCACATTTGAATGAATATAATTGGTCAAAAATTACATTTTTCACCATTTAGAATATTAACAGCATTTTTTATTTGACGAAAGCAAGAAAATTCAAAAAATCGGAAAAAATTTTTGTAAAATATATTGAAAAGTTGTTGAATATTTAGACGGTCCACTATAATAGCTAAGACGTACGTATTTACTAACAAGTAAAGGTCCCGAGGCCGGACCTATCGATTTCGATGAAACTTAAATATATTGTAGAACACTAAAAACTAAGGGACACGTATTTTTTTTTATCTGCGGAAAAACGGTTTGAAGGGGTGAAATCACCCTTCAAAAATTGGGCTAAAAATTTAATTTTTCAAATATCTCGAAAACAGTAAGAGATAGAGCAAAAGTTTAAATTGGCGATATTGCTCTTTTTTAAAGAGCTATCTATTGATATGCAATTTGTTCATATTACATCAACAGGGGTGGTTGGGGGTTAAAATTTGGGGGTTAATTTTGCAAAAAGGGGGTGAAAAATAAACAATATAAAAATTTTGTTTACAGATTTGAAATCTACGTCAAATAATCTAATTGACCTATTTTTGCTCAATGTCCTAATATTAAGTCTAGGGGTAGTTAACTAGAGGTTGACTATGTCGAATAGTCGTACAATTTGGGTATTTCAAGAAGTTCTTCTTCGTGGAAAATAGCTTAAGACAATTAGAATAACGTAGAAATGAAATTCTCGAATTCAAAATTGATTTTAAGCAACATTAGAGAGGGGGTGAGTCACCCTCTTGAATTACATACTAGTTTACATACACTAATTTTTGCAATTAACACACTGACAGGGGGTAATAATGTCACAATAGATAGTTCTGAAGTTAGACTATCGTATGTAAGGTTTTTATTAGGTTTCGTTATTTTAGGTTAGGTTATGTAATTTTCGGTATCGATAATTTTCGATAAGGAAAACTATAATATCCATTAAAAAACAAACCTAATAAAGACCTTACATATGATAGTCCAACTTCAGAACCACTTATTGTGACATTATTTTACCCACTATCAGTGTGTTAAATTAAAAAAATTAGTGTATATAAACTAGAATGTAATTTAAGAGGGTGACTCACCCCCTCTCCAATGTTACTCAAACTCAATTTTGAATTCGAGAATTTCATTTCTACGTTATTTTAATTGTCCTAAGCTATTTTCCATGAAGAAGAACTTTTTGAAATACCCAAATAGTACGATTATTCGACATAGTCACCCTCTAGTTAACTACCCCTAGACTTAATATTAGGATATTGAGCAAAAACAGGTCAATTAGATTTTTTGACGTAGATTTCAAATCTGTAAACAAAATTTTTATATTGTTTATTTTTCACCCCCTTTTTGTAAAATTAACCCCCAAATTTTAACCCCTAACCACCCCTGCTGATGTAATTTGAACAAATTGCATATCAATAGATAGCTCTTTAAAAAAGAGTAATATCGCCAATTTAAACTTTTGCTCTATCTCTTACTGTTTTCGAGATATTTGAAAAATTAAATTTTTACCCCAATTTTTGGAGGGCGATTTCACCCCTTCAAACCGTTTTTCCGCAGATAAAAAAAAATACGTGTCCCTTAGTTTTTAGTGTTCTACAACATATTTAAGTTTCATCAAAATCGATAGGTCCGGCCTCGGGACCTTTACTTGTAAGTTTTTATTATTGAAAACCAAATTTTTATTTTAACAAGCAGCTATACTTCTATCTCTCAAAATTGAAAACAATAAAAAAAGATAAATTTATTTAATTTAAATGACATGTCACATAAATCACATACATAATATAAACAAAAATACTTTTGATAGTCAATCAAAATTACAGTGGCCCTTTTCAATTGTGCAGGTAATAAATAAAAGAAAAAAAGGATGTTTACATAAAATATGTATAAATAATATTTTGATACACATATGTATGTGTGTGTATGTAACTTGTGTACGTTGTTTTTATGAAAATATTTTGAACTTTTAGTCACATTGAGTGCAATATGTATACCTGCATATGCTAAAGACGAAACTGTCTGATCCGAAAGAAATCCGATACCTGTTAATAAGAAATAAAAATTATTCACCACGCCGTTTTTAAAAATATAATTTATAAACATCATTTTAGAACGTTTTTACAACGCTTTTCCAACAATGTTTTCATATTGCTACAACACAAGCGCTCGGAAATTAAAAAAAACAAGTGGTATACATATATAATCACTGAAGAATATTAATACATTATTTAATTTTTGATAAAAGAAAAATTTTTGTTTTAATGAGAATTACTTTTGTACCTGAGTATCTCAGAGCAACTACGATAACTTGCGTTTTGCATAAAAAATCGTTTTAAAACTTTTTAAAAATAAAGTAACGCAAAGATTAATTAAACAGGGAAATGAATTATATAAACATTCTCAAGCTCTTACATTGTACAACAGTAATTAAAAAAGTTGTAAAAAACATTAAATTAACAACAACAGAATTATCAAATTATTAAAATTGGAGTGGAAAGAAGAAAAATTTTAATTAGGACAATTCCTATTTCCTTTTTTACGAAGAAGGTCACTGGTAATGACGTTTAAAAAGCAAATTCATTAAAAAAAAAATTTTCCACTGACAAAGTTTTGTGTAATATTTTATTTGAAATTTGAATCTTTTCAGGTAAATAACAAATTTTTAAAAAATATTTTTCATTTACAGATACCAAATTTTAATTTCGTCATCGTTTTCCTTTTCATTTCCATTTCGACAGTGGGCGATGTGGGCCCACGCCCACGGCCTCGCACTTAAAGGCGCCTCGCGAGTGACTGTTTTTCGCAAGTCCTCAGCGTAAGTGTAGAAAATTGTAACTAGTGGTGAGCCCAGAGTGTGCCCGACACGGCTTAAGACGAATAGCACGAATAGTCAGTCGGTGTCCGTCGCCGAACACATAGTGCATTGTAATACATTGTTAGACATTGTTACTTGAATTGGACAGGTTGGTCTGTCCCCTAATAGGTGTTTTGTAGTAGTGTGTGTGGATACGCACACTACTACAAAACACCAAACCAACACCATTGCAAACAGTGTGTAGCTACACAACTTAGTGGGGAGATTTTACGTCACCCACTGGCTACAAGTGGAACAGTTTGATAGACATTCTAGTTTGGTGCCTTGGTTTTTTTTTTTTTTTTTTGATTGTCGCCTAATTTTTAAGACAGAAATTTCAAAAAGAAAATTAAAGGGGGCCTCGCAAAAATTATCTTGCCCACTCCCCATTTTCGTTTTGCGACGCCACTGCATTTCGGTAAATATGTGTTTCTTTGATATTTCTGTTAGAAATCAAATTATTATGTAATACAGGGGTCGGCACTCGGCAACCTTTTTTGGCGAGCCATATTTAAAAGAAATAATTTTTAGCCGGCAGCACAGTCAAATATTTTGCAATGTAGTATGCGGCTTAAGTAGGTTTTTTTAACGAATTTTCGAATCGAAAATTCAGCTGTTAGAGTCACTGTTTTGATGTTACTTGAGGCCGGAACTATGATAGAAATAATTTATTTTGAAGTCTCTAGAAGCCAAAAATGACATTCACTAAAATTTATATATCTCTCGAATGAGAAATCCTGTTTTTACGAAATTTGGTAAAAATATTGGAAGTTCAAAAAGTCAAACACGTCCGATGCCCAAAATGGATTTTTAGGCATTTTTGCCTAAAAAAATTTTTATGGAAAAAATAAGTTTTTTGCCCAAATTTCCTCAAGTTTTTGCCATATTTTCTTACACCGTTGCAAAGAGGAGAAAATAATCACATAAAAAGGATTTTCGATCAATAATTCTATGTCAAGTAGTTTCCGAGAAAAACTAATTTCTGTAAACGGAAATTTGCTATATTATGCAGGATACTGCGACAGGGGTATTTTCTTTTTTTTAACACAAATTAATATAAATATTATTAAAAATCAACATGAGGAAAAATTTTTAGTAACAGTTTTGTTAATAAAATATCGGGGAACAAAAAAAATATAAAATTATGCTCAACTTTCTATAGGCAGAGCAAATTGTTCGAAAAGTTATATTGCTTGGCGGGCCACATGAAAGCTTGCAACGGGCTGCAGGTTGCCGACCCCTGATGTAATAAATGAAACAAATGCTTTTACTGAAATTTTTTCTTAATATATAAGAGTGAAATATGGAATTTACTTATTTATTTATCTGTTCCGACTATAGGTAAAATTTTCGCACGAATCGAAAAAAAACTATTAGATTCCAGACTTACTCTCATACCAAATTTCAAGTTTATAATAACAGTAGGTCTGTTGTAGAAGTCCTCATAAACATTTTTAACGTTAAAAAAGAAATGACAAAGCAAAACTGAAATATCAACTGCCTCGAAAAAAATTTTTTTCAACAAACTCAAGCCTATCCCACTTTTTCTTTAATTATTATTAAAATTACGTAATATATATATTGTTAGATGTTACATAGAAGAGATATATGTATAAATAAATCCCAAGCAAGGGTTATAAGATTAGTAGAAAGTATGTAAATTAAGATGAAAATATTTTTTATATTTAGGCCAATCGTGGAAATGGTTAAATATGTAATAAAAAAAATGAAAAAAATTTAAAATCGTTTTTTTTTTTTGTTAAGCATACAATTACAGGCAGAGACGAGTTTCTCTTTTCCCTCATAAGATCCCCTCAGTTTTTCAACCTTTACGCATGACATTAGGCTGAAAATCGTTTGAAAACATATATTAAAATTTGAAAAAGAATTTTTATTCGAAAACCAGCGTGAAAATAGCGTACTAAAATGTGTCATCATCTCCTAGACTATTTATACAAATAAATGTAAATTATATAATACAGATTTGTAGATAAATAATTAAAAAAATGTTTATTTAAAATTAAAAAGTTTCATCTGCTATTCGTTTTAGACTGTAATTTTATTAACGTATCTCCATACATATTTTATTTCTCCTTCTACATTGTTTAATTGCCCTACACTGTAGAAAATAAGTTACAAAAATAATAAGCGTAATTTTTGAAATGTTTAAAAAGTGCAAGGATCATTTTTTTGCTCTAAACTTTCATAATCTTTGAACAGAATGAAAAATAAATAAAGTAAATAATTTTACAGCTTTTTTCACATTTTTATCAATAACAGTATTTAAATTTATAAAAAAAGAAATTTCCTTAAAAAATTTTTAAAAAAAAAGTTTTTTTAAGAATTTTTCGGAAAAATTTTTCAAAAATTTTCTTGAAAAATTAAAATTTTTTTTTTTTTGAAAATATTTTAAGGAATTTTTTTTATTTATAAATTTAAATACTGTTATTGATAAAAATGTGAAAAAAGCTGAGAAATTTTTTTTCCATTTTGTTAAAGATTATGAAAGTTTAACAGCAAAAAAATGATCCTTTAATTTTTTCAAAAATTCATTCGAATAAAACAGAAAAACGGCTAGATGGATTTTGTGGGTATATTGAATTGTAAAAGTCACACTTAACATTAATGGTTTGCTCGATATTTTTAACTTCTTTTTTCTTGATTTTTCAAATTCATGTAGAGTATGCAAAAAATATTTTTTTCGAAAAATCAATGGCTTGTCCTTGTAGAGAATTTGTTCAAGTTTTTAAAACCCATCTTCAATTTTCTGTGCGATTAATGGTTGCTGAGATATCGATGGTCAAACACGAAATGATCCTTTTCCATTCAAAGTCCGATATCTCAGCGAGAAGTGGTCGTATAAAGGTGTAAAAAAAGCAAATTAAAGCTGAATGAACAAGTTATCTGGTCTATATGATGGTTAAGTTGGAAAATTCTTTTCCAAGTCCGTGAACCAAAAAAAGAAACCGAAAAAATTTCGAAAATTTTCTTTTCAGGGTATTTATTAGGATTGAGCGATACACGTTGCTTGGAAAATTTTTTCATCGCAAGATCTTAAAACTAGAAATTTCCAGCTTTAAATTGCTTTGTTTACGACTCCGATACGACCACTTTTCACAAAGATACAGCCATTCGAAAAATCGATAAAAATTTGGAATTTTTTTTTTTTGATTCTTTAATTTTTTCGGCTAGTGTATATTGTATTAAAAGCTGTACAAATTACCTAACAACTGAAAGTTGGGATTTGTTTTCAATACATTTCAAGTTTGAGTTTATTTATTAAGTTTGATTTATTGTGTATTTTATATTAGTCGTAGAAAAAGTATAGTACGTAACTCGAATTTACAATATTCAACTTACAAACTCAATTATATAATTTGCTATTAAAGTACTTATTTTTTGTGCAGCAGGGAAAAAAGAGCGTATTTTAACGTAATTTATTATTTTCTGTTAAATATTCACTATTAAAAAATGTAATTTTACACAATTTTATTGTATGAAAAATATACAGATTTATAGTGTAACTAAATTATTAACACTTTACTGTCCATGTTTTCAGCATCTGAAAATAACCACAATAACCGCAGAGGCCGATCGCGATCAATGATTACACATTATGTATGCGATGTTACCACAAACAACTATTTACAAAAACAAACACACTGTGTGTTGGTTTCTGCAAACATGCCTTTGTGTGTTGGTTTCTATAAACATTTTTAGAATAAACAAAACACTTCAAAATATTTGTAAAAAATGTATATCGCTCATTTGCGAGAAGCTTGACATAACTCAAAAAAAGCTGTTTTTCAGTACGATGGCTTAAAGTTTTAAAAATAAAAAGAGTACTTATCGCAGTCAATTGAAGAAGTGCGATAGAGTATAAAGTCATAACCTCTCTCGTTCTCTCATTTATGTATCTAGCGTGATCTCGTTTTGTTAGCAAAAAGAATGACATTTTCCGTGACCGCCTGTACCCTTAACTCAATAAGGGTGATTTTTGAGTTATGTCACGCTTCTCGCAAATGAGCAATATGTACCTATGTTTACACAAGTTGAATCGTTTTATGTATTTGTTTATATAAAATTTTTTAAAAATATTGCCGGCCTCTGGGGAAGTTAACTGTGAAAGTGTCGGACTGTAGAGTGTTATACAATACAAAAACAGTGTAAAAATAAGAAATTGTGTATTTTGTCATACAGTTGTATAAAATTACGCTTTTGGTAGTAGTCATTAAAAACGTAGTCATAATGTAATAACGTAGTCATTAAAAGAATTTTAAATAACTGTATACATTTTTTAATCAGTTTTTTTACAGTGTAGCTTATATGTAATATCTGTTGTTTACAAACAACTATGTTGATTTTCTCAGTTGTAATTTAAATTACGGAACGGTTCGAAATAATTACTTCTCTTAATTTAAATGAATTTTGGAAATAATATTTAAAACGTTTTATTTTTCGTAATAGATTATGTATGTGGGTATACGGGAGTTTTCAATAAAATAATTAACAAATGTTTTTCAATTTACAGTGCCAAATTGAAATTTATATTTATTTATAATAACATATTTATTATTATGAAAATGGGTAATTATTCTTGAAAATAAGTAACTTATAATTTTGAAATGCAGACTGGAAAATAAAAAGAAATTACTTTGTAATCCGTTCTGAATTTGTTTCGTTATTATTAAACTGGTTCTGGTGAAAATACGGTTTTATAATGAGAAAATTTGAAAAATCCGCATTGATCCTGTCCTGCGAGCTTTTAAATATGCTTAAATAAACATAATTACCTATATATTTTTTTATATTTCATAAATACAGCATGTAATTTTTTATATGGTGGATGGGGATTGCGTAAAAAAGATCGCACAAAAAAAAATTCAAAAACTTTATTGTTTTTCTACACAAGATAAAACATTAATTTACATATGAGCACATTTTATTCAATTTTCATAATATTACAAAAATTGCGATAAATACAGATGTAAAAAAAACTTAATGATGCAATAACTTAGATTTTTATGCAATATACCTACTAAATAGTAATAAAATAACTAATAAGTAAATAAGTAATTTTATCGCAAATTAATGTTCAAATTTCTTATCCTCTTACTTTGCATTCTTGGACAGGAAAAACAAAATATTTCTGAGACCTTTCAGTACCCAGCAATTTCAAGAGCGTATGTCTTTACATCAAATTATCGAAATTAAATTATTATTTTTCAATCGATACTTCAAACATTGCTGTTTACAATTTGCGTTTAACAATTTAAGTACACAGAAAATAAACTTTTTTTAAAAATTATTTACCTACAAAATTCATGCAGACTTCTAAGGGTAAAATCAAAGAAATTGATTAGAAAATTTCCTGTTTTGCAATAGAAATAACACTTTTAAACAATAATTGATAAATAATTTCCTACTTGAAAACGCCTACACATTTAGAGAGTTTTGATTGAAAGTACCTACGAGAATAATACCATCTGACAGTGAGTGAAAGAATTACGTTGTAAATAAAGTCTCGTACTTCCTTCCGTGACTTCAATAATAAACTGTAACAACAAATTTAAACGGTTTTGTGTATGTGGCATTAGACATTGACCATTGTACAGGTGAAAATTAAATGTTCTAATTTTGTTACAACATGAACCTGACATTAAGTAACATTGTTGTTGACATGTCTATTAATATAATATGAATAAAAATTGGGTTTTGTTGTAGAAATAGTATTTAAGTAGGTATAAGAGTAAATAAATACTATACCTAGGGTAAACAAATACTGGGTCATTTCTTATACGACCCATATACGGTTCAACTTGTTGTACTATCTAGTTGTACTACAAGTTGAACTGTTTGCCATACACTATTAAACTATTCATTCAACTTGTTGTCCAACTTCAGTTATTCACCATTTTTGAAAAAGAGAACTTCGTTAAAATTAAGGATAAAATTCTTAGCCTTAGCAGTAATTGCAGAAAGTAGTGAAGAAAGCGTGAGTAAATGAAAAAAAAAGAAAATGGAGCAAAGAGTGGTTAGGGAAAAATTTTTCTAATGAAAAACTATTTAAAAAAATTAGTGAATGTGAACCAGACGATTACAAAAATTATATGCGAATGAACGAAGAAATTTTTAATGATATTTTAGTAAAAATACACCTTTAAGAAGTAAAAAAGATACGTTTATGCGTGATGCAATTTCTGCGAAAAGACGCTTGGGAATTACATTAAGGTTTCTTGCAACGGGAAATTCTTTTGAAGATTTAAAATTTTTAAGTGCGGTATCACCGCAAGCTATTGGAAATAACAAACAAAATCAAATATTTAAACTTTCCAATTGTTACCGCTGTAAATATTTTGTTGATTTACACCTTTTACACCATATATGTACTGGTTTTGTTGTTCAACTACCCCACACACAGTACAACATGTTCATAGACCATTTGCTCCGCCCATGTAAAATCAAAATATTTTGATTTTAGTTCAACCGTTTATGCAACCATCAAAACAGTTGACCAACTGCCCCACACACGATTCAACATGTTGTACAACAAGTTGAATCGTGTATAATACCGCATTATAATACCTAATTTTGATTCTTTTTTTGGGTTATTGATTACAGCTATACATACCTAAATATAGGGCCCCATACACGATGAGATCTGTATCGCTACATGTTACAGATATTCAGTATCACGACACAGATCTCGTCGTGTGTGTGATTGTCTCGATATCACTGTATCAGTATCAGCAAGTATCAGCTGGTATCGTGCTTATCTCAAGTATCGTGGTAAACTTTAACCATCTTTAAATGAGATGACTTTTCAAGTATCTGCTCTTAGTTGACAGCAGGTTATCTACTTGTCTATGTTAAGTATTAAAAGGAACCGGCAATCGTAAAACAGGTAGAGAACATATTAGCATTTGTTGCAAACAATAAAATAAAATAACTTTTTAAACGTTTATGATCACTAATAACGTCCTCTCAAAAAGTCATCTCATGGTTAAAGTATCTATAAATATAGTTGCATCTTTATTTTGACAGTTAATAAAGTAAATAATTGCTTTTTTTCTGCTGCTTCGTGGTAACTGCTTCTCGCATTATAGAGAGTACATACACATGAGTGATTAATTGTTGTCTGTATCGGGCGCCCATCGAGCAAAGGATCGATGGTGTAATGGATAGCACACCTGGCTAGTTAATAGGAGATCCTGGGTTCAATTCCCGGCCGATCCGGATAATTTTTTCGATCACTTTGTGATTTTTAATTTAAATATTTGATATTTATTTGAATAATCATGTCTGCAGATAGAGATTTTTGGGAAGATTTTATTAATATGTATTAATTATACTAATGTTTATTGGATTCAAAATGTAAAGATGTTTGTAATAGACAACTACGTTAATCCTACACTCTACCGTTCTTAATAACTTTTGGAAAAGTGTTTCGTCCATTTGCAAATAATTTCTGAAGTCGTTTGGTTGGCTTATTTTAACTCTTGAATCAAATTAAAAATAGTATACTTATATCTATCTTTTAACCTTCACTTCGTCCATATTCTTTTTTTTGTGTTTTTTCTTTATCTTTTAAGCATTCTGACACTCCAATTGCAGTTGCTAATAGCACAATGAAATTAAATTAATAAAGTTTTTTATCTGTACTGAGGTTTCTCGATTGAGTTTCAGCGTGTGTGTGCTAAATAAACTTGATACAAATCTCGGATATGTATATGTATCGCTGTCTGTATCAATATCAGGTATCGATACAGATCTGACCGTGTATGGGGCCTTTAAGAAGTTAGAGATTTCTGATTGTTAAAAGTTTAAATATATAATAATATTACTACAGTAAAACCTCGCTAATTCGATTTAATGCGGACCACGGTTGGTGAAAATTAGCGAAAATTCCGAATTATGGAAGACTTTTAAAATCACGTGTAATCCTGACTTTTACAATAATTGTGTATTTAATTTAGATAAATTTCAAAGCGTAAGTGTACGTAATAATTTAAGTCGGTGCATTCAGTAATAACTAAGAAGTATAAAAATGAAAAGTTTTAATTACTCTGTTTAATTTTAATAAAAATTGACTATAAAATGTATACTACACACAAATTTACTATATAAATTTTTTTTTTTTTTTTTGTTAGTCCGAATTATAGAAGTTCCGAATTAGTGAAGTTCGCAATAGTGAGGTTTTACTGTAGGTACTGATATATTATGGGCGCAAGCTCAAAAGACCTCCAGAAACTGAGATGAGGGGAACACAAATTGTATTACATATATCCATAGTTACCAACCAGACCAAGTACACTGCTGATCCGATTGAAAGAAAGAAAAATGTGTATGTATCGGTCACACAGATACACAGACCAGTGAACATATTATACAGGCTGTCAGAGAAATAAGTGACCACCTTTTGAGGGGTTACTCATAGCACCCTGTAGACACTAAAACAGCAGGAATTTTCTCGGAATTAACAGTCGCATCACCTCTCAAAAGGATAAGAGTTATTTCCCTTACACCCTGTATATATATATATATATATATATATATATATATATATATATATATATATATATACACATATGTATGTGTGTATATATATTATATACAGGATGTAAGGTAAATAACTCTTATCCTTTTGAGGGGTGACGCGACTGTTAATTCCGAAAAAATTCCTGGGGTTTTAGTGTCTACAGGGTGCTATGAGTAACCCCTCAAAAGGTGGTCACTTATTTCTCTGACATCCTGTTATATTATATTATATAGACATATAATATAAATGTGTAATTGAAGCAGTCACATACGACCAAGTTCCGACTTTAATAGCATTCTGTTATATAGTAATTGATTTGTATCCGTAGTTACGCTTTCAAATAATTATTGTCAAAATATAATATTGATAATAACATTTTAATTTTTTGAGAAGAAACTGCAAAATCTTGAAAGAAGAAAAGTGGTATTCGCTTTAGTTTCAAAATACCTACGTATAAAAATTATGTCCTGCAATTATAGTCGCATTTGCTCAAAAATTGACATTATATTATTTCATTAAATTTCACCCGTCTCACCCTTGTTACCTGCTTCAAGAAAAATGTCTAGAAACTGGCTTTACGCTTTGTCTAGTAGTATGATATAATAGTGTTCATTGGTCTGTGCACAGATATAAAAAAAAACATTCGGAATTTTTTGTGTAAACAAATCATTATATATGTATACAGGGTGGAATTTTAATAACTCTTATACTGTTGGTGAATTTTGATAAAATTTGACGATGATTTAGTACGGAATTTGTTGGAAACAACATAGCTATGTTTTAAGGTCTCTTGTTTCCAACAAATTATCGTAAAATTTTATATTTCGATAAAATTTTACGATGATGTAGAATGGAATTTGTTTGAAACAACATAGCTATGTTTTAAGCTATGTTGTTTTCAACAAATTCTGTTCTAAATCATCGTAAAATTTTAGCGAAATTTACCAAATGGTATAAGAGTTACCAAAATTCCACCCTGTATACATATATAATGATTTGTTTACTCAAAAAATTCCTAATGTTTTTTTTTTTATATCTGTGTGACCAATACATATACATTATTTTTTCTCTCAATCGGATCAACAGTGTATGTAATTATGTTTTCAAATGAGTGAGTGAGTAAACTTCTAGTTATTAATATGATAGACAATTCTTTTTAGCTTGCGCTCATAATATATATATATATATATATATATATATATATATATATATATATATATATATATATATATATATATATATATACTTAATAAATTTCTAACACTGACTGACTGACTGATTGACAGACAACGCACAGCCTAAACTATTGCGTTTAGAAGAATTAAATTTTGCACAGGAGTTCCCTATGTAATTTAGGTGAGCACTAAGAAAGGATTTTTGAAAATTCGCCCCCTGAGTGGGTTAAATACGGGATGAAAATTTGTATGGAAATTCGTCATTTTTAAAGTTAGAGATATATAAAAATATGTTACTATGGCTATTAAAATAAATAATATCTTAGTTAATAAATCTTTAACACTGACTGAAAGACCACGCACAACCTAAACTACTGGATTTAGAAGGACGAAATTAAGCACAGGAGTTCTGAGAATTGGCGTTTAGGCTTCTATTTATAAATAAAAGTCAGTTATTTCTGGAAATTTATTCCCTAAGGGATTAAAACAGAGAATGAAAGTTCATATGGGAAGTTCGTCATTTTTGAAGTTAGAAGCGTGGATATTGATTTAAGCTTTTGAAAAACATTAAAGGTGAGCAGAAAGTGAGTACCTTATAGAAAGGTATATATATATATATATATATATATATATATATATATATATATATATATATATATATATATATATGTATATTGGATACTCCAGATAAATCAAATGTTTTTAACGTTTTGATTCGTCAGACATATTTGTCAGACGCGACAGTAATAAAATTAATAAAAACATTCGAAAAATAGTATCTTCAAAAGAGTATACATAGGTATCTACATATATAAAAAAATAATTGAATTGAAAGATATTTGAATCTAAAGATATCTGGAATTGATATTCGACATCACAATGTGCAATGATGTAGAAGGTATTTTTTTATTATTTTATTTTTCCTTTAATATAAATTGTCTGAATTACATTTTTTACTCATTTTTCAACGTGTGTAATGGGAATACACAATATGTACCAATTGAATATTTTATCAAATAACTAACGAGTGACGTCACAGGCATTTTTTAAACTGATGAAATATAACAAGCTTAGACTAGAGACCATATACTAGACCAGCTTTCTACATTACATTACCCAGTATCGGATTAAGAAATTAGGGCTTCATTTAAAGTAATAATATCTTATAATCGTTAGTGCGTCTGTTAGTGATCATAAATTATTAAAGGACTAGAGTACTAGACTGATCGTGGTCATATTCACACAGTATATAATTATGTTTTGTCGAAACAAACATTCATAGCTTCAAACTCCAGAAGCACCACCTACTGAAAAGGATAGAACAACGTCTGCCGCTCTAGCTAGTACATATATATATATATATATATATATATATATATATATATATATATATATATATATATATATATATATATATATAGAACTTTAATAACATGAATCAGCCAAGAAGGGGGAATTATCCAGTCCGGAAAAGAATTTCTTTTTGAAGAACACCTTCAAAAGATAATTAGTTATTTTGAAAACACACTTAAGGGAGTCCAATTTGTTTTAGATTAAGCTAAGAGATTGGTATAGTTACTTTCGCGAGTAATTAGATACTCCTGTGGTAATTTTCATTTTTGTCGCGAAAACATCTGTTAATTTGGTTTGGTAGTTACGTTAAAATTTTTGGTGTAACGATTTTATATCATTTCGCTGTATACCTGACACTTAATATGGACTGATCGGATTCAGCAAGCAAAATCTAGATAATTGTGCGCAAGAAACGGTATTTTAGAGCATTCAAATAATATTCAACAATAATAAATTTCGTAATTGGGCCATATCGGACTGACTGGGGATAAAAACTAAGATACACCAAATTATCAGAGGGATGTCATTTTGAAATAAGTTGAAACACATTACTTACATTAAGTACACGCTTCGAATTTATTTAACCGGGAATTTAATATTGTAAAAACAGTACAACTTGTCAACATAAATATTTGCAAATACTTTATTGAATGGAACACCCGTGCCGCCTTTCCGGGTGCCGTTTCAAAATATGTACATACATCGGTTACTAAAAATATGTTCGCTGAAATTAAAGTATCATTTATACATATACATATGAAGAGGTGGATTCCAAAACGCGGTAAGTCACTTTTTGCAATTTTTCAGGAAATGTAAAAAACTATCTAGGTAGGCAAATGTAGTTATCTGTTTAAATTATTTTAAAGTTCTTAGATAATTTATATTATTGATGTTATTTATTTGTTCTTATTTATACATATAATTTTCAATAGATTATATTAAAAAAAAAAAAAAACCTTTAAAATGTTGGGTTGAGTTGGTTAAAATAAACCTAGTTTGTTTAAATATAGATATATTTTATTCAAGAAACACTTTAAACAGTGCATTATTAGCTATGTCATGTGTTTGACATAACAGAAAATCTGTCTACAAGCAAATTTGGAAAAAAATACCAGCTATTATTGGAAAAAAATGCAATGGTTTACGAGTAAATTTGATTTAGAGCGTTTTGAAATAAAACTGTCACTGACTTAGCGCTTTTTTGGAAAACATTCCATTTTTCATCATTCATTTTACAGTAGACTAAGCTCATTTTGAAGGGTGGCACTACGAAAATCGTGTAGAGCTGGACTTGAACATTCTGCATCAACTAAAATTTCACATTAGACAAAAAATGACTTAGCGCCTTTTGGAATCCACCCCTTCATATATGTGTTACCTACGTCAATTCAATGAATTTTATTATTATTATTATTTTTCCAGTTGACTTTCTTTTCCTCTTTATTTTTAAACTTATTTGTGAAATAAAATTCTATGAATGGAATATACGAAAGTATTTCTTCCACGTGCCTTCGTTAATTAAAGCATTAAAAGCGATGTGACTCTTTTGTTTAGTTACTTATCAGTTATTTAAAGTACGTAAATATTTCTGTATTTATTCGTAAATCATTCTTTATACGTATTAATAATGTTAACTAACATAAGTGTGACGTATAATAAGACAAAAATTGAGTAGGTGGGAATACACGCGCTTCAAGTAAGTTTTATATTAATAAGTAAAATATTATTTCCATTTAAAGTAGGTTTGTTTAAATATTGATATTATAGGTATTTTTATATTTTAAAATATTAAAAAAAGCACCACAGCTGAATATAGTACGCTTTTCGAAACGTTGCTGAAGATATTTTTTTTTTAATTTGATAACTCTATTGTAGCGTAAAATAAACTTATGATAAAATATTAATATTACTTCTACGAGCTAACTTTCGGTTTATTTAACCATTTGCATAATGGTTCTGAAGATGGTCAAATTAATCGAAAGCTAGCTTATAAAAATATATTTAAAAAAAAAAGAACAAAACATTCGATTAGACTAAATTGTTATTTACAAAACTGGTCAAGACAGGGTGAGTGAAGTCGTGCAACGCGCCATTAGGGTTTCCCCAGTTCGAGTGCGCGTAGGACTCAGTAGTTTAACTTTTTCAAAGTTTTTAGAATATTTTTTTTTACTTTCTTGAAATACGTTCTCACACTGGAAAGTGGGGATGAAAATTTTTTTCGCGTGGCACGTCGTGTGAGATATCGTTATTATTTTTCATTTTTAAATCTTTTTTGCGAAATATTGAGCTTCAAGTGGCGAGGACCTTGTCTTCTCGCTTTCCCTCGTAATTTTTAACCAGAAAATAATTACTGATAATAGCAGTTAGCACTTGCTAAAAACACTCTGGTAAAATTATTTCGGCTAACAATAAGTTGTGTCGGTAACTTTCGGAGATATAGACAATCAAATTTTCGAAAATTCAAACAGTGATTTTCACTAGAGAAAATTTTACATCGAGGTTTGTTTTAGCATTGAAAACATCGTGTAAAAATTCGAGCCCAAAACACTAAGGGAAATGCTGGAAAGCGTAAAATTTTCGTTTTCCGTAAGTAATTCCGGAAATAATTTCGCTGTAGGTAACATATTGTTCGGGATGTTGAACTTCAAAATTTATGTTTCATTCTATAACAGTTGTGGACGAGTTAAACTGGGACTCTTGACGAATATAATTAATTATTTGTACATAAATGGTAAAAAATTTACTTAAATGTCCGATCCTCAACACGGTCTTGGCGAATATTTTTTAAACGTATTAATCCATTTTGTAAACCAAATTTCATAAAACATAATTCTCTTATAGGGTTGACCGGGGTAATTGTGAATTGGCGCAATTGTGAACGGCGTCTATAATTTCAAAAATAACATTAATATTGTTAAAAATCAAATCTTAGTATGTTTTTCTGTCCTTTCTTAATATGCTATTAAAATTTGATAACAATTCTTCAAGTATTAGTATCTTTTTTTTTATTTTGAAAAAATCCTTGCAAACTTTTATGTATCTTACTTCGACCAATCCTCAAAAAAAATTTTTTTTAAATACATTTTCTTTTTTTAAAAGGTAAGAAATGGTTAAAAGTACTTCTAAAGAAGTGGTCTAAACCTTAATTGCTAAAGAAATTGGGCAATTTATTACCAATTCACAATTACCCCATGATTTTAAAATTGTGGTGTAATTGTGAACATCATTCACAAATGCCGCCATTCGATCAAAAATTTCAGTAGTGTTATTTTCAGAGTTGAAAATGTTGATGAAGATGCTGGTGACATTATTGTGCAAGTTTCCGTTGTACAAGGATGAATACAAAACCATTTTTTTTCATTTACAGTATTAGACCTAATAGATTGTTGTTTTTTTATTCATGTTAACTAAATGTATTTCCTTGAAAAAGTCTGATTTTCTTTGTTTTTGTGTGAAAATCTTGTAATTTTTTGATTTTTGATTTGATAAAATAACAAAATATCATCAAAATATTTTTAGTTTGTAATAAATTTCTTTCTACAATTTTTGTTATTTTTATTTAACCTTGATTTTTGGTACAAATTTGAGGTATGGATAACTTGCAATAAACATTCTAAATAATTTTTCTGATGGCATTCACTTTTACCCCAAATTTCATAAGATTTGCAAAACCGCACCGGGGAAATGTGAATGGATTATAAAATTTTTATTTTTCATACGAATTTGCTCAAAATTTGTGTGGTGCATCCTAAATAATGTAGAATTAAAAATAAATCAACCATAATGTGATATATAAAATGAAAAATACTTAAAACAACGCTGTTATCTCAGTTCATGAAAATCCATTCACAATTACCCCGGTCAACCCTAATATTTTTACATGTCTATAATGAATGATTAGTATTTCCTGTATCTTTAAATACTCAAAGTATCTAATTCAGTTGCGGTTTAACGAATAAACTAGTGGTTTTTTTGTTGACTATGGACACTGTTTGATTATCGTGCTCTGAATTTTGTGCCATTATTTTCCAATCATGTGTAGGAAGAGTAAGTATGTCTGTATTGTTTGATAATAATTAATCAGTTCTTAATATTGGGTGGTTATCACAATGATATGTTTTATGTATATATGTCTTTAAGGTCGTGGCTGTGTAGGAAGCTTGCACGCATTTAGTGGTTTTGTAGGTACCACATAACCACTAAATACAAATTCAATATAACAATTTACGCACGTGCAAGCTTCCTACACAACCATGGCGTAAGGCGTATACTTAGATTCCTAGTTGCAGATCATAGTAAATAAAAATCTTTGAATTTTTTGAATTAGCGTAATGAATGTAACGTTTGTAAAAAATGAAGGTATTCAAATAATGATGTGAGTGGCGACTATAATAGACGAGAGGTTAAAACGTTAAACCACATTATTATGATCATTATTATTAAAAATATTTTAGCTGTGTTCATTGACAGCCTATACAAGGGATATTAATGATTCATTTTGTTCTAAGAAATTATTTATTACTGTCCGGTTCAATTTCCGGTCAGCTATATTTAGTTTATTATACGAAATCAAATGTATGCGTGGTTTCTAACAAGTTATCTGAATGTTTCTAATTGTACAAGGCAGTGTTTCTCAAACTTTTTCTTTGGCGTACGCCTATTTCATCATAAAATCAAAGTTGTATCCCCTTTTGAAAAAATCGCCGATTTGTGTACATAACGGAAAGATAACAAAAATTAGTGCCGAATTTAAGCTTAAGTTCGTCCCATCTCATTCGGGCATAGGATGTCAATTTTTGTGGATAGCACAATTGTTTTCAATTCTTTTTTTTCCCATAAACGAAAAAGTTATCTTTTAATTACATAGAGAACTGTGACCACTCAGCCCTATACCCAGGTTCCCGGGGGGATTATGATGGGTGAGCCCGATTTAATACTTATTCGCAATTATTTCTTACATTTGGCATAATATTTGGTAATTTTAAGCGACTCTTTGGAGCATAGATTGGTCGGACAGTTTGGATAATTCTTTTTCTTTTTTTATGTATTCAGTTTTAATATATCCATCCAATTTCATACAATTAACCTGGCGTGTGTACACTGGGTCTTTAAAGGGACAGTCGAAATTTAAGACTCAAATTTCTTTCTTATGAATAAAGCACGGGCTTTGACTACCCTCCGTAAAAAGTCTAGTTAGTAGTGGGGACTCAAGGTTCAATGGATGCCTGGGTCTGGCGATTGACTTGCATACGCGAGCGAGTGAAAGTTCCATCCGTTCCCTAAAAGGGTCAGTGTACACACGGCGTCAGTATTTTCGAAGGTAAGTGAATGGTGTTATTTTTATCTTTGTCGTAGTTTTTCAGTTTTTTAAACCTAAAATAAATTACTGTATACCGTTATAATTCATTGATGGATCTACCTTAGATGACATGGATAACGTGCACAGCAGTGGAATCACGATTTTATTTTTTCATTTTTTTTTTATTTTTTTAAATAAAACGAAATTTTGCTCGTTTTTTTTTCTTTACTTTCTTGCTTTTTCTGTTTTTTCTATTATTATTTAATTTCTTTTATATTTTCAATAATAAAAACTCATTTTGTGCCAAATAATTACTGTTCCGTTTATTATGACTTGCCTGTAAATATTCCCCATTTTCAGGTGCTTGAATAATTCAACTTTTTGGAGCCAATGCCAAAAAAATTATATTCATTTGAAAGCTCATAGTATAAGCTATAAAAGCCTAAAACCATTTGTTTTAATATTCCTTCATTGTAGAGTTAGGAATTTTTTTACAAAATTTTATTTTTCATGCTTTTTGGACTACTGGTCGATTTTTATTAATAACAGTTTTAAACTTTTGGCTCTGGAAACTGCTGGGCCATGTAGTAGACACTCCAAAAAGTAACTCAGAATTTTTTGAGATTTTTTGGAAGCCTAGAAAACTTTGAAAACACGACCGTTCCCTGAAAGACCCAGTGTACACACCGTGTTCTTGAAAATATAGTGTACACACGCCGGGTTAATCTAGAATCCACCCTTGTTTTTAAAATATTTCATAATAGTTATTAATGTTACTAAATGCTAACATAATAATTGTCTAATTTTCCGCCGTTACAGAAATTTGATGGGCTACTTCCTACGCACTTCATTGACGTGTATGGATACCCTCCCAGTTATGCTATAATCAAGAATTCATTTAATATGAATTTATTATTAAAATACCAAAATTTTACGTCATTTTGTGTAGACATGAATTTACAAGGCTAAGGTCTTATCAGTGTTATCTGTGTTAGTGATAATAATATTTAGGAAAATCGATTTGTGAATACGAGAAAATTAATAAAAAAAGAAATTCCACAATTAATCCTCTAAATATGAAATAAAAAAAAAAAACTTTGTTCCTATTCCCGTGGGAATGACAAATATAGATTGTATTTTTTTTTTATATCCATATACGATTGTTTACTATAATAAAATTTCAAATATAGATCCAAGTATGCCTGTGGATTCGAATACCAGGATACATATTTCTTTTTTTATAGAAAATATTTTTATACTTTTCTCAATTAAAAGTAAAAGAGAAACAAAGCAAGCATTTCATGTTGAACAAGTGTTTGTCTGTTATTTTTCAATCACTGCAATCGTAAGTTGGCGTTTACATAGTAGGTAATTTGAGGCATAAGCAACATTCCATCATTCAAAACAATCAACTAATAGTATATTGTACAATAAGTGGGAAAAGAGGCTTATTTCTCACGCGAATATGAGTTTGTTGCGCGAGTCCGCAGGGCGAGTGCAACAATTCGTTTGAGTGAGAAATAAGCTTTTCCCACGTATTTTACACTAAACTTTTTCTACGAGGACATTATTTTTCGTAAAATTTAACATAAATAATTAAAATAAAATTTAAATACGTAGTAAAAATTTTTTTAATTTATGTCAGTGGTAAGATGTTCAAATTTTTGCCAAAGCATACTTTGAAACTATGGAAACAATAATACATAATCAACATACATATGTATATTTTTAGTATTATTTCTATATATTATTATATATTAAACTAACGGAACAGCCTACTTTTTTATTATTTTAAGGCGTGGGAAATAATTTCCCACTGTATTTCCGCACAGTGTGGGCAATTGTTAATTTTTATATATAGTTAGCCGTGCACAAAATATTACTTTTAATAGTAGTAGTAGAAAAAATTATAATTTAAAACATATAAAATAGCATTAATGGTGTGGGGCGCTGGGAAGAACTTTATAGAGAAAAATATTCACGAAATAAATGAAATAAATAAAAGGTGAAGTACTGTTGAAGTGAAGTCTCAGACAGTCTCAAGAGCAATCAATTATTATAATTAGCAATTTATTAAGGTCATTGGCGTATTTAGAGATAACAGGAATTAATTACTAAATTCCCAAAAAGTCGATCAATTGTGTTTTTTTTCGAAATTTCTTTCTTTTGTTCAATTTTTTGTTTGTTTAATAAAGGACTAAAGTACAAGAAAGCTAGAGAAAATTTTAATGAAACAGACGAAATTTAATTTTTTATTAAATTTAATTCGAAATATGATATCCGGGATTCGGGAGCACTTCGTTGCCTTTTTCAAGTCAAAGACAGCCAAAATTTTAAATTTAAAGTTGGACATTGAAAGTTTGCAAGTGACAAGGTATTATAAACAACTACCTATGTATTTTATTAGGTTATCCGGAAAGTTCGTGCCGTTTTCGGAACCGCTCGAATGAATTCATATTTCTTCAAGTAACAACCGCAAACGAAACATGCAACAACATGTTAGTGTTAGGCCGATAGTGTTGCTTGTAACATGTATCATAAATTTTTAAACTGCTTAAATAATTTTTTTTTTGTCAATAATAATGAAAAATCTTAGACATCAAGGAACATCATGCCATGTTATACGAGTTTAAAAAAGGTACTAATGCAGCTGACGCAACGAGAAATATTTGTAGTGCTTATGGTGGTGATGCGCTAGGTTTCAAAAGGGTAATTTTTCTTTGGAAGATAAAGCTTCCCCCGGTCGACTTGTGGCGTAAAGAAGTAAAGCAAAACCCGAGGCAAACTGTCAAGAATTAGTGGCAACTTTTGAGCATTGAAAATCCACAATTTTCGGTCATTTGAAGAAAATCGGGATGGTTATTTACACCAAAAACGGCACGAATTTTCCGGATGACCCAATATTTTTGTAAATAAATGTTATCGAATAATTTATTTTTGTTTTACCAATTAATTATTTATTTATGGAATTTTATATAGGTAATCTTATATTATAAATATAAAAGTGAGTTTGTTTGTTTGGTTTGCTTTCATGCCTCAATTTAATTTTCTTAATCGATCGCCTTAAAACTTGGCACAGTAAAAGTTATAACCTACTTTTTACTCCGGAAAAACACTTTATTCTTAAGAAAAAATAACAATTCTCAATAGTGATATGATGAAAATATACTCCTATACGGCTATACTGCATATTATAAATTTAAATTTTGCATAATATTTTACAAATTTATTTTAACAAATTCATTCCAACATTTTCTCGATCAGTAAAGGTAATTTATTGATCTTAAATCGTAAAATACTCGTGACTTTTATACTATTGAACATTACTATAAAGCCAAAAGTTTCGGAGAAAGTCGCAGTATTTGAAGCAGTCATTTAAATCTGTTCCACGGTAAGTTAATGTACAAGTTTTAATATTATCAAAATAATATACAAGTAACTCCCGAAGAACACGGTACTCGAAGAATACGGGTACACTTCCCCCGGATTACACGGTTTCAAACAACACGATTTTTAAGTAGTTCTTCTGAAAAAGAATAAAATACAGATATTATTTATTTGATATAAAGTTACATCGGTCCTCAATGTACGCGAAATATATCAGTTCCATATGGATTTGATTTACACGAATAAAAATCGTATAAATTGAACCTATCATTATAAAAAAAAAAAATGCTGGAAACAAAAACTACTAAAATTTTTGAGAATTTTATAATAGAAATGATAACGAATATGTAGAAATTTTCATATTTAAATTCTTTTCGACATCGATAATTTTCGATAACGAAAAGTAGGTTTTGACAGTCCCCATATGTTCGGAATACCCACAACTTGCTTCGCATAAGTCTTCAAAAATTTCGTTATTCTTTCGCTACGACGCATCGTTTACGAGATATTTACGATCAAAAGTTTACGCTTACGAAAAGTATCAAAAACTAATTTTTTCGAAAATATTCTATTGGTGACTAAATCAATGGGACTAACAGAGCCTAAATTAACCAGTTATAACCAATCTATGATAAGTTACGCGGTATCGATAACTTTCGATAACAAAGAGTAGGTTTTAACAGTCCCAATATGTTTGGAATACCCACAACTTGCTTCGCTTAAGCCTTCAAAAATTTCGTTATTTTTGAGCTACGTTGCAAGGTATTTTCGATCTAAGTTTTCAATAAATTTTTATGATAGACCGACTTCAGAGCTAACGAATGCTCAATTCCATTCTATTTTAATCGAAATAAATACGTATTACATCCAAATGAGTATGTATAAGTAGTTATGTAATTCAAATTGAGTTTTATATTTTACAAAATAAAATAAAAAAATTAAACGGAACTTTTTTTTATATTTTTTTATTTTCACACTTAACACGTAATAGAAAATGCCTTTCTTTTGTGGTTTCGAACAACACGGTTTCAACACGGAACCAATTAATCGTATTCTTCGGGGGATTGCTGTATGGGTAAAAAAATCATTACTCATTCAGAAATGAACTTAATCTTTACTAAAACATGCATTTTAATAATTATAATTCATAGTATCAGAATTTATTTCTTATAAATATGTTTCATTGTATTTATGAAGACAAAGAAGATATTAACTGATACTTAATATTTTATAAATTTGTTATTATAACCTAATTTTATAGTTTTTAACACAAAAATAAATACGTAAACAAAAATATTCAAAATTTACAATCTATCCTGCATCGCGTTTTTAAATTAATGTTTTGAGTTATTTTTCGTTAAATTTTTCGTTAATAATTAGAGAAGTTTAATATAGTATATTATTCAATGAGTGGTACTATTGTTCAATAGTAGATTATTCAATGAATGACAGCTATTACTCACGAAGATGAAATTGCGACACGAGCCGAATTTACGAGGCGAATGTCGTAATTTTTCTGAGTGAGTAATAGCCATTGCACCCGAGTAGAATACTATACTTTTTCTACGACTTTTTCCCTTTTTGGTTTAAATAAATTTGAATATAAAGTTTAAATTAAAAGTATATAATTTTTGATATATCTTTAATAAATTATATTAAATGTTCGTATATGTAGGGCCGGATCTAGGGTGGGGCAGCGGGGGCACGTGCCTCCCTGCAAGTTTTAGGGGCTCCAAGACGGTGAATTTGAGGTTTTGTTTTTTGGTTTTTTTTTTTTGCTCGTCACTTACTTTTTGCGGGGGGAAATTTAAAAAATATCGGTGCGCCAAAATGTTTAATTTGACGTTTTTCTCGCCAACAGCAAAGTTTGCTTAACTATCTTGACAAAAGTTCTCAATAACTAAATAAAATTTAAATATTATTCTTTATTTAATTGGACTTTTTTCACTGTTACCATCAAAAAAAGAACAAATTTTTAGAGCGCAAAAAATAGTAAGTAGCTAAATTTAATTGATTTCAAAACCATAGTAACGAAATATTAAAAATAATATAAATTGTACCTACTAACTTATTTTATTCGTTAAATTGTCTAAACGTATTACACTCGAATTTTGAATTTTTTCTGAATAAATTTGTGTTTTCTTCAACTCAAATTTGTTACCTGTCGTATTTTTATTACTTGACAGTTCTTCCTGTTAAATTGCTAGTTAACAAATTTTTATTATAATTATATTAGTAAACATAAATTTATTCGAAAAAATACAAATCTTTCGGGTAAGTGAATAATTGTTATTTATATTTGACACAAATTCTTCAATTAACAACATCAAAGAAAAAAAATTGTGCTTACCGAATTTTGAAGTAGCAAAATTTGAACACTATTTGCAATTTGACAAAACGATTTAATAAAAGTAATTTTATTCAACGTTCAATTATCAAATTTTTTTTTGTTTTAACTTTTTTTTTATGTTGAAACTTGGAAAGGAAAAGAAAAATCTTATCGCCTCAACTTTTTATTTTATATGTATAGTATAATATACCATACATATGTATTTTCTTTTATATTGTTGAAGTAACGACTTTTAACAAATTGAATTTTTGAACAGAGAGTATAATATTATGAATGAAAACAATTGTTGTCGATGTTGAGAGCTAGCTCGAGATTGAGCTTGCTATAGTGAGGAGCGTTACGATGATGGAGGATTGTGTGGACAAACTGAAAACTAACTTTTACTCTTCCGTTCAAGTAATGCCCCATGTATGTGTATTCGTTGTGCCGTTTGGTTGTGTGTATAGCAAACACACTAACTTTTGCGGGTAGGTACAATCTGTCTCGTAGAGATTTTAAATGTACAGGATGTATTCGAAACATTCGACAGTTGAAACAAAAACTGTATTAAGCCAGCGTTTTTCAGTCTTTTTATAGGTTCGAAGACATTCGTCAATCTTCGGACCTATTATAATTTCGCTCAAATTCTTGCTATTCTTGAAACATCAGTGTAGCACATACAGCAAAAATCCACTTGTCGCACACTCCAAGAAGTGCCACATCGACATTAAGTGAGGGGAGAGTCCATACCTGGTTTACTCACGTACACTGCTTCTTAAGTATGTATGTGTGTCCACACAACATATTCGCCTTAGTCATAGACGGTCATGTATCGTCATATTGTATGCTTACCTTAAAGTATTATTAATTTACCTACGCATGTTATATTACAGGTTTTGAATCGATTCTTGCAATTGTTATACATTGTTGATTTTAATGCAATTTATTATTTTTCGTTATTATTAAAAAACATAATATTTGTTATTATTTTTTATTTAAATTGAGTTTAATTATATTTATTTAATAGAGTTCAACGTATTATTATTGTCATAAAAAAGTGTTTAAAAAATTTATTTTATAATTTTTGTTGAATTAGAAAATATGGTTTCTATCTTTTGATTTAATATTTTGTAGTTGCAAAATTTGTTGCCATAATATTTTTTTTTTAAAAATATAACAAAAAACACAATTTAAAAAGTGAAAATAGTGACAATTTTTACATTATTTTTTCAAATTTTTTAATGCAAACATGGCTGACTATGCTTCAATTTTAATTTTAAAGTTTGGCATTTTACATGCTATTTATAATATTTGTCTCTTTTTAACGTGTACGTATTATCTTTCGTACGTAATATAAATTAGTAGTCCTTTCATTTCTAATGTCTATGGTCAAACATATTCATCTATTTCTTTAATAAAACGTAAAAATGTACTTAAATGCTTTATATACTTTATCCCGAAAATTGAGAAACAGTAATCACTGAGGACCTATATTTAATGCGTATCAAACACGCACTTGACGACTTTTTTCAGTCATGGCCCGACTCAAATCGCGGATAATTTTGTACGGACCGGTCACATATAGGATGGCAGATGACGATTATCAGTTTTTTAAGTTTCATTTAGGTAGGTAGGTATATTTACTATGAAAAATCGTTTTCCGACTACTTGGCCGACCATGTAATTCAAATAAATATTGACACTTTATTAAGTATTAGAGAAATGTTTAAAGGCCATTTTTTAATCTTAACGAAGTTGCTCTGAGATAGTCAGTTACAAAAGTATACCTCAGCAAAAAAATTTTTTTATCAAAAATTAAATAATGTATTATTATTCTTCAGTTATTGTATTTGTATACCACTTGTTTTTTTTTTCATTTCCGCGCGCTTATGTTGTAGCAATTTAAAAAAAATTGTTAAAAAAATGTTGTAAAAACTTTGTAAAATGATGTTTTTAAATTATATTTCAAAAACGGCGTGGTCAATAACTTTTACTTCTTATTAAATATGGTTTGTAAATTTGTATTAAATAACATATTAAATTTTTATAAAATTCCTTTGACACGTTTTCATTTTATTAAAAAAAATAGAGTTTTCCCATAAGAACCCGTGTTAAAATTACAAAACTTTGAGACCGTTTTTCTCAAAATTGGGATGGTCAATTTTTTTGGGGGGGGGGGGGTAAGGGCTCGAATTATTGGTATTGGATTAAATAAATATCTAGAGAAGTTTCGTAAAATTCCTTTGGAAAAATCATTTTATCGACCAACTACCTTAAATAGAATTATTGTATACTGGAATCATTTCTGTCATTAGTTGGAATAACATTTGGTTATGTAATGTGAAATGTCGTTTTCCGGCCATTTGGTCTACCCTATTTCGCCACTAACAATAAGTTAGCTGCCCCATTTTTTTTTTTCAAATAAAAAAGTTGTGCTGTAAAGTGTTAGTAGTGTGCTATCATGTGTCGTAAATGAAAAAGTTAAACCCCAAAAATTAGTTTTTTTATAGCCAAAATTATTAGCCCCACCGTTTACTATTTTTAAAACAAAAAAGTTTGTGCTGTATTGTGCTAGACATGTTATCTGGACGTTAAATAAAAAAAAAACTAAATTCCAAAGCATGCTATTTTTATTGCCAAAAACCAATTTTGTATAAAGCCAGCCCTGCTATTTTCTTGCTTTTTAAAGCAAAAAATAAAAATTGTAAACATTTTTGTAATTCATTTTAATTTACCCATCTTTTTGCGGACCGGTGAGATATTTTCGCGGACCGGCAGTTGCGAAACACTGCTTTAAGCGATAATTTTAAGGATTTAATAGCTGAATAAATTCTGCTGAAGTAAAAAAATCAATTTTTCGCAAATATCCCTTTTCTATTGGTTGCACGACAATTTTCGTTATTATAATAATTTAATTTTTCACTTATTACTACACGAGAGGTTTGTATCGAATAAATTTGTGTTTATACATCGTATGATCTGTGTGAATCCGTAATGGTTCTATTTTCTATATCCTTATGGTTTTGAAAACTTGTCGCTTACCAGGTCATTGGTGGCCTTGTAGAAAGGCGCTTGTTTGACTAACCAAAGATCTTGGGTTCGGGTCGCGGCCGGCCCAGTTTCGTAATTATACATGGAGAGAAAATTCATAGAATGATTACTGTGTTCAGCACTACAATCGACGTGTAAAAGGCGAACATATTCAATTTTGTACGGTAAAAATATAAAAATTATAATTAACCATAGAAAATTTAAAGGATAGAATGTTCTTTCCGTAATATTAGCTCTGTAAAATTTGTAAAACAGCACAGTAAAAAGTTCCATTCCCGACAAAAAAATATTTTTTAATTGTTTGTTGTATATTATTTTTTCTAGTATACAACCGGTATTTAGACAGTCAATGAAATTACCTATCTGAAAGAAAATGAGTTTGCGATTGTGCGTATCAAGATTTGACGGAAATGTATATTCATATACAAGCTATATATATATATATATATATATATATATATATATATATATATATATATATATATACTGTATATAAATTTTCTATATGAATTTGATGTGTGTGGGATCTCGACTATTCTTATAGACGTATTCATATATCACAAATTTTATTATATTACATTTTTACGATAAATGGTGCTGATAGTGTAGCATTAACAAAATTATTTTCAATTTTCATCAAGATTTTTCACAAAAACATTTTGAAGAAAACTCACTCTAAGATTGTTTTTCTCTCTGATTTGTACTCAAAAAATGAACAGGAAAAAGTGAATACAAAGGCATCTAGACGAAGATTTTATACACAATTTAACATTTTCTTACCTTAAGGTAGTTCTTTCGGTATATGCGAGTATACAAAGTTGTGAACTAATATTATCACCATCAGTATTCAATAGCTTTGATACCGACAGACCAACAAATACGTACATACATATAGACCAACGTACGTACATACACCTATATTGGTGAGTTGTGAACAAAATAACGATAAAATAACATTTTTAAACAATTTTTTTCCACCATCTCAAAAACTAAACCGTGAATTTCCCAATTTCAAATATTATCGAGTGCTTGTGGAACACTACTACGTATGACAGACTTTTGTCTGCATTTCAACACACGTAGTATTCATATGTTCACTTATCGTTCAGCTAAACTGAAATTTTAAGCACTCGACTTCCTTGGTTAACATGACCAAAAACCACATATGTAAATTAAAAATCACAAAGTGATTTAAAAAAATTATCCGGATCGGCCGGGAATCGAACCCAGGATCTCCTGGTAACTAGCCAGGTGTGCTATCCATTACACCATCGATCCTTTGCTCGACAGGCGCCCGATACAGACAAAATTCAATCACCTATGTGGATGTACTCTCTGTAATGCGAGAAGCAGTTACAATTTTTCAATTTCAAATATTATCGAGTGATTGTGAAACACTACTATGTATGACACTTTTGTCTGCATTTCAACACACGTATTATTCATATGTTCACTTATCGTTCAGCTAAACTGAAACTTTAAGCACTCAACATTCAATCACCTAAGTGTATGTACTCTACACATAAGTGATTGAATGTTGTCTGTGTCGGGCGCTTGTCGAACAAAGGATCGATGGTGCAATGAATAGCACACCTGGCTAGTTACCAGGAGATCCTGGGTTCGATTCCCGGCCGATCCGGATAATTTTTTCAATTACTTTGTGATTTTTAATTTACATATGTGGTTTTTGGTCATGTTAACCAAGGAAGTCGAGTGCTTAAAGTTTCAGTTTATCTGAACGATAAATGAACATATGAATACTACGTGTGTCAAAATGCAGACAAAAATCTGTCATACGTAGTAGTGTTTCACAAGCACTCGATAATATTTGAAACTGAAAAATTGTAACTGCTTCTCGCATTACAGAGAGTACATACACATAGGTGATTGAATGTTGTCTGTGTCGCGCGCCTGTCGAGCAAAGGATCGATGGTGTAATGGATAGCACACCTGGCTAGTTACCAGGAGATCCTGGGTTCGATTCCCGGCTGATCCGCATAATTTTTTCAATCACTTTGTGATTTTTAATTTACAAACCGTGAATTGTTTTCAAATTGCGTGGAGCTTTTGCTTATATACTCGTATATAACTGTTTGAAAAAATATTTTATCAACGTTGTAAGAGTAGGTACTTATATTTTGTATAATTTGGAGTAGCGAATTCCGACGCACATTTTTACAACGATGTTCTCTGTTTCGATACAGTAAATCATTTTTTTTAATAAAAATAAGTTGTACTCAGCACATTCGGAATAATAAGTATACCGTTTCCCCGATAGAACTACCTTAAAAATTAAGAAAAGTATTATTTTAAGTATATCATTTTGTGAACCTTTTAATTAAATTATTTATAATGGATGCATCATTTTTGTAGATGTGAATGAATATACTTGAAGTTTCATTTGTCAATTTTCGTGTTAATTGGTTTAGAACATTTGAAACTTTTTATCTATTTGTAAAAGATCATCTTTTCACTCCCAGAAAACATACCTATATGTATACCTACTTGAAAGATCCGGACCTGTATACCTGAAGAATAATTGTGTAGGTTTTTCAGACAAATTTTGGGCTTATCAATGGCTACTAACAATCATAATCAACCAAATATTTACTGACAAATTTGGAAAAAGACGAAAGAAAAATGATACTAGGAGATTTGTTTTCTCATCTGACAGTGTCCGTAATTTTCTGAGAAAGTAATTATTATAGCTGTACGTACGTAGAATTACGTTAACAAGGTTTACATACAATTAATTTACTTCAACATTTTGTTGTTGACATCTTTTTGATCTAGACATTCTTCAAATCGATCGCAAAAATTGTGCTATTAAAAATTTTTTATTACTCATGCGGGAGAAGTACTAACTTAAAAAGAACACTTAAAAATATTATTTTAAAAAGTAATAGAAATGTCAAAAATAGTAATAATAATAGAAAAAAGTATGTAAAATTCGTAATAAAAAATAGTATGTGCAACTCGTGCGGGATTGTCGATTGCCCACTCAAGCGAATGAGCGCACTCACTACGTTCGTGCGTTCATCTTCGCTTTCGTGGGCAATCGACAATTTACCGCACTTATTGCACAATGTTGTTAACAAAATAACAAAAATGACATGCTAATACCAAAATAAGTTAAAATTAATGTAAAATAATACCTAATAATGCTTGTTATTAACAATAATAGGATACTTTACCCTTTAAAAATGTATAAATGCAAAAATAATTATTAAATTTTTTGTTAAACTGTTGTGTAGTATAGGTATGTTTTAGAATTTTTAATTTCTAGCTTGGAGGGGGAGTTTCACTCCCTAGAGATGTGTGGGGTAATCTCTTTATTGCTAGTGCTATCTCTATGCAATATATCGACGGCAGCAACGAATTAACGGTTATCTGCAAAAATTTGTGTTTTGAAACTCCAAATTTATCCGTGTGTATTTCGTTACTTCGTGCAAAATAGGTGTAATTATCTTTATATATGCGAGACAGCACTATTAAAATAGTATATTGTGCAATAAGTGCGGGAAATTGTCGATTGCCCACGAATTCGCTTGAGTGGGGTAATCGACAATCCCGCACGAGTTGCACATACTATTTTTTATTACGAATTTCACATACTTTTTTCTATTATTATCACTATTTTTGACATTTTTATTACTTTTTAAAATAATATTTTTAAGTGTTTGTCTTTTTTTTCTGAATTAATTATCGTTTAAATTACTTTGTTGGTGGTTTCTATAGAAATAATTATGAAATATTTATTAAATGAAAAATTAAGAGGCGGCTTTGGGTGTTTTGATTAAATTTTGTGTGTTTTATTGTGAATTTGCGTGTGGAAAGTTACTTTCCACACGCAAAAAAGTATGCGGGAAGAGTACAATGGGTAAACAGTTATTTTGCATACAGAAATGTGTGCGCCAAGTTAGTACTTCTCCCGCATGAGTAATAAAAAAAATACACTTTTAATTGTATTAAAATAAAGAATTCTGAATTGAATTACCTACCTATGTAGAAAAATGAAATGTCACAAAAATTCAGTTGTCATTTTATTCGTTGCTGCAGTCGATATGTGAATAAAATTTCGTCAATTTTTAAATTTTTGAGTTCGAACTTTGAGATCCAGCTGGTATTTTTTATCTCATTAGATAAAATTCTGCAAACATTGGAAGTGCTGTGTATAACGTTTTTAAAAATTTTTCACAGGGCTTCTATGATTTAAAATGTTTTACGCGGTACTCATTAAAAAATTTGTTCTATTAGATTTTTGTCACCATTGCCGGACAAATGCCTATTTCTTCATACTATAAATTACCAAAAACCATTTTTTTGTTTATTGGGATTTTTAAAATTTTATAATTTTATTGAGGTATTTTGAAGGAAGTTGAGACCATTTCTTTGATTCACATAGTGATGAGCAAAATTAGTCTTGGTCTTGCATTTTTGCAAGACCAAGACTATGTATACCAAGAGCAAGACCAAGACCAAGACTATAAGTATGGCTACAAGACCAATACCAAGACTCAAGTGAGCAAGACCAAGACAATAGCAAGAAAAAAGCAAGACTCTTGCTAAATTATTTAAATAGTTTAAAAGTATAATTAATACCGTAAAGAGAGGAAATTCTGATTTTAGAAGGAAAAAATTCGCTAATAAAAAAATGCAAGAAAGTGCAAGATTCTTTAGCAATACCAAGACCAAGACCAATACCAAGACTGCATTTTGCAAGACCAAGACTCAAACTGCTCTAGCAAGACCAGGACCAAGATTCTTAATGCAAGAACAAGACGAAGACCAAGACTGCCAAGTCTTGGTCTTGGTTTTGCATTTGTTCATCACTAGATTCACATATTATGAGTTTGAGCGGGCCATGTATCACAGTCCTTGACGGTGTCTTTAATAGAATTTTCTTTTTCGATCTTGTATAATGTTTCGTATAAAAATAAATAAACGATAAAATTACTCGTTATTTTTAAACTCAAGTGTCAATATATTTTTGAGTGTTAACAGGAAAATTAAAACAAAACACTGTAAAAACATAAGCTTGGCTGATAAACAAATGACAAAATAAAATTCACGTGAAAACACAAACAAAAATATCGCACAATTCTTCATAAAAACAAATATTAATTTTTAACTGTAAACAGGAGCTATGTTTGGTACAAATTAATAAATTTTAAATTTTAATTGCCCATTTTATTAATTTGATTGTAAGTCATACATAATATACAGCTGTAAATTCTTATAAATTTGATTATTTCGATTAAATTTTCTTTACAACATAACCTCTTTTTGTTCAGTTTCTTTACATATATACAGGGTGTTAGTGAATAAGTGCGAAAGATTTTAACAGGTGATTGCTGAGTTTTTTTTTTATGTAAGAAAGTTCATATAAACCAAGGTCCAAAATCGCTTAGTTTCCAAGATACAGGTGTTCAGTTTCTCGTCTCTTTTATTAATATTTTCGTAAATATATCAAAAACGTTTTGAGATATTGACACAAAATTTGGGACACGCTATGACAGGATAAATACCCATATTCCGAAGCAGAGAGAATAATTCCACTCAAACCAATGGCGCCCATACGGCCATGTGATGTCATATTTCTGAAGAAAAAAAGGCATGCCAATGATTTTTCCAATTTGAAAATGTTTTTTCAAATATCCCATAAATTGTTGACAAAAATGATCTCTTACAATTAGTATTTTGTCGCTCATGTAACCGTTTTCAAGAAGAAAAATAATTTACAGTTACTGCTCCTACCACAAAACCGGTATGTGGGCTATCTAGTAGCCCATCTACTCTGTATCTTGGAAACTAAGCGTTTTCGGACCTGAGTTTATATGAACTTTTTTTCATTAACCCTAGAATCATACGTACTCGTCAAAATGATGAACGAACTTCTCTACCTGCTCCAATACTACAACTTGTCGTTGCCTGCTTGCTGTGAAACTTCTGTTATCTAATTTTTTTGTTATTATAACACAGCAAATGTATAAATTTTGTTTATAGTTGCTGTCGTTTTGTTTGAATTGAAATAGTGTGCGTCAAAAGGACGACGATGTATGATTAACAGATGTTTTTTTTTAGAGAGTTTGTACTTTACATATAAAAGTTTTCCTAATTTTTCTCAAATTTATTAAAGATATGGATGTTATGATTAATTTATTCAATGGTAATGATAATATGAAAGGTGATTACAGCTGTTTGGCTTATAGAGACGACATAATACTGAAGTTTTAATATATTGAATCGAAAACCAAAGAATGCGTTTCAAGTGACTTAATAAAAGATTAACAATTTATTTTGTGGAAAATATTTTAATTTTTATTATTTTTTGAGATCTTATTCGAAAAATTACTAACAAATTTTAGAAAATTTACAAATGTGCCTAATGGGGAAATAACTACATATCTATAGGAATATTTATGACTGAGAAATTTCACATTTTGTAAAGTCACACATGTCCACTGACTCATAATAGTTGATAAATTAATTATTTGAAACACATGTTTTATGATACAATTGATGTATTTATCTATTTTCTAATTTTTATAGTGAAAATATGCTTTGTTAAAAAGATTAAAAAAATTAATAAATATTTATATTAAAAAATTTTTCCAAATCCAATTTTTTTAAATATTTTGTTCGCTTTTGTAGTATTGCTATGTAAAAAAAAATCTTTTTTGCAAATAAACTCTAAAACTCTCCGTAAAAAGTCCATTCGTCAAAATGACGCCGATGTATGATTAACGTTTCTCGTAGACCAACGTATGATTTTAGGGTTAAAGAACCTCAACAATCACCTGTTAAAATCTTTCGCACAGATTCACTAACACCCTGTATGTATTGCAATTTTTACAACAGTAAAATATTAAAAAATGTTCGCCTGTCTAAATTATTACTTTATCTTATTTAGAAAAGCAATTTCTAGGAAAATTTGTAGGCCTTTTTAGTGTGTATTTTTCATGAAACTTTTTTTATGTGGTCCCTATTATCTGTATAAAACGAGTTTTTGTTGTGTTTGGTCGTAATCAAAACAGAATTTTCGTTGAAAGAGTTGTTTATTTTAAATTGTTTGCCTTATTAGCTTCTTCTACCTACTCACACGATTTTTCGTTGAATAATTTTGTTACCCCGGACTGATATTTTCTAATATTTTATAGCCCGGTTTGTTTAAAAGCTACCTACGCACGTAAAAATTGTACAAAGAAAATATAAGTGAAAACATATTTACATAACAATATACATATTTATCTATAAGTATAATATAATTTTCAGAATTTTCATATCATATAAATACCCATGTTCGGAACATTCTGCGTAACTCAGCGAATTTGCAACTACTTTTTAAGGAATAACTCTCTGTCGTATAGAACAGATATTTTAAAAGACAAATTTCAAAATACTTTATCCAGAATAAATTTCTTTATGCAAAAAATATCTGAATATTGCCAAAATTAGGTAAATAAGTACATATTTATTGTTAAGCAAAAATTTAGGTTTCACTGTACACCTTGTGTATATCTAACAAGTAAAGGTCCCGAGGCCGGACCTATCGATTTTGATGAAACTTAAATATGTTGTAGAACACTAAAAACTAAGGGACACGTATTTTTTTTTATCTGCGGAAAAACGGTTTGAAGGGGTGAAATCGCCCTCCAAAAAATGGGGTAAAAATTTAATTTTTCAAATATCTCGAAAACAGTAAGAGATAGAGCAAAAGTTTAAATTAGCGATATTACTCTTTTTTAAAGAGCTATCTACTGATATGCAATTTGTTCAAATCACATCAACAGGGGTGGTTAGGGGTTAAAATTTGGGGGTTAATTTTGCAAAAAGGGGGTAAAAAATAAACAATATAAAAATTTTGTTTACAGATTTGAAATCCACGTCAAAAAATCTAATTGACCTGTTTTTACTCAATATCCTAATATTAAGTCTAGGGGTAGTTAACTAGAGGGTGGCTATGTCGAATAATCGTACTATTTGGGTATTTCAAGAAATTCTTCTTCATGGAAAATAGCTCAAGACAATTAGAATAACGTAGAAATGAAATTCTCGAATTCAAAACTGAGTTTGAGCAACATTGGAGAGGGGGTGAGTCACCCTCTCAAATTACATACTAGTTTATATACACTAATTTTTGCTATTAACACACTGATAGTGGGTGAATTAATGTCACAATAACTGGTTCTGAAGTTGGACTAAAATGAAATTCTCGAATTCAAAATTGAGTTTGAGCAACATTGGAGGGGGTGAGTCACCCTCTTAAATTACATACTAGTTTACATACACTAATTTTTACAATTAACACACTGACAGGGGGTAATAATGTCACAATAGATGGTTCTGAAGTTAGACTATCGTATGTAAGGTTTTTATTAGGTTTCGTTATTTTAGGTTAGGTTATGTAATTTTCGGTATCGATAATTTTCGATAAGGAAAACTATAATATCCATTAAAAAACAAACCTAATAAAGACCTTACGTATGATAGTCCAACTTCAGAACCACTTATTGTGGCTTTATTTTACCCACTATCAGTGTGTTAATAGCAAAAATTAGTGTATATAAACTAGTATGTAATTTAAGAGGGTGACCCACCCCCTCTCCAATGCTGCTCAAACTCAATTTTGAATTCGAGAATTTCATTTCTACGTTATTCGAATTGTCTTAAGCTATTTTCTATGAAGACTAATTCTTGAAATACCCAAATTGTACGACTATTCGACATAGTCACCCTCTAGTTAACTACCCCTAGACTTAATATTAGGGCATTGAGCAAAAATAGGTCAATTAGATTTTTTGACGTAGATTTCAAATCTGTAAACAAAATTTTTATATTGTTTATTTTTCACCCCCTTTTTGCAAAATTGACCCCCAAAATTTAACCCCCAACCACCCCTGTTGATGTAATATGAAAAAATTGCATATCAATAGATAGCTCTTTAAAAAAGAGCAATATCGCCAATTTAAACTTTTGCTCTATCTCCTACTGTTTTCGAGATATTTGAAAAATTAAATTTTTACCCCAATTTTTGGAGGGCGATTTCACCCCTTCAAACCGTTTTTTCCGCAGATAAAAAAAAATACGTGTCCCTTAGTTTTTAGTGTTCTACAATATATTTAAGTTTCATCGAAATCGATAGGTCCGGCCTCGGGACCTTTACTTGTAAGTAAAATGCGTATATAATTTATTTTTTTTTAATTTTTCTCGAAAACGAATTTATATGGAATAATAATTCAAAAACCTCTCGCTAATTTCCCAGCAACTACTTTTAAAATAATAATTTCCTGTCACATAGAACAAATATTTAAAAAATAGAATTTTCCATTTCGAAGTATTTTTAATTTTTCTCGAAAGCTAGTTTACACGGTTTACAATAATTCAAAAACTTCTTTTGTGTGATTTTTCCATTTTTTACGATGATCTAATTAAATTATCAAAAAATTTGATTTCGACTTGAAATTACTTTTATTGTCTTTTCTCGAAAATCAGTTTACTTAGAATAGTGGAGTAGTAGAAATTCAGTGTAAAAAAAAGAAACAAACAAACCACAAAGAAGTTTCTGTTCACAGTCCCGGGCTCAAATTTCACTATGACAACTACTGTAATAGATGAATTTACCATTCGGGAATTCCCTAAAAGCAAACCCAGTATTATCAGTGTAGACATGGTGGGCAAACTACACAAATACATTGATCCTTCCACTAAGTAATATAAATATGAAAGGATCATATGGGAAGATATGATTTATTTTTAAATTGAAATGTTCTAAAAACACCTTTTCTAGTTTCATAGATATAAAAATGTATAATATCTTTTAAATCGGGAGTGCATTTATTGGCACATATTAAAAATGAAAATTTGAGATAGGTATAAATATGAAAAAAAATTTTTTTTATCGATTTTGTGTCGTGATATCTATTCAGGGAAAAGCATGAAGTTGCTCTAAAATTTTCTTAGGTGGAAACAAATATATTTTGTATAGGAATTGATTCATGCGTGTATCATCTATACGAAAACAATAATAGACGTATATATTTCCAGGGGCGTATTTAACTCTAAAATTCATGACTTCATGATTCTTTTATTGACATTGTTAACAGTTTTTAGAGCACTGAAATATGTGACGTCACCAAATTGAAAAAAAATTACCAATGAAACAGTTAACAAAATGATCAATTTTTTTTTTAGAAATATGATTGATTCGACAGAAGTCTATTTTCTAGTGCTTCTGTATGTTTAATTTTGATAAGATTTAAAGCAACGACTTCGAAAATTTGGAATTTTTTTCCAGTTTTATCATTTTATTTATGATTTTTAAGCCATTGAAAAATTTTAGTAAGGTTTTTGACGTCACCAAACTGAAAAACCTTTTTTTTTTAAATTAAGCTTAACTGAAGTGATTTGAATTAGGGTGAATTAGAATAGAAAGTGACGCTTTGATTTTTGTTATCAAAATAACAAAATTTCCTTTATAAACGTGATTAATTCAACAGAAGTCTTTTTGTTAGTGATCCTAGATGCCTAAGGTTCATAACAACTTCCAAAACCGCTTCCAGTTTCATCATTCCATCATTTTATGTACAGTTCTTAGTAAACTTAACGCACCTAATCGAATAAACCTCCATAAAATTACAAAATATGCGAATAATTTTTTTTGTAACTTTTCATTAAAAATAGGTACACGGAGAGAAAAATCATATAATTTTTGTAGATAAAATTTCAGAAAAATTACCATGCTCTCTTATAATGCGTGCGCGATCGACGACCAAAATAAAAAATATGTGCTAGCATGGTAAAATTTAATGTGCTAACACAACTTTTATCACACACTTATGCATATATGTTTTTGTTGTCGTACTCGTTAATTCTTGTTGTCACACTCTTTCATTTGCGCATCTGACCCGCAACCTTATGTTCCTTGGGCTGTACCTGTAAAAACTTCGAAGATGCCCGATCTTTTCCAACTTTCAGTTCTTTATGATGCATACAAAAATGATTGCCAACGATATATTCTAATACTAAAGATAGTGAAGTAACAAAATGATGAATTAACATCTGGTGACATCTCCGTCCTCTAAGAGGGTGTAATGAATACTGCTTGTTGCTTGTGAAACAGTCTAATGAATCAAGGTGCTTGGTCCGACCCGTCCGACCAAGTTGGTCGTCCACACCTATGGTTGGCTATGTGACTTGCTATGAGTGAGGTACATTTCAACAGCGTTTACAACACACACAACCTTCTTTCTCTTTTTTTTCTTTCTACTATTAGCAGATAGCATTTCAAATATTATAATACAGCATGGTGATTTTTGTAAGAAAAACAATTAAAAAATATTTTTTTGTCGGCAATGGAACTTTTTACTGTGCTGTTTTACAAATTTTACGGAGCTAAAATTACGGAAACAATATTCTATCCTTAAATTTTTTATGATTAATCATAATTTTTATATTTTTACCGTACAAAATTAAATATGTTCGCCTTTTACACGTCGATTGTAGTGCTGAGCACAGTAATTTTTCTATGAATTTTCTCTCCGTGTAGATTGTTCAGTTGCAAGCCAACTCGAAAGCTGGTTTGCAACCCTTCGAGTTTAATCCATCGTTAAATATAACACAATTAAATGTTCCCTTACGAATCATAACATTTTATTAACAACCGAGTGGTGCTGTATATATGGTAAATGATTATCAGCGGGTATTATACAGAGATTTAAATGAAGACCTAAAAATTAAATTTATGCGAATATATTGGGTCATCTGGAAAGTTTGTGCCGTTTTTGGTGTAAATGACCATCCCGATTTTCTTCAAATGGTCGAAAACTGTGGATTTTGAATACTGAAAAGTTGCCGCTAATTCTTGACAGTTTGCCTCGGGATTCACTTTATTTCTTGATGGATAAATTCATCGTCAATACATACAAGTCGACCGAAGGCAGCTTCATCTTCCAAAGAAAAATTACCGTTTTGAAATCTAGAAAACCATTTTCGACAAGTTCTCTCAGAAAGCGCATCATTCCCATAAACACTACAAATATTTCTCGTTACGTCAGCTGCATTAGTAACTTTTTTTGAACTCGTATAACATGACATAATGTTCCTTGATGTCTAAAATTGCTCATTATTACTGACAAAAAAAATTATTTAAACACTGTTTAAAGATGTATGATACATATATTACAAGCTACATTATCGGCCTAACACTAACATGTTGTTGCATGTTTCGTCTGCGGTTGCTACTTGAAGAAATATGAATTTATCCGAGCGGCTCCGAAAACGGCACGAACTTTCCGGGTGACCTAATAAAATCTGATGTTTTTTTAACAAAGTTAAAAGAAAACATACAAAAACAAACATTTAAATTATTGGAAAAACCATAAAATTTTAATTTTATCTCTGTTCAGAGGGAAGAATTGTGATCCCCGTGATCAGCCCTCATGTATCCGCGCTTGTCTTTTTCACAGAATTGAAGCCATTTAATTTTTCCTACCTACAGCTATTAATAAATAGGGCAGACGATACATATTTATTTTTTTTTCTTGTATTGTGGATTCTGTTGAAGAATTTTCAAAAGAACGTTTGCTTATTGGTTAAGATATTATTTTTGTAGGATTTTGTTGCTTTATCATTTCTGTTTTTCACTTACAATTTAATTTATTTCTGTCAAATGTTATTTATTTATATTTACCGTTCAAGGTTAACAAGCAGTGAATATCGTCAAAATAATATGTATTGAAAAATAAATACCCCTGTCGCAGCATCCTGCATAACATAGCGAATTTCCGTTTATAAAAATTAGTTTTTCTCGGAAACTAGTTGACATAGAACCTTTTTTATGTAATTTTTTCTTCACTTTTAAATGGTGTAAAAAAATTTCGCAAAAATTTTTGAATAAGTGGAAATTTTGACAAAAAACTAATTTTTTGCAAGAACAAAAACCATGTTCTTCTTATACTTCGTTCGAGAGTTATCGCGCGGACACACATATATATATATATATATATATATATATATATATATATATGTATATGTATATATATGTATATATATATTCGACTGTGTGCACGACGTGAGCCGACTGTTACCGCAGGTACTCTGCAAAATCGCTTACATCGTTACTGTTGTCAGTAATCAGACCATACGAAATCGTTTGCATGAAGACCAACAACGTTCAAGAAGACCAGTAATCCGTACCAAACTGACCGGAGCGCATCGTGCAAACCGTTTAAGATTTGGGTTAGAATGTGGGTTATAAGAATGGGGCTTGGAGGAATGGCGTCACGTACTCTTCACGGATGAGTGCAAGGTGAAGTTTTTTAGTGATGATCGACGTGTAAGAGTGTGGAGAAGAAGTGGGGAAAGGTTTTCTGATCGTCACATTCATGAGCGCGACAGATTTGGCGGTCCTTATGTCATGGTCTGGGGTGGAATTATTTTGCAAGGCAAAACTGAGCTTGTTTTCCTGAACGAGAGTATTGTAACTAAGTACTACTGTACTATATTCACTAACATTTATATATATATATATATATATATATATATATATATATATATATATATATATATATATATATATATATATCGGCTCAAGTCACGTCATAACAGTGGCTGTAATAGCTGAATTCCATTCTGGAAATTTGCTAAAATATCAGTAACCAGTTACACAAGGAGCTTTACGCCCGTTCCACACTTAAGTGCCGCTGTCGAAACGCTCTTCGTCCACTTTCGCTGCAGTAAAATTATTTTTCAATCTTCGTCCACACTGTAATGTTGTTGTCGATATGCTCTCAGTTCAATAAATTCTTCTATTAGTATAATTTAATGTGGATGGGGTAGGATTTAAATAATATACCGAGAGCGAATCGCGAGCGTATTGAAAGTAGAGCTGTAGTGTGCAACGAGCCTCAGTGAGGTAAGAAAGTAAAACAGAAATAATATTACTGTGAAATTTTCTGAACATGAGTTTTTCTAGCTATGTCGTGTACGAAGCAGTGGCTAAATTAAGGTATTATTAGTGAGTGAATTTGAAATACAGATTTTTTTTTACTTGAAAAAAAATTCTGTAAGTCACTAATAGTAGGGGAGAGGTGTGTCAGTAGTAACAAAGGGTCAATTGTACCTTCAAAATTTGCAAGACATCTATCAATCGTATTGAAGAGTATTACATATCATAAAGTGGCTTCTAAAGTTGTGCTTTACTGACAAAACTTTCAGTTAATATCATCCGGCGGTTTTCATTCAGCAATATCAAATGTGTTTATATAAGCTAATCGTAAATTTTGAGTACGTTAACAATTTTTTGATTTTTGCAGTAAATACCCCATCAATTGGAAAAAAGTGATTTCATTGGAAATACAAGCAATCAAATAATATTATAAGATAGGTAGTTTCGATTTTTTAATCATAGTTAATATTTTACGAATTTTTTTATTAAATGAAACAGCGGTGGAACGATTGTAACAAATTCAGTAGTGTCGATTGTAACATGTACAACTGACAAAAAAATTTAGTTGAACAAAATTAAACTTTATATTTTAGGTATGAATCGGAATAATAAAGGAGAAACAAAAATCTTCCATTAATGGAATTAAAAAAAAATGCTTATAATATGTAAAACGGAAAACTAGGATAGAAACTATATTCAATGATGTATTCCTATATGAATTCCGTTAAAAGAGTAATAGAAAGAGAAAAAATTCAGAGCTTTTGCCTGAAACTGTGCTATTTGCAATCTCCCTTACTCAATATGTAAGGAAGAATTTTAAAAACAGGATTAATTATAATAACTAACGTGTAAATTCAACTAAATAATGAGTGTTACAATTGAACCTAAGCCCTGTAACAATTGATCCTCTGTTGGTGACGATTGTAACATTACACTTTGGTCCACATATATGCAGTTATTTTAATTATTAGTCAACATAGAGTATTTTTGTGCAGATCATTCAAAACCTGAAAAATTCCCGTATCTTGTACCAAAAATTTAATTCTCTGTGACTAATAAATACAAACTAACTATCCTGTATATATTTTTTTTTTGTTACTATTGACACACCTCTCCCCTACTTTAAGGTGAATCTTTTTTGATGGGAATACTGATTCGAGACACGGTTGAACGGCATAAGACCTGCTCGTTACCAAAATTATTTGAATAATTCAAATCAGTTTGATCAGTTTCAAGTTTTGGCCTCGTATGGCTTACCGATAATTTCTCTTTTATGTATGTTGAACGTTTTTTTAGGCCTTCGTTACACGTCAAATCGTAAACTTTAAAAAAAAATTAATAAAATCATTTTTAAATACTAATACAGCCAATACATGATTTGTAAATGTACCATTTATTAATAAAGTTCTTTAACGATATAATTAATATGAAAATTAGCTATATTTATAGTTTATTTATTACATTAATATTAAATTTTGGATGGTTCTCTTCGTATAAACAATAATTAAAATAATTTCTTAATAAATTTATAAATAGAAAATTTAATTTATTTATATAAATTAAATTGAAAGTCATGTGGTGCAGAATTTTGAGCAGATAAATAAAATATTTTATAATAAAAAATTCTGAGTGTAGGATATTTGTTGCTCATTGTAGAGGCACATACTGGTGGAGGGGCTGGGTAAACTCAGAATCTCATAAACAGTATGATACATTGTAGATTTAAAAGAATAATTTGCCCTCTAAAATACTAAAACTTATAAAAAGTCGCCAAATGCTTGCTGGACACCTATTAAATCAGGGTTCCGTAGTCAGTAGTTAGAATTTCTTCAAAATAAAATATAGGAAACTTAAAATAGGTAAATATATTTACATGGTTACCTACTGATTCATTGTATGTGTTACTATGGGAATTAATTATATAGTAATTTGATTAAGATGTCTGAAATATTTCTAGTTGAAATTTCTTAGGAGGTGCTACTTTTTCTAATCTTTTTTCAGATTTTTTAGATACGCAATCGAAATGTTATTATAAGATTAATTTTTTGCAAACAAATTCCATACGATAGGTTACGTGGAATCATTTCTGGGTAGTGATGAGCAAAATTAGTCTTGGTATTGCAAAAAATGCCAAGACCAAGATCAAGACTATAAGTATGGCTGCAAGACCAATACCAAGACTCAAGTGAGCAAGACCAAGACAATAGCAAGAAAAAAGCAAGACTCTTGCTAAATTATTTAAATAATTTAAAAGTATAATTAATGCCGTAAAGAGAGAAAATTTTGATTTTAGAAGGAAAAAATTCGCTAATAAAAAACTGCAAGAAAGTGCAAGATTCTTTAGCAATACCAAGACCAAGACCAAGACTCAAACTGCTCTAGCAAGACCAAGACCAAGATTCTTAATGCTAGAACAAGACCAAGACCAAAACTGCCAGGTTTTGGTCTTGGTCTTGCATTTGCCCATCACTATTTCTGGGGTTTTAGTTACCAAAAACCACAATTTTATCCAGCCTTCCAATCCAATTTTCCAGCTTTTTCTCAACCACTTAGATTTCAATTTTTAGGCAATTTTTTCTAATACCAGGAAATACTGAGGTTCCATGGAAATGATTCTTTAAAAATTGACAGTATACGCAAAATTTCATCTTTATATATTTAATGTGGAAATTATGAGGGGATGACGGACGGACAGACAGACCGATTTGACGAAACTTGAGGGTTTTGTGATTTTCTATCAATAAATAAAACACTTCGCAAGATATACCACTTTTATTTTGGAAATTGTTAATCAAATTGCTTAATAATAATCATATTGATCGAAACATGTCATAGCAAATTTATATAGCATTATGGCATAGAAAAAATATAGAATACCAAAAGGTAACGTTCAAATCTATTTTTTTTTTAAATTCCGTGATTTTGATTACGGAACTCTAATAAAATCTAGTCACTTTTTTAATTTTTTTGCGTGGCTAGTGGTTTTATGATCACTTTTCAATGTGTTTCCACTACAGTTAGATATTTTAAAAAAATGGACGTTAGTTCTACGTTGTTGTGCGTTAAAAGTAATATAAAAGCATTCTTTAATGTACGACTAGACACTAAGCTCCTAAGCAATGAATCATATAAACCATATAAACAGTGAGTATACTATTGTGTTGATTCATTAAGATCCTATCATATTTACTATTAAAGATTCTTTCGTGTTGAGACAAAAGACGGCATTTTGTATGTAGTGTTTTTGTTTTACGACTCCAAGTAACTGAACACTGATGAATGAATTCATTGAATGTAAACAGTAATAAAAAAATGATGTAAGAGTCAACTTTTTTTTAAACTACTGTCTGTTGGCTTAATACATTGATGTAGAAGAATATAGATGGAGACTATTTCTTAAGAGATATAATATAATATGATATGTTAGAATGAATACGTAGATTCTTTTGAATGTACCACAAAAAATAAAAAACAAAAGAATAAATATACACTAGAACACGTGCAAATAAGCACTAAACATCCAGTCCTACAAAAAATTAAATTTAAAAAAAAATTAGTAAACGTAATACACGGTAAATATAATATTTGGGTAAGTAAATATTGTATTTATCAATAAATGCAACCATTTCTAGCGAAAAGTTGTTAATTTTTCTAAATTTTTCATTTAAAAAAACAGGTTTATAATAAGCGGAAAAACACCAATATTGACATTACACAAAGTAAAGGAAATCCGAAAAAGGAATCATTCTACGTAAATAAGGAATTCGTTTTTTAGTTAAAATATGTGATAATAACGACAAAAATTTTAAAAATGTTGTAAAAAATAAAATTATGTAAAAATTAAAATATAGGTTAGATTGACCCTTCATTTCAGTAGCGTTTTATATGTAAAATTAATGAGCATATAAAAATTTAACTTCAAGATTATGTATTTCGTTTGCATTTATCTATTTATCAATAAAATGATAATTTAATAAATGTATAGTTTTATTTATGTTTGTGTCTACTTTTATCAAAAAGATATGTCTTATTAGTGATAGAAAATTATAAACCAAAACGTAATCTTTTTAAAGAAATAGTTATAAATTGTAAATAATCGATTAATTTGAGCAATTTTTGGTTTCAGTTTATAGTAATTTATAATATTCTTTATGCATCGTTTTAAAAAAATACAATAATTTAGTAGACAATTAAGAATTCGAAAAATTAACTGATAAAATAGTCGAACAGCATTCTTGTGGAGTTGATTTTTGAATTAAATAGAACAGATATTAAAAATAATTAATAAATATAAATATTAAATATATTGTTTTAAAAGCAATGGCAATGTTTTAATTAAATTAAAACCGTTACTGTTTATTTACAAAATGACGTCATTCATAATACGCACGTTTAATATTCATAATATGTTGATCAGTATTTTGGGAAATGCTCCGTCCTTTACAATATTATATACCTCTCCTTCTTCCATGGCTTAATATGAAATTTTTAAGAATGGAAAGAAAGATTTTTATTGTCCTGAACAATGTTACCATTATCGTAAAATTATTTATAAGAACCCACGTAATTATTACGTCACTAAAATTGTAAAGAAATGCGTGTTTGCTCTTTTATTTAAAAAGTGTGAAAATTTAACTTTTTTTTTGCTTTCTGAATATAAGGTCATTATTTTAATAAAAGAATGACTTCTCAGTTCCATTCGTGGTGCATTCCTGAGATAAGAGAATTTTTATGTTTATAATCAAAGACGTGTGTAGCTGTGATTATTTTTAGCGCCTGTTGTAAAAATTTCGGAACCCTTATCATTTTGTCATATCCGTGTGTCGCATTCTCATAATCTTTATATATTTGGGTCTATGATGATGAAATTTTGTATGTGTAGGTATATCATAATTCGTAGCTAAAGATTTCAATAATAAACAGAAAAAATTTTTTATTTTATTTTTTAAAGTAGGTAAGTACTTTTAAGTGAATTTCCATTTTGGAAAAATTCACTTATTACAGCCGGTGCCATGAAAAGACCTGAGCCCGGGCCTATGGCAGAAATCCGGGACTATGGCAAAAAGCTTCGAGAAACCAAAAATGAGGTACACTAAAATTTGTATATATAAATAAATAAATATCACGAAGAATTTTTTCAACCTTCTCCCAAATTGCGTGGACTAGCTTTATAGAAGGATGGACATAATGAAACCAATATCTTCTATTTCATAGCTTTTCTTTATTAAAATTGCCAAAATATTTTCGATATGTTTAATATCATCTTCAGTGGCAGAAATTATCTAAATTTCAGATTGTCATTCTTGGATAACAACCAACCATACCAACAATCCATTAGAACAATTTAACTAGTTTTTTTGCATTTCACATGGAAATTTGTCAATCGAAAAAATTTTTTATAAAATAATTACTTTAATTTAAAACAATTAAAAAAGTCAAACATATTTAAAATGTAAAATCAAAAAAAAATTTCAAGAGAATTTTTTTTATAAATTATCACAGTTTGTACAATGTACTCCTCAAGTACATTGTTATTGGTATGGTAGCACAGTGATCAACTGTGCTACCATACCAATAACAATGTTGATCCAGTTGATCACTGTGCTACCATACCAATAACAATGTACTTGAGGAGTACATTGTACAAACTGTGATAATTTATAAAAAAAATTCTCTTGAAATTTTTTTTTTGATTTTACATTTTAAATATGTTTGACTTTTTTAATTGTTTTAAATTAAAGTAATTATTTTATAAAAAATTTTTTCGATTGACAAATTTCCATGTGAAATGCAAAAAAACTAGTTAAATTGTTCTAATGGATTGTTGGTATGGTTGGTTGTTATCCAAGAATGACAATCTGAAATTTAGATAATTTCTGCCACTGAAGATGATATTAAACATATCGAAAATATTTTGGCAATTTTAATAAAGAAAAGCTATGAAATAGAAGATATTGGTTTCATTATGTCCATCCTTCTATAAAGCTAGTCCACGCAATTTGGGAGAAGGTTGAAAAAATTCTTCGTGAAATTTATATATCCCAAAAAAAAAATATTGTTGTAAATAAATAAATATATATATATATATATATATATATATATATATATATATATATATATATATATATATATATATATATATATATATATATATATATATATATATATACTAGATGACCCAGCCACGCGTTGCTGTGGCTCAGTAGTTATAATTGATTGAATTAATTTTTTCTTATAATTTTCATACAATCAAATCAATATTTACTGAAAATAAAGCTGAAAATAGTTCAGCCTATTTTAAATCATATGGGATTGAGAATAGGCGCGAGAATAAAGTGCTTCGCTTCGCTCGCTAAACAGTTCAAAATTCTATAAAAGGTTAATTTCATGTAATGCTTCGCTTCGCTCCCCATACGATTTACTAATAAAGCTGAAAATAGTTTAGCCAATTTTAAATCATATGGGATTGAGAATAGGTGCGAGAGTACAGTGCTTCGCTTCGCTCGCTAAACAATTCAAAATTATAGAAAAGGTTAATTCCATGTAATGTTTCGCTCCGTTCGCCATATGATTTACTAATGAAGCTGAAAATAGTTTAGCCAATTTTAAATCATATGTGATTGAGAATAGGCGCGAGAATAAAGTGCTTCGCTTCGCTCACTAAACAGTTCAAAATTTTATAAAAGATTAATTCCATGTAATGCTTCGCTCCGCTCGCTATACGAAAATAGGGGTTGGTAGTAGAAGGATGAAAATTTAGGGTTGTATGTATTTTTGTATGCCACATCATAAAAAAATAAAACAAAAATTTTGTCTAAAAAATATAAAAATAAAATTTGGGGTGGACCAGCCTTATCACTTTTGTTAGGGGTATAAAAAATAGATAACAATCTCTTCTCAGACCTACTGAATATATATATATATATATATATATATATATATATATATATATATATATATATATATATATATATATATATATATATAAAATTTCATCAAAATCGGTTGAGCCGTTTCTGAGGACGTATGGTAACGAAAACTGTGATACGAGAATTTTATATATATTAGATCTCTCTCTCTCTCTCTCTCTCTGTGTGTGTGTGTGTGTGTGTGTGTGTCTGTGATTGCGCGATAACTCTCGAACGAAGCATCCTATCTTATATTTCGAACTAAAATTATACATTTTTATACACTTGATAATTCGAACGAAAAAATCATTGCTACGTAACAAAACGACGCGTTAATTCGAACTCATCGGCGTCAAACACTCGACAATTCAAAGTTGCAGAGAGAAAGAGACAGAAAGATTGTAAGTACATTTTGAGACAAGTTCGAGTTCATTCATCGCAAACGCATAAAAAATTAAAATTGTTACCTGCGATAATTCAAACCTCTCAATAATTCGTAATATTTTAAGAGTCCCTCGAGTTTCGAATTAACGAGAGTCGACTGTATTTTATTTTATAATATAAATTGTTACTAGTTTAGTAAGGAAAAATTAAGTAGAAAAAGTGGTTCCTAGTGAATGAAATTTTGCATGGCAGAATTTTTGTTTTTCAAAAATAACTCGAGCGCAATCTTTCAGTGCGTTCTATCGTGTAGAAGACAGATAGAAAAGTTTTCTAACTTGATATGTGTCCAGTAAATATCAAACATTTTTTTTTTTTTAATGAAATAAGTAAAATAAAATATTTATTAAAAGTTTTTCCAATAAGTAAATAAATGTGAAAAACTTACCTGTTTCACACTTGATTTACACATTTGATTTTCTCTTAATTATTTTTAAAGTCGTGATTTCTCTCCAAACCCTATCCTTTAATTCTTAATTTTTATAAGTTCACTTAATATAATTTTAACAACAAATTTCGTATTTTTTATAGTTTCAAATTTAAATTATTATTTTATTTAAAGTACAACACCTCATAGGAACAAAATTTTAATTACTGGATTTTTTTTTTAAATTAAATACTGCAGTCGTCTACTATACTGACTGATGAAACACTATTCATTTTCTCCGTTTTTACAAATGAAATTGGCAAAATGATATTCCTAGTGATGGGATAATTGGAATTGAAAATAATCGATAATTAAATTTTTTAAATAATCCGTAACACCCGATTAAAACGATAATACGATACGGAAGAAACTGTTTGTATCTGGTTGATTTGATCAAATTATGGTTGATATAATATGTATATAGTATTTAAAATATGCAGAGTATTTGTATGTATCATTTCGTCATAAATGTTAGTTTCAACTCCACCTGTACGAAATATGAAAGTGGGAGGAACATATTCTTTGATATAGGTATTATACGTAACTATGAGATACTACCAAATAATTCGAATTATCTACCGTAAAACCGTCTAGACCCGGACACTTTGCACCAATCTTCAAAGTAAGTAGTTTCTACATTAACCTGCTACAATAAACATTTGTTATTGACGTCATTAAAGAGAGAAAAACATCCTTTAAACAGCTGTACCAATAAAAACTACGGATTTCAATTTTTACTATCTCATTTTACAGGATTACTATTCTCCAGTTTTTCAAAGAAATAAAATGTGTCTAAACTTAGACATGTAATTTTCGTCATAATTGTGGTATATGCTATATACATACATCCGTTTAGACCCAGACACATCAGTTTATTACACTATGGCCGCGATTCGCACTGGCTGTAACTTCCACTATCCATACGTTATATTCCTGCCAGAATTACGCGGTTTATGCCTCCTTCTGGTGTCATATCGCATGTTTACTTCATAGAGAGGCATACTATGTATTGACCCCTCTCCCTTCCCACAAAATGTTTTGAAGCCTTTGACAGATTCAAAGACATCAGACGATATAAAACACTGCCCTAACCCCGACGGGAGAGGTTAGTTTGCATGTTATTACATTATTTAAGTTAGTGTCCGGGTCAAGACGGATTTGGGGTGTAGACTCGGACACTTACTAATTATTTTTTATTTTTTTTATTTTTACTTATAATGAAACAAATGGGTCAGGGATATAACAAATAATATACGCTCTTTCTAATGGTAATACTTTTATTGATGATATCTATAAAGGAAACATGTATAAACATAAAATTATATCAAAAAATGTAAAAAAGTGTCCGGGTCTAGACGGTTTTACGGTATATAAAAAGAATACGATTATGCCCATCGCTAGATATTTCTATGCATAATTATTCATTTAGGTATTCAACAAGCGAATGTGATGCAGTTTAGTTAAACAAAATAAGATGTATAGCATTACCTGTTTTTCAAGATTTTATTTAAATTTTAAATGATTTCATTCAATAAAATAAATATAAAAAAAATTACAACAATTCGTGTCAAACATTTTGATTGAAATAGATGCAGAGCAAGTACACGCAAATATGTATGTAAAAATTTACCTTTTTGTCAATTCTATTTTTAGTTTTTGAATTCGTCATGATTTCAGAAAAATGTATTAAAAGTTCATGGAAAAAATATTTAAATTTTTATATTTGTACTTACCACAATAGAATAATGTTGAAAATGATTGAAATAATCTTGTCTTGTCTGTTACGATTATGGTATCTATATTAACACTATGTGGCCCGAGCACTCTCACGGTAAACTTCCCCGGAAGCCGGCAGAATTTTTTAACTTAATAAATTGTTAATACTGACTGACTAACTGACTGACAGACATCGCACAGCCAAAACCGTTGGGTTTAGAAGAATGAGATTTTGCATAGAAGTTCCCTATGTAACGCACAACCTAAACTGTTGGGTTTAAAATGACGAAATTAACCACAGGGGTTATGAAAATTGGCGTTTAGGGTTCTATTTATAACTAAAAGTCAGTTGTTTCTGGAAATTTATTCCCTATGGCGTTAAATTAGAAAATGAAAGTTCGTATGGGAAGTTCGTCATTTTTGAAGTTAGAGACGTGAATATTGATTTAAGCTTTTGAAAAACATTAAAAGTGAGCAGAAAGTAAGTACCTAATAAAAAGATGTCAATGGGAAATCCCATCGGGCATACGAAAAGTTTTTAAAGAAATTATATATAACCAAATATACAAAATGATTCAACATGTAAGTATATGTAAACATACGTACGTGATACGTACATATATTTGATCAATACACGGATTATAGAATAAAATGGACTAGCTATATATAGGTATGTCGGTGAAGCTTTGAGTATGTCGTACCCACAGACCAGTAAACATATTATATTATTATATTATATAGATTGATACTATAAATGTGTAATTGAGGCAACCACATACGACCAAGTTCCGACCTTAATAGTATTCTGTTGTATAGTAATGGATTTGTATCCGTAGTTACGGTTTCAAATAATTATTCTCAAAATATAATATTGATAATAAAATATTACTTTTCTGAGAAGAAACTGCAAAATTTTGAAAGAAAAAAAGTGGTATTCGCTTTATTTTCAAAATACGTACGCATACAAATAGGTCTTTTCATCATGTGACGAGCGCAAGCGCAGCCGCCATGTTAAAATAGTGGTAATTCAAAAATTTCGTACTGTTTTGGTCAGGAATAGCCAGGAAAGCAATATTATCTCAGTAAACAAATGAATTATTGGAAAAAATCGTCGATGGTACTTCACTTGTTTATAATTCAGTTGAAGCCCATAATTACCCATAATTGTGAACAATTGAAAGGGTGGCTAAAATGTTATGGACGTCCGCAAAAACGGAAAAAAAGTGAGCTGATTGAGAGGTTAGGCATCCATACTACTTGTTTACTATGTCAAAAATAATAATAAAAACAAATAATATCTATAATTTTATTCTAATTAATAATGTCAACCAATTTTTAGTAGAACTTTAAATGATTTATAGCATGTATCACCCTTACAAACTCCATAATAACACCGTTTCTTTGCTCCTTTTCGTACAGATAACATTATAGTATGGATTGAAAAAATTTAATTTTCAATTGAAAACACTTATTTTTTATTTTTTCTTACTTTTTTTCAATAAATATTCTTTATTTAATATTTTTTAATTTTAATTATTTGTAGATGGGTACTTTAACATGGTTGTTTGCAAAAAACAGTACGAAAAAAATGGCCGATATTGACACATGCGCACAAAAAAAAAATTGTGATGAAAAGGCCTATTATGTCCTGCAAATAATTACAGTCGCATTTGCTCAAAAATTGACATTATATTATTTCATTTAATTTCACCCGTCTCATCCTTGTTACCTGCTTCAAAAAAAATGCAGGTACATTATACATAATTTTGATATATAGTATTAAACTATTTATTTATTAATGTTACATTTATATTTACATATAGTGAGTAATTTATGTAATTTATTTTTATACTTAGTACATAGTATAAATAAAATTTAAAAAAAATCTACACCACTGAACTTTTAGTGAACCCCTCTACACACTTCCAAAGCTTCAATGTTGGTATCCCAAAACTTAGGTAATGGCAAGTCCATTTTATTCTATAGTCCGTGTATTTGACATTCAAATCAATTATGTACAGAAAGTTTAGATAAGTAAAAAAAAAACAAATACTTACTTTTATTATTTTATTATTAATATTTTTTATGTATTTGTTTATTTTAAGACTTTTTATAGAAACCAAGAGAGTATAGTGTGTATTCTGTGGTAGTGTGTATTGGTGACTTGGTTTGGTGTGTGTAGGTGTCCGTTTGAGTGCACATTGTTGTGGTAACATTGCACACATATGTAATTCGTAATTAATTAATCATTGATCGCGATCGGCCTCTGCGGTTGTTTTGTTTATTTTCGGATGCCGAAAACGTGGGACTGAAAGTGTTAAAATTATTTTGTTTTCTTTGTAGAAAATCATTTTGTTTTCTTTGTAGAATTACTGGGAATATTTTTATGAAAAATGTATTTTCTTTTTTTGAAATTTTCATGAGTTTACTTTAATACCTGCCTTTTTTGTATTATGTTACGTTAAAGTCTATTTTCTGAGAACCTCTTTGACGTAAATCGTTGATTTTTGATGTAGTTAAATGTAAAAAATACTCCCTGTCGCAGCATCCTGTATAACATAACGAATTTCCAGTTATAAAAATTACAATATGGTTTTTCCAAAACATATCTTATGTGATTTTTCCGTTCATTGCAACGGTGTAAAAAATTCGAAAATTGGATTGAAGAACTTATCCAAGGGTTTGGGACTTTCAACGTTTTCACCAAATTTCATCAAAATTGGGTGTTTCGTTCGAGAGGTATCGTGTCGATACACATGCATACACATACATACGTACATACAACTAGTTATTTTGGGGGTCAAATGGATGGAAAAGTAAGAGTAAATATTTAACCATAAATCACTTTTGTTGTTGTTTTTCAGTTTATCTGAGCTAATACTGAACCGGGTGTAGATAAGTCTCAAAATTTTCAGAAATCAATCTCGATCCCGAACAAATCTAAAATTAGGTTGGTATAATTAGGTAAATCACCAATATTTATATTTATTCTCTACTACTGAAGTATATTTTTATACAATTTCAGTTAAAATTATCTTTTCTTTTTCTGTAAAATGTTGGTATCTATTTCATTTTTACATTTTTAAATTTAAAAATATCTTCACAATCGTCAAATTACAGTTTCAAAATATTTTACGTAAACATAAATTGTATATTTTCTAATATAATATAAATCAAGTAGGCGCTACTTATTTTAAAAATATACAAATTTAAATTTTTTAACCATCTGATATTATCAACTTACTAGCATTTACTTCTCTTGTGTCTCATTTCATGTCCTATAAAAACAAATCAGACACCGTTGTTAGTCAAAATTGACCGGTAACGGACATTAGTTAACCATTGATAATTTCAAATGGAAAGCACCAGTCCCGTGCCATCGGGGCCTTTTATCTTTCCTAATTTTTCTATTTTCAATTTTAGAGAAAAATGCCAAGAATACTTTTTTTCTCTAAATGTTTGAAAATATTGGAATTAGGCGAAAAAAATTTGTTTTTCTTTTTTTTTCGGGGATGATTTCTCCGCAAACTATTAGAGATAAGGGTAAGAGGGTGGTATACTTTTTTTTGTATAATCGAAAGATCTACAATTTTTATTTGAGAAAATTTTCCATATCTCGCACACTTCGCGAAATAATTGGAAAATAAACTTTTTAGGGGTTGTTTCTACCCTTGTCCGGGATCAGAGTACTTTTTTTTTTCATAGGGAGAATTGTTCTTAGTGACTTTAAGAACATTCCCTCCAATTTTCATCCATATACCCCGATTTCCCAATTTCAGCCCTAATTTCACTGGACAATGGGGCGAGTTTGCACTCTATTAAAAACAATTATCACATGCAGAGTTACATAATCCAAAACTGACCACATTTTAAAAATAATTTTACTAATTTTGATTAACATCATCTAGAAATGGTAAATTTACATTAGATATTAAACTAAATCATACGAAATTATCCATATGTATGAGATGTTATAATTACTATGCAAACAATGGGATGAAAATTGTCGGTGCAAGAATGGAAGGGGTAACATATCTATCTATCTATTGGGCGTTAGTTACTATTTCATTTCTACAACATATTTCATTAGTAAGTTAACACGTCCATGGCTATAACCTATAATGACAAAACGCCCAACTGGTGCACTATTTTCACCGCTAACACACTTTATATGGAATTGTTGACGCGTGACAGCGTGGTGACGCAGCTAATCAGGTTTCGCTTGACGTCGTACAGTGTCAATGGCCAGGAACGTGCCAAAATACCGGACCGTACAATATATTTACATAAAATATTATTTTACATGTATAGAGATTTGATTATTTGTACATGTTGATTATGAAATGTATACGTACATTGTACATAATTATATAAATTTACCAAATTTACATAGTTACAAAATTTCTAAATTAATTAACACTTTCAGTTCCATGGCTTCGGCATCCGAAACCAAACAAAATATCCACAGAGGCCGACCGCGATCAATATTTAGAACAATAAACAAAAAATTTAAAAATATTTATAAAAAAGATTTTATATTATTCTAATAAAAATAATTTATTACTACGTACCGGACATTTTTTATTTTTTGTACATATAAATATACATAATAATATGTTTTATCATCAAAATATCTAGTCTTCATCTTTTATTTAGAATAATATTTTTATTCACATATATATGCATGTTTGTATTGTATGCTTGTATGTATATGTGTATTTTATCAAAATAATAATAATTATGTACTCATCATTTGACCTGCAACCAGCATAACACATACATGTTGAATCATTTAGTGTTCTGTGGAATCATTTTATGTACTTGTTTACATAAAATTTGTTTAAAAATATTGTCAGCTTCCGGGAAAGTTTACTGTGAAAGTGCTCGGGCCTCATAGTATTAAGGTGATTAGCGCGTTTTAAGTCATAACTAAATCCCATGAGAGTTTATCAATTATTGCTGCAAAATAAAATTGGGCTATTATGAAATTTTGTTTTCGAAATTTCTTTTCCTTTTTTTTGTCTAATTTTTCTCTTCAAATTTTTTTGAACTTTGGAATTTTGAACCATATAATTAAATAAAATAAAGTAAAAAAAAATGTTTTTTAAGAAAAAGCTTTTTTTTAAAAATGGGCTAAAAAAATGAAATAACTACTGAGTGAAGTTTGAAGCATGCAACATAATTTATAAAAGCTTGAGGCGTTATCATTAATTATTTCTGTTTAGGATATAAGTGTAGCTATTTTACTTTTCAGTACTTACCAAACTTAATTAAACGCCTCAAGCTTTTATAAATTATGTTGCATATTGCTTCAAACTTCACTCAGTAGTTAGTTCATTTTTTTTAGCCCATTTTTAAATAAAAGCTTTTTCTTGAAAAACATTCTTTTTACTTTATTTTATTTTCTACTCTTTAGTCTGATTACAATTAATTTAAAAAAAAATGAAAAAGTAATTTTTTAACTATATTTTAATCGGCTAATTTGCCCTAATCAGACATAACTATGGAAACAAAAAATTGCAATGTAAAATCAATGGACAATATTTGACAATTCGAAATGTCAAAAAGTTGCATAGGACTAAAAATCAACAATTTTGGTTTGGAGCAATTTAGGGAAAAACTAATTATTCAATATTGCATTGTCATCAAGCTTAGACACGTATGCAAAATTTGAAACCTCTAGCTCAATTAGAACCTATCTAAATTTTGATTCCAAGATTTGATCTAAACCAACATACTAACATAACAAGTTAAGTAAAAGCTTTTAAAAAATTTCTGTTAAGAATATAGACGTTCAATTAATATTCATTATCTACGATTGACATAAATTTCGATACACTCTTCAGCTTTTAAAATGAAATCACTAAAATACTGTATGCCAGAATTTGTTGATCTTCCAGGAGTTCCTAAAGATTTGCGTCGGTGAACCAAGAAAAAATTTTAAAGCAAGGAAGGACACAAACAATACATAACAGTGGTGTTAAATTCGTTGATTACAGAGCGAATTTTTGAGCCTAACAGAAAAATCGTATCCTAAAAAAAATAAGTCACTTTTTGAAGGAACATGGACCAGCGGATTTAATCCTTTCCATTTTTTAGCTATTAATTGAATTTGAAAAAATTGAACTTGACGACATGAGGGGTGCCAAACTATAACGTTGTAAGTGCCACTCGAACTCGAATACGTTTTATTGCAGTAAAGCATTGTATATGCTGGTGTTTACCTGCACCCTTAAAGTTCTGACCGTCCAGACTCTGTGACGGCCCCTACCCTCAATATTGTTAAGAAGCAAGTCATAACGTTGTATGTGCCTGTGATCGTGATTTTTCAATTATTAAGAAAACAAACAAGTGTGCAAAGCCACTTATTGCAAGAGACCTCATTGAGCTTGTTGCGAATGCTGGCAAAGAAATATTATTCCCAATAGTGGAGACTACAACGTTTTTTGATTGGATGAATCTGGCTAAAACGATAATTAACACCAAAAAACTATAGATATCTTCGGCTACTATGATTCGAGTAACATCTGAAAATTTTGGTGTAGTTTATACAAAGAAAAGTTACGGCGACTTTGCCCAATGGATAACAATTTCACTGTTGAAATCTGAAGTCAGAAAGACGAATTTTGAGGGCTTGGAAATTGAGATGAAGGGAGCTGTACCTTTAGCTGCTAAGAAGAAGGACATTCATGCCATGTTGCCTTATTTATCAGGAGAAAATAAATTGTTTTTTGAAAACTTCATAAAACAAATATCTTAAAAGTTTAAGTTTAATTTGATAAGTGCAAGCAAAGATACACTTACAACGTTATGACTTGCAAAACTAATGGCACTTACAACGTTCTGTCGTTTTCAGTTTTTTTAAATTAATATTAAAATTATTTCCGTTTTTTGGAATATTACAAATTTGTATGTTAATTTTGTGTGTTAAATGAAAGTTTAATAATAAATATTGTAAGCATTTGTTATTTCTCAATTACATAAAACGGTTTTTTGTCTCTACTGAAAACTTATTTTTTTGGCACTTACAACGTTATGGTTTGGCACCCCTCACATTATCTCGTATATACAGTAGAGCACCAGTTTTGTCAAGAAAAAGTAGTCTCCAAAAGTGGTGCTTGACAAAAGTGATGCTTTTTGACCAGGGGCGATTCACAAATATCGTAAGATTATGTTTTGAATTAAAATTATGTTCTTTTAAATATTAATAAAAGTGAAGAATTAAAAATTATTTATCTGAGAAAATATTTTTTCATTTGTTGTTTTATTAATTTGCTTTGAAATAATTTTGTTTACATTTTACGTATGATAAAAACCGCCACAGAACAAAATACATATAGATAAATCCACTTTCCCACGCTTTCTATGTACAGTAATTAAAATCTACTTTCCCACGCTTTGAGGTCTGTTGTTGTTTGTCACTTCTATTACCGGTATATTTATTTGTTTCTTTTGATAAAATCATGCGTCATGGTATATTAGTTATTACACATGGATTTAATATTTATGTACTTGACATTTTTGATGCAACTTTCCAAAAATGATGTTGACTAATTTGATGCTCTCAAAAAATTGCCAAAACTGATGTTTCCATTATCGGTGCTATACTGTACCAAATTTTTTAAATACTCCAAAAAACATCATTTTGATATTAGAGATCTGTAGCTTGAAGCTGCTCATAGATTTTTGATGCTACCTGCATTTTTCATTTTTCACAAAATCATTTTAAATGTCAACAACGTTGGTCTTAGGAACAACAAAACCATGTTTTTTTGTTTTAAGATTTTATTTATCTAAATAAAACATTCAAAATTAAAAATTAATAGCAATTCTATAGCCAGTTCAAACTAAATTCTAACAAAATACACGCCCTCAGTGACAACACATTTTATTTTAAACCAATCTTAATAATTCAAAACATAATACGTTGCCTGCAGAATTAAAGTGAATGTAGGTAGACTTTATTTCATACTGATATTACGTGTTTTTCAGTATTTGATTCGTTTATAATATCGTTAGGTATAGTTTGATAGAGAATGGGGGCGCCACATCCATTTTCAATTCCGGTCGAATGTAAACTGTGTACAGTTGTCTGTTGTGAGGAATTTTGTGATTTTGTTCGAAACGATGAGAATGACATAAATGATTTACGATTTATTGACGATGTCCAAGTTTTCTTACGTAATTTCATACGATATTTGAACTCCTTTTGGAATTTTTCCTAAAAAAAAAAGTAAAAAAAAAATACAAACTGAAAGTTTTTGAAAGAAATAAGTAAATACGAATGATTTGATTGAATTATTGGAAAATACGTCTACATATACGATTATGATGATATGATTTTCCGGCGTGAGTGTGGCAGTAAGCAACAATCTATGTTGTTGGTAACGGAGCTAATTTTCCCGTGAAAATCACATATAAAAGTTTACTTACATTGTATATACCATAAATGAATGGGTTATAACAGCTATTGCTCATAGCGAACCAATCACAGCAAAACCATATTATGTTAATATATCGATACCTGAAAATGTTTACATTGGTTTTAAATTTCGTTATGGCATTAATTGTTGACCAAGAAATAGACAACGAAATATTAGCAAAAACAAAACAAAAAATTTCGAGGTATTCGATCTTAAATAACTTTTTTTACTGTCTATATTTTGAAATAAACTGTTTGTGCATTATTTTTAATGTTAAGCAGTTTTCCAAAGTAAAACTTCGACAATATTTTGCAATGTTTTCTGTAGCTATTAGCTATCAATATCACTTATCGCTTTCGCTGCACTTAAATTCACGAAATTTAAATCGATTTAAAAAGTAAGTAGAATTAATTATTAGGAAATACTCTATAAAAATGCTTCTTAGCATTTTTGTTTTCGGACTGAAAATAGAAAAGTTATATATGGGTGGTTCTACTTTTTAGGTCACAACCATAAAAAAAATAGAGAACGCCATTTATTAGATTTTATGCGACTAGAATGTAGGGAAATTATCATAGATTCGGTATCTGCAGACCAGCAGCGCGGTTTCATATTAATACCAATATTTTTTTGCGGATTACTGAATCAAGACAGACAAAAATGTTTAAATTAAATTTAAATAATAAAATTTAAAATTATTTATTATTTAAATAATATTTATATTATGTTCTCCTAATATCAATTAAAAAAAAATAAAAAAAAGGTGGTTTTTTTTGTCTGATTTGTCAGTGTGTGTTTTGTTTGTTGTTTGTGTTTTTTGTTTTATGATAAAAAATTGGTTGAAAGTTGACCAAATAAATCAACTTAGTTAACTAAAAAGTTTAGTTGATATACAAAACAAACACTGATATAATAAAATATATACTTATTTTATTTATTTCAAATTTTCGGGACAATTTTTCGTCACGCCAAAAAAAAAATAAATAATAATAATTTTGCAAATAAATAAAATTTAACTTTCTAGTTACCATGCGTAACAATTTAACTCTCTTTTTTATTTACAAAATTGTGTGGTTTCAGTAAACTTATTTTAAAAAAAAACGTTCTAGTTCCAAGCAATACGTAATAGGGACATGCGTTTTAGAACTGCAGTAAAAGTTAGACACCATTTTTATAATAAAAATTAAAAAAAAAAATATTAAAGTAAATGTAGGTAGGTCATCTAAATAGGAGTTATTAACTTTATTTAAATAAAATAAGTGACAGTATCTTCATTCTGTATATAGTTTTAACCTTCCTTATTGTGGAGACAACTTTAATTTTTTGAAGGACCTAAAAAGTAGAATCACCCATATATGATCTCAAAGTTTTTTACGATTTGACTAATAAATTTTTTTGTTCATAATTTTTTTAAAATTAATTTTTTTACAAAATTTGTAGATAAACATATTACCTACAAAAAAGTTCTTTACACAATTTTTGTCAGATTTATGGTTGCGTACTCTCAAAACGATTTCTTTGTTCAAAAATTAAAAATTTCTTTGACTTTTTTTCCTTAAATCAAAAAATTTATTTTATTGATTCAAAGGAATACTTTTTTGACTACTAAAACAAATTCAAGGAAATATTTCTTTGAATAAAAAATATTTTTTTGATTCAAATAAATATTTATTTTTTATTTAAAGAAGAAATATCAAAGAAATTTTTAATCTTTTAAAATCATTTCTAATAAATTGTCTATTGAATAAATTGTGGAATGTCTAATGATTTCCATAAATCGTTTTGCGTACGGAAAAGTTTTAGTGTGAAGCAGTATGGAAAAGTTTTGATAAAATATCTAAAGTAATACGTGGCTCATTTTTATTTCTTGGAAAAAATATTTGTTTTTATTTACCTCGTAGATACTTACTCATTAATTTCAGGATAAAGATGAGTAATAAAATTGTAAAATTGTAGCGGAAACCAACACAATCCGAACATCACGACCACAATGACCAACATTTTTATCACCTAATAAAAAATAAATTAAATTATGAATATTATTATTACAGTATACAAATGTACAAGACAACCTTTTTCTTGTTACGCAATATCGCGGCATCCCTTACATCTTGTGCATTACCCGGCACATTTGTTCCCCACAGGAATACGGCCATTCGCACGTAAGCAAATGAAATAATACTGAATGGTATCAGATACTGTAAGATAACTAAAATATTTCGATAGAGTTGCATCTGGTTCTCTGAGAGATTCATATTTTTACAAAATGGTTTTTCTACTATTGTGTCACCTGAAAATTTGACGAAAGATGAACATTTTAAGTAATTAGGACTTTTTTATTTAAAACTTTCGTACCATCTTTATATCGTAATTGTGTTACTCGTAAAGCATACGCGATTGGTGTGGCTAATATCACTGACGCAATCCAAATACATGTGATAATAGTTACGGCCAGTCGTTTAGAAGGCTTCTGTCTAAAAATATGAAGCAAAAATTGTAGTAAATACAGTTATACTCACAAATGTGTTTAGACAAGAGTTTCTTTAAAGAATCTTAAAAATTTTATTTAATTTTTTACGAGATCTTTTGTACAAAAGAAAATAGAAATAAGGGAAATAAATTCTTCAAAATCTGTACTACAAAATCATAGTAACTAAAATCACAGCAAATATTATCACTGTGTTTAAAAAAAATAATATTAAATTGAGACATGTATTATAGCACTCACAAAAGTCTTTAGACAGAACAGTAAACAAAAAATTTTCGGAACATAGGATAATAACTATTTTTGATATTTCGTTACACATCCCTGTGTTCTAATTATTGCTTGCAAGCAATTGGGCATTGATGCGATTAAGCAAATTGCATTCGAGGCCCTAAAACAAAAACAAAGGGTTATCCATGTTATGTACCTAAATAATGCATAACATTATGCATACTAATACAGTGAAAATATCACCACTAAAGTAAATTTAATTTAGAAAAATAAATTTGCAGGTCAAATTATTTTGTGAAAATTTACAGTTGATAATTATGTAAATTATTTAATTTTGTCTAAGTTTCACTGACTTTTTTAAAATTTTTAACAACGATGGCAGTGGAATTTTAACTGTCATTAAATTTTTTTTATTTAAAGCTTGTCATCAGTTATTTTTGATATTTCCTTGTAATTTTAGTGTGTTTTGTGATCTGTAAGATATTTCTGATATGTATTTAATTATTATGGTGGCTTAAAATGTCTGGTGATAACTCTTGTGCTGCTAAATTTTGTTTAAATCATTCAAAACAAAATTTCAATTTATGTTTTTTCTGAGTGCCGTTTGATGCAAATTTGTAAGTATTATCATAATTTGAATGCTTATGTAAAAATACGTTAAATAATAAATAATTATTAATATTTTATAATAATTCAGTTAATATGTTCGATTTCGACAGTGGTTGGTGCTAATAGGTTGTGACGATCTAAATTCTCGTGTTGAATACTGTCATCAATTTCGCGTTTGCTCAATTCATTTTGAAAAAAGTTGCTTTTAGTTGTTCATATAATTTAACATGACCATTATCAACCCTCAATCTCACATGTACAAACACATAGAATCACGTAAGTAAAAAAGGACATACATAATTGCTTGTACTTAATCAAAAAAGGATAGAAAGTGCGTTTCGCTACTGCGTATGGTAATAATCTTTTATTTATACTGTGTTTAAACCGTAAAATGTCATATCAAGGTTTATTTAAGCTTTAATTTAGTAGGTTATAGATTCAGAATCAGTTAGTAAGAACTCAAGGTTTACTCTGTCCTAAACGTAAATATTTTTTGTTATTTTATTGGAAAATTTTTTAATAAAATTTGCTTTGATAATCTTTAATGTAATTTTTTACAGATGTTAAAATTAATTATATGTATAATAAGAATACTCACTTAAATGGCGTTAGAATTGCTCTATATCTATCGATTGCGATAGCTGCCAATGTAAAAACGCTCACGTTAACCGACAATATTTGTATAAATGGACAAAATGAACACATAAAGTATGGTAAAACCCATCGTTGGAGTAGAGCTGCTTGAAACTAAAATCAAATACACATTCCACCAAAATGAATCGATTTAAAAAGTAAATATTATTATTAATCTATTTTCTTACCTCAAATGGCGTTGTAAACATTCCAATTAATATGTCAGCAAACGCTAAATTGGCAATAAAATAATTGGTCACATTTTGCATTGGTTTTGATGTTTTGATTATCCAAATGACTAGTGAATTACCAGCAACCGATAAAATTGCTATGGAGCCGTAGAATATTGACAACAGAAATATTGGACCAAGTTCCACCTCGTATAAATCGTGACCTGAAACATTTTAGTACAGAAAAATACATTTCGTCGTGAGTTTCTTATTTTTTGTTTTCAATCCTGTATAAATTTGAAAAGTAAAGTTCTATACTGAATGCATTATATATAAAACAGTGTTTCTCAAGCGTCGGGCCGCGAAAGTATATCACCGGTCCACAGAAAGATGTGTAAATTACGATAATTACAAAGATATTTATAATTTATCATTTTTACTTTAAAAAAAATGGGTTTATATTTGCGATCGAAGACTGTTTGCGGTAACACACGACTAGCACAATATAAAGCAACTATTCGAAAACAAAAGGCGAAATTACTTTAGTGCGGATATATGATGCATCGAATGGTCTGAAAACGACGTTTCATATTACACGACCGAATGTTATTCCAACTGATGACGGAAATGTTTCCAAGCTACAAGAATTTTATTTAAAATAAAAGAATTAATTCTTTACAATGCCTCTAAACATTTTTTCAATAGTTAAGAAGTGTTGATATTTATTTAAATTAAATAGGTTGGTAAAGTGGTTCGAAAACGACATTTCATATTACACGCACTAAGGTTATTTCAACTAACGGTGGAAATGATTCCAGGCTGCAGGAATTCTATTTAAAATGAAAGAATTGCTTTTAAACATTTCTGTAATGTTTAAGGGGGACCACTAGTGTGGTATTTTGGAAAAATTTGAAATTTTTTTTGCACATTTCGATAGTCTATATCTTTAAAAATAACATACTAAAATTTCAAGTGCATATCTCAAATAGTTTTTGAGTTACAGCCATCTGAAGAGTGGATTATGATTTTCATTGTTAACTTGGGCGTATTGAGAAATGTATGAAGATTGACAGTTCGGAAGTTTCTGGACGTGGCTGCCAGTCACATATTGTGGAGCACCTAGACCCTGGCACATTTATTTAAACGACTCATCTAGTTTTACTATGACCATTATAGTGAGTACATCGTAAATAATTCTAGTAAAAGTTCTCAGTGGTAAAATTCTCAAAACTAAATGGTAAAGAAAAACTACATTTTTCAAATTTGCTGCAGTTAAACTCAAAGACAAATCATCCGATCGATTTGATTCTTATTGCAACTTCTTATATATATATATATATATATATATATATATATATATATATATATATATATATATATATATATATATATATATATATATATATATATATATATTTATTCGTACCATGAACCTCCAGTTTTCCGATCGAATAAAAAATGTAACTTTTGCAGGTCAAAAATCGTCAAATTTTCGCGCAAAATTTGTAATTTTTTTTTTAAAACTCCGCCATTTTGTTAAATTTCAACTTTTTCTTCGATTGGGGTTCATGGCACGGGCAATACCTTCTAGTTTAATAGGCTTTTTGGTTTCTTTGATTTCAGGCACTATGAAGGTCGTTATCACTGCAGCAGGGGGGAGGACTTTTTTTTGGAGCCTTGGGAGATCGCGAATAAGTCACTGGATTTTCAATTTTTTGCTCCAAAAATTTTATCATGAATTAATTATATATCAACGAATATTAAAACATTCCATACAGTAGTTTTCTTAAAAAAATCTCAAAAATCACCTTTTTTCAGGCGGTCACACTAGTGATCCCCCTTAAATACCCTTGTCGCAGCATTTAGCTTGATATAGCGAATTTCCGTTTATAAAAATTAGTTTTACTCGGAAACCAATTTACATAGAATAATGGTTTCATTTTTGCTTGCCGATTGTATTTCTGGAGATAAACTGCGACATTTTTTGTTTGTCCTCTGGGACCCTCTATTATAATATGTTTATAAAAATTCGGGCCTACCCAAAATAAAAATTCAGAAATTTCTATTATCTGTCTAATTCAATTAACCACCACAGTCCAGATTCCGACGGTGACGATTAATCGAAGTTCTGTGTACATGTAAAGTGTACATGCAAAATTCCATAAAGCTACGAAAGTTTCGAGATTTTTTCGGAATTCTGAAAAAAATGATCTTTTTTCGGAAAAAAACATGGGATACAATTATATTCCTGATATATGATTATATTCCTTTACCATGTATAAGTACTAGCACAGATGCAGTAAGTAATAGCCACTAAGTGTTGTGCTTATCTAGATAACGTTATCTGAAATTTTATCTAGATAACGTTTTCGTTATCTATTATCTTTTATCTAGACATTTTTAAAAGAAGTTATCTTTTATCTTATCTTTTTATTAAGCGAAGGAAAAAGATAAGATAATAAGAATACATCTTTATTTTTCCTAAAAAAGAGAAAATTGAAGCTAAATTCACCATTTACCTACTATTCACTTGGCCGACCATATAATTCCGATAAATTTTGACACTTTCTTAAGAAGTACAAAAATTTTTTAAAAGTAATTATTTACGTGTAATTTTAAACAGAATTCTTGTTGTCTGGAATCATTTCCGCCTTTAGTTGGAATAACATTTAGTCGTGTAATATGAAATGTCGTATTCCGACCACTTGGTCTACCATGTAATTTACATAAGTATCGACAATTTTTTAAACATTAGAGGAATGTTTAAGAACTTTTCGTTAATTGTAAATAGAATTCTTATAGCCTGGACTCATTTCGGCCATTAGTTGGAATAACATTTAGTCGTGAAATATGAACTGTCGTTCTTCGACCATTTAGTCGATCCTGTAATGTAGATAAATACCGACACTTTTTAAGCACTTTTTTGAAATAAAAAAAACGTTGTACTCTACGTGTGCTATCATGGGCCGTAAATAAAGAAACTAAATTCCAAAACATGTAATTTTGTCGCCAAAAACCTTTCTTGAACATTTTTGTAATTTATAATAATAAACACATCTTTCTGGGGACCGGTGAGCTACTTTCGTAGCCCGGTACCGGTCCACGGATTGGCGGTTGAGAAATGACCTAGTGCATTATTTTTGAAAATATTATCTTATCTGTTATCTAAAATTTTATCTAGATAACGGTTCAATTATCTCTTATCTTTATCTAGATGTTTTAAACTATGTTATCTAATAGCTGTTATCTAGATAATAAAATTCGATATCTTGCCCAACACTGCTAGCCACGTTCGAATATAAATGTACTAACACATATTTTTAAGACAGACCCGTTTATAAAACATTAATTTTTCTTGGAAACCATTTTACCTAGAATAATGCTTCCTTAAACCTTTTCTACGTGATTTTTTTCTCCTCTTTTTAATAATGTAAAAAAATGCCGTAAAAAGTTTTGAACTTGGGGAAATTTCCAATTTGGAAATTCGCTAAAAATTGTTGATATTTATCTGAATTACAAGGTAGACTAATTGTAAGTCGTCAAATGACGTTTCAAAATCGTCATATTATGTGGCCCTATATGTGTCCGGTGCACGATTGAAAAAAGGTTGAGAAACGTTGACATAAGAGATAATAATACAAACAAATCTACGGAGAGTCTTCGTTAACCTTACAGTTCATTTATTTGTTTGATATAATTTAAACGTTACTTATATCCAGCTTTGTCTTTTTTATATAGAGGAAAATTGGCTAATTGGCTAAACAGCCGGAAATTTATCTTTCAGACTTTCGATTTATGCTTAATTAACCTGGCGTGTGTACACTGGGTCTTTAAAGGAACAGTCAAAATTTAAGACTCAAATTTCTCTCTCATGAATAAAGCGCGGGCTTTGGCTACCCTCCGTAAAAGATCTAGTTAGTAGTGGGGACTCAAGGTCCAATGGATGCCCGGGTCTGGCGATTGACTTGCTGATGCGAGCGAGTGAAAGTTTCATCCGTTCCCTAAAAGGGTCAGTGTACACACGGCGTCAGTATTTTCGAAGGTAAGTGGATGGTGTTATTTTTGTTGTAGTTTTTCAGTTTTTTTAAACCTAAAATAAATTACTGTATACTGTTATAATTCATTGATGGATCTACCTTAGATGACATGGATAACGTGCACAGCAGCGGAATCGCGACTTTATTTTTTCATTTTTTTAAATTTTTTTATATAAAACAAAATTTTGCTCCATTTTTTTTCTTTACTTTCTTGCTTTGTCTGTTTTTTCTATTATTATTTAATTTCTTTTATATTTTAAATAATAAAAACTCATTTTGTGCCAAATAATTACTCTTCCGTTTATTATGACTTGCCTGTAAATATTCCCCATTTTCAGGTGCTTGATTAATTCAACTTTTTGGAGCCAATGCCAAAAAAATTATATTCATTTGAAAGCTCATAGTATAAGCTATAAAAGCCTAATACCATTTGTTTTATTATTCCTTAATTGTAGAGCTAGGAATCTTTTACAAAATTTTATTTTTCATGCTTTTTGGACTACTGGTCGATTTTTATTAATAACAGTTTTGAACTGTTGACTCTGGAAATTGCTGGGCCATGTAGTAGACACTCCAAAAAGTAACTCAGAATTTTCTGAGATTTTTTGGAAGCCTAGAAAACTTTGAAAACACGACCGTTCCCTGAAAGACCCAATGTACACACCGTGTTCTTGAAAATATAGTGTACACACGCTGGGTTAACTATAAAATTATTTTGTTTCTTATCTACAGGCGTAGCTAGATAGGGGTCATAGGGGGGCGTTTAATGCAAAAATACAGTTTGATTTTTGGGCATGGTCAGAATAAAATCTGTAATTTTTGGAAATATTTTTGTACTAAATTGCGAATTTGTACATTACCTATTTATTTATTCCAATAATTATTTTTTTTTTCAATAACTTTTTTCCTAATCATTTTAAAATTTTGTATACGAAAATAGATCTGCTTACTGTGTAAAATTTTAGAACGTTAGCATAATTTTTTATTGAAATATAACAAAAATTCTCTAATTCCCATAAGAGTATATGTATTTTGTCATATATTATAATGCATTTTCTCGGCGATGGGTTGTCTAATTAACATGAAAATTTAAGAGAAAATTTTTGATTCTAAATCTACCAAATTTTGTTGGTGCCAACTGGTTTTCATCATTTTTTCCTGGGGAGTCATTGTCCTTAAATTTACCTTTTCATTTTAAAAAGAGTTTCTTGACTCAGAGAAATAATTTTTTTCAATATTTTTTTATTAGAAAAAATAAAAATAAAAGTACAGTAACCCACGTGCCAGACTACGTTGCATCAAAGTAGGAAAAATTAAAATAAAATTGATTCAAAATAGTCACTATTCTCTTATATTTTTTTTTATATGCACGGTAAACTTTTTGAGACGGTTTGAAACGATGATGTAAGAAGATATATTGGCGAAAAAGGTTCCTTTTGTTTTCTTACGTAGAAATATAATGTTGTATTTGTAATGTTGATATTAATTATACGTTTTACAAGTCGTTGACCCTTCCAGTTAAAACAAAAAATATAAACGAAAAATTTCTTACCTGGCAAACAGTCAATTGTCCGATTGGATGATATAATTGTACCATTTTCAAAATCAATAAAACATAATTGTCCCGACTGGATTACGTTATCCCTGCAAATAATTTTTTAATTAACTTTCAAATCATTTTAATCTATCATAGTAAAAATTTATGCAATTGTATCTTTTTTGATTGCTAGAAAACGAAATTTTCGAGCAAGGACTATGTTATTTCTAAGTAAATTAATAATAATAAACAAATATTTTACTTTGCAAAATACCACTTTTATTTTTGAAACTGTGTGTGACAATGTTGTTTCGAACCGTTAGTTCATTTTCAAAATAAAAGTGGTATTTTGCAAAGCAAAATATTTGTTTATTATTTACAAATATGGAATACCATAAAGTAACGTTCAAATCTATTAAATTAATAATATCGTATAAGAAATGGCAGAAAATAGAACACAGATCCAAAATTTGTGTTCTCCGGTGTAATAAAAGAAACAATGGCTAAACTAAATACTAATTACCTTTTAAAAACACCTGAAACTAGATCACTCCGTAAAATATTATCAGACTGTTGAAGTTTTAGTTCGAGTCGACTAATGCTAACTGTAAAAACAATATGCTAACCCACCATATTTATTCTGTTATTTTACCATATTTTGAAGCTAGATATGTCTAGGGACGGATTTACCTCTGTGGAGGCCCCGGAGCACTTCTAATGTGGTGGCTCCTGAATACTTCACATGTGGGGTGTCCTGAACATTTCTGTGGAGACTCCCTTGGATAATTTCCGATATTTTTCAAATTTTACCGAACAACAGGGTTGGTGAGCAAAAACAAAAAAATGAAAAAGCGTTTATCCTTTTTATTGTATTAAGAATAAATAAAAGCTATTTTCATAATTATAACCCAGTTACCTTATAAAATTTTCAATATCGAAATTGACCTATTTAAGTGGCCGCTCCTGCTTTAAACCACAGATTTGGGTTGGCAGACAAGACAATTTGAACTTGACCACACAAAAGGATCCTTGTACAAGAGAAATCAGTCATGTAGCGATAATAAGCTTTTTTATGTAGCTAGCTCTTAGACTATTATAGACTAAGAGCTATCGACGGGTCATTTAAGAAATTTTGACATTGTTGAAAGCAAAGTTGTTGATAAAGAATTGCAGATCTTACATTCAGGAAACGACTTAATGACCCTTTTTGTAAAAATCAATCATTTTGAAGATATTTGACAGTTTTGATAGATTCCATTAAGAGTTTTGAAGACAGAAATATTTTCCATTACGCAAATTTACAAGACTGAACGGCGTTACACTTAAAAATAACCCAAATTGCAAATAATAGTTGTTTTTTAGATCATTGCAAAATTTTTATTGGAAAATTTCTGATACATATCTTCTCTCACCTTGTGTAGAATTAAATTACTTATTGTTCAGAGGAATATATTCGCCACTAATACATAATTCATTTATTTCAAAGCACCTTGCACGAATTTTTTTTTTTTGTTAATTATTTGTATTGATTCAACGTACATACATATGTACACATACCAGCTATCCTAACATTTTGGTTACATATAAAATCAGTTATGTGAAACAAGAAAAATATAATCTGTACGATATGTACATATTATGTGATAACCATGCTAGTTGTGGATTATAGTGACTTTCTTGTCTTTCACATTAATTTTCAATGTATCGCGATTAGTAGAAGAGACAGTACACGTTGTTATATGTTTGTATATATGTATGTAAGGTTACCTTACACAGGATGAGTTGTTTGAGAGTTACTTTTTTAGTAGGGCTAAACTATTAACTTAATTAAAAAATTGTTCAGGTACGACTTGTAGCTATTATTGAGCGCAGTCGATTGCTACACCCAAGAGTTTCATAGCTTCATAGCTTCCATTATTTTATCTCATGTTCTTGAATAATTGCGTTTTAAAAATGAATTTTTTCAAGTACGCGTTACGACTGAGTTCAAACGACATAACTATGTTATAGTGAGGTTAAGTGTTTAACATTTACTGAAATAAAAAAAGGAAATAATTTTTAATGAATTAATGTTAAAATGCATAAAACCATTAGTAGAATCCCTATAATAAATAGAGTCGTGACATGTCATCCATTTTCTGTCCAAAACAGAGCGGGAAGCTTCAAAATTAATTATCACATATTTGAGTAAATATTTTTGAGTACATAATTATTGTTAATAAGTTATGAATTTATGAACATTTAAAAAATTTTAATTTAATTATTCTTTCTAGGTTAAACTAGATGATTTTTATTAAATATTTAATTTATTTTACCCAACTTTGGACAGAAAATGCCGGAACCAATCAGCGTTCAGCACACATGTCACGACTCTATTTATTAAAGGGACTCTAACAATTAAGATTTGAGCGTGACATTTATATTTTAAACAATATATTATCTGTTGAACTATTTATAAATTGTTGATTCGTTTCTTAGATAAAAAAATAAAGCGACCCCGACTGAACCTAGCCTGTACATACACATACCTGTTTAGCCATTGAAATAATAAATTTTAAAAAATTCCAAAAATAAACTTGTATGCATTGGATCAGTTTTATTAATAAATTAATATAATAAAATAGTCCCATTTAAAAAAGTATAATTTTGTATCAGAGTTCAAAAACTAAAGGAGCTACGAAGCTCTTGAGTGTAGCAATCGATTGCATGCAGCGGTAACTAGAACTGTTGTTTGAAGAATTATTCTAACTATGTCAATAGTTTAGCGGTGATAAAAGTGCTAATTCTCAAAAAATTCAGTCTGTATATATGTGTATGTACTGTTGTGAGGATAGTAGATCGGCCATATGATCTTGAATTGTTATTATTATAAATTTGTTGCAAAACAGATATACCATGTGAGTTTTTTGAGAGTTGCCATTTCTATTACAACCAAATTTTTATGATAGAAATGGTAATGGAAATGGTTCTTTTTTTGGATATAATGGAAATGTAACCAAGAAAAACACTATCGGTGGGAATAGCCTCAAGTACATATGCATATTTTTACCGCCTAACTGATAAATTAAAGAAAAATTAAAAAATTAAACTGGGGTAAAAAATTTTTTTTGTTCATTTATGTTGTTAATTAATGCATTAGATCAGTTTTATCTAAAAATTAATATATAATCCCATTTAAAAATCTATAAGATTGTATCATAGCTCGAAAACCAAAAGAGCTATAATGCTCCTGACTGTAGCAATCGGTTGCCCCCGTCGATATATACAACTCTTATTTGAACAATTTTTCGATTAAATCAGCGGTTTGGCTGTAATAAAAATGGCAACTCTCGAAAAACTCACACAGTATGTATAGATGTTCTATGTATACATTATTATAGCTAGTAGCCTGCGCCAGTAGTTTTGTTTATATTATTTCTATGTTTAACAAATAGATCGAAGATAACCAGAAGGTAAATGTGTACCAGTATTGTCAACGTATAGATAGGTGCAACAGGAATAGAGATAGCTTGTGTTAGAGCCTCAAAACAATTTGAGGCCTACGTGTTTGAAACCTTGAAAGAATAAAATTACTATAGAGACTATTTCTAAAATTTAGAATAAAAATTGCGATAACAAAACTAAATACCCCTGCCGCAGCATCCTGCATAACATAGCGAATTTCCGTTTATAAAAAATCGTTTTTCTCGGAAACTAGTTGACATAGGAAAAAATATTTAAATACCTTTTTTATGTAATTTTTTCTTCTCTTTTAAATGGGGTAAAAAAATTTCGCAAAAATTTTAAATAAGTGGAAATTTTGGCAAAAAACTAATTTTTGCAAGAACAAAATCCATGTTCCTGGCATCCGACGTGTTTGGCTGACGAACTCATCCAAGGGTTTGGGACTTCCAATGTTCTCAGCAAGTTTCGTAAAAATTGGATACTTCGTTCGAGAGTTATCGCGCGGAAACATATATATATATATATATATATATATATATATATATATATATATATATATATATATATATATATATATATATATATATATATATATATATATTAGGGATGTTATGGATATCCGTAACCGTAACCGAAACTACCGGATATCGGAAATAATTACACATCCGAAACCGAAACCGTATCCGGAAATAAAAGTTTCGGATTTGTTTCGGATAATAACAGACAACTGCCGTTAGAAAACTGAGGTTAAATCTAAGCAAATTTTTGCTACATATATTTCCCTTGATAGATTTTCGTTGATTTGTATTTAGCGTTCACTTTTTGGGGTAAAATTTTCCCCTTTTTTCTAAAAGAAAAAATGTTCACTGAAAGCAGTTATCCGTAACCGTAACCGTATTCGAAACATTATCCGATATTATTACATATCCGTAACCGAAACCGAAAAAAATGTTTTTAAATATCCGTATCCGTATCCGAAATTTCATATCCGTAACATCCCTAATACATATATATATATATATATATATATATATATATATATATATATATATATATATATATATACATATATACATATATATATGTATATATATATATATATATATATATATATATATATATATATATATATATATATAATATATTTCGGTTTCTAGGGACCTCAAAACAAATTTCTGCCATAGTCCCGGGCTCAGGTCGCGTCGTGACAGTGGCGAAAGTTATGATAGCTGAATTCCACTCTGGAAATTCGCTAAAAAAAGATACGACTGTGTGCCTGGAAGGCAACGATATGTATTGTATATGCTCACGGTATATGGGTTTATTTTAGTTTATTTATTTTCCCTATGGCATCAACACCATAATATTTTAATTTTGTGCCATTACAATTAGCGGAGTGGCCGAACGTGCTTAGGCACTGGTACTTGCCGGCTGATAGGTCGAAAGTTCGAATCTCACGGCCGCCTATGCTCGTAAAGGTCTTCTGAACTTTTCTTTCATAAAGATACCTGCAGAAATTGATCTACTAAATTCTAATAAACCCTCACATCACTTCCCTGATCCTCCACCCACATCATAACGAAATTATAAAAATTGTAATATGGTATTGAATAAATAAAGTTAATGATGTGGGTGGTGTCTGTTATAGACTGTTGTCAGAAAACAGACTTTAAACCCCATTATTTTACTTTATTGAAACTGGAACTAAGTCTACATGAAGAAGAATTGTGAAAAATTCTAAGCTACTGGTTACGAAATCGTGATTTAATGCGTGTCTAACGCACACTTGGTGAATTTTTCAGAATTCTTGCGATAGAATATTTTGCTTTTATTTAATAAAAAATCAGCTTTTAATTTGTTAATAATATAATTACCTGAACCTTTTTTATTATCCACATGAGTTAAAATACCCCTGTCGCAGCATCCTGCATAACATAGCGAATTTCCGTTTATAAAAATTAGTTTTTCTCGGAAACTAGTTGACATAGAAGAATAGTTTAAAGACCTTTTCTATGTATTTTTTTCTCCTCTTTTAAAACTAATTTTTTGCAAGAACAAAAGCCATGTTGCTGGCATCCGACGTGTCTGGCTGACGAACTCATCCAAGGGTTTGGGACTTTCAATGTTTTCACCGAATTTCGTAAAAATTGGATACTTTATTCGAGAGTTATCGCGCGGACGCGCACACACACACACACACACACACATATATATATATATATATATATATATATATATATATATATATATATATATATATATATATATATATAAATTTTAGTGAAAATTATTTTCGGTTTCTAGGGACCTCAAAACAAATTTCTGCCATAGTCCTGGGCTCAGGTCGCGTCATGACAGTGGCTGTAACAGCTGAATTCCATTCTGGAAATTCGCTAAAACTGATACTGACTATTAAAAAGTTTGAATTTAAAAACTCCTACACTTCTGCAAGAGTAATATCGAGGAAAAATTATTACAAAATTAAGGAAAGTGTTTGCGAAAGTTTCTTTGAATTACAAACTGTGTAATATGTCAATATAGCTACAGCGCTTTATTGGAAAAATTCCAAGAATTCTTTACAATCGTTGATTTTGCAGTTCTTTTGTTGGGAAATTTTGTTTTTTAATTTTCCTTTTCATTTTATTTAAGAAAAGCACTGATTATATGATGTTTTTTTGTATCAGGAATACAAGAAAAGTAATAATCCGTCTGTAATATATCAAAGAAAAAGTTTTCTGAAGATTTTAATGAAATAGCAAGAATTAAAATTGTTCATAGAAGGACCGTAATCAAGGTAATTAGTAACCGCTTATTTATGTGTTTCTTTTAACGGTGACAGAATACACAACACGTGTGTTTTATGTACACAAATAATCCAAAAATTAGTGTATTGATAAGAAAAGTTTTAACCTCCAGTCTTAAGTAAATACTAAAACTGATAATGTCAGAGCTAATAATAACATTTACTATATTGCTTACCCCGGTAAATTACGTCATTATTTTTACCGGAATCTTTGAAGTAATAAAATTTTCGATTCAATTTTTAGTCCAGTAAGAGTACGAATTAAAGAAAAAGTGCCACTTCACAGCAGGGTTGTAACCCTCAAAAAAAAAACCAAACAAAACAAAAAAAATTAACAAAAATTTTGAGGAGTTTATATTTCCTGGCCTACTGTGAATCTACTCTGCGAAGTATCTAATACCATAAAATATGTACTTACATATTTGATCTTTTTGGATTTCTCCTTAATTACTAGATTTTCCTTGAGCTCCTAACATGGTGTGTTTGAAAATGAAGGATCAGTTTTCCGCATATTACCTGAAAATGAAGGTAAATTGTTTGTGAATATTTTGGTAAATAATTTTATCAAAGGCTATAATAGGCTGTACATACGTTTAATAAAAACTACCAATATTTACTGAAAAAAATAAAAAAATTACATGATTACTTCAGTAATGTCAACATATGATCAGTAATACTGTCAGTATTATCGATTGTGTAGGGATCGAACAATAATTTTAATATGTAACAAAAATTTGTTTTCTAACAATTTAACGTGAAGAACTGCCAACTAGTAAAAACACGACAATGTAGCTGGAGTGTTCTTTTTGATTGACAGTTTTTCGAGTTAAATTGTGTTTTGCCAACAAATGTGAGTTTATAAAATAAAAATTTATTCAGAAACAATATAAAACTCAAGTGTAATATGATACGTCATTTTCACGAATAAAATAAGTATAAGTAATTCATATTATTATTTAATATTTCGTTACTATGGTTTTGAAATTAGATATAGCAATAAAAACGTTTATATAATTTTTAACATGTTTACCTACAACGAAGTGACTAATGGAATGTTTTCTACCACTTTTCTCACTATAAAAATTTGTCCTAATTGTTTCTTTCATGATTAAAGTGAAAAAACACCAATGTTTTTAATAGTACTTAATATAGGGTAAAAGCCCCCTTTGTGGAACGGTATCTAATACTGGAACAGTTTTGACATTTACATATTTATTTCTTTAATTAAGTAAGGAAACTTTAAATGCGAGGTGAATTTAAATTGAAAAACAATCATTCTATTTATAATAATTTTTGTTATCAGACGTTTCTTTCAGAAATAATTAATATGTAAATGTTCATAATTAGACAAAGGGAGCTTTTACCCTACATGCGTTAAATTATCATTATTAATTCTTCACTAGCTCACTCATTTTTGATAATTGGCATAAACTAGCTTTATTTCCAGAATACTTTTTTTGGCGGAATCCTTGAAATAAATCTTGTTTCTAATTTTATCATTTATATGAAAACTTTGTATAGCTCTTGCTAATTCATCTTTTGAATAAAACATGCACGACAGAAATGTAATTTTTTTATCATCCTTTTCTGTGTAGATGTATGAAAATAAAACAATTTAAATAAAATAAATTTTTATGAAAATATTTTTTTATTTTTTGTACTTTATTCGGTTTAATTAATGTAAATTTATTTTGTAAATATTTAAAACAAACCATCTATACACATAAGCATAATTATATTGGTACCTATATATGTAGTCCATCATACAGCCAAGGACAAAATTAAGTGTACAGTTTGAAAGAATAATTTGGAAAACTTCATTACAAAAGGTAAAATAAATTATTGGGTTTTATGGAGATTCTTTTACTATTGGTAATGCACAGAAATGTAGAATTTACGTAAAGTTTAGACAGTCAGATCGTATTAAAAATAAAAAAGTTATAATTTTTTTTATATTAGGGTAAAAGCCCCCTTTGTGGAACGGTATCTAATACTGGAACAGTTTTGACATTTACATATTTATTTCTTTAGTTAAGTAAGGAAACTTTAAATGTGAGGTGAATTGAAATTGAAAAACAATCATTCTATTAATAATAATTTTTGTTATCAGACGTTTCTTTCAGAAATAACTTCATTAATATGTAAATGTTCATAATTAGATACCGTTCCACAAAGGGGGCTTTTACCCTAGTGGTATCTAAAAGTTTTTAATTCGAATTTGCGTTCTTGAAGATCAAACAAAAAAGTTTTTGATTTCTTTTTATAATTTAAATAAAAACACAGTATTTTCTACGACTATTGTGAAAGCTACCGAGAATCTGTTTTTTCATAATCGTACTCTCAATTTTGTCTTTAATTGTACCAGCATATTTAACCTACACGAATTTATTTATTTTCTGAAGATCATTGTTTGCATTTTAATGATCGTATTTACAAAAATCATTATTTTCATGTATTCCTAAAATTAATTTCAATATATAACTTGATTTTACAATTTCTTTTACCGATTTTATTTTGAAAATCTATTTTCCATTTGTAGATCATTTGTTTTGGAAAAATTTGATATAAAATATTTTGTCGACATTGACGTAATAGCCAGCAAAACGAGGGTTTTTTGTTTATTTAATTTTACTCTTGAATATGTTTATAGCGTTAACTGAACTTGGAAGATTTTATGCTTGGTAATATTCAAAAAAAATTATTGGCAATTAAAATATCTAGAAAATTAATAAAAAATTCAGCATTAAAAAAAATTACCTCATAAAATTCCTGGATACTAAATTGATTATATAAAATATAATATGTAATCGATGTTTACATAATTTTTAAACATTAATTTTTTATTTTAATTTAATACAAACTATTTTCTATGGACCACGATCAGCAATTAAACTGAATTATAAAATCATTAACATAAATATTTTTTGGTTTCTAATATTTGTGTGTGTTTAGTCTATTTCCTCTTCTAGTCTACAGTAATATTTCCCAGTTATGTATATATATATATATATATATATATATATATATATATATATATATATATATATATATATATATATATACAGGGTGTAAAACAAATAACTCTCGTCCTTTTGTGGGGTGACTCATAGCACCCTGTAGACACTAAAACTGCAGGTTAACTGTCTTTTGATTTATTATTTTCGGAATTAACAGTCGCGTTGAAATTAATAAATATTTACATTAAGAAATTTTTCCAAATTCAATTTTTTTAAATATTTTGTTCGCTTTTGTAGTATTGTTATGTAAAAAAAATGTTTTTTACAAATAAACTCAAACTCTCCGTAAAAAGTCCATCCGTCAAAACGACGTCGATGTATGATTAACGTTTCTCGTAGACCAACGTATGATTCTAGGGTTAATATTTACATTTTTGGATTAGTGGGGTTGAAAAATGAAAATTAGTATTTAAAGAATAATAAAATCAATTACATGTCATAATCAAACCTTTAAATACTTTTGGAAAATTTAAAAATTTTTAACGACAAAACAAAAAACGCACACTTATTACAATTTTACGTGCACACTTTCACTTAATTAAGACGACGTTTACCGTTTAAGCGAGCGTTAACTAACGTTTTATCAAAAAAAAAAAAAAAAAAATGGTAATATCAGTTAACTGTGGTTATCGGCGCTGTCTTTGAAATAAAATCACTGATCGTCTAAAACGTCGTTGATTAGATAAAATTAAATATGTAAATACGTATGTATGTAACAATAATAAAATAAAAATATCTATCTATATACATTACTAATTCGCGCAAGCGTTTCGTAACTATATGTAAATGAAAATTTTTTTAATACTAAATGAAAAGATTTGTCTGTGTTCCTAAAACGTTTGCGTATGTTCAGAATATCTACTTCACGTGGGTCAGTCAAAACTTTCTTTTCGAAATAATAACATACATATATTTTCAATTAACAGAACTGTTGGAAAGGCTGGTATATCCTTGTTAACGAATTTCCGAACGGAAAATTCAGTTATTACAGTAGCTATTATGGTGAGACTTGAACCTGGGACTGTGGGAGAAATTTGTTTTGTTTGTAATTCTCGAACAAAACGTTCTATTTTATCAAAATTGCTAATTCCGTCAAAATTTGCCAAAATTCAAAAGTTTCTCGAAATTTATTTTGCACCATTGTGAAGGTTGGAAAACAGGGTGTAAAAAAATAAGCCTCTAATTCATAAGACAGGCAAGTATCAAAGTTTTACTTCAAAGTTTTTTGATTGTTCGATGGAAATACGTTATGTTATGCAGGATGCTAGGACAAGGGTATATCCTAGGACCTAGGGTGTAACATATTCCATTATTTTGAATTATACAAGTATTTTTGGTAATAGAATTTTATTTTTATTTACACAGACAGAAAATTCATATAAAAATTACTGTGCTCAGCACTACAATCGACGTGTCAAAGGCGAACATATTCAATTTTGTACGGTAAAAATATAAAAATTATAATTAATCATAGAAAATTTAAAGGATAGAATATTGTTTCCGTAATATTAGCTCCGTAAAATTTGTAAAACGCACAGTAAAAAGTTCCATTGCTGACAAAAAAATATTTTTTAATTGTTTTTCTTACAAAAATTATCATGCTGTTATTATAATATTTGAAATGCTATCTGCTAATAGTAGAAAGAAAAAAAAGAGAAAGAAGGTTGTGTGTGTTGTGAACGCTGTTGAAATGTACCTCACTCATCGCAAGTCACATAGCCAACCATAGGTGTGGACGACCAATTTGGTCGGACCAAGCACCTTGATTCATTAGACTGTCTTACAAGCAGCAAGCAGTATTCATTACACTGTGTTAGAGGACGGGGATGTCACCGTTTAATTCATCATTTTGTTACTTCACTATCTTTAGTATTAGAATATATTGTTGACAATCATTTTTGTATGCATCATAAAGAAACGAAAATCGGAAAAGATCGCGCATCTTCGAAGTTTTTACAGGTACAGCCCAAGCAACATAAGGTTGCGGGTCAGATGCGCAAATGAAAGAGTACGACAACAAGAATTCAACTATAACATATATGCATAAGAGTGTGATAAAAGTTGTGTTAGCACATTAAATTTTACCATGCTAGCACATATTTTTTATTTTGGTCGTCGATCGCACACGCATTATAAGAGAGCGTGGTAATTTTTCTGAAATTTTATCTACAAAAATTATTTGATTTTTCTCTCCGTGTAGTTTATATCCAGGAGTTGTATAAGGACCAGTCATAAAATATCCAGGTTGCCAGTTAATATCCAGGAGTTGTATAAGGACCAGTCATAAAATTTTTCCGAATTTCTAAGTGGTTGCTTGTTTAATCCAGAAAAGATAAAACACCTACATATTATCATTACCAGTATAAAAATATATTCTTTATTTCAATAAAATACTTATTTGCTAGCTGGGAGACTAACAATAAGCCTATACACCTGACGCCAGATCACTTTTTTTTTAAATAACACTTTTTTTCAAAATTTTAGGAATTGACGATTAATGGAAACTGGCGGTTAAGCGAGTGAGGGTTAATCGAAGTTATCTCTGATGAAAGATACGATATTTTTCATTCCAAAAATATCTTTGAAGAGTTTGAAGTACTATATACATACTGTTAACTTTAAAATAAAATAGTACTATTGCTATCAACATACTAAAATTCTATCAACAACTTTGATAAAATTCTTCGTGAAATTTATATATCCCAAAAAAAATATTGTTGTAACTTTGATAAAAACTATTTATGTAGAAAGTATAATTTTATCTACAATCTAGCTGTACCCGCGACGTTGTTCGCGCATAATAGCAATGAGAAATATGTAAGTATAATAACTGTAAAGCATTTACATAGAACAATAGTTTTGCGTAATGTATGCACATGCTCAAAATTGATTTTGTATTTTTATGAGATATTTTCCCGGAGTAAAATGGATCTTAGATGTTGACCCAGGTAATAAGTTATCATCAAACTAAATTTCATTAAAATCCGTCCAGTAGTTTTTGTGTGGTGCGTGAACAGACAGACAGACAAAAATTTTAAAAATCGCTGTTTTGATATCTACATCAATAACTATTTACAGTACCAGTACAATTTTCAAAAAATATTCCATGTACCGAAACGGTCTCGTTACAGTTTTATTATATGTATATATTATGCATATTAATTTGATTTTGTTTACATTATTTTTTATTTATAGGATAGTTTAATCAAAGATAATAATAAATAGATATAATGTTATGAATTTTCAATAATATTAAATTGAAATGAAATGAGTCATTTTTGTTTTTCTTCCTTTTGGGAAAATTTTTTGATGTTTGCACATGGTTGAAGTTAAATAAGGTCATGAAGCGAAATTACGGGCCCTCGGGCCAAAGGCATTTTCTCCCAAAAATATAGTCGATGAACAACAACGAGAAACATTTTTACACTTTTCCCCGGGCACCTTACTAATAGTTTCGGGCTCTCTTTCCGACCTAGATTTCGGGATTTTCCCTAGCTGCCCCACTTTCGTCGTGCCTGATGTTGATTTATTTGAATTATGCATCAGTTTTCTTTTAATCAGATTTTCCAAAATTCTGTAAAATTCTGTACATTCTGTATTATTTATAGTTCATAGGTAGGGGAGATACTTAATGAATGAGACGATTATTCAATGGGACAAATGAGTTTTAGCTAACAAGAAATCGTTAGTGGAAATTTGTTTTACAGTCATTAGGTGTCTTTTATATAACTATTTTTATGTGCGATATATGTGTTAACGATTTTCCGTTTGTTTCAATAAAAATTAGGAAATACGATTTTAAACAGAAAAAATTCGTCAAGTGCGTGTTTGACACGCACTAAGTAATGTTCCTCACAATCAGTGGTCATAACTAAAACTTCTTAACCCTAGAATCATACGTACACGTCAAAACGACGTACGAACTTCTCTACCTGCTCCAATACTACGACTTGTTGTTACTTGTTTGCTGTAAGATTTCTGTTATCTAACTTATTTGTTATTATAACACACCACATATATTTATTTTGTTTATAGTCATTGTCGTTCTGTTTGTATTGAAATAGTGTCCGTCAAAAGGACGTCGATGTATGATTAACGTATGCTTTTTTTGAAGATTTTGTACACTACGTATAAAAGTTTTCCTAATTTTTTTAAAACTTATTAAAGATATGGATGTTATAATTAATTTATTCAATGATTATGATAATGTGAAAGATGATTACAGCTGTTTGACTTATAGAGACGACATAATACTGAAGTTTTAATATATTGAATCGAAAACTACAGAATGTATTTCGAATGACTTAATAAAAGATTAACAATTTATTTTGTGGAAAATATTTTAATTTTTATTATTTTTTGAGATCTTATTCGAAAAATTACTAACAAATTTTAGAAAATTTACAAATGTGCCTAATGGGGAAATAACTACATATCTATAGGAATATTTATGACTGAGAAATTTCACATTCTGTAAAGTCACACATGTCCACTGACTCATAATAGTTCATAAATTAATTATTTGAAACACATGTTTTATCATACAATTGATGTATTTATCTATTTTTTAATTTTTATAATGAAAATATGCTTTGATAAAAAGATTAAAAAAATTAATAAATATTTACATTAAGAAATTTTTCCAAATCCAATTTTTTTAAATATTTTGTTCCCTTTTGTAGTATTGTTATGTCAAAAAAAATGTTTTTTGCAAATAAACTCTAAAACTCTCCGTAAAAAGTCCATCCGTCAAAACGATGTCGATGTATGATTAACGTTTCTCGTAGACCAACGTATGATTCTAGTTTTAAAATATAACAGTCCGGACACATACGTTCACGATGTGACACATACGAACACGATCGTTCTGAAATCAAAAAATAGGTTATACTTTAGGAATAAGATTTATTTATTAGGAAAAATATTGGGTGAACTGACTTCAAAATGGGGGAATGTAAAGTTTATTGCTATTTCCGACCTTTTTTGAAAATAATCTTTTTTTTTTTTTGAAAAAGGTTTGTTTTATGGTCCTAGATACTTTATATTTGTATGTATATTGTACACTCTATTTCAAAAGAGATATACATATTTTCACATGCGGTCTCATAAAACAGAAAATTTTGAAAAAATTTTAATTTTTTTTTTTTTTTTTTGTATCTAAATAAAATACAACCTTTTCACAAAAAAGAAAAAAATTTGAATTACATATATTGAATTATTTATATAATGCACTTGTAAAGAAACCTATATAACTGTAACCTCAGTTAAGGTAACTGCGGGTAATAAGGCCTGTCGGGTAATAAGGCCTAAAATTCATAACTCGTTCAAACATTCGTACAGGCGTACCAATGTTTGACGCATGCAAGCCTCAGACACCAATAAGTTGCAACATATGTTCCACTTGCCGCCATCCCGCGTATTGTCTCCAGTAACGAGCTATATATCATAAAGTGAGATTTTCGAGCTCGAATAATAAAATATCAACGAAAATTATCTCAAGTAATTATAATATTAATGCTGCTAATTATTTTTCTGTTCACCTAATTTTGTTCTTCAGTTCTTCTTTTTGTTAATTCAGTGCATTAAATAATTTTACATCTGTCAAAATAATTAATTTTTTTTTTATTTACTTGGGTATCGGCGGCAAATAAGGGCTATCAAAATTACACATAAGCTTAAGAACAGAGTTTTCAAAAATGTTACATATTTTCTAATCCAATATTTTAATTCCTAATTTATATTTTTTTGTTGGTTGATTGACACTTTTGGAGTTTATTTATTAATAAAAAAGTTGATTATCTGCAGTATTTTTCATTTTATTTAAGATCTCCCTTAGCTAGGCCTTATTACCCGCAGTTACCTTATATATTTTATATTAACCCTTATCCAAATACTGGAATTTCCCAAATATTATTCAGTTTTTTTACAACAAAAACATGTTTTAAAAGAAAATTACAATTAATAATAATCAGAAAAAAATATTAAAACTGGTATTATCCCAATATATATGTAATTAGTATATTTTAACACTTGTAACACTTGACGACGAACGGAAACGGACGAACTATGACGAAACGAATAGGTATAAAATAAGCGAAAAAACGGACACTGAGAGCCATCTTACAGTTGGGGAGAAATACAATGATGAGCAATATGGCCCTATTTTTGATAGGATTCTATATGTATATAATTTTTTCTATGAATTATGTGGACTGGTCGGCAAGTATGTAATTATCACAAATACGTAAAGATGGCTCTCTGTGTATTAAAATAAGTTATTAGACAAAGATAACAATTTTTAGAATCTGTTCCATTATTAATAATTTTAAGAAAAAACAGCGAAAGAAAGAGATAAATATATACACGCTTCTATAAAATAGAAATAGAAAGAGAAATTTTTTTTTTATTGCAATTTTGTGTACAATCAAGTAAACTTGATTGTGCATTGGCCACCAAACCATAGAATTCACAGGTACATGAAATACATACAATACATAGTCCGCTTGCGTATATTCAATATATGAATGTAAAACTCTATTATTATTTACCATTTGTTCTCTGATTTACCACTTCTCTCAAATTTTCGGTTACTCACCAATCTTATAATGTTCCGAACTTACACGAAGGTAGTTCGGAACATAAAAAGTAACTTTTATTTTTTTATAAATTACCAAATATTCTATGATAACTATTATGCTTAGATTAATTGTGTTAGTTGATTATTAAACCGGTTAGTATAGATTATCATTAAATAAGTATTTTTGGTGCATTGAGGTTATGTACTTTTTATTTCTTGACTTTAAGTTGTTACTTGACAAGGAATATTGAATGGGACATTATATGAATATGACCTTGAATTTTGATCTTGACCTCAAAGTCAAGGTTACCATCGGATGCGCCGTGAAAAATGCTGAGACTTTTGTCCTCATCATTTATCCCACAAATGCTTTCCCGCAGAGATTTTTGACCATTTCCTTATTTTTACTAACCTGTATAAAACGCATGAATTTTACATTGTATTACATATCATGTCCTCTTCAATATTCTTCTTGTCCCATTCAATGAGAATGGAATTACTGAATGGGACAAAAATCTAATTTTATTCAAACAAAAAAATTACTATTATTTAAAAAGAATAATTTTTTTTTAGTTTAAAATATAAAGTAATGTTTTGAAGTTAAGACGATTTTTTTAAAAAATGTCCCATTCATTAAGCCTTTCCCCTACTTTATAGCGTTTGATCCTTCTTGTTAAGCGATTCTAAAGTAGGTAATCATACTTCAATAGTATGGCTATTTTCCACACCTTGAGATCTCTAGATGTAGATCCTCGTACTGGAAATTTTTAGAGTACTTCTAAGTATTTTAATCTCTTCTTGAGGATTTTAATCTTTTCTCAATTTTATTCGAGTAAAATTTTGTTAGTCAGATACGTTCAGTGGTTAAATTTGGACTTTCTTTGATGGTCTTGATGGGCAATTTTTACCTTACCTTATTGTACAAAATCAGTTCCTTATAGCGTCCGCTCGCCGATGACTCCAAAGTAGCCATACTTATATTTTAATAGCGTATCTGATTTTCATTCCTTGGGACCTTTTCGTAGATGATCATATACTGACAGTTTTAAGAGCACTTTAATTTTGAATCTTTTTAGAGTTCGAGGACATTTGAAAACAACTCTGAATTTGTATTAATTTTTTTGGGGTCTTTATAGATAAGACTTTCGGAAAGAGATCCATCTAGACATTTGTTTAATATTTAACCCTAGGTCTACGAGAAACGTTAATCATACATCGACTGCGTTTTGACGGATGGACTTTTTACGGAGAGTTTTAGAGTTTATTTGCAAAAAACATTTTTTTTTATATAACAATACTACAAAAGCGAACAAAATATTTAAAAAAAATTGGATTTGGAAAAATTTCTTAATGTAAATATTTATTAATTTTTTTAATCTTTTTATCAAAGCATATTTTCATTATAAAAATTAAAAAATAGATAAATACATCAATTGTATGATAAAACATGTGTTTCAAATAATTAATTTATGAACTATTATGAGTCAGTGGACATGTGTGACTTTACAGAATGTGAAATTTCTCAGTCATAAATATTCCTATAGATATGTAGTTACTTCCCCATTAGGCACATTTGTAAATTTTCTAAAATTTGTTAGCAATTTTTCGAATAAGATCTCAAAAAATAATAAAAATTAAAATATTTTCCACAAAATAAATTGTTAATCTTTTATTAAGTCACTTGAAACGCATTCTTTAGTTTTCGATTCAATATATTAAAACTTCAGTAGTATGTCGTCTCTATAAGTCAAACAGCTGTAATCATCATTCACATTATCATAATCATTGAATAATTTAATTATAACATGCATATCTTTAATAAATTTTAGAAAAATTAGGAAAACTTTTATACGTACAAAATCTTTAAAAAAAAACATCACGTAATCATACATCGACGTCCTTTTGACGGACACTATTTCAATACAAACAAAACGACAATGACTATAAACAAAATAAATACGTCTTATGTGTTATAACAACAAATAAATTAGATAACAGAAATCTCACAGCAAGCAGGTACCGACAAGTTGTAGTATTGGAGCAGGTAGAGAAGTTCGTTCGTCGTTTTGACGTGTACGTATGATTCTAGGGTTAATAGTATTTTTTGTAATACTACTAAAAAATTGGAAATTACCATCATATTATTACGAAAAAAAATTAGCCTTCACCTACAACTAGAGATAAATATTTGTATGGCTTATGATTTTTCCAAGAATAATATTTATAGTACAATATTTTATCTTTTTCTAATAAATATGTATGTAGTGGAGTTAATTAATATTAGAGCGTAGAGGAATATTTTCCTTAAAGTAAATAAACAGTAAAAATATTTGGCAAAAATAAAAATCACAAGTTTTAATAATAGAATATTTAACACTTTCATTTATCATACTTTTCCGTTTCAAAAGTATTTTACTGTTTGTAAATATCTCTTTTTTTACTTTTTCTAAACTGATGATTTGTTTGTATATATTGACAATCAAAAAAAAAAAAAAAAAAAAAACCCTTATCAAAGTAAAGAAAAGAAAAGTTTGACACCACATCTCAAAGTTAAGCGTTTTCAGCCAAAAATTAAAATATAAATAAAACTTTTTCTTTTCAATTTTTTTATTGTAAAAAAATTAATTATCGGGATTATTACATACATGAAAATTATTGTGAATATGTATTTTAAGAGACTTTTTTAAAAATTGCCAAATTTTAGTATACCAATGTATAAATGAAGCCTCAAGGTATATTCAAGATACGGTCAACTGCTACTTTTTAATCACTTATTATTTACTAGCTGTGGCCCGTGGTTTCACCCACCTAAAATTTTCTAAATTATAGGTTCAATTAGATTTTTTAAATTAAATTATTTCAGGTAATAAGATAAATTATTTCAGAAATCAGATATTCCGAAATTCTAAGCAAAGTCAATTATTTATAGCGCTGGGGTCTGCTCGCCCAACGACTCTATAATAACTATCTTCATATTTTAATAAGGTCGCTAATATTCGCACCGCAAAAATTTCATATAGGTAGGTCTTTCAGTGTATCAAGGCCTTGGGAGAAAATTTTAAGCCCCTCTTTAATCTTTTACGGAGATCTCTATATTATTTGAGCAAAATTTTGTCAAAATTTCTTCAGCTTTTTAATTTGGAATTTATTTGGTGTCACTGATGGACAATTTCGACCACATCTTCATTTAAAGATGTTCTGAAATTTTATACAAAATCAGTTCCTTATAGTGCATCGCTTGGCAGGCCCAGCAACTTTAAAATAATCTTATTCATATTTCGATAACATAGTTTGATAAAATTTTGTCAAGATCGGACCAGCTGTTTAATTAAAGTTCTATTCGATTAGCCCTGCGAATTAATTTTGACCTCATCATACTTTTAAATCAGATATACTGAAATTCTCTGCTATTTTCATATTTCAATGACGTATCTAATTTTCATACCTTCAGATAGTCACATTGATAAATTTAAGAGTACGTTAATTTGCGAGAAGATTCGAGCTCCCAAGGCTCTGGAGAATATTTCCAAACTCGCGTTAATTTGTTTCGGATTCTTAATAATATGTGAGTAATGGTTAAGATCCATCCAGTCATTTATTTTGTTTTTTTTTTTTGAGTCTCCAGTACCCTAGGGGGCAATTTTAACCTCACGTTCACTTTTCTCAGAATCTTAGTACTATTTGAGCAAAATTAAGTCAAGATTCGCCCAGCAAATATTATTTTTAGTTCTTTTTGAGACCTTCGGACCTTAATTATAATGTAACGTTTATTTTTTTTAGGATCTCAATAGTATTTGCGAAAGATTTAGTAATGATACGTCCCACCGTTTACTTTAAACCCTTTTTGGGGCCCTACGGTCCTGCGGGATAACTTTCACTTAACTCTAGCGTTTTTCTTTCGATTCGTATGCCAATTTTACCTATAGTTTTCTTTCATCATTTTTTTAATCTCTACTACCTTTTTCTCGAAACAATTGGGAATAGATAAAGACAGTCCATATTTCGCTTTTATATACAGGGTGTCAGAGAAATAAGTGACCACCTTTTGAGGGGTTAATCATAGCACCCTGTAGACACTAAAATCGCAGGAATTTTTTCGGAATTAACAGTCGCGTCACCCCTCAAAAGGATAAGAGTTATTTCCCTTACACCCTGTATATATATATATATATATATATATATATATATATATATATACACACATATATATACATATACATATACATATATATATATATATATATATATATACACATATGTATGTGGTGTGTATATATATATATATTAAATACAGGGTGTAAGGGAAATAACTCTTATCCTTTTGAGGGGTGACGCGACTGTTAATTCCGAAAAAATTCCTGCGGTTTTAGTGTTTACAAGGTGCTATGAGTAACCCCTCAGAAGGTGGTCACTTATTTCTCTGACACCCTGTATATACCAGAATTTGTGGATTCAGCCAACGGAATTCAAACATCAAAATGTCCCGCATTAAAATCTCCTGTGAATCGGATTCGTTTAACTCCTTGTAGTGCTTCCCCAAAGGTAGCAAGATGGATGCCATCCTGAAACGCTTGAAACTCATAAGGGAATATCTCTCCTGCCACCTTAAGTTCGCAAGTAGTACCATAGGTGTGAGGTCTAGACATTTCGGTGACGTACGGACGTTGTGTAATATAAGGACATTCCGATTGCACCTGAGTAAAAAGTCTAAATCTTTCCCAGTTATTTGACAGATGACTAACAATGTTAGCACGAAATTGAGCAGCCATTAAGAGATGACCGTACATCAAATAGGAAAGGGAGGAAAATTGGCGGCCGCCATTGCCAGGAATTTTTATTATTCGGCAATGGGTTTGTATTTGGTTGACTATAATAATTTCCTCTTCCATAACTGACAATGGGAATAACTATTTCCAATTGAAAAATGGCTACCTTATTCAGAATTTAAAGAGTTTAAAAGTTTTACTTTAATAACCAAAAAAAAAAAAATAAATAAATAAATAAAATTGCTGCTGTACAATACTATTAACTCTAGTTTTGATTACTTTAGTAATTGCTTCTTCGGTACCGGATCAAATTTTTATGGAATTATATCTTCGTAATTTGACATACGATAGAGAAAAATTAAAGAAACTGCGATATCACACATATCATCTCATCATCATCATTATCATATTTTTGTAATACTCTTTTGCTTAATGATGTTCTAATTTTATCTGTTGATGTATTTTAAAAAATTGTATAACACATTTATTGTAGTATAATATAAAAAAGTAGGCATCAAACTTACACTGGCTTTGTTTTCTGTATTGGTAACAGTAAAAGAACCTATAATAGCAAATAATTAATTAAATTTGAATACTTAAATTTAGATCAGAAAGATTTAAGTGACAGATGTCAATAAGAACAAACGGTATCAACAAAAAAAATATATTCATATAGTAACCACTGCTATTTAATTTTTAAAATTACAAAAATTATTTTTTTCCAAATACTTAGCAACTATTTAAAATTTGTGTGATTTTTTTTATAAATCGTCCATAGATTGCTGTATACAGTAATAAAAAATTGATATTTTACGGTTTTTCGTAAATTTCGGCGGTTAGACAAAAACTTTTGCAAAATGCTTTCTTAGCGAGCGCCTACGACCCAATAGGGACCTACATGCCAAATTTCAAGTTTGTAGGTATTATAGTTTTGGAGATTTTATGATGAGTGAATGAGTGATCGCTTTTACTATATATAGATTACACGAGAGGTTTGTATTTTTTCGAATAAATTTGCGTTTATCTAACGAAAATTTGTTGCCTAGCGTTTTAACGAGAAGAACTGTCAACTAGCAAAAACGCGAGAGCGAAGTTGAAGCGTTTTTGGGTTGACAGTTCTTGGAGTTAAATTGTTTTAGGCAAGAAATTTAAGTTGTAGAAAACACAAATATTCAGAAAAAATATAAAACTTAAGTGTAATACGGTAAGACAATTTAACGAATAAAATAAATTTGTATAATTCATATTATTATTTAATACATTGTTACCATGGTTCTGAAATCAGATAAATTTACCAATACGAATTTTTTTTCATTTTTATCGTGTTTAACAATGAAATGACCAATGAAATGTTTTGTACCATTTTTTTCGCTGTAGAAATCTGTCCTACTTTTTTCCATGGTAAAACTGAAAAAACTACAATATTCTTATGGGTCTTGATATACATGATTTAAATTACCATTGCAACAATCCTGATATCCGTAGTAACAATTTTGAATATGCGTTTTTAACTAATTATTATCAAATAGATAATAATAAATTTTTTTTTGAGAAAATAAAAATGGTGTTTTTATATTTTTACATTAGTATGTATACTAATTTATGTCTTGTAATAAATATGGTCCTGTTTACTGAACAATAAACAGCGCATTATATTCCTCATATCACATACCGCTAGTTGTTTTGTCTGTATTACTTATAACAGTGTCCATTGATCTATGGTGCCCAGTTATAGAAAATATTTTCCCCCAGTGCTTCCACCGTAATTTGCTAACTGCTAAGGGTTAAGTACTGACTTATTTTGGAACGTTAATAAACAAGTTATTTTATAATACTTTTTGAATATCATTTTCCTAATTTTCTCAGACGTAGGTAGTACAATTGTTATTTTTACGGCGAATGTAAATGTTGAATGTAAAAATGAATAAATTAAATTTTGCCTTAAGCATTTATTCAAAAAGAATAAAAAAAACCACGATGAACTAATTTCTTAATAAAAACAATGCGAACAAAAAATATTAAACACGTTAATAATTTTTCTTTCTCTTTTACAGAAGTATACAATCATGTTTATATTTAGTAGCTGTTTTTTTGATAACTTGCAACCTTCCTATGTATGTACGTAATAAGTAAATATGTCTTTTTGGTTTAACATTTTTACTCGAATTTTAATTCACCCAGAAAGAGTCTTGCACACGTATTAGGTAACTTACGTGATAATTACAAATTTTGGGATTTTTTTAAATAGATAATATTACTTGCCTTCATATATGTATCGATAATCTCGCATTTATGCGTATATTCAGCCATAATTTATTTTATAATTTTCCTCAATCAAAACGCAAATTTGTATCAAATCTATGTGTGCATATAATAATAAATATACAAAAATATTGCCTAAAACAGTGACTCTCAACCGTCGGTTTGAGAAAGAATCTCATCGGTCACAAAAAAATGGCGGAGATTATGCAAATAGAAGGTTTTTGGGTTTAGAACAAACCTTACAATTTCGCTTTTAATTTAAGGTACATGATCGCACATATCTAGCACAACACAAAAAAATTTTTTGTCTAAACAAATAGAAAACGGCGTTGTTAACGCATGGACAGATGGTCGACCTAATGGTCGGAAAACGATATTTCATATTGCACGACCTAATTTTATTATAATTAATGACGTAAATTGTACCAGGCTGCAAGAATTCTATTTAATATTAAAGAATTACTTAACATTTCTGTAGGTACTGCTTAAAAAAGTGTTGATAATTATCTAAATTATTTGATTCGCGAAGTGGTTACACGGAGAGAAAATTCATAGAAAAATTACTGTGCTCAGCACTACAATCGACGTGTAAAAGGCGAACCTATTCAATTTTGTACGGTAAAAATATAAAAATTATAATTAATCATAGAAAATTTAAAGGATAGAATATTGTTTCCGTAATATTAGCTCCGTAAAATTTGTAAAACAGCACAGTAAAAAGTTCCATTCCCGACAAAAAAATATTTTTTATTTGTTTTTCTTACAAAAATTACCATGCTGTCTTATAATATTTCAAATGCTATCTGCTAATAGTAGAAAGAAAGAAAGAGAAGGTAGCAACGCTGTCACATAGCGAGGCAGGCTGCAGAAGGTATCAACACAATCATACATGAAGGTCACATAGCCAGGCTGGTCACTGCTGGTGTAGTGTCGTATGCAAACAGTATTCATTAGAATGTCTTACAGGAGGGACACCGTTTAATTCATCATTTTGTTACTTCACTATATTCAGTATTAGAATATATTGTTGCCAATCATTTTGTATGCATCATAAAGAATCAAAGGTCGGAAAAGATCGATTGTTCCTCAGTGCGTACAGCCCAAGCAACATAAGGTTGCGGGTCAGATGCGCAAATGAAAGAGTACGACAACAAGAATTAAACTATAACATATATGCATAAGAGTGTGATAGAAGTTGTGTTAGCACATTAAATTTTACCATGCTAGCACAACAATTTTTATGAAGCCATAACTAATACTTTTTACGTTTCAATTTAATAATATTTACATGATCGTAAAATATTTTTTAATTTGGTCATCGATTGCGCACGTATTATAAGAGAGCATGGTAATTTTTCTGAAATTTTATCTATAAAAATTATATGATTTTTCTCTCCGTGTAGAAAACGACATTTTATATTACACGACCTAATGTTGTTCCAACCAAAGATGGAAATGACTCCAAACTAGAAGAATTCTACTTCAAATTAAAAAAAAATTGCTTTTAAACATTTCTCTAATGCTGATAACTGAAAAACTGAAAAACTGTCGATATTTATTTGAATTAGATGTCCGGCCAAGTAGTCCGAAAACCACATTTTATATAAAATATAAATGTAATTTAGAATACTGGTAATCGTCATATTATGTAATTCTATATGTGACCTGTCGGCAAAAAAATTATTCGAGATTTTACTGAAGAAAGCTTGAGAAACGCTGATCTAAAATAATCCTGTTTTAAAATGTTTATCTGTTTACTCACAAAATTCTTTTAGCTTTTTGATTTATCAATTGAATTTCAAATTAGTATGAAATGCATAGACTTTTATTAAATACCCACCATTGAAAATCCAAATATGTCATATAGGTACGTAGGTACTTAATAAAATATTTTGTTATGTACATTAGATAATTAAGACAAAATTTATGCATTCGGTTTAATATTATCAGTTTGTAGTTTGCATGTATTTACGTATTCTAAAGTTTGTAAATTATAATAAAGTAAGCAAAACAAATTTAATAATAAAGTTAAATGAATAAACAATTAGTTATAGAAATTTCGTTTCTTATTTCGGACACGAATTACTATTATTGTTTTCGTGAAAAAACGAATCCAAGTCTAGACAATATAATTAAAGTTAATTCAAAAGTTGCTGGAATATTAATCATTTGGAATAAAAGCGCTACTTGAACTAAGAACTAGGTAGATTAAAGTATTAATAGGTTGACAATTAATTTTTAATTAATACCTAATACTAGCTGTACCCGCTATGTAGTTCGCGCGACGCACTTTTATAAACTCAATGAGAAGTATAGAAGTGTAATAATTATACAGAACTTGCATAGAACAATAACACTGGGCAACACTAAAAAAACCCAAAGAACAACATACCCTGGAATGTGTAGGTGGTATCATTCCTGATACTAGAAAAATATTAATTTTGTTCAGTCACGTCACAAAGAGTGGGAATTTTTTAAAACGTCACGGAAAATTATAACACTATATCTCATTTAGAACCAAGCAAAAAAATGACAAAAATGTAAAAAAATTTTGTCTATTGCACGGAAAAACATTAACTTTAGGATATATTTTATAGTTCAATAAGCAGAGGCGTAACTACAGTGGAGCATGTGGAATAGTCGCTCCAGGGCGCACGGCGAAATGGGGCATATTCTATAAAATGTAGGCGGAAGAAATAAAAGAAATTTTTTATTGGTGTTTTTTTATGTTATAGTCCTTAGAGCCTGTAAAAAAAATTGGAAATTTCTTTGCTCGTTAGCGGTATCTCCTGCGGGAAAAAGAAGAAAAAATGAACGTTTTGTTTTATTTTTTTTGCTTGGCGGAGAAACGAAAATTTTACATATTTACAGCAACTTTTACTTTGCTCATTTACAGAAAAAAAATTTTTGAGGCAGGGCGTTTGAGTTAAATTTGTTTCAGGGCGCAAAATTGGTAGTTACGCTTCTACCAATAAGTACACACAAAGAAAAACAATAAACATTAACTATTCATTGGATTTAATCACTTACAATCACCTTAAAATATTATTTAACATACTTTTGATGACATTTTAATTTTTTTATTTTATTTATTTTTTAATTTTAACATGCATATGACTTTTAAGTACATAATTATGCATGTTAAAATTTAAAAAAAAAATTAAAAAAAGTTCGTTTTTTAGGTCTATATAATTTCTTTTTCTTTAAAAATATCATTAAATGTAAAAAATAAATAAATGTAAACCTTTTCCACAAAATTGTGACGTGACTGAAATATTTTGTTTACGTTTCTACACTATAGAAGGCATGAGGAATTGAATCACATAAATTGATTCGTGAGGAAAAAAAACTTTTTTTTGTTGCCTTGTGAATTTTTACGTAATGCATTCACATGTTTCAAATGGTTTTTCTATTTTCCCGTGGGAATGAGACCGGAGTAAAAAGTATCTTGACACAAGTAATAAGTTATCATCACACCAAATTTCATCAAAATCCGTCCATTAGTTTTTGCGTAAGGTGTGCACATGCTCAAAATGATTTCTATATTTTCCCGAGAGAAGAAAACATTTTCCCGTAATAAGAAGTATCCTAGGTGTTGGTGAAGGTAATAAGTTATCACCACACCAAATTTCATCAAAATCCGTCGAATAGTTTTGCGTAATGTGTGCACATACTCAGAATGGTTTTTCTATTTTCCCCTGCGAATGAGACATTTTCCCGTAATAAGAAGTATCCTAGGTGTTGGCACAGGTAATAAGTTATCACCAAGGGCTGGGAACTATTTAAAATGATTTCATTTTAAATATGTATTTAAAATACAAAATGGCATTTTGCATTTTCTATTTTAAATAAGTTTGGTCAAACCATTTTCTATTTTGTATGTAGATGGAAATTTGAATCGATTTTACATTTATGTAAAATGAAAATGCATGTGTATATAATATTAATTATAGAACTTGAATAGAACGACTTGAACTCTAACAAATTCTAAGTTAAATGTAAGTTGATTTAATTGACTCAAATTTTTTATAACTCGAGTTGCAATGTCATTTGAGTTAAATTTGTTACTAGAGTTGCAGTTCCCTTCAAACTTTTCTGACTCAAGTTGTGTATTACTATTTTGAAGACACGTCGATGAGACACGAGAAATGTACTTCGAGTAGATAATTTTCATAATTTTATTTAGAAGTTGCAGTCGTAGCGTAGTCAAGGTTTGAATATGTTAAGGCCGAATTAAATTTTACAATATTTTGCAGAGTTAAGTTTCGTTTTCATATCATGCAAACTTTACAAAATTTTCTCAAAAGACTACCCTTATTTAATTTCAGTACGTTTGAACATTTTTTTTTAAAATTAATATTAAATAACTACTTTCCATTTTCAATTTTAAATATGTTAAGCAAAACCATTTTCCATTTTGTATTTTAAATGCATTTTTGGAAACCATTTTCCATTTTCTATTTTAAATGGTTTCTATGAACCATTTTTCCCAGCCCTGACCACATAAAATTTCATCAAAATCCGTCCAATAGTTTTGTGTAATATCTGCATATGCTCAGAATGGTTTTTCTATTTTCCCCTGCGAATGAGACATTTTCCTGGAATAAAAAGTATCGTAGATGTTGACCCAGGTAATAAATTATCATCACACCAAATTTCATTAAAACCCGTAAAATAATTTTTGCGTGATGCGGGAACAGACAGACAGACAAAAATTTTAAAAATCGCTGTTTTGACATCTAAATCGATAACTATTTACAGTATCAGTACAACTTTCAAAAAATATTCCATGTACAGAAATGGTCTCGTTACAGTTTTATTATTATGTATAGATAGATTTATTTACTCAAAAATTAATTATTTTTTGAAAAAATTAGTAACCTCACAAATTTTCTAATAATTTTAAATTCTTGGAAATTTTTTTCTACATATGGATCAAATGCTTTGGTTTAATTTAGGTTGAATGATCTTTAGAGGAAAAACACAATAATTTCAATTTTTTTATTCTTTTTGTTATTAAAACAAAATTACAGAGTTTTGTAAATTTAGAATGACAGTATTAATTTTACAGTCTTACGAGTAAAATGAATTTTTTTTATATAGTTTTAATAGTAAAAATTAGTGTATGAAAACTAACATAATTTAAGAGGGTGACTCACCCCCGTCTCCAGTGTTGCTCAAATTGAATTTTAAATTGGAGAATTCCATTCCTACGTTATTCTAATTGTTTTAAACTATTTTTCATGAAGAAGAAGTTGTTAAATTATTCAGATAATACGATTATGTTGATATCATAGAGTAATAGAGGTACAGCAACTCTATTATGAAATCTGCAGCGTGCATTTTTGGGTACCTTAGGCAACTTAGTAGGCACTCTCTCAGTGGCAGTCTATGAGTGTAGGCCAGTCACAAGATATATTGATTTGATTGTTATGTTGGTTGTGTTGACATTGTTACAATCCCCACACGGACCCACATATATTATACATATGTATGGGACAGCAGGGTCACGTGACGGCCACCACCACCAACGGTCACTAACATAAAAACATAATAGCGCACAAATACACAGTAAACCTAGTGCACGTATATAACATATTTTCTATCCCTTACCGGTTACACTGGTTTCAGTAGTATAGAGATAGATATGTTGTCTCTACTGCTCTGTGGTTGATATAGTCATCCCCAGTCAATTACCCTTAGACTTAATATTAGAAAATTGAGCAAAACCAGGTCAATTAGATTTTTTTTACGTAGATTCAAAATCTGTAAACAAAATCGTAATATTTTTTATTTTTCACACCGTTTATGCAAAATTAACCCCCAAATTGTAATCCCCAGCCACCTCTGTCGATGTAATTTGAACAAATTGCATATAAATAGATAGCTCTTTAAAAATTTATTTAAAATTACAATTTTAGACTTTCGCACGCACTCGGCAGAGTGTTTGCTGTGCCTATTGGATAAGACAGCCTTGATTTGTGGTAATTATCTTGTAGCTTGGAATCATTTCCTATAAAAGTTGGAAGAGTATTAGGTTGTGTAATATGAAATGTCGTTTTACGACCACTTTGGTCGAGTACATATTTGAGATAGGGCTATTTTAAGGTCGCATAAAAACAAAAATAAAAATAAATAAAATGAAGAGAAATTGTATTTTTAATTTTTTTTTTCATATTAGGTTCCATCTGTATTAGAAAATTTTATTTTTGATTATGCTGAAATATTTGTGAAATTTTCACTTGAAAAGTTGAAATATTCTACGAGCTAGCTGTCGGTTGATTAGGTCATCACCAGGTAGAAGTTGAACTCAACTTCAATTTCAATTTTTTCAGTGAAGATTTGACAAATTGAAAAAAATAATACGAAAAATTACAAAGTACATTTTTTTTTCGTTACTATTTGACTAATATTCGCCAAATATTCGGCTATTCGGCCAGGGTGTTGGCCGTAATTATTTCTAAATGTTAATAGAAACGCTCTTGTTAAAACTATTCTTGTTAGATCCTCAATTATTAAAAGTGCAAAAGGTACACAAAAAATTATAAATATAGGTTTAAAAAAAAAAATTTATTAACTTTCAAAAACAAGTAAATAAAACAAGTAAGTTTAAATAAATACTGACGTTGAAGTCAATAATAGCAGGTGGGTTTTTAAATAAAGTAATCGAAGAAAATTAAAATAATATAAATATCACAATAAAATCAAATTCAGTCATTCGAAATGTTTTTCTTTTTTTTTAAAATGACGACGGTATAAATGATCCTCGTGATTGAATTGTTGGCACTTGTTGCACAGTTCTATTTCGAGTAGCTTCGATATGTTGCGCATTGATGAACCAGAATGGTTGTTTTTCACGGGGCCACGTTTTAATACGATTAACAAGATCTACATCGCCCAATGCATCGATTGGAATACGTTCGGTGGTTGTTGTTCTTGTGGTTGTTGGAACTAATGTGCTCGGTTGAACCGCTTGATTATCTGTGTTACCGATTCGATTGCCTAAATCAATACCTCCACCGGCTGGTAATCCAGCTTCGGAAGTTCCTGGCACTCCTGCAGCGCCTCCAACTTGCGGTTGAATATTATTGTCATTGGTGACGGTGGTGTTACTACTATTTGTGTTGGTATCACTGTCTCGATTTTGGAAACGACTTGCTAAGCCTGGATACGGTACGGCCGAACCGGCGTAGAATGGTTTCTGAGCCATTATGGCCACAATCAGTGCAACGAATACAATTAAGAATTTCTGCTAAAAGAAAGAAAAAATATTAGAAAAATATTTTTGGATTAAATTGACATTTGTGAAGATGGTTGTATGAACTGGTTGTTTCTGTCAAAAATTTGCTAATGGGGTATTTGACAGTAGTTGAAAAAATATCTATTTCGATTTTTAAATAATTACTCGAGTCATAATGATACTGAATATTGCTTTTTTACAGGTTATTTCATTTAAAAATATAAAAATTTTAATCAAATAAAATTACAAAATTTACGTAAAAAATGACGTAATTAAAAACATCAAGCAAAAGCAGCTTACGTCACAAGCTCGTTTGAATATGTAGGTATTATATTGTAGTTAAGAAAAAAATTGTTTACTTTTTTAGTAACTATGAAAGAAATTTTTCATTAGGTATTAATTTTCATTACTAGACCTACTCCTATTACTTAATGTTTTAGAGCCAATGACGTCCTACGATTTGAAAGAGACAGAACGTGTCGTTTTGGCGATCTTTTTAAAAACTGAAATTTTATCGGTGATTTTTATTAAAAATATAGTACAAAATAATTTAAAAATGTGTATTATGAGTTTAGTAAAAAGTAATAAACACACTAAGATGGTTTTTAAAAAATTGTCAAATATCCCATTGTATTAAAATCTACTTAATAAATTTCTAACACTGACTGACTGACTGACTGACAGACAACGCACAGCCTAAACCGTTGGGTCTAGAAGAATGAAATTTTGCACAGGAGTTCCCTATGTAACGTAGGTGAGCACTAAGAGGTGAGATTTTTGAAAATTCGCTCCCTAAGTGGGTTAAATAGAGAATGAAAATTTTTATGGAAATTCATCATTTTTGAAGTTAGATATATAAAAATATGTTACTATGACTATTCAAATAAATAATATTTTATACACTGACTGACAGACAACGCACAACCTAAACTGTTGGGTTTAGAAGGACAAAATTAAGCACAGGAATTATGAAAATTGGCGTTTAGGCTTCTATTTATAAATAAAAGTCAGTTGTTTCTGGAAATATATTCCCTAAGGGGTTAAAATAGAAAATGAAAGTTCGTATGGGAAGTTCATCATTTTTGAAGTTAGAAACGTGGATATTGATTTAGGCTTTTGAGAAACATTAAAAGTGAGCAGAAAGTTAGTACCTAGTAAAAAGATGTTGCCGATGGGAAATCCCATCGGGCATACGGCTAGTTTTCTTATAAATTAGATTAGAATATCAGTTGAAGATTCATCTGTGTCAGTCTAGTTTAGAGTTCCAGACAACTGATAAACAAAAAATTCTTTTGAAAAATTATTCTGACTTTTGTAAACTATCTGATTCAACTTCAAAGAGTCAAATTTTGAAGTTCTAATCTAGAAATTTTAACGTTAAATAAGTACGCAAATTTATGTTTAAAATATTTTTGATTCAACTACGTTTTAAGTATTAAGATTTCAATTATCTGAATTTGATTTTTCTGTTTTGACATTTAGATTGTGACCTTTTTGTGATAAGAAAAGTAAAAACTAAAAAGTCAAGATTAATAGAACAAAACAAAAAATAATACTTTCTGAACACTTTGTTACGATAATGTATTTACAACAAACAAAAAAAAAAAAAATATTAAGCTAAGTAATAAAGTTAAGTACGCACCATTTTCAAAAATATGTTTTAAACAATATCGAATCACACGTTACAACAATTGAACTGCTATCACTTACACGTTAGATGTTTAAACTATAACTTGTGGGTATTGGCTGTTTTCGCGCTATTATATATATTGATACAAATTTTATTAATAGGTAGGTATTAAAAAAGACAAAGTAAGAATTCATTGGAATTACTTACAAATTTCCATTTAGACTGGTCTGTTTGGTCGGCTATGCTATGACGTAGGTGCCGACGTATGAAGTAACCATCAAACATTCGTTGTTTCACTCTTCACTCCTTCTACCGTTGTTTTGTTTCTTCAGATTATCAGTTATTCAGTTTAGTTGTTTTTTTTTTTTTTTTTTTTTTTTTTTTTTGTGCAATTTTTGCAGTGGGTTTAACAAATATGTATGTTTATATAAATACGTCTTTGGGACTTTCGAAAAAAAATTATTTCCCTCAAGAACAAAATTTAAATTATTATGTATTGATGGTCAATGACGCTTTGAATTATATAAAATTATTTTGGAATTTTATCGCCTCAGCCAGCGGTGACATTGTTCATTGTGAGGTAAATTCTTCCTGGAAATCGTATTTTCTTTCGTTAATATGTCATTTTATTGTGAATTTTTAGCTTAAATATTTATTTTGATTCTTTTTTTTGGAATTATGGAAAATATTTGAAGACATATTTCAACCCTCTCCTTTCGAAATTTAGGTATGTACATTATAAAAATGTTTCCTTCTATTTGTCCATTAAAATTTTTTCTCTAGGTTCTAAATTATATGATTTACTCTTTTCAGATTAAAAATTGAATTTAAATGCCTAATCTTAACTTATATTAATACATTGTCCTATAAAAATGCACGTATTCTTAATTAACACATTAATCTAATCTATGAAAATAATTCCACACAGGGCCGTGGAGAGAAATGGCGGGCCCCGGGAATAAAGTATATCTTTTAAAAATTTCTCTCCGAAAAAATAAATGACGAGCAAAGAAAAAAAATGTTTTTACTTTTTCCCGGGCCCCTACCGACCGCTACGGACCCCCTTTTACGATCCGGGACCCAGGGCTACAATCCCGGCTGCCCCCCCCCCTCGAGTCAGGCCTGATTCCACATTCTAAAATTAAAATAAAATATTTTCGATTTTTAGAACTAAGGTGTTATTTTCTTATTTTTTAAATTAAATGAAGTCAAAAATGTTCATAAAATACTCATTTATCTGAAGTTATAGTAGTAAAATTACAAAATGTAAAAAACATATTTTCGAAATTTTAGGTTTTTGGAAAATTTTCTACTGTATAGTGCTTATATTCTCGGATTATAGGGATATGATTTATTTTTTTTTGGTACCATCATAATTCACAGTGTAGAATTTTAAAAAAATCATTTTTTTTTTTATCTTATCTTAAAGTACTTACAGTTATGCATGTTCGCTCAAAATTTCAAATTGAAATTCGAATTATTACGGTCGCTACGACAACGAATGAATGGATTCAGTCTAAATACAAAATTCTGTGGATCGATTGGCGCCTTTTGGTGGGATGCTATACCACTTTGCATTCAGTCTTTCCACAAGCAGTGGATGTATAAGATCAATTGTTATCACCACAGTATCACATTGTTGTTGAAATAATGATCTGAATCAATTTCGAGACAAACTTTAAACGCGGTTGTCTCGAAATGCCCATTTTAAAAACGGTACCCACTCTCAGAAGGAAAGTTTCCAAGCTATAAATGTGAAATTTTGACGGACATTCCATTCCCCATGTACCTATGGAAGCTATTTTCTTTTTTTTGAAATCTTCCTATTTTTACACGGGAAATTGTTGAAAAAAAGGCCTAAGTTTTGTACTTTTTATTCAAACCGCCGCCATTTTTTCAAATTTAAAAAAAAAAGAAAAACCTCCACAGGTACATAGCGGCTTACCTACAGATTGATAATCTATTTGATCTTTTTTTTTTCAAATGAAAACTGCGGTCGTAATCGTGAGCACCAATATCCGCCCTTTTTTAAAGACACTTTTTTTCAAAAAATTATAATACCTAATTATAAAAAATAAATAAAAATGAATAAAAAAATATTTTTGTATCAAAATAGTGGTATTAATCATAAAAAAAATTGATTCCCATTTCCCCATCCTATCCATCCGAAAAAAATCGCGAAAATTGACTATTTTTCGGCCGATCATATTGTGATCGTACCTTGATAGCCCGAGAACCAACCGTAGAAGAAAGCACCTGATAGGATAAAGGGATTTGTTTCTTGTAAAAGATATTATTGATATAGTTAAAGAAAATCGAATGGGTACTTAATTTTTGGCGCATTTAGGTCACCAGAACGCGGTCGGATTTCATATAAAATAGTGTTGATCTAAAATATTTTAGTTCTCTAACAGTAAAAAAAATTCAAAATCGGTTGGGGAATTTATTTTTGGCGCTTTTAGTTTCGCTGGACCTTGGCGGACTTCATACAAAATCGACTATATCCATCTAAAATAGTCTATTTTTGGCACTTTTGAGAACCTAGGATCCTGACGGACCTCGTACAACAAAGCTACTGTCCATCTGAAATAATTTAGCTTTCTTAAGAGTGAAAAAGTTTTCAGAATCGGTTCGGTAGTTTATTTTTAGCGTTTTTGGATTCACAAGATTCTGGGGGACCTCATACAACCTAACCTATATTCATCTAAATTAGTTTAGATCTCTAGCAATGAAAAAATGGTCAAAATTTATACAATACTTCTAAAAATAAAGGGATTCTTTCTATTGAATATTATGCATAGAGCATGTTCCGTTGTACGTCCAAGTTGCTTGCTTTAAAGATCAGGCAACCATTTATTTCCAAAAATTAGAAAGTTTAAGCTTTCATTTGCCGCTAAAATCATCTTTTAACTTATGAGCTAAGTGACTAGCCAAAAAATTAAAAATCGAAAAAGGGTTGCCTAGTGAAGCGACTGGCTAGGGAGTGGAAGTCTCATGGCATTTTTTTTAAGTATATCAATCCCTTTAGAAAGAAACAAACAAGCAAGCAAACAAGAAACAAATCCCTTTAATTTATCAGGTGCTTTTTTCTAGGGTTGGCTCTTCGCCTACCATAAATAACAAGCATGAAAATGTTTGCTTTGTCATTTTTCACAAATAAAAATAATTTTTTTAGCGTTAATAAGCTATTTTAATGAACACATTTTCATAATTAATAATAATAGATTATTATAAAATTATATGGCATTTTTTTAAGTATATCAATCCCTTTTGAAAGAAACAAACAAGCAAGCAAGCAAGAAACAAATCCCTTTAACTTATCAGGTGCCTTTTTCTAGGGTTGGCTCTTCACCTGTCATAAATAACAAGCATGAAAATGTTTGCTTTGTCATTATTCACAAATAAAAATAATTTTTTAGCGTTAATAAGCTATTTTAATGAACACATTTTCATATTTAATAATAATAGATTATTGTAAAATTATTTTTGTTTATTTATTTAATTTTTTAAAAGAATTAATTATTATATAGCTATATAGGATACTTTTTTACATTTGTGTAAGAGGATATTTTTTTTTTACCAACTTTGATTGTTTATTGATGCTCTGAACAATTTTACATGACATTGATGAATAAAAAAAAGTTTTTAGGCTAAATAAAATTTCCATTGGATATATTTAATTAATTATTGTATTTTAATTACAAACTCATTAATTTAAAATAAATAAATAAATTATTCAATCACTTTTTTTTTAACTTTTAATACTTTTTATGATTAGTTCCAATAAAAGATGTGTCAACTATAAAATCAGCGTATTAATCACCGGATATTAAATTAATAATAATTACGGATAAATGAAACTAATTGTTTACTCATAACAGTATTTTAATTGATAAAATATACACATTTATTTTATTATTGGGGGTTATACATAAAGTTGAAATTGTTAAAATGTAGGCAAATTTTGTTAAATGTGTTTGTCATTCAGTATGTGTATAATTGCCGAATTGTTATAATAATGAATTTTGAGTTTACGTCATTGTACCGTATAATATTTCAAGCTGTAAATAACAGGTAAATTTTTTATTGTTAATTAGTAAATTAATATGATGGTTTATGTAGTATCTAGGTAGGTATTTTATTCCAGTTCAGAGCATTTGATGCATTTTTAAATTAATAATACAGTAAAAGCTCACAATGATGCCAAATTTGTCCAGTAGCGGAATATTTAGAATTATTAGAATAGCTTATACGCCAACTGTAGAACTCTACGCTTTTCGCCATTATAATATATTCCATTTCACTCCTTTCAATAATGCTGATGATTAATAAGGAAAAAAATTTTAATTTTTATTATTTAGGATGTATATGTAAGAATTTTATATCCATAGATTCTTAAAACTAAAGGGTGAAATAATCCTTCAAAAAGTTAACCTAAAAATTTAGCTTACTAATAGTTCGTAGGTATCACCCCTTTTAAAATATGTGAATACCAAAATTATTATTATATTTATTACTAGATCTCCGGGGACTATACATAAACAAAATTTCATCAAATTTGAAATTTTTAATTTCCAATCTGGAGGGGGTGTTTACACCCCCTAGAAATGTGTGGAAGCAAAAATTAATAATATATTTATAGCTAGACTTCTATGGAAATTTATATCTCATACTTCTTTATGTAATATGTGTAAGTATATGTGAACAAAATTCCATTAATTTTTAAATTCGTAAGTATGTACTTGAAGGGGTTGTTTCACCTCTTAGAAATGCGTGGATACAGAAAATAAGGTTATTTTTATTACTAGAACTCTGTTTAGTAGGTTATAATTATATATAAACAAAATTTCATCAATTTTTAAATTCTTAAGTACGCACTGAAAAGGTTGTTTCATCCCTTAGAAACATGTGGATACAAAAAAAGTTTTTTTTTTTTTTATTTTTTATTTTTTATTTATTTTTACCAGTTTGTTATCTAAACTTTATATAATTGTTTAATTGATTTGAATGTGTTTGAATGTCAAAAATATGTATGTATCACATATATGTGCATGTTGAATCATTTTATGTATTTGTTTATGTAAAGTTTCTTTAAAAATATTGTCGGCTTCCAGGGAAGTTTACTGTGAAAGTGCTCGGGCTTCGAAGTGTTAAAATAGTGTATGTAAACAAAATAACATCAATTTTTAATTTTTTTGAGTTTCAACTTTGAGGGGGTATTTCGTCCCTTAAAATCGTTTTTCAGCACCAGTTGGTCTTTATTGTTATTGGGTAGTTATTCTCTATGTACTTTCAGATTTTTTGCAGTTCAGGCAGTTTCCTTGCTAGATGCAACAACAATTTCTCTTATGGCATAATTTGGTTTGAGCGATTCAAAATCTCACTCGGAAGCGATTAATCTTCAAATAATGCCAACGATTTAAAAGAACAAAATTGTTTAATTTTTGCGCTAATTATATTATTAAGCATTACAACATGTGATTGTGAAAGCTTTAGGTCTGTCGTATTTCAGGTAAAGTCAATAAATGTTCTTTTTTATAACAAACAAGTTTTTATTTAAAAAAGTAAAAGAATATAAATAAATAATCACAATAGTAAATTCATGCTTAATAAATTAAGCAATTAAAGCTCAGATTTCTAATTTTATTTAGTCTAAAGTAGGTTCATTTCTTAACCAGCGAAAAATGGTCGTGGTTGTTCCTGTGTCACCGGTTGTTGTGGTGTATTCCTTTGCGCCTCAATTTGTCTGTAGTTTAAATACCAAAATGGTAATTTTTCACGGGGCCACGTCTTCAGAACGTTGACTAAACGACGATCGCCCAATGCATCAATCGGTAACCGTTCGGTATTTTCTCCCACCCGATTATTCAATTCAACATTATTGTTGTCATAATCTTCATTGGGATCACGAAAGCGGCTCGCCAGTTTGGGATACGTGCCATCGGATGGTGCATAAAATGGTTTTTGAGCCATCACCACAGCAACAATCAATGTAATGAAAATGAATAAATATTTCTGTAAATAAAGAAAGAAATTAGTAGAAAATTGATCCAAAAAATAAATTTGATAATTCTGATAAATTTTTTCTCTACATTTTCTAGTAAAATAACATTGAAAATTATTCAAAATATGTAGCAAATAGATTTTTTTATTATTTTGGTTTGCAAAGGAAGTACAAAAAATAATTTTCTGAGAAAAAAATTTTTTTTTGATAAAAAGTTTATTATCAAGGGTCCAAGGACCTAAAATATGACTTGTTTGTTGCTTGAGGGGCTTATATGCGGGTAGGGTTGCCAGGCGTCCGGATAAAGCCGGACACAGTCAGGCTTTTTGGTCCCGTGTCGGGCCAAATTAAACGGTGTCCGGTCTGTCCGGCTTTTGTTAGGCTTCTTAAATTTAACCATTTTTTTTTCACATTTGTTATGTGTTAGTTTCCACTCCTCCCGTGATTTGATTCAATTTTTTTTTTTTTTTTGTAATTCAGATTGCTTTTCAGAATTCCTTACTATTTGTCAATATTATTTTTCCCATTCTGGGTCATAATGCAAATGTTGAAAGAGATTTTTCTTTAATAGGTCAACAGTGGTTAAAAGAACGCAACAAATTAAATGTCGATACACTATAGCCAAAATGTTGGTTGTAGAATTCAATTTTAAAAATTTGACTTGTAAAGAGTACAATCCAATTTTAAAAGTAAATGAGCTTTTAAAGCAGATGTCTGCCAACGAAAAATATTAATTACTTTATATTACAATTAATTTAAATTTTATTTAGTTCATTACTTTTTTGTTTAATTTTGTTTTTTATTGCAAATTATAATAGTAGTTACTGCTAACTACTATTGCTATATAATTATTAAAATTAATATTGTATTGAAAATTGAATGATTAATAATAATTTATGGTAATTGATAAAAAAACCGAATTTTACTTTTAAAAAAATAGTCATATTATACACATTATACTAAGACTAAAAAATTAAGCGTGTCCGGCTTTTTTCCCCAAATATCCGGCTAAACTGGCTAATCTGTCCGGCTTTTCGGTTTTAAGACCTGGCAACCCTACATGCGGGATTATTTTTTGCAATTACAAACAAAGCAAAATTATCAAAATTAAGAAAACATTATTTAAATGCTATTTTAAATTGTATCATTTAAAGAAATTGGACCATATAACACAACTATGTGTCTTATTGGCTTCAAATAGTTGAAATTTGTTTATTAGTAGCTCAAAAGTAGGAACAAAAGTAGTTTTACTCCCTAGGGATTAAAAGTAATACTTTACTTTCTACTACGAGATGCTAAAATCTTGGAATTACAAAAAATTATCATTATTATCATTATTCATTGTTAATTCGAACTTTTTTTTTGCAATTCTGCCAAAATAGTCAGTACAAAAACTGAAATTATTTTTGTGTAAATATATCACCTAAATTTTTGCGCCTTAAGTTAGAGACATACAAACGAGTTCTTCTCGTAGTCAAATAAAAAGAAAACCATTGAAAATCTTAAGGAGAGATTTTTTCGTAAAATCGAAAAATAAAAAGCTTGTTATTAAATAAATAGAATAGTATATATTATACACCAAGGGACTAAAGTGTGTTTAATCCCAAGTATGAAGTTATTTGCCAGAGTGCCTGTAAAGGCCCGAGGGCAACAATTTACACGAGGGATAAAAAATTAACACTAGTCCTGTGGCGTGTATACAGTTTTTTGCAATTCCGAATAATTTAAAACTATAAAAATAAAATTAACAAAGAACTTTTTAAATGTCATTCAAGTTGTATGTAATAATATTATATCTAGTATACTTTGAATAAATCAATCGAATTGTACAATATCTACTTAATAAATCTCTAACACTGACTGACTGACAGACATCGCACAGCTTAAACCGTTGGGTTTAGAAGCATGAAATTTTGCATAAGAGTTCCTTATATAACGTAGGTGAGCACTGAGAAAGGATTTTTGAAAATTCGTCCCTTAAGTGGGTTAAATAGGAGATGAAATTTTCTATGGAAATTTGTCATTTTTGAAGTTAGAGATATATGAAAATATGTTACTATGGCTATTAAAGTAAATAATATCTTATTTAATAAATCTTTAACACTGACTGACATCCAGAGATGTTGCCGATGGTGTAAATCCAATCGGGTGTATACGACTAGTACAATATAACTGTTTGTCTTTATCTACAAGTTTGAATTTGTTTATTATTTTAAATTGCCTAGCAACACTATTAAAACGTTAAATTTTGATTATTGATTGGTAATGCTCTGTAAATTCTGCTTGTTAATTGGCTTAAAAGCGGGACTAAAAGAATTTTTTAGTCCCTTAGGACTAAAAGTGCCACTTTACTCCCTATTATGAAGGAGTAAACCATGTATTTTAGTCCGAGAAGTGCAAAAAATATTTTTCTTTCAAAGAATTTATGGTTCTCTTGCTATAAATTGGTTCAGTAAAACCGCACAATTAATTAATTAAAAATAGTAATTAATGCATACATACCATATTGAAAATTGTAACTAAAAATTCACAAATACTCTTTCAAAAAAACAATTCAGAATCAATTGTTAACTAATTGTAAATTATAAACAACAATTAAAGTTCTTATTGTTAGTTATCACTTGCGTATCTCGAGTAATGAATGTCGTTTCAATTTCTGTGTTGTGGTTTTTATAATAAAAAAGAAGTCGAAATGAATTAATCGATTAAACGGTAATTAGTATCGTGAGTTGCCATTTTGATACGCTAGCAATAAGTCATTGTTTTTTTATTGTATCTAATATAAATAAAAATTATCTTTATTCTTCATAGAAAAGGCATTTCCAAAAAAAAACACACACACACAATCAGTGCAATCAGTGATGCTCATATATTTGAAATGTATATCTGCATTTGTTTAAGTGGTCGGATTCATAATATTATTTATTTTGAGCATGCATTGACAGAGTTCTTATCAAAGTTTAGTAAAATTATTGATTTCTTTGGCGCTGGGTATTAAAATGGGAATAAGGTTTTAGGATTGTGAAGGTTAACCACAACTGAAATAAAAATAAGTGTGATTTTGAACCACAAACCACAAATTAATCACAAAGAAATACCAAGAAAACATTAAATAAAGAAAATAAATTTTTTGTTATAGTTAAATGCAAAGATGATCTTTTATGAAGTCGGTCATTAAAACTGATTTGCGCCTTTTAGTTAGATTAACCCTTAACCGGTAAGTTGAATTTTTATAATACTCACGGTAAAGTGATGTCTGACAGACATCAACAAATTAACATACCGCGGATTGGTAACATAGATAGCCAAAACTGGAGACCACACGTATATGCATGTATCAAACACTGCCCTTACGGTAGCAGGGTAAAATTTGCCCTAAGCCATAAAAGAATACACAAACGTTCAGTTAACAAAAACAAGTAGGGAGGAAGAAAACTGAAAGAATATATTTGTATACGACTCACAGACATCACCTTACCGGTTAAAGGTTAAGCGAAGTTTAAGTCTAAAAGTTAAACTTTTTCGAAATAATTTTTCCAACACTGAATTTTTAGCAAGGGTTATAATTACGGATATAACTCCATTAGCTGCGTGTGAAAATAGTAATTTTTGAAAATTTATATCTCATATTTAAATTTGGATATTTTGTGTATTATAAAATAAAATATCCAAAAGTCACTAATCAATTTTTAGAATGTCTTAAATGCGTCAATCCGCTTAATTGTTTTAAGCTAAATCTACAGTATGGAATGATTCATTAAAAAATTTTGCTGCAGTTTAATGCAGAAATCAGCTTCATTAGTTAAAAAATTTCCATTTTGTAAATATGAATAAAATGAATCAAATAATTGCAATAATTATTTGTAAATTAATAAAAGAATGTATATTCCAGTAACTGGAAGCTATTAAAACTGCTTAAATATTTTTTTTATTTTTTTAAAAAAACATTAAGTATATTAAATAAATTAAAAGTTTTGTAGTCAGAAAAAACTTGAATGTTTGAAAGATTCATTGTGTTCTGTTGTGCTTTAATAGGTTGTTTTCAGATGTAGCCAGCTTTTAGATTAATAACGCTTTTCCTAATCATTTTGAAATTTGTTGTACGAGTTCAAAAACAAATTTACGTGACTACTATACGAAATTTTATATTTTTAGTATCATCTTTCAATGAAATGTAATAAAAATTAGAGTAAATGTATCTTTTCATATACAGCAATACCTCAATTTGCGTCGTGGTTACGTTCCAAAAAAACACGACGCAAATTGAAACGACGCAAAGTGAATTATGATTTTCTATAGCAAACCATGTAAAGATCGAAGATAGGTTTCAGGGTTACGAAAATACTACTTTTTAAAAAGAAAATTGAACAAAGTAAACATTTAAAAAACAAAATAATATAAAATTTTATTATATATGCATACAAAAAACAAAACAAAAAAACAAATTCAATTAAAACAAAATAAAATAATCAACTAATTTATAAAAACAAAGTAAAAATTAATCACTATCTATTTAATTAATTTCGTAATACACATTTATTTTAGTTTTATACCAACACGCTCAAAGTAGTTGCCATCTATTATCAATCTTTATTTCAACATCAATAGATACATATCCACCATATTACAACAAAGTCGTGCCATCTTTTTTTTTTAAAAAAGAGAAAATTTCAAAAAATTTCGAAAAAAAATTAAAGATTCGAACTCAAAACAACGCAACTTCGAAAATCTAACGACGCACAGTGAAAATTAGTGCTAATTCAGCAGCGACGCAACTTCGCAAAAACGCAAAACGAAACGACGCAAAGCGAGGTATTGGTGTATTATAATACACTTTTCTCAATGATGGGCCTCTTAACGAACATAAAACCGCAAAGAAATTTTTCTGTTCTATTTATTTTGTTGGTTTTAATCGATTTTCATCATTTTTTTTCCCTAAGAATTCAACGTACTTAGCATGTCATCGACCCTTTTCTACACAAATAAATATACTAGAGTTTTCCAAATGGGCTTAAAAATAATGGAAACTAATTTCATATAGTTTTAGGTAATTAATGGAATTTTATTTCAAATAGCTAATAGATACGAATAAATTTTAACTTGAGAATATGGATAAAGACAAGTGTACATATAAATTAAAATCATATAACTACATAAATAAAAAAAAATTAAGGTCACAAATAAATACGGAAGGTGAGGGACAATGAATTTTTCCTCAATTACAGATTTTTATTAATTAAAAACACTATATGAATTATTTTAATTGGACAAACAACGGTATTATATTTTTCATTTTAAAAACACTTAAAATGTTAAGAATACTTATAAATTAAAATGGGAATTTCCAGTTAAAGTAATTACAATGTTTACAGATGTATAATCTGAACAATAAAAAAATACACTACTATTTCAAAAATATTCGTTTTGACTTTAATTCAGTTGATACTATTTTATTTTGAGAAAAAGTTTTATGGCTATTTTTTTTCTACGTCAAACTTTTGAAAAGTGTAGAAAATTAATGATAAAAATGTCCGGCATGACAGAAAGAAATATTAAATGTAACTAGAGTGGTCCCTTACTTTTGGAAACGTTGTGTATTACGTATTAATAAAACCGATATACGTCATTTAGTCTATAGTAAAAATTTCATTTCATTGATTACGTATGATTACGTAGCTATTTTTTGATTTTTACCGAAAATACCGATATTTCTAATTGTTATCTATGTATTTTTTTAAGCTCTGAGTAATTTTTGTAATCGGAAGAAGGAAACAACAGAATTTACTACTTGATTGCTTATTTTCTAATTGAAAATTGATTGATTCTTGTTGACTATTTTAAAATGATTAGGGAAAGGTTTCAAATATTTGTCTAAATGAATTGTTTATTAGCTATTAGTATTTTTATTTCGTATTTTTCCCAGGAACAAACAAGGCCGACGAGGGGATGACGGGTTCCAAATTTTCCAAAAATTTTTTTGCAAAAGTACAGTTGACGACCAAAAAAATGCCAAAAAAATTAATAAACGCTTTTCACTTTGCCCGGGCCTCTATCAAAAATTCCGGGCCCCCGGGTTACAATCCCACCTCCTCCCTCCCTCGCGCCAACTCAGGGGACGAATAGGACTTATAGTTTGAGAAAATATATATATATATATATATATATATATATATATATATATATATATATATATATATATATATATATATATATATATATATATCCATCAAATTACATAACTTTACCTACTGATGGTAATTTTGCCAAACCACATTTCATATCAAACAGCGATAGGGTCATTTCTAACATATCAGTTTCAAGTAAATGACTGGTAACTTTTCAAAAAAAAAAAAGAAGAAAATGTGTAATGTGTGGAAGACTAAATAGAAAATCTTATATTCAAAAAATCTAGTTAAAATTTTGAGTTGTTCTGTTATATTTATACTTTTTTTATAGTTTTCAAATATAATCAAGGCTAATAATCAAGGCTAATAAATAATTCTTTTTTTTACATAATTTTTTTATTTTTATTTATAATTTTCACACTTTTTTTGTCATTAATAAAAATAAAATCCTAAATTTTTGTTTACGTAATTTTAAAGAGAATATTCCGTAGTTATAGAACATTATTTTATTTTTAAAATTTCTAACGGTAAAAAAAGATTTTATTGTTTTTGGGAACACCTATGCATTTTTATACTTTTGTTTAAATGTCAAAACCGCGAGATGCTTGTGTATGCGCCAAGAACATTTCAACAAGATAAACTGGTGTAATGATCAATCCTTTTTCATACTTCAAAAATGCTGGATATTATTAGCTGTGTAATATAGGGGAGACTGGGGATACTTGATCCCTTGGAAGACTTGATCCTCAGGCCATAAATAGGAAACTACACCCTATTTTTAATTAGTGACCAACCAAACCGTAGGTTTCGGTTTCGGTTTCGATTTCGGCCAGTTTCGACCAACAATTAGCCGAAACTTCGGCCGCGCCGAAACTCAGTGTTCATGAATTGTCGCGCTTCGTTCGGGCAAATTCATGTCTCGTACATACACTAGATTTCAGCATACAATTGAAATTTTTTGCAGTTTTTTTTTTTTTTTTGGAAGTCGTAGGGGGGGGGGTCAGTGATGAACGTAAAACTGAGTTTTCGGGATTGTCGGTGTTGTCGTTCAGTCGTTCAGAAAAAAGGTCCAATTATTTTTCTTCGAATATCTCCAAAACCGTTACTCTGACAAAAATTTAGAAGTTTGGAGACAAAACTTCAAAAAATAGAAAAGATGCAAAATTTCAAAATCAGGATCCATTATGCCACCTTTGGGGTGGTCCTCTATTGATAGACACCTCATTTATTAAAATCCATTAAGCAAAGCTATGTGTTCGTCACAAAATCTTATCATTTTTTTCCTAATTCTATTATTAATAGGTATAGATGTTTCAAAATATATCATTTAAATAAAAAATGTGAACAGTTTTATTTAGATGTATATCTCACTTACTCATCTTTTCAACGCGCAAACTCGATAACTGTAAGCCTAACAGTAAAAGTTAATACATCCAATTGTTCGTTAATAATTTTTCTATGAAAAATATAAGAAGCACTAATCTTGTCGGGTTGAAAATAGAAAAGTTAATACCCCTGAAAGTTTTCCGTCCCTAAATCTTCCATGCTTTCTTGTGAATAACTTTTCATATCAATTTTTCTACAAAAAGTTTCGAATAAAAATTATTGAAAATAAAATTTCTTATAAAAATGCTCCTTACAAAATTTTTGTCAAACTTACGGTTACAGAGATAATCGAAAAATTAATTTTGACCTTTTTTCCAAGATGGTGGGTAAACGGCAACACTTCCAGTCTCGAAAACTCAGTTTTACGCTCATCACAAGTCCTTCTAAAAAAAAAAATCGCTGCCTACCCGAAATGCACAGCTTGATCGTTTTTGGCGACGCTTTTACTGTAGTATATTACATGATCCATATTTAACACGAATGGCACTAATAAATAAATAATTAACGCGATTACGGTTGGTTGTATAATTATGTTTTTAATTAGAATTAACAGTAGGTACAAGTCAGAAAAATTTATTGTACGAAAATAATATAAAATTTTCTTCAAAACAACTGTGTTAATCTAATGAATAATCTAATTCTTTATAAATTATTGGACCTAGCACAAAGTAATTTGTCAATTTTCTTAAAAATCACGGTCACAATTAGTTAACTATTAGTTCATTTTCTTCGTTGGTTTATATATTTATACTAAATTTATCCTATACTGTGGAATATGTGTAAGCTTGTAAAATATTTCCAGTGTTAGTTTTTAAGGAACTACTTTACTCTACAAGTTGTGATGATTTCGTGTCAGACATCCTTTCCCCATTTATTTTATTATATAATTAAAACCAATCTCTATAGAAACAAATAATTAATCAATTTTATAATTTATCGATTCAAAGAATTTGAAATTTTGGTTTTTCTTAGTAAAAAAAAATATCTTTGTTCTTTTAACTAATTTACATGTTATCCTCGGTATTTAATAATATTAATTAATTACTGTTTCTTCTAAGACAGTGGTTTCCAACTTTTTTTCTCTCACGTACCCTTTGAGGAGGCTTTTCATTTACGAGTAATGTACGCCCTATCTCTCAAAATAGAATTTTCAAGTTTTTGTTTCGCGACCCTCACGTTGAGAATCATTAGGCTAAATAATAGAAGAAAATTAGATGAAAATAGGGTATTTGACTGAACTTACAAAAATATTCTAAAAGCATTGTTTTTTCATATCTGTTAAGTGATTTTTTTTTATTTTCGACAGATTCTGTAAAAAAATCATCAAAAAAATAACCCTACAAACACCTCACTATAGTGACGTCACAATTTGAAGCACCTAAACGTCAATGTCAAGATTTATAACTTCAAAAATTTGATTATATTCATAAAATATCAAAGTAAAAGCAAATATTTATTTGAATTCTGGTCGATTATTATTATTATTACTATATATACTCGTATAAGCTATTAGAAATATTCAAAAGAAAACACAATTTCACCTCACCGATGAAAATTATCAAAATCAACATATCTAGTTACAAAATGTTACGTCATTTTCAAGAAATGGCGCGTTTTCACTAATTTGAATATTTATTGAAAAATGGCGATTTTCAAAATAAAATATCTAAATAGTTATCGAATTTTTTTATGTTTCATCATTAAAATTGGACATATGTAATGATAACGCACAGAATTATTTAATATTTGACACAAATTTTAAATACAGTCAAGTACCGTATTTGACATTAAAAATAAAACCATTCCTTTTTCCCGTAAAACTGTAGAGTTTTCCTTATAAGCCGACAAGACTTCCCTGTATTTCAAAATCGAATTTTATCATCGCGTTTATTTTCTATGTAAATTATCAAAAATTCTGCAATTCATTATGATGAAGTATATTATTTAATAAAATGAGGTGTGTCACTCTCGCTGTGAAGATAAGACAATAAGTAATAATGTAGCAATAATTATAGCCACAAAAGATTATATACAGTGTAAAAAAAAATGAGGTTAATTTAATGTGTACGCGGTTTTTGATGGGATTTTCCCAATACCATGACCGCACATACACACATACCTACATACCACAAAATGAAAACGAAATTGGTGATGACTAAAAAAAAAAATGATTTTCAATTATGCAAATGAATTTTTTTGTTTTTATTGCCCCTATAATTATTTTCAATTTGTTGACGAAATATACCGGTAATAAGTAGTCAGCTATACAATAATCTAAACTCTAAGGATTTTTAACAATCTTTTTAAGTTCTGATCCAAAATCAAGGCCAGCGCAAGGTTCTTTGGAACTTGATAAACACTTAGTTAGGCACAATAACAGTTAAAAATCATACAATGATTCTTCAACTTTTAACATGTACCTAAAAGTTTTTCACAAAGTATATGTGATAAATATTGTTTGCGCTTGACGATGGTCTTGTTCAACTGATATTGTCACCAAGCCTACCAGTCTTTCCTGCATCATTCTTGTAGGCTGAAATCATTTCCGTCATTAACTGGAATAACAACATTAGATCCTGTAATAGGAGATGTAGGGCTGGGAACTATTTAAAATGATTTTATTTTAAATATGTATGTATTTAAAATACAAAATGGCATTTTGGATTTTCTATTGTAAATAAGTTCGGTCAAACCATTTTTTATTTTGTATTTAAAATGAAAATTTGAATCCATTGTGCATTTAAAATGAAAATGCATGTATACTAAAATTTATGTGTATGCAATATTAATTATTACAGAACTTGAATTGAACGAGTTGAAGTCTAACAAATTGTAAGTTAAATGTAAGTTGATTTAATTGACTAAAATTTTAAATATAATTTAAATTATGCAAACTCGAGTTGCAGTGTCACTTGAGTTAAATGTAAGAAATGTTTTTGTATTTCGAGTAAGTGATTTTCATAATTTTATTTAGAAGTTGCGGTCGTAGCGTCGTCAAGGTTTGAATATGTCAAGGCCGAATTAAATTTTACAATATTTTCAAGTAACAATATTTTAATAGTTAAGTTTCGTTTTCAAATCATGCAAACTCTACAAAATTTTCTCAAAAGACTGCGTTTATGTATTTAATTTCACTTTTTTTTTTAATTAATATAAATAATGATAAAAAATTTATAGAATAAAGTAAAAAAAGCATTTTGCATTTGATAATCCATTTTAAATAACTATTTTCCATTTTCAATTTTAAATATGTTCAGCAAAAACATTTTCCATTTTTTATTTTAAATGCATTTTTGGAAACCATTTTCCATTTTCTATTTTAAATGGTTTCTATGAACCATTTTTCCCAGCCCTGATGAAATGTCGTTTTCCGACCACTAAGCTGATAACGTAATTCAGAAAAATATCGACACTTTTTTAAACATTAGAGAAATGTTTAAAACCAAATTTTTAACTTTGGATAGATTTAGTCAGGATTTATTTAATCAGTGACATTTTGATAGCAAAAATAAAAATTTCACACACAAATTACCCTAATTCAAGCAATCATCCTGATTCATATCACTTCTATAAAGTTTTATTTTGGGAAAAAAGAAATTTTTTTAATTTATCAGGTCATAAATTTTATTACAATATTTCAGGGTTTTTAAAAACCGTAAATAAATGATAGAATGATGAAATATGAAGTGAATGATGGATTTTCGAAGTGGTTCTTTGCATCTTTAACCAAAAAATTATGTATGTATATACAAGATCAAGCGCGGATACGAGGTGGTGGTGCAGGGTCGCTGTAAAATTAACCCCAAATTTAACCCTTCATCACCGCTGTTAATGTAATTTTGTACAAATTACATATCTACAGATAACTCTTTAAGGGGTTAGGCCACTCGAGAATTTTTGAAAAATCGCTATTTCTGTTATTTATTTAATGGTGCTCTAGTATCTCAAAAATGATATCCCAAAAGATTATGGCCGGGAAAAATCTATAAGTACTCGGTTTTCGAATTTTAGTACAAAGCCGCCTGGTCCGCAGCGAGTTCCTTTTGTGATATCTAAGTGAATTGGTGAAAGTGAAAAGTTAAAGTAAAAAATGTGAATCTTTTGGTTATCATATATCATAAACTATATTATAGTATTTTCGGCTATTTGGGCTCAATGGATCGGCGATTACACACAAAGCAGTAACGAATATTATTCATGATTTTCTACTACTTAAAACTTTAAACGTTTTTATCTAAAAATTGCATTTTCCAAATTTGCCGGAAACATAACTCTTGCCAGAAACATAACTCTTTGCCAGAAACATAACAACTTTCAACCGATTCACTTGAAATTTTAAATATATCTTGAAAAATACATTGTCTATAGAAGTACACAGGATTTTTTTTTATATTGCATAGTTCATTTGTTGTTAACAATTATCTGACAATTTTTTAGACAAGTTTTTCACTTTCCACTTTAGAAGTGCGCCATTTGGCCAAAAATCAATATACCGAAAAAATCCTGTGTACTTCTATAGCTGTTATCATATAGGGGACGGACGGGCAAGACAGAGAGGTCGGGCAAAAAGAATAATAGCCTAATTTAGCTAATTAGAGGTATGATTGACTCAGATCCAATGTCATCTGCTTCTTTACTTTGCACTTAATGGGATCATTTGTCAAAAGGAGGCACTGTAGTTTATTTGCGTGTTTAGTGACCGAAAAACTGTTGTGACGAGAAAAAAATCAATAAACAGAGGTAAGTAATTTACAAATTATTTCTTTGTGTAATGCAGTTATTTATTTTTAATGATTTTTGTAATTTGTATGATCATTACGAGCAACAAATTCGTCCTCGTATTTAAGTTGAATCTATTAGTTTGTAATTGTAGGTTACAGTTGTTAAAAATGTACTTGGCGGGCAAAGTGAAGTCAGGCAAAATGAATAATAAAATGAAGCTTCTCTAGTCAAAAGGAAAATTGTTTTAAATAATTCCGTACCTTCCAATGAAAAAGAAATGAAAATTCCTTTAAAAAAGATAGAGTCAATCAAAGAAAATCAAAAAGATAATTATTTTTGTACTGTCTGTCAAGAAAAATACATATATCCGCAATAGAAGACTGGATGCAGTATAATTTTTGCCAGGAATGGACCCATGGAGCGTGCTCTTTATACACAGGTCGATCGTCCTTGTGCGATCGTCGTCGTCGTCCTTTTGCGATAATTGCGACGATAAATTAATTTATTTTCATTAGTATTAGTTTTGCCCGTCCAAGATATTCATTTTACCCGCCCTAGTAGTACAAAAAGAATAATTACAACTTTTTTTTCTTAATGTGGTAAGATAAGAATTTTTGTTATTTTTCTGTTTACTTTATTAACCTTAAGTAACTGATGACTTGTTATCTTGAGATAAATAAATAATTTTGTTGTAATCTCATACTTTTTTTTAGAGATCAGATTAGCATATCCTTGATCAACTTGAAATTTTGAGACAATATTCTTGAGATATTATGCATTCAGTTAAAAAAATGCAAATGCAAAAAAATTATTTTAATACCTTAACCTGCCCTTAAAGGTATATACTTTCAGAAAATGAAAGCAGAATAATCAAAACTTTTTATTTTGTTAAATTTACAAAGGAATAGTGAAAAATTTTTCATTTTTTCCGACAGAAACGATAAAGTTAGTTAAGTGAAGGTGAGTTATTTAAAGGTGATCTTTAATTAAAAATTCGAAAGTTTGTAATACTTAATAAAAAATTAATTTTGTTCCCTGGATGTGGTGTCGGTGTCGAGAATGGTGAATTCTTAACAGTATTTAGTACTTCAAAATAGTCCGCTTTATTGTGCCTGCTATTTCTGCTCTTGAAATTCTTCTGATAAATGTATAACATTTTTAGATTTAAAAAAAAAATCGATTTTTTTTCAAATTTCACCGGATCCCAGTTCTTCTATTTCTTGATTATATTTTTGGAGTCATACTACATAACGTGTATTCTGCATTACAATACAATAATGTTTTGAAGAGATTGAATAAGACTGATAAATATAAATTTTTCATCACCTTGACCCCACCTTGCTATTTTATAAACGTATAGACGGGGGTTTCTTTACCTAAGATAATCTTGAAAACTTTTTCACTTTTGTATTAATATGTGTATAATAATTTTGCTTTGTATTTTTCTCAACATTCTAAAAATAGGTAGTTTATCAAAATTTAATTGCGATCCTCTGACCTTCTTAGATGATATCTCTAACTGCACAAAAGGTTACATCTAACTCTTTTGATAGTATTAAAATTACTATAATTTATTATATAATCACAATTTTTAAAATAATACCAAAGTAAGGTAAATGTTACCAAAGTAATGAGCGAAACAAATTTGTCCTTCTGTTTATTTGTTTGTTGATGTTTTAATAATGTACTTTTTAAAAACTGAAGTAATAGCTGAATATAAACATTTTTAGAATTCCGTAGCAAGCAATGACTTTTTTTGCTTTGCCTCGACTCAGTTACTTTTTGCAATTTAGTTAACAAAAGATAGGAACTGAAATGAGTTAGTAATTATCTTTAGGGTATTATCCTGTATTGAAAAGTATTGACAAAAATTTTTACCTTAAGGTGAATCGATCACTTGAAATTTTCTAAGTTTAGAATTTGAAATTTTAGTATATTATAGAGAAATATATGATGCATTCACTGACACTATTTTGAATAATTTCTGACGTGTAGTTCAGAAGAAATAAATTTTCAAAGTTAGAATTTTTAACGTACGAGTTAATGCCAAAGAATGATTAGAGATAAATCAGTGGTATGTATTTAAGCAAGTTGTGTCATTAGAAACCAACTTTAAGATTTAAAAAACTGAAAATTATTTTCTTTTATGTTTTTGAATCATTAAAAAACTACCTATTTTGTTTAATATTGGACGTTTAGTTACATATTGTAATAAATAGAAAAAAAACTATAAAAATGTCATTTTATACTAATACACCCATAATATATTTGTGTACGTGTTAGTTATTATGTATGCGGACATGTCACTACCAGAATCAGATTCATTACTTTTAAAATTATTAAAATTAGAAGATTGAACAATAATCAAATATTAACCCTTTGCGCTTATAAGACATGTACAGCATGACAAGGTGGTTTGTCCATTAACTCTACCATATTTAAAGGTGTTTTGTCTGTTGGATCATAAAACATGTACCACATGACACACTGAATGTTGAACTGTAATGACTGCTCATACTTCACATAACATGAATATCTTATTTAATAACTGCAAACACATTCATTTATTAGAAAAATTGTAAATAAAATAATACAAAATCACGTTGAATTATCTTTTTAAAATTAAAAACTAATAAAAACAGCATTGAGGACGCATTTAGCGCATTTAGTATTCAACTTTGGGGAAACAAGGTTAGAACGTCAAAAGAATCCGTCAAAAAAAGAACGTCGGTTGTTGTCATGTGCTACATGTCTTACCAGCCTATTTACAACTCACTTTTTTTTTGCTTGAGTGCAAAGAGTTAATACTGTTACATCTACTTAATAAATTTCTAACACTGACTGACTGACTGACTGATTGACAGACAACGTACAGCCTAAACCGTTGGGTTTAGAAGAATGAAATTTTGCACAGGAGTTCCCTATGTAATGTAGGTGAGCACTAAGAAGGAATTTTTGAAAATTCGTCCCCTAAGTGGGGATGAAAGTTTGTATGTAAATACGTTATTTTTGAAGTTAGTGGTATATAAAAATATGTTACTATGGCTATTATAAAATAAATAATATAATAGTTAATAAATCTTTAACACTGACTGACAGACAACGCAAAGCCTAAATTGTTGAGTTTAGAAGGACGAAATTAAGCACAGGAATTATGAAAATTGGCGTTTAGGCTTCTATTTATAAATAAAAGTCAGTTGTTTCGGGAAATTTATTCCCTAAGACAGCTGACAGAAAATGAAAGTTCATATGGGAAGTTTATCATATTTGAAGTTATAAACGTGGATATTGATTTAGGTTTTTGAAAAACATTAAAAGTGAGCAGAAATTGAGTACCTAATAAAAAGATGTTGTCAATGGGAAATCCCATCGGGCATACGGCTAGTATATTATAAAATTTAACTTATTTTTCTACACATAAATTATACGTAATTTATTTATAGAGAAAAAAATAGACTTAGTAATTCATTTGTCACAAATTTGTCAGTACTGATCGATTCACCTTGAAACTTCGTTTTTTTCTCGTAATATTGAGCTTTAAAAATGGTGTGCAATGTGCCTTCTTCTGTAACTTTTAAACAGTCGCGCGTCGGTCCGATTTTAGCTTGGCAAATTGTAAAAATTCTAGCTACAAAACTTTTACTATGAGCGGATCTGACACGCTCTTGGTCGGATTTAAAAAAAATTATAGTGTAATGTTAAATAAATTTACACTTGTCCAAAAGATTCTATTTTATATTAATCTCTAACAAAACAATAGTCTTTAGCAAAATGAATACAACTATGTAAAATACATATGAGGAAAATTAAAATTTTATTTTAGGAAAATTCAGTTTTCGTCGGTTATTTTATTATAGGTGATTTATGGATGTACAATGAAATATTTATATTAATGACGTAGGAATTAAGAAATGTAATAGTAGACGCAGGAAAAATTCATTCAAATTAAAAAAAAGTTCTAGGTATAGTCTCAGTTTTAATGCTATATTACCGATGGAAAAATTTTTCATAATCCATTTTCATTACGATTTTTCCTTAACGTATCAACCAGCCTTATGTCCAGTTACCGTGAATTTTCTTACCGTAAACAAAAAAAATTTACTGATTATGGGTAAATTTTTAATTAGTATAGTAGAACTCATATTGTTGGAGTTACTAATGGCCCATATTTCCTGGAATAACGATAATACAGAACTCGATTTAACCTCTAAACTTGCGATTCTTATAGTCGTCAACTAACAAGGAAAGGGCAAGAAGTCGAAAATTCAAAAAAATCTGAAACTTTACTCAGTGTATAGAGGGTGGCTACCTAATAACATAAAAAATATCAGTTGCTGCTAAAAACGTTTTTAAGGGGTGAAACATCCCCTCAAATTTGGAACCCAAAAATTTAAAAATCGATGAAATTTTGTTTATACGTACCTTAAAAAGTTCTAGTAACAAATATAACATTATTTTTTGCATTTACACATTTTTAAGGGTTGAAACCATCCCTCAACTGTGTACTTAAAAATTTAAAAATTGACGATATTTTGTTTATAGTTACTATACAGAGTTCGAATAATAAATATAACACTATTTTTTGCATCTATAAATTTTTAGGGGTTGAAACCACCCCTTCATATGTATACTTAAAAATTTATAAATTGATGATATTTTGTTTATATATACTATATAGTGCTCTAGTAATAAATATAACATTATTTTTTGCCTCTATAAATTTTTAGGGCTTGAAATTACCCCTTCATATGTGTACATATACTATACAGAGCTCTAGTAATAAATATAACATTATTTTTTGCATCCAAAAATTTCGTTAACTTTTGTTTCTAATTTCCAATTTGGAAAGGATATTTCACCCCTATAAATGTATGGAAGCCAAAAAAAAAAAATTATTAATTCATTTTTATGTGATATATTATGTGAATAAAGTTGTTTTTAAATTTTCAAGTGGATAGGTGAAGGCGTGGTTTCACCCCCTTAAAAATGTGTGGCATAAAAAATAATATTATATTTATTATTGTTACTAAAATTCTTTATATATATATATATATATATATATATATATATATATATATATATATATATATATATATATATATATATATATATATATATATAAAATTTCGTCAATTTTAAATTTTCTAATCACACACTTGAACGAGTGGTTCCATCCCTTAAAAATGTGTGGACGCAAAAAATAATGTTATATTTATTATTAGAATTTCGTATAATGTGTAAAAACAAAATATCGACAATTTTTAATTTACAAAGGTAAACACTTGAAGGGGTGGTTTCAACCCTTGAAAATTTGTGGATGCAAAAAATAATGTTATATTTATTAGGTGCTAGAGCTCTGTATAGTATATATAAACAAAATATCATCAATTTTTAAATTTTTAAGTACACAATTGAGAGGTGGTTTCAACCCTTAAAAATGTGTAAATGCAAAGAATAATGTTATATTTGTTACTAGAACTTTTAAAGGTATACGTATAAACAAAATTTCATAGATTTTTAAACTTTTGAGTTCCAACTTGAGGGGATGTTTCACCCCTTAAAAAAATTTTTTTTAGCAGCAACTGATATTTTTTACGTTATTAGATAGCCACTCTCTACATACTGACAAAGTTTCAGATTTTTTTGAATTTTCCACTTCTTGCCCTTTCCTTGTAAGTTCAATTCAATTCGCGTTTGAAATCCGTAAATTGAAATCAACGACATCTTTTAATACATTTCAACATCATATAAAAGTAATAGATGGAATTGTAATCGAAAGCTATCTGTCGGGTACATTCATAAATTCTCATTTCAATTCTACTTCATCAAAATGTGTTCTCTATTTTACCGCTACTTACAACGATGCGTGTAGATGGCGCGCATGGCAGCAACAAACAAAACAACAATATTATAAACAAACAAAAAAAACAAAACAAAAACAATAATTAGTAGTGGTAGAATGTGAAACGTTATACCATCACATATTTTTAAACACATGAGATTTTGTAAGAATTGAAGAAGGTAAGTATTTCAATAATAGTATAGTGTGGCCTGCATCCGTTCGTATATATTATTTTACCTGTGTTTAAAGGTGCATACATGCAACTCTAATCAGCCAACTATGAAATTAAATATCGTATCCGCGGCCAGCACCATATTCATAATATTTTGTACGACGAGAAGCGTGCAATAAATAAAACTTCTTGTTGAGAAACTTTCTTTTTTTCGCTACAGTTTTCAGTATGAAAATTTTAATAACAAACTATGGATGTGACTAATTAAAAAAAAATTTTTTTAATTGTTGTGAGTGTGTTATTTTTTGTTACAGTTCTGTTCAACTATGTAAAACCAAAAAGTTTATTTGAAACCGTTTAATTTCAAGTGTGTAAAAATGTAATATTTGATTGATTTTTTGAATTTTGTGTTCTAATCATGTTTTATCTGATTCATAATGTACTTATAATATTTATTATTTTCAATGTGTGTATTCTATTGATTGAAACTTCACCATCCGCCACTGTGTGGTCCACAACGACCCCGACAGTGTCAACAATTGGAACTATTATCGGATCATCTTCTGAAGAAAATATTAATAATGGTAAGGATGGAAATGTGCTATATTTTCTATAAAACACGTGTTTTATTTTTTTTTTTGATATTTTTTTGGTAACAATGAAATTTTTTTATTGGGTAGTTGTTTTTTTTTACGATACAATGGATGACATACTTTCTTTTTACATTTACACGTTATAATTTAAAAGGCAGAAAAAGTGTTTTCACTTGCTAAAAAGAAAGATATTGTTGGACAGTTGAAGCGTTGTTTAATGATGTTTTTTTTAAATTATTATTATTACTGAAGTACTAAAGCTGTTGAAATATTTCGATTTCTTTTTACCCTTAGGTAAGGTAAAGGTAACTTTTACTCGAAATGAGCGCGCTATGTTAGTTTCAGGGTTATAAATAATCAACTGAAAGACCCACTTCCTGCAATGGGACCAGTCGCATGTCCTGAAATTGCTTAGGGAGGGAGTTGAAATTTTTTTCAAATTAGGGATGGTTTCAATTAGAAAATTTTGTTTTTGAAACATTCATTACTCTTCCCTGTGGGGGGGCCCTTTTTCACAAGTTTTTAAGCGTTTACAAGGAACGCCATATCTCAAAAAGTAATGAATATATTTTAAATATTTCTTCATTATTTTATTCCTAAAGAACCTGTCCATAAAGCTGAGTATGGGTTTCAGGTAATTTTAAAAATTAACTATAAAATTGTAATCCCAAAGTTCTAAAAATTATAAAACCCAATTTTTTATTAAAAAAAAAAAATGTTTAAAAATAGTTATAATTGTTCAAATGGAAAAAGCATACTCCACTTTATGCGCAATATGTTTATGAACAAAATAAAAAAAAATTAAGTCTCTATCTTTTCTAGAACTTGAGATATGATTTTCCTTGTCGGGAAAAACACAAGTTTCGGGAAACGGTAAAAAACATAAATAATAACAAAAGAAGCGGTTTACTCACTGTTTATTAAAACGTCTACAAAGGCATACAAATAAAAGAATGTTATCTCAGTGCATACTATAACTCGTGTACACACCAAAACTAAATATTATTGATCAAATCGCGAGGGGGAGCGAGCGTTATCTGCAAAGGAGCAGCAACTCGGCTGTGCAGCGGCTCACAAATAAATATTTTTCTACTTAAAAAAAAATTTTTGGCCATGTTTTATATATCACCGTGTTTGTAAAGAACCACAGAATGAAATAAAAACAAAAAACGAGATTCGAAAAAAATTAGTTTATTAGCCGTTTCTGGCGTGAACTCCCCCCTTAAGACTTAATTTTATTTATCAACAGTCTCATTTATTCAAGTATTACAAATTGTAAAACAGTGACTTCAAAATTTGAGCGGGTTACGAAGGAGAATTAATTGGTGGTAGATAGGAGTTAAACAAAACTAAAATTTTAATACTGGTGGGGGTGCTGAACAGACTGAAAAGATTGTTACTACAGATGATAACTACGAAAAATTTCGAATTTCGCGAATAAGAGCTTAAGTTATTAAAGCATCAATTTACTTCATCTTGGTACCGACTGATTTACGGAAAGAATAAGATTAGTCATAGATGGATGATAGGTACCTCAACACTTACTTTAGATTAGCCATACTATGCCGTAATTTAGGTGTCCCTTTAGAAATTATTGTAAATCGACCTATTTTTTAAATAGCCAAAATATCCAGAAGCAGAGAGCATATAATATAACATACATACATGTGATTAACAGAGGTAGCGTTAGTTGAGTTTCTTGGTAAAATCAGTGAAAAATATCAGGATCAGTACTTAATGTATATATTTAATTTACTTACAAACGAAAAGTGATTCCAGTTTCCTTCTCCGTCATAATATCTAAACTTTTATTTTTACAAGTTGTTAACTAAAATGACAGTAACGTAAAAGCCCCTATACCGGAACACTATTTTTAGATGTATAATTAAACTGGCTTATAAAAATTGACAAATAAATTAAACACCCATTTTTTTTCTTAATAAGTATGAAAGAAAGTTTTTTTAATCCAATGTATATGTTTTTAGAAAAATACAACCCAAAAATTTTTATTTATAAATGTTTTTCTTTTACAAAATGTCGACATCTATATGCAAACAAAGAAATATTAATGACACTAGGAGTTGGGAACCGATATACAAAAAGACGTGTAATATGAGTAATATGACACCTAGAGTGACATCTAGACGTCAAAGTAGGAAACAAAGAATGGTTTAAGTATCAGACGTAAATAAAGGATCAAAATACTGTATTCAACAAAAACTGTTTAATATATGTATGTATTTCTTTAATTAAGTAAGGAAACATTAAATGCGAGATGAATATAAATTGAAAAATAATCATTCTATTAATAATAATTTTTGTTATCAGAGGTTTCTGTCAGAAATAACTTCATTAATATATAAATGTTAAAACTGTTCGGACATATGATCGCGTTCCGGTATAGGGGCTTTTACGTTAAATGAACATCTTTCCCTTTAAAAATTGCGGAATATCAAAAATTGCCTCAGAAGTCAAGAAATAGCAGCGTTGTTAATTTTTTTTTTTAAATTTCTTATAAAAATTCTACATCCAACTTTGATTGATATTGCTAAAATTATTTTCTTTTTAAATTATCTTTGACTTTGAAATAACAATTTTTGACTGTTTTAAGAATAAAATTACGTCATGCGAATTTACTGTTAACTATTTCCTAAAGTGTTATCCATTTGCGGTAGGTAACATTGAAAAAATCTTTTTAAACGTGTGTTTTAATAGCTATTTAATAATCGGTTTATCTCTGAGAAATGATTTTAATGTTTTATTTGATTGAAGGTTAAACTACTTAATATTGCACCTGTCGTATCAGACAAATTGTAAGATTCTTAAACAATTATATGAAGTTTATTACCTACGCTTAATTCTTAATATTTCTATCATAATTGCACTTAATAGATGACATTAATAAACTATTAGTCCCTCAAGAGGACCTCTCATCCAGACACCAAGAATAATTTTTTATAAAAATTATTTGATGTTAATTAGGGATTTTTATTTTAATAATGAAATTGACATTTTTAGAAAAATTGTACACACATTAGAAAAGCATTAATAAAGTTAGTTAGTCATTTAAATATCTATCTATAAGTAGTACAAAATTTCACTTTGCGTTTCCTAATTGCGTGAAATAATATACATATAATATGTATGTATCAATTTTATGTTTATATAAAATTACAGTTTAAATGTTTTATGTTGGCTTGTAAAGATATAACTATCGAATATATCTTAATTAAAGTAATCGTCTCAAAGTTGTGAAAGAGTAAAAAAGAAAAAGAATATATGAGGGGTGTCATTCCAAAGTCAGCTATCTTCACTTTTTTTAAAAAATGAGATAAAAACGGATAATAATACTATTTTTCCTCCTCTGTCGATTAGTAAATTTAGTTCTTTTAAAAATCACCTAGATCCTGGTGAAATCTAAGCCTAAACATTGCCGTTCATTTGAAATACTACAATCTCCATGCGTAATTCATAACAAACTCGACAATATCCTATCAACCAATCAGAATCAAGAACAGAAGCACGTGTGGCAGGTTAACCGTCTTGGTTTGATTGCTTACAATCAGTATTGTTGATGCTGTATCTGGACATACGACACAAGTTTATTAGTTTTTTGTAATAATTTGTAAGTTTAGTTTGATGTTTGATAATTAAATTAAAAAAAGGTTCCTATGCAAGTGTCCTGAGTTGACCGAGTTTGTTGTTTACAGTCTTTTTTGTACGTCTTTTTTTTGTTCCATTTTTTATGTGGCCCCTCTCTACCGTAAAAAAATGTTCACCTGTATTGTTAACTTGTAGCTTTTATAAAAAATAAATCTGAAATAATACTAACTTTTTCAGAAAGCTGAACATTATTGTATTCATTTTGTTTCAGTTCCTTTTCATCTCCATCACTTTTCATTAAATGTAATTAAGTAAACTATGAATTCTTTTTGGTGAAAGAAAAGCCTCTTTACAATTTTTGTGGGTATCACAAAGAACCTCATCATTTTTCTAAATCATTAACATTATTTTCTTTTTACTCTAGTAATGCCATTACTCATACAAGTAACTACTCATTTTTCCCCACGAAGTATGAGTGCACTCCGGACATCCAAAGTACAGAGTAGAAAATTTCTACCCAGCCGGGATCCGAACCTAGAATCCCGTGAAATAAAATCCAAATTGTATGAATATTTGATCAAAATATACAAAATCCAATTCCGTTTGAAACAAAGTCGATAATATCCACTAGTTCAAATCATAATAAGCTATCTCCAACATTTAGAGCTGAATAACTCAGAAAGTTTAAAATTACGTGGACTTTGACACCGGGAATCTTTTTTTATGGCTCAGATTTACAAATATACTGATTTTTGTTAGTATATTCCAACTCCAATAGTCTAAATTAGTTTTTCGCGATTTCCCAAAATTTAAACAAGGTGGAGATTGTTAAATTTGGAATGACAGCCCTCATATACCATCTACATCAATATTTTTCGAAACTTAGACCAACCATTCTAGAAAACTAGTACCTAAAAGTGCTCTATTAATTGGCTGATTATAGTTTTTTGAGAGTCGCTATTTTTATTACGGTTAAATTATTAACATGATCAAAAAATTTTTCACATACGATTTATAATTACCGCTGGGGATAATTAATTGCTATATATTAAAAAATGATAATCTATTTAATATTAATAAAGTAAAAAAAAATGTTTTTTAAGAAAAAGCTTTTATTTAAAAATGGGCTAAAAAAAATGAAATAACTACTAAGTGAAGTTTGAAGCAATATGCAACATAATTTATAAAAGCTTGAGGCGTTATCATTAATTATTTCTGGTTTGGATATAAGTGTAGCTATATTTTACTTTTCAGTAGTTACCAAATTTTATTAAACGCCTCAAGCTTTTATAAATTATGTTGCATATTGCTTCAAACTTCACTCAAAAGTTATTTCATTTTTTTTAGCCCATTTTTAAATAAAAGCTTTTTCTTAAAAAACATTTTTTTTTTATTTTATTTTATTTTTTTACTTTTTAGTGTGATTACAATTAATTTTAAAAAAATTAAAGAAGTAATTTTTTTCCCTATATTTTAATCGGTTAATTTACCTTAATCAGATATAACTATGGAGACAAAAAATTGCAATGTAAAATCAATGGACAATATTTGACAATTCGAAATGTCAAAAAGTTGCATAGGACTAAAAATCAACAATTTTGGTTTGGGACGAATTAGGGAAAAACTAATTATACAATATTGCATTGTCATCAAGATAGTATGCAAAATTTGAAACCTCTACCTCAATTGGAACCTGTCTAAATTTTGATTCCAAGGTTTGATCTAAACCAACATACTAACATACCAAGTTAAATAAAAGCTTTTAAAAAATAGAATTCTATATTTACACGGGTGTCAATGATCTTGGTAATCGAGGTACCTAAAAATAAAAATAAAATTCTCATATTCTTGAGAAATATAAAGAAAACGTAAATAATTAATTTTCAATGAATTAATAAATATGAGTCCAATTGTAAATTAAATTAGCAGCTAATTTAAACGCTAATCTTTTAAGTTTGTTATTTTGTTACAAAAGCAAAAATTTAAACCACTATAAGTTGAGGTGTGACATTTATGTTTTAAAATATAAACTACCTTTATTAATACATTTTAAAAAAATACAAAAAATAAATTTGGAAAAAACATTTTCTTTCCATTTAGATTTTTTATTGATCTATTGATTCAATTTTATCTACAAATTAATATATACTTATTTCCATTTAAAAAAATATAAGATTGTATCATAGCTAAAAAACTAAAGGAGCTATAAAGCTCCTGGTTATTACAATCGATTTCCTCCAGCGCTATCTACAATTGATAAAGTCAATATTTTGGGTGTGATAAAAATGGCAACTCCCACAATGTTTTTTTCCAGCTCTTCTATCTAATATAAAATTATGAATTTTCCATTAATCGAAAAACTAATCGCTAAAATGTTTAGTCAGGTATACGTTTAAACGTTTCTTCTTTTGTCTCAATTTTTTTGAAAGAGTTTAGATTTCAGACTTGAATTATATTTGTTGGAGTAACCTTATTACTTGAGAAATCGATTAATCAAGTACTTTAAAATAGATCAACCTCGAATATACAAGCTATAATTTTCTAATAGATTTCAAAAAGCAATTATTTATAATCGGAGGAAATTTAAGTGATTATTTCAATGTTCTACATGTTATGTATTTAATTTAAGTATTGTACATACTGTAACGTTCCGTCTACACATGTTGTACCGCTTGTACATCACTCTTAATGTTTGTCAACCGGAAACCGGAAACATGCATCACCTGAGAACCAACAAACAACAAGCATCAATATTGTAACTGCTCCTAGGTATTTACTGTACATAAATAATTATTTACAGGTATATTTATAATGTTTTTTTTTTGTCTGTTATTTAGATTTTTCTTATTGTTGTTTTGGTTTAATGATGGTACCTGGACCCACCAAATATGTACTGAAATGGACGATACAAATTTTCCGAATCTAATTGACTGTAGAATATGAAAGTTAGATTTTAAATGTTAATTGTAATAAAATATCAGATTTTTATTTGTTATCACAACGGTTTTTAGAAACTTTGTTAAGAGTGAAAGCTTTCATCTCTTAATTAACGTTTAATTTTGATGCTTTATAGCAGTGTTTTTCAACCTGTGGGTTGCGATCGCCTGGGGGGTCGCGAAGCCTTTTTAAAAGGGACGCAGTTACTTTAGAAAGAAAACCACTCTAGTTCAATATATAATATTTAATAAAGAGAATGGTAATTTATGGTTACATTAATGTGATAGTTTCATACTTTCGCGTGATAGGATTTCAAAATTGCGGCTTATTTTCAATAACAGTAAATCCGAATTTTAAATAATTGTCGTCATATAGACAGTTTTTCTTTGGTTTTGTTTTATTACTCTCATTGAAACTTGAAGTTGACATTGTCCATATGTTTCCAAAAAACTTATACATTTTCAATAATTACAATGAACACAGACCTTTGAATATTAGACAATAAAAGACAGTGAACAGTTACTAAACAAACAGCAAGGCAATTCAATAAATTTAAACACTAACGCGGGTTCACAATTTAAAAAAACCGAAGTAGATTACGCTCGGAAGTGTTAAACGTCGCGCGTGCGTGTATCCCTTTTTACGACACGTGCGCGTTCAAAAGCTACTATAAGTCGCCAACTTCCATGTCGATATACAAATATGGCTGTTTCAAGACTTAATTACGTATTTAACCGATACCTAACTATGCAAATAATCAATAATGATGAACGGATTCGATATAATCAGTAAATATAGAAAAATGTTAAATCCAACTTTGTTTAACCGCCATATTGGTCAACATTTTAACCCTATTTTGGCTTCATTTTCTTGTACATTGAATAAGCTGTACTCCCCCTATTTATTCAATACTCAGAGGTTTTAGAAAATGCACGTATCAAAATCTTAGAGATGTTCATCCTTTATGAATTGATGTTTGCTTTACATCTATAGAACGTAATTTTAAATGTTAGTCTAATGGTATATTTCCTTAACAACAACAATAAATAAAAATTTCAAAATTTTCAAAAAATTACTAGAATAAAGTAGTGATGAGCAAATGCAAGACCAAGACCAAGACTTGGCAGTCTTGGTCTTGGTCTTGTTCTTGCATTAAGAATCTTGGTCTTGGTCTTGAAAGAGTAGTTTGAGTCTTGGTTTTGGTCTTGCAAAATGCAGTCTTGGTCTTGGTTTTGGTACTGCTAAATAATCTCGCACTTTCTTACATTTTTTATTAGCGAATTTTTTTCTTGTAAATCAGAATTTTCTCTGTTTACGGTATTAATTATACTTTCAAACTGTTTAAATAGTTTAGCAAGAGTCTTGCTTTATTCTTGCTTTTGTCTTGGTCTTGCTCACTTGAGTCTTGGTATTGGTGTTGCAGCCATACTTATAGTCCTGGTCTTGGTCTTGCAAAAAATGCAAGACCAAGACAAGACTACAAGACCAAGACTAATTTTACTCATCACTAGAAAAAAGTTTACGACTGAAAAAAAAATATTACGGTGGAGGTGCTGTGAAGAAATGAATAATAGTTTGTGTTAAAGAAATATAGGTTAATAATTTTTATATAAATAATATTTATTTTAATTAACTCATTAACATAGATGCATGTTTAAAACTAATTAAAATTAACTTCTATCCACTGATTAATAAGTTTAAATATATTGTCACTATAATTTAGAGAGATAAATTTTTGTTCTAGTTAACACGGCCGTGAAATGTCTGATTTCAACAAAAATAGAAACAGAAATTTAAACAAAAACCGACAAAAAACCATTATTATATGCAGTTTGCATGTTTTTCCGATGACAAATTTCGTATAATATGTATTATTGAACGGATGAATATAATTACAAAAGTTACACAGAAACGAAAAATGAGATTTAAAGAGAAAATTTGTTTGCTGTCACTATGAAATTATGACAATTTTTTTTATAACATTTGAAGGTTATGAATCAACGAAATTAATTTGTCATAATTATTGTAATCATATCGCATGTTAACTTTAATTTTTCGTTTCAATTTTTGTACTTTCGGCATAATTATTACAAAGTTTTGAGTCACATGTGCAAAAAAATACAAGTGTTCATAAAAAATGCAAAGTACATTATCTAGACGCAATTTGTTATAGGCGTAATAAACAATAGAAATAAATAAACACATTGCTAAACTAACTGTAAATTTTTGTCAAAGCGAATATGTTGAAATTAATTATACAATTTGCAAATAATTTTATTACTCTTCGTGCATTTTTATTATTTAGATAAACACATAATGTATTGATTGGAAATCTAATAACGGATCGTATATTACAATGATACAGTAAGTCACAAAAATTATAGTAATTTGTACATTAAAAAATGTATTCAGTTTAAGAACAAAAATTATGTGTACTAGCACCCCGCAGTCACAATTTTTTAAGTCCTTCATCCACTGTTCCAAAAATTAAATAATGTATTAATATTCTTCAGTTATTATATTTTTGTACCACTTGTTTCTTTGAATTTCCGCGCCGATCGCAAACCGATGTGTAATATGACACATAGAGTGACATCTAGACGTTAAAGTAGGAAACATAGAACGGTTTAAGTATCAGACGTAAATACTGTATTCAACAAAAATTGTTTAATATCTATATGTATTTCTTTAATTAAGTAAGAAACATTAAATTTAAATTGAAAAATAATCATTCTATTAATAATAATTTTTGTTATCAGAGGTTTCTTTCAGAAATAACTTCATTAATATATAAATGTCAAAACTGATCGTACATATGATCGCGTTTCGGTATAGGGGCTTTTACGTTAGTCAATTTTTTTTTTTTTTGGTAAGGGCTCGTATTATTGGTATTGAACTAAATAAATATCTAGAGAAGTTTCGTTAAAATCCTTTGAAAAATCGTTTTCTGGAACAACTATCTTAAGATGAGTTTTAAATAAGTAAGTCGCCAATGAAATCGCAATTTAAGGGGGGAAAGATAAGGAAACGCACGTTTAAAAAAATGGGAAAGTTTATTGAATCGATATAAAGCGTATCTTAAAATCTAAGATAATTATCTCAACAAATTTTTTAGACAAAAATATTTCAAAATGACGGCGCGACAGCTGCTGGAAGTTGGCACTTTGGTTTTGCACCGTGCAGCCTACAGGTCTCAAATCTGAACTAAAATCAAAAAGTAAATTGCCGGTCTAATACGCTTTGTATGAAAAAAAAATTAAAAATTCTGGACCATTTTGAAAAAACACTTAGGTAGGTATTATTTATAAATATTCGGTAAAAACCAATGTTTATAATTTTAGAGAAAAGTCTAAAATAGTCAAATAAGTTAAAGAATATTCCTGTGAAGATTCATGCAAATTGGTTGAAAATTTGCTGAGCTACATCTAGAAACATCTGTTCGTCGAATTTAGATCTAAAAATTTTGGAGCATAAGTTTTTGGGAGCGTATCTCTCCTCCCTAATAAATTTAAAAAATCTGTTTGAAATTTGTTTTTGTTTGATAATTTTTGTGAATTGTAGGCACAGCCGAGCCATGTGGTAGTTTAGAATTCTATGAAACTATCAAGTTATTGTTTCACTGTATTTCATCGTTTTAAATATTTTATTGTAGGAGTTAAAAATTTATTTATCATATTTTAAGTAAACAAAACACGTATTCTAAATAATATTGACAAATTTTGCGTTTGTGAAATACCGTTCTATTCTATCAGTCACTCACCAATCACTTCATTGTTCACTATTGGCATTATTAAATAATAATGTTACTTACCTAAGTAGCTAAAGAGTTACGATGTAGGTAATTGAGGAAATATGTGCGATCTTATTAATGTGGAAATGATTTTTATATTTAAGTGGGATGGAATACTTTTGGGATAATGATGTGTTTACTAGGTCCAGAAAGCTTTTTTGATAGACTATAATTTTATATATGTAAATATTTATGTGTCCGCACGATAACTCTCGAACGAATCATTGTATTTTTATGAAATTTTGTGAAGACGCTGGAAGTCCAAAAATCTTGGATGAGTTCATCAGACACGTCTGATACCCAGAACATTGTTTTTTAAGCATTTCTCGTGAGGGAAAATTTTTTTTGCCAAAAGGATATAGCAAGATAAGCATAGTAAATCTGCCCCGGAAGCGAATTATTTTAATAACTATATTAGCGGTATGGTAAGGCTGTAAGTAATTTATATCTACAATTTTGGCGGCCAAAACTGAGTAGTTATGGAGATAACTAAAAAAATTTAAAAAATTACAAAAATTTTTTTCTTGGTAACTACTCAACTTAGGAAAATAATTCCATTTCCACATGAAGGCAAACACCCTCAAGAATATTAGACATATTTATTATCGTATCAGTCCTCGTTATTAAGGATAATAACAAGGATAGTATGCGATCCAATGTTATTTTTGTAGGGTTCCAGTTGAGCGACCACTTCAAAAAAAGTTCAGTAACTGTGCCCTAATGCACTTAATTACTTAATTAATTATACTTAATTTTTTTTTCAATTCTAATCTGCTGAACCGCTCCTCCAGTGGGTCCGACCCTGGAATTATATACATCAGTCGAAAGTACTTTAAAAATAAAGTGTTGTGTCTCATAAAGTGTTTTTTCCTATCTCCTATAGTTTTCCAGATAATCAAGAATAATCGAAAGAGATATATTAAGTTATAGGTTATCTGCCCCTGATAGAAAGTCCCAATAGTAACTGTATTGTCGTTTATGTGACACTGCAGGTACTTCAAATGTATAACTTCCCTAGATCAAAACAAAACCATTGTAGAAATATAATAGAAAATTGTCAAAAAATGTGGTGTAGTAGGCATTCTTTAATATTCTATATGTTAAAAATGCTTACTGAGGACTGATACGATAATAAATATGTCTAATATTCTTGAGAGTGTTTGCCTTCATGTGGATTTGGAATTATTTTCCTAAGTTGAGTAGTTACCAAGAAAAAAAATTTTGTAATTTTTTAAATTTTTTTAGTTTTCTCCATAACTACTCAGTTTTGGCCGCCAAAACTGTAGATATCAATTACTTACAGCCTTACCATACCGGTAATATAGTTATTAAAATAATTCATCGCGGGGCAGATTTACTATGCTTATCTTGCTACATCCTTTCTCCTAATTCCAGTTTTTGCGATATTTTTTACACAATTGATAAGAGGAGGAAAAACGTTTTTGAACCATTATTCTATGTGAACTGGTTTCCAAATAAAAATTAATTTTTTTTTAACGGATTTTCGTTATGTTATGCATGATGCTGCAACAAGGGGAATAATATTTTTATTGTCAAAATATCATCAGTGTTTGTCTGAATTTGCTTGTAAAAATTGTGGTCAGCGTTTATTTACGGAAGTAAATTAAATCATAGAAAAGGTTTAAACCACAAAAAAGAGACAACATATAATTTATATAAACAGAATTGTTTAAAAAATTGAAAATAATTGTGGTTTGTTAATTGATTTAATACTGGAAATTTAATTTTTTGCTCAATGACACAAACTATAATTATCAGAATGATGAGTTTTACGTGAAAATAGCTTTTTTTGTTCAAATAAATCTAGGTAGGGATACTGGTCAATTACCCAGAAATGATTATGTTTTATTCAAATGTGATGACTGCCATGTATAATGAAGATCCTTGTACAATAATTACGTAATCGCATAAATGTATTTGTTATGCCTGATTTTAAAAATTTTTTGAATTGTTAAATGTAATTATCATATACACAATCATATGTGCGAGAAGCGAGATCTTGCAAATAGTATAAATTTACGGCTAATTAACTCTTAATATAAAAGTCAAACTTATCAGAGTAATGTGATCGTTGCTACGTCCGGGTTCCATCACCTCTAGGACGTTCCGATAAAATAAATTTTTGGTTGAATTTGAAACATACATAATAGTGTTGATTGCTTATTTCCTAAAATTATATATCAACTAAACTATATTCAAGTCTGCAACAGAACACTAAACTATCGTCCTTATGTTATATAACCACATAATGTTAAAATATTTTATCGTTAGTGTAAACTGACCTTTAAAAAATTACTGTAAACCACTATTTTGACAAATAATTAAATATTTTATCTAATATTTCGTGACTTATTTAAAATTATACTTTTGAAAAAACGAGAAATATCTCTATAATTTGACCATTTAATATTTTTTTCGTTGAAATTTCAAGGTTGAGATTAAGCATTTTTGTGTAAACCATGTCCAAACAGTGGTTAACTAATTACATCAAAATATATTTTAAAAATAATTTTTAATTCTTAAGACGTGGTAAATCGTAGAAACACTCAGAAGTTTGATAAGTTAATACACAATTTTCTTGATGTAATTCGTTATACAATAATGTATAGATGGATTGGCTAGATCATTCAATTACGTTACTGGAAATTTCATTGATTATTTAGGAAATATGTATTATTGAGTAATTTACCAATTAATATTTCTAGCATACTTTAAACGTGACTCATAATTTTGTAATTAATGGAACTGATAAATGATAAGAATGTAATGTATTTGTAAATGAATTATTTGAAATAAATATAATAATAAAATAAGTAAGCACCTTACAATTATTTTCTCTTTTATTTAAATTTATTGAAAGCTATTTTTTACACACGTAGTACTATTGCTTCCGAGACTACTAAAGTATTGGAAGCATTGTGATCACTTTTGAAAAGTAAATTTTTTTTTTCCTTTTGGCCGTGTACTAGTTGTTAAATCTTAAAGACGTTACATATTCTCATCAGAAATTAAGAGTTTTTGTTTTCTAATAAATATTTTAATGGTCAAGCAGCTTCACTACTTCTCTTACAAACAAAAAATAGGGTTGACCGGGTTAACTGTGAATGGATTTTCATGAACTGGGATAAAAGTCTTGTTTTAAGTATTTTTTATTTTATATATCACATTATAGTTTATTTATTTTTAATTCTACATTATTCAGAATGCACCACACAAATTTTGAGCAAATTCGTATGAAAAACAAAAATTTTATAAGTCATTCACATTTCCCCGGTGCGGTTTTGCAAATCTTATGAATTTTGGGGTAAAAGTGAATGTCATCAGAAAAATTATTTAGAATGGATTACAAGAGAAGTGAGGTGCATCAGAGTAAAGCCCAACTTAAATTCTTCACATTTATCCCACTTTCAAATTCTTCATCATACTTTACTGGTCACAATTTCTCTTTGTTTAATGCAAGTTATCCATACCTCAAATTTGTACCAACAATCAAAGTTAAATAAAAATGATAAAAATTGTAGGAACAAATTTGTTACAAACTAAAAATGATATTTTGATGATATTTTGTCATTTTATCAAATAAAAAATCCAAAAATTACAAGATTTTCACACAAAAACAAGTAAAATGTGACTTTTTCAAGGGAATACATTTAGTTAACATGGATAAAAAACAACAATCTATTAGGCCTAATACTGTAAATGAAAAAAAAAATGGTTTTGTATTAATCCGACTGCCCTTGGACACTCACAGAGACAATTGAACACAAGTAATTTTTCTGTTTTTGTAAGTTGTTATTAGATAAGGGAGCACAGCAATGATTTTGTAGATTGATACACAAAACATCGCTCTTTACACAATTTTCTTTTTTTTTGTATTTGTACAACGGAAACTTGTACAATAATATCACCAGCATCTTCATCAACATTTTCAACTCTCAAAACAACACTACTGAAATTTTTGATCGAATGGGGGTATTTGTGAATGACGGTCACAATTACCCCACAATTTTAAAATCATGGAGTAATTGTGAATTGGTAATAAATTGTCCAATTTCTTTAGCAGTTAATAAGGAACCCTCTCAGGGTTTAGATCACTTCTTTAGAAGTACTTTTAACCATTTCTTACCTTTTAAAAAAGAAAATGTATTTGAAAAAATTTTTTTTGAGGATTGGTCGAAGTAAGATAAATAAAATTTTGAAATTGTTTTTTCAAAATAACAAAAAAGATACTAATACTTGGAGAATTGTTATCAAATTTTAACAGCATATTAAGAAAGGACAGAAAAACATACTAAGATTTGATTTTTAACAATATTAATGTTATTTTAGAAATTATAGGCGCCGTTCACAATTGCCCCAATTCACAATTACCCCGGTCAACCCTAAATACGTATCAACCCTGCTCGCTTTCTTCTAATTTTTTTTTCCTAATTTATAGAATCGCTCTTGGAGGCACATTCGTAAATTTTTCGCCATGTTGCTCAAATCATTACTAGTAGTAATTTGAATCTGATCGCACTAAAACAAAAAACATAGAAAATGAACGTGTTTCATGAAACCAGTAATTTTTTTTATTAATAGCATATAGGTAATAAAGTGTCACCATAAATATTACTACGATATATAATACTTTTATTACCTTATCCATATACATATAATAAAACAGAAATGGCTTTAAATAAAGATAGAAATAATTATTTATTATTCACTTCCATCAGCTTTCACTAGAGCTATGTTAGACTTACCTGTGTGTATAGTTAAAACAATAGTTATTTTTATTTATATGTGTGCATATGCGCACATATATTTCATACGCGATGTATTATTTATAAATTATAATTCAATTGATTAATAAAATATGATTAATTATTATTTATTTATTAGCTTTTATTTATTTCTTGTGTTAATATTCAACAACTGATGAGTTGTCGTTAGAAATATGCTACTGGTAGTGCTAGTCTAGAATTTTAACGTTTCTTTGGTTTAGAAATTCTACAGACACTATTTTGAAAGTGATCCGTCTCAATATTCGAAATTTTGATTAATGAAAAATTAGAATAATCCTATAAAATCCTAAAAAGAAAAACGGAACCTCTATTCTATAAGATTACTTTTGTGTTCACCTGTCCGACGTTTTTCTCGAAAACTATCTAACATAAGAATTTGAAATCTGGCATAGTATGAGGCCATAACGATGCACGCATATATTGACATAAGGAAAATAATTATTTTGGATTAAAATGGGGAATCAGCTTGGTCCAAAAAGAGTTTTAATCAATATATCGTGTGAGGTGTCATTTGAGGGAGTTACTTTTTAAAGATTCTAAAAATATTTTTTTTTTATAATTTTGGATCTACTGGTCTTATTGTTATAGCCAAGGGGACAAACTAGGTGGTCTATGTCTCTGTTCCACTTGTAATGAGTTTGTGACGTAAAATCTCCCCCACCATGTCGTGTAGGTACACACCGCTTGCATTTGTGTTAGTTTGTTGTTTGCCTTTGTGTGCGTATTCACACATACCACCACAACACATGTATTATGGGACAGACCAAGCTGTCCAATTTAAGTAACAATGGTAACATTGTTAACACAATGTAGTGTGGGTTCGGCGACGGACTCTGACTGACTACCTGCCTTAAGCTGTGACTGGCATACAAGTGACTCCAAGCGAATTACACTTTTTTTATATTAGTTGGCTTCTAGTGTTCTATGGTTATAGCTCAAAATTTTCTAAGAATGACAGTTGCCGCCTGTTCCCTTGAATTTTTTGATTTTAGTTGGGTTAAAACTACGGGTTTTTTCAAGCGGGTAATAGTTGTGAAGAAAACTATTTTAAATAGCCAGCGGAAACGGTAATAATTTCAGTATAATGAGCAACAATTCGTGCATTTTCCAGTTCACAAGCAAGATTTAAAATTCTAAATACGCATAATAATAAAAGAATTAAATTTGATCAATCGGTTGCTTACTGTAAGGAACCCTAATTGTGCGAGCCTGATTTGCACGTGGCTAAAAAGAGACTCAAACTTTTAATTATCAGTGAATAATGTCTTGATGTAGAAAAGTTACGCTTTTAACTTGGTGAATATAAATTATAGATATTACGTAAATATGCAGATGCTAAAACAAAGTTGTTCGTATTTGAATACAGTAATACTTAAGAGACATTACATGAATTTTCTTAACTATGGTCCATTTCGCTTAAATTTAACCATGCTTCATCACTTTGAATTTAAATAATTAATTTCCGTTTTCTTGACTTCTCTTCCGATCTCTTTCATTACTGCATTTACGTAAATTTTAAATTTACATTTTTTTTCAGAAAAGAGTAGAAGATTGATTTGTTTCGAATTTAAGAACTATTCAATTTTTTAACGATAACTCATGATCAATTGTATTTGAAATGAGGTATATACCTATACCAAAAATTTCAACTGTTTGCAAAATTGCTTTGAAGATGGATCTTTTAATTTGAGAATATTTTATTAACCCTAGAATCATACCTACTCGTCAAAACGACTTCTGTTATCTAATCTATTTGTTATTATAACACATAAGACGTATAAATTTTGTTTATAGCTATTGTCGTTTTTTTTTTATACTGAAATAGTGTGCGTCAAAAGGACGACGATGTATGATTAACGTATATTTTTTTAAAAGTTTTTGTACTCCACATATAAAAGTTTTCCTAATTTTTCTAAAATTTATTAAAAATATGCATGTTATAATTAATTTACTCAATGATTATGATAATGTGAAAGATGATTACAGCTGTTTAACTTATAGAGACGACATAATACTGAAGTTTTAATATATTGAATCGAAAACTAAAGAATACGTTTCAAGTGACTTAATAAAAGGTTAACAATTTATTTTGTGGAAAATATTTTAATTTTTATTATTTTTTGACATCCTATTCGAAAAATTACTAACAAATTCTAGAAAATTTACAAATGTGCCTAATGGGGAAATAACTACATATCTATAGGAATATTTATGACTGAGAAATTTCACATTCTGTAAAGTCACACATGTCCACTGACTCTTAAGTTCATAAATTAATTATTTGAAACACATGTTTTATGATACAACTGATGTATTTATCTATTTTTTAATTTTTATAGTGAAAATATGCTTTGATAAAAAGATTAAAAAATTAATAAATATTTATATCAAGAAATTTTTCCAAATCCAATTTTTTTAAATATTTCGTTCGCTTTTATAGTATTGTTATGTAAAAAAAAATGTTTTTTACAAATAAACTCGAAAACTCCCCGTAAAAAGTTCATTCGTCGAAACGACGCCGATGTATGATTAACTTGACTCGTAGACCAACGTATGATTCTAGGGTTAAGCGATAAATCATTTCTAATTCCATTTTTTTATTTTTTATTTATTTTTTTTTTTTAGTAAATAAGAAAAATCAATCTCACCCAGTGTTAAGCCATAAATATCTATGTGCATTACTATGCTCGACTCAAATACAACACAAATGAAGTCATAATCTAAAACGAACTAATCTGACACTCTATTAAAGCTTGTCATCAAGATTTATTATTTTTTATCGTAACATATTTCTTTCATTTATTATCATCAGGATTATATTTAAATCATTACTTAATAAATACATACTTCATATATTTATATAAGCGTTGAAGGTTATAAATAAGTATGAGCTAAGACTTTGAGAGCTCCAACTGTTAGAACTTTACCCAAAAAAAAGTTTGTAATACGTATAATACATGGCTTAGTATCAGAAGCATTGAACCGTGCTTAACACAAAAAAATGAATAATTATTAGTTATGATATGATCTTAAGCAGAACTTGATTTCACTGAATTTTCCCTTGAAATCTAGTCATAGCAATTAGGGTTCCGAAGAAACATCGTAGAATACCTGTTTATTCGTCCGTCAGACCCTCGTAATTCCAACCTCTTTCGACTTATGAACATGAAATTTTGCATGACATACTAGAGTAAGAAATGCCTGCTGTAATTTATTGATTCAAAAAATCTGAAAAAATTACAGATACCAGAACCTCTGAGTAACCCGGACTTAATGCACGTCCAACATACACTTGGCGAATTTTTATTATATATCAAGGAAGTATTTTTTGCCAAATAATGCACACACCAACAACTTTTTAATATTTAGTGAGTCGTGCAATTTTGTATCTATAGTTCACGATGTAAGCGGATGTTGGCGTTTGCGCCGATCACGAATTGTCGAATTTAATTTTTGTTTATGAATTTTATAATTCTGTGTACATCCCATCTCCATGGTCTGATAAATCTGCAAAGCCGATCGTCCACTAAATATTAATGGCTCATTAAAGAGTCCATATACAATCTGCACATTTCGTTATGGTATTAAAAAGGTCAGTTTGGTCACATTTTGGATCAAAACAAGAATTAGTTGACTATAGCTTGTCGGCGTTTATAAATATTAATTATTGTGTTGATAATATAAAAATTTTGTGTGGTTTTGATTGAACGTCCACTAATACAATGGGGTATTTGACAGTATCAAAGAAAAACAATAAAAACAAATTTTAATAAAAATTGATAATAAAAGACAGCAATTTATTATGTTAATTCACCCTAACTACCATTATTTAATTTTAAAGAAATTAATAGTAAAAAAAGTAAATTTTCAGCTATAAATTACGTTAGCAGAAACCGGCTTTGACGTTACATTCTCTTATATTTCAACACTGTCGTCACCTAGGGTCGCCATTTAAATTCCGGTTAGCAAACATAACTATGGAAATTAATCTGAATTTGATTAATTTTTTAAAATACAACAATTTCTTTTCCTAGTTTTAAGAAAAATAAAGTTTTTTTTCTTAGTTACAGGACAACTGTTGCTATCTAGACAATGTGACGTAATTGAAGCTAATGAACGTTTTCGTGCAAATTTAAAGAACAAATATTAAATTAATTTTTTCTAACGATTTTCGGCATTATTTTTAAAAATTAAAATTATGTATATGCATAATACATAACTATGCGTATTTTAACCCTAGAATCATACGTTGGTCTACGAGAAACGTTAATCATACATCGACGTCGTTTTGACGGATGGACTTTTTACGGAGAGTTTTAGAGTTTATTTGCAAAAAATATTTTTTTTTTACATAACAATACTACAAAAGCGAACAAAATATTTAAAAAAATTGGATTTGTTTAGTCGAATGCAATCGACTGTTTAGTCGAAAAAAATCGACTGTTTAGTCGAATGCAGTGTCAATGCAAATGATACGATCGATAATTATCTAAGTTGCTCGACTTTTTAGTCAAAAGATGATCGATATAATTTTCAGGATTTCTATAATTCCAATAACAAAATCCTTATGCATTCGTGATGTATGTTCTTGTAGAGGTGGTCAATCCGCACTTGACCGCCTTGAATTTTACATGATGGGCTATTTTTTTCACAGTAGTCAAGCTACTATCGTGTTAATAGTATGCGCAGCTTCGTAAGATCCCCTAGACTTTAAACAGTTGATCAACAGAGTTGTGCGTGTAATTTACTTCGGGTAAATTACACAGTTTTTTACATGTAAAAAACTTTGGAATTTACACATATTTGTTTTGATAAAAAACTGTAAAAAATGTAAAAAACTAAATTTTTTAAATGTAATAGATATGTAAGCGTTACTGATGGTATTCCATATTTGCTATTGAAGTATTTGCTATATTTGCAAAGTAAAACTTAAATAATTAAGTAATTTGAAAATTAAAAATATAAATGGGGACAAACAGGAAACAGAAAGGTTAGTTAAGAATTCAATATTAAAAAGATTTTTATTTATTCAGTTAAATTTTCAGGTATCAATCATCTTCATCATCATTATCGTCAGTGATTTTATTGTTATTATAATTTAAAGAGAGGTAAATATGTAGTAGTTTTTCTGATCTGTCAAAACTTAGTTTATTGATTTGGAAATTCAAAGCTTTATAGTCAGTTGTGGATGGCTGGCCTTCCGGCCTTCCTCCAGCAGAAAATCATTTTTGTATCGACATTTTGTTTACACGTTTTTTCATGTGAACTTGTAAACAAGTAATAACCGTCAAAATAAATTGTTTGTCAGTGAAATGACAAATGATTTAAGTATTTTATATTTTTTACAATTTTATACAAATTTTTACGGTTTTTTACAGTTTTTAACGTATTTTACAATTTTTTAACATAAAAATGTAAAAAACTGATTTTTTTGCATCACATGGCACAACTCTGTTGAGCAATTAAAAATTGTGTGTACCTATGCGCTTAGTGTAACTTTATTAAATGATTGCTTCAATTTATAAAACATTTTCACCTGTTTCAAGAGACATATTTGTATATTTAACCATAAAAAAGGGCAATATTTTAAATGTAAATAAAAAAAAGTAAAAATTTTTTTTCGGTAGCCAAACATAGAAATTAAAATGAAAGTCTGTGTGTATGCGCGATATACCTCACCAAATAAGTATGTAGGCACCTACCACATTTAGATTGTTGCTTTGCTCGCATTGTAACATAAAATCTAGACGGCGCGGCTTGCTCGTGGTATGCAAAATAAATTTGTAACGAAATTCTTTGTAATTCTGACTGATATTGTGACTTCACAAAACAGGTATGTTGATTTGTAGCGCGATATAAATTTAAAAAAAAAAAATAAAATAAAATAAAACTGAAAGAGTACAAAATTACATTCATTCGAAGTCAAAAACCAGTTTATCGTAATTTAAATACGATATAGACAGACGGTAACAACATTGTATTTATATGGGTTACTAATGAAATATATTTTTTTAAATAGTGATATAGGTAGGTACATTTGTACAATATGTACAGTTGTGGAAATTAAAATGTGACTGCTAGTGATAATGGAAATAATGAAATTTTAATATTAATACATTTGTGCGTTACTTTATTGGATTCCATACTTGTAAATAATTAATAAATATTTTACTTCGCAAAATACCACTTTTATTTTTGAAACTGTGACAATATTGTTTCAAAAATAAAGGTGGTATTTTGCGAAGTAAAATATTTGTTTAATTAAAATTTTACGTGAATTTGCCTTAAAAATGTGCCTAGATGTATAAATTATAACTGAAATATCTTCGCTACTTTTTTGATTGTTGATTATTTGATTCAGGGGATCGACTTTTTTCAGAATTACTTATCCTGTAATATTGCTTCAGTATTATAAAGATTGACAAATTTTTGCTCACTGTTTAATGTTCAGTTAAACTGAAACTTGAACTCGGGTATATATGTTCAAATGATTGTTTTGTGATTAAAACTTACATAGTGATTAAAAGATTATCGAACTGGGTCGACTGGGACTCGAACCCAGGATTCTTGATAACCATTCAAGCACCTTATCGCTAGGCCACCGATTGTTAATTAAGAAAAGTAAATGCTCTTTATATAGGGAAATTATTTTGAAATACCCAGTACCTCCACCATCATCAAAATGTTGTTTTGTAAAAAGTATATGTTTGGAATTTGAAAGTAGGTACTGTGGATAAAAAAAACTATGGTAAGATTTGGTTTTTAAATTATAATCATTTACAGCCAAATTTTCAGATTTTTGTTATTTTCGACGGAAGACAAATGAAATGTATGATAAGTGGCTGTCTATAAGTTTGCGTGATAGTTAGTACGTGACGAGGAGGCGGAAGGAACTCGAACAAACGTGACGTGACATTTGAAATATTTATATCAATTTCATTATTTTAGTAACTAGTGCAATAAATAAAGAATTTTTTATTAGATGTATTAAAATTTTATAAATAAACGAAATTGTTTCAACACAAAATTTTTCTGTTTTACCAATAATCATAAAAATAATCATTAATTTGAGCTCAGGGCTCTTTGGGGTCAGGTTTTGTGACATATTATTCGGTAGGTGATTAAAGAATATGATGTCACGTGACACAAGCGGTGGGGAGGGGGGGTAAAAATGTGTGAATTCCGCGAAACATGTTTCGAAGTATGGTTATACAACATTAATAAATTTATTCCTAAAATATTTGATATTTCTTGTTGAAATCTAGAAGTAAATAATGACTCAAAAAGATACATTAATATTTTTTGAATGGTACTATAACATATTACATACATATAAGAAAACTGTAATGAGACCATTTCTGAACATGGAATTTTTTTGAAATTTGTACTCATACTGTAAATAGTTATTGATGAAGATATCAAAACAGCAATTTTTAAAATTTTTGTTTGTCTGCCTACTGGACGGATTTTAATGAAATTTGGTGTGATGGTAACTTATTACCTAGGTCAACATCTAAGATACCTTTGCGCTAACACTATTGAACGGATTTTTATCAAATTCTATTACGGTAAAATGTCTCCTTCCCTTCGGAAAATATAAAAACCATTTTGAACTTGTGCATGCATTATGCAAAAATTATTGTTCTATGCAAGTTCTGTATAATTGTTACACTTATATACTTCTCACTGATTTTATAACAATACGTCACGCGAACGACGTCGCAGGTACAGCTAGTATCAAATAATTATGTGTGTACTTTTAATAACTGCAATTTATTTAAAAGATAAACTGTTTTATTTGATTTAATTAATTAATACTAGTTAAACATAAACTAGAACTCATTAGGCAAGTAAATTTTTTGAAATTAATTACTTTCCTGTATAACGCAATTGCAAATCCATATCTCAAAATAACTAACTAGTTTTCGTTTAGAGTAATAAAATTTTTGTATTTAATTTTTACAAATATTACTATTTTGTAATTTCATCTACAGAGTTAACCTAAAGCTATTTGCTTGTTTTGTAATAAATCTTTTCGTTCTGAAATTTCCAAATTTGTATTTGTCGCAGAGTATTTCTATTGATTTTTGATGGTCAACCGTACGTTTCGGGTAGCAGGGATTTTTATTTTTCACATTTTCAACTTTTAGTTCAGGATGACGTTTTTTTTTTTACACTTATAATAAATAATAAATCCTCTTACAATTTCCAGAAAAAATGACTATCTACCCAAAATGTAGGTTCTTGTTACCATTTTACTGGAGTATTGCCTTTCAATTCAATTATCACAGGATGCAGCAACCTACATTACAAACATATTTACATACAAATAAATGATTCTATTGTTTTAGTTTATTTTGAAAATAAATGTGTTCCATTTATTTCGAATATTTATCAAAAATTTCTACTTGTAAGTCGATCTCAATGTTTGAGTATAATGCAACATTGTAATTTGTTGCTACTCCTATTTAAATCAACACATTACAAATATTAAAACGTAGGTTTTTGAAACCTACATGCGTTAAAATCTCTACAAACATATACTGTGACCATTATTAAACATGCGTTTGTAAATATTACATATTAGCCTAGTTGATAGAGTATTTGAAATTGCATTTTTAGCACGATCCCATTTTCTTTTTGCAATTGATTTGTGTACTTATAGGGAGTGTAAAACCAAAATGGCGTCATCCTAGAGATTGTGCTAAAGCCGCCATCTTAAAAAACGTATTTTCCCAAATATCTCATAAACGGCTGAACCCACAAGAAAAGTACAAGAAATATTTTTCATAGAAAATTGAATTTGCCAACGTTTTTATGTGAAACTTTTTTCTAAAGTAATTATTTCAAAAATTATGACGCTTTAATAAAACCAATTTTTGATTTTCGGTAAATAATTTAAAAATGGTTAGCGTTACGTTGATTAAGCTTATTATAAAAATTATAGAGCATATAATTCTCTACAAATTTTGTTTTAAACATTTTTTTCCAAAGCTTTTAGTTTACGAGATATTATGTACGAAAGGCTTGAAAATGCGGCTTTTTTGTATACGCTCTATAATTTTTATAATAAGCTTGACCAAAGTAACACTAATAATTTTTAAATTATTTACCGAAAACCAAAAATTGGTTTTATTAAAGCGTCATAATTTTTGAAATAATTACTTTAGAAAAAAAACGTTTCAAATAAAAAAGTTGGGAAATTGAATTTTTTATGAAAAATGTTTCTCATACTTTTCTTGTGGGCCCAGCCACTCATGAGATATTTGGGAAAATACGTTTTTCAAGATGGCGGCTTTAGCACAACCTCTAGGATGATGCCATTTTAGTTTTACACTCCCTATAAGTATACAAATCAATTGCAAAAAGAAAACTGGATCGTGCTAAAAATGTTTTGCGATTCGCCATTTTGAACCAGACCGACTAGGCTATATCTGTATGTATATTAATTTATAACATTCTAGAAATTATCTTGTCAGTATATACACACCCGTAGAGCATACTATGTGTTTAGAGTAGGGATTCTTAAGGTTTTGAATTGACAAGTTAAATTGTAAATATCAAAATATTTGACGGGGCAGGACACACAAAAAAGGAAAAAAATGATAATTTCAGACGTAAATTACCTAAAGTTCACCAATGCATATAAAATTGAACTTGATGACGTCCTCATGTATACCAAATTTCTCAAAAGCTTCAAAAACCATAATTTTGATGTTAAAAATTTGAAATTTGACGCTGTTTATAGATTTTCGATATTGCTTTTTTCATTTTTCATATGTAAAATTGAAATTAAAAAAAAAAAAATATTGAAAAATTACATGCGGAAATTAAAGTACATTTCCTGAGGGAATTTGGAAAACTTGCATTGTAAAAAAGGTTTAACACCACTGATATCTGAAATCTATGTAATAGATATCTATTACATAGGTAATAGGTATCATATATGTATATCAGGGTTTCTTAAACTTTTTTTTCATTCACCACCCCAGATAAAGATATATACCTAAGCATTTTGTGATGATTTACTGATTAGATAACAAGATATATACATATGAAAAAATATTTCGCTATGACCTCAAGATTTCGCTAAGGGATTCCAAATGCGATCACGACAATTTTACACCGTATTGGCGACAATATGATTTAAAAGAAATTTCATCGAAGTTTTTGAGGGAGATAATATTCCGAACTTCAGAAATTGCATGTGACATTCAGTATCAAATTTTGTCATGCGATCCTTACAGAAAACAAACCGTCAACTAAATTGATGTACATGGTCCTTAACGTGTTTATGAATAATTAGAGAGAATCTATCAAGTGCTTAAAATAGTTAGTTTATATAAATTCCATATTAAGACATCATCTAGTATATCGTAGTCTTGGTGGAACATCTCACCTCCAAATTGAGGTGTCAAAATTTCAATGTCAAAGATATCACATATTTCAAAAAACCTGTTCATTTTTTCAAAAAATTAAAACACCTGTGTGTTTTCCTTTTTTAGTAATTCTGAAGTATGTTGTTTGAAATGGTAATGTCCTTTCGCTGAACATTCATTAAAATTCCAAATTTATGGCTGTGATATTTTTGTCAATATTTTGCTATTTATAATCAAGTGTAATGAGTACTATGACTTTTGAAAATATTTTGTTTTGTTTCAAAAAAGACCTGTTTTTTGTTTCTGTAAAGGAGTCTCCACATTCTCGCCGAGGTTGGACGAAATGAGAATGTAGAGGGTCATTTCGTTGTGTCTCGCGGTTGGTGTTTTAATGCTATTCATATGGCAGAGCCAACCTCAGCGAGGAACTCGACGAGGAACCTCGTTAACCTCGGCGAGAATGTGGAGACTCCTTAAGGTCTGTAGTAGCTACAAATAACATGGTTAACAAATTTAAGTAGGTGTTAAAAGAGCATTGTCCACTATAAATATGTGAAATTTATTAGTACAAAAATTTTTATTTATTATTTTTATAATTTTTATTTAATTTTTTTACTTTATTCATAATAATTATCTTGTTTGCCGCTAAACTGAAATGATTAATAGCATTTGAAAACAAAGGCGGTTTATTTTTTATAGATTCTTTAAAGTTATGACGCAAATTTGTAGAATTGTAGGTGAAAAAGCAACCTAAAAAGCAAGAAAAAGCGAAAGTTTTTACATTATTATGGTTCAGTTTCTGCTGGAAGCAGATTGAGAAGCTAGTATCAACACCTTTTTAAGCATTACAGAAATGTTTAAAAGCAAATATTTAAATTTAGTTATGTTAGTTGAAATAACATTAGGACGTGTTATATGAAATCTCCTTTTCTGACCATTTAGTCGATTATATGTCCCCACCAAGTTACACCACTATTTTCTTTTTTCCAAATAAATGTTTGTGTCATATTGTCTTAGTCGTGTGCTATCATGTGCCGTAAGTAAAAGCCAAAAAAAAATATATATAAACATTTTTGTATTTCATTGTAATTCATACATCTTACTGCGGACCGGTGAGATACCTTTACAGCCCTACACTAGTCCGCGAACCGGCATTTGAGAAACATTGCTCTAGACTATTTTCATGGACTCCACGAACTTTAATGAAAGATTGAAAAAGGCAATCTTCTATAATATGATGCTGGATCGATAAATTTCTGTGCAGGTCAAGCTGAAGGGAATTATTAATCGTAAATTTTGTCAAAATTAGTTATGTCTTTAATGGTACTTCCTTAGAATCATTTTATGTACTAAAAAATGAAATTTCTCCTCCGAATTCGAAGAATTATTCGAATTCAATCAGTTTTAAGAAATTATTTCTTTTTTATTTAATATTTTCAAACATCAAATGTACTTCAAATAAAATATTTCACAATTAAAACACTCTTTGTAATTACATATATACATATGAACATGTATACTTATTTAATAATTAAAACGAGTACACTGACTTTCACTACTGTCCTTAATTAAAAAAAAGGATATTTGGATATAAAGACTGATATAATAATAATTAATTACTTCACAAAATTTTTCTTGCTTGTGTGAATGAATGATTCATTTCGTCTTCAATTCAGCTACAAATAAATTACAATTAAAAATTTAATATAAAACTTAAATTTTGTTCTGTTAATTTGAAATTAATTGTTAAAACAATCGAGCGTACCATAAAATAGTTGTTCATTTGTTGTTGTTGTTGTGTTTTTGTTTGAAAACAATCAAATCAGATGTTACAAATTGATTTGGCGCGGTTTACTTTTTTTGTTTTGTTTATAAATCGGTTTTCAATAAATATAATTAGAAAATTTATTTATAAATAATCAGCGGACATCCTAAATATTATTTGATTTAATTTAATTTATAATTAACGGTGTAGAAATTATTGTTATGTAATTCTGTTATTATTTTTTCGTTTGGTGTCAATTAATAATTATGTTATTGCTAAGACGCTTTTTTCTTCAGTAGATAATTACCTGATGATTTAATTTAGGTACTGTTACTGATTATGGTAAAAGTACCATATAGTGATTAGTAACACTTTCTATGACAAAGACGATCTTTAACGATCTTTATTTATTGTATATCTGAAAGCTTCTGTTTATAAAGTTTCTAAATCGTTTTTTCGTAGGTATGTAACGTCTCAGAAATATTTGATATTTATGATAAAAACAGTCTTTGAAAATGCGTATATGTATAATTCTTTTAAACATAATTTTAATATAAAAGAAAGAAATTTTCGTCTCCACTTTTAGGATTTAGAAAAGTACGTCTTATGGCCAGTTTTACAAACTTAGCTTAAGCTTTAGCTTACGTAAACGTAATTTAAAACCCAGTTTATCTTCTGCTTTATATAAACTCGATATGTAAAGCGGTCTCATTTACCAAAACTCAGATTCTGTAAAAAATATTTAGAAATTAAGCTTGTCAAAACTAGTTAGAAACGAGTTACACTGAAACACATATTACTGTTGTAATATTTTGAAGAGATCGAACAGTTTTATTTTTGTGATTTACTGCAAACTCTGTGAACCTTTATGAAAATTGACGAAAGAAAGAAACTTAACCTTTTAAACAAATCATATGGAAAAATTTTTTTTCTCAAAATGCCGGACTTTTTACTTCCAGTGATAAGTACAATATATAAAGGTACAAAAAAAGAAAAAGAAAAAAAATCAAAGATCCCAACATCAAAAAACTGAACCCTAGGAATTTACAAAATATAAATTATGCTAAACTATGTTGATAAAATTGAACATTATTTAGAATTATACCGTATTTCGGAAAATCTGTCACAGATGGCGGACCTGTACCAGTGAATATATAGATATCACAGAATTTTGAACCACCATATTGCAGGACGAGTTAACTCGTCTTAATCATTTAAAGAGTTAAGGGGGAATTCTAATCTAAACGGCCAAATTTTAGGTATTTTCCAGGTGTAATTAATAAAAAACTTTAAACATTTTTACTATCGATTTTTTATCAGTTCTTTATTAACATTTGAAAAGTAAAAAAAGTAAAAAAAAAGTCAAATTGAAGAAAGTACAGGTCGACAAAATAGGGACTCAAAAAAGAACTGCCCCCTGGTTGACATGACTCCGACTCCCTCAATAATTTGAAATACAAAATTTTAGTGAATTCTTAAAGAGTGAGTCATTTTCGTTTGACGGAAACGATTTGAAAAAAAATTTTTTTGGCAAAATGATGTCCATGTAAAAAAAAGTTTTTTTTTCCATCGTTTCTTTAATTTTGGGGATTTTTTAAAAATGTTAAAAAAAAAAAATTTCAAAAAACCTCTTGTGAAATGAATTTTGAATATATTAAGAAGCTTTGTATAAAATTTCAAAGCAATCGGTCCACTAAAACTTGAGATATCATTCAACCGTTTCAAAAAAATATACTTTCGAGAAAAACGAGTATAAAATTTGAAGTCTCGTTTCGGGTCGTTTGAGTCATTTATACTTAAATTTTATTAATTCAGCGATCCTTGCCTCATACAATGTTCTTTCCTCTAAGCTTTAAAATATGCAGAAAAGGAAAACAATCGATTTTTTTCGAAAGTCCCCATTATTAAGTTATTTTCAATTTTTCGTTTTTTTCCCTTATCTATCTTCGTTATTATTATAGCAAGGTAGGACCAGTAGTTTATAACGAAAAATATCTTCCAATATATTTAAAAATTTGTTCATTATTATTATATTAATTTCTGAAATAAATGTATTTCTGTTACTAAAATCAATAAAAAAAATATGCCTCCAACCATTTTAAATTTTTATTTATTACCTTTATTTAACAAAACAACCTATTAATTATAGTAATTTTAATACTAAATAAAAACAAATTTTACATGCATTCTCTCTAATAAAAACGAAAGAATTAATCTTTTTTCGTTGATGAAAAACCATTAAAATAAGGCGTTGGCTACTAATTGAAATCGTGTAGATATATTCTTTAGTGAATGTTTTAATTTTTATATTTTTAACGTCGTAGTTACGTTTTAAACTTTTAAAGTAATAATTAATTTAACTATTAATGATTTATCTTCACTACAGCGTTAGTTTGTTGGAGAAAATTTGTATCGATTATATAATCAACTAAAAATAAAAAACCACATCAATAACTTATTTTTAACTTAATTATAAAATTTTAATTAATTTCTCATCAGTTACGCAAACTGTGGGAGAAGTTTTTTTTATGTAAGATTTTCGTATCGAAAGGAAATATGTAGGGGAATATAAGATAAAATATAGAATCGAAAATTTTTATTTTTCAAACACCAAAACTTTAAAACTTGTTTCAAATGTCTTATAAATTATATAGGGTGAATGCGGGGAGATGCCGCACATTTTGAAAACACTTGATAATTCTTAAAGTATGCATTTAATTGATTTGAAATTTGGTACACAATAAATGTAAACATTGTTCTTTAAAATTATTTATAAATAATTTTAAATTTTGAGTCATAAAGGATTCATAATTAACATTTTTGTAGAGCCTGCAAAGCGGCGTCTCTCCCACACCTATGGGAGAGATGCCGCATCAAAGGAAGTGAGACGCCGCATAGTTCATATTAAAAATTTTGCATTTTACACACATCTCCATACATGATGCATGCCATATGTAACCATTTTTGGCACTCTATACATCTTAACCAGTCAACTTTTTTTTTGTTTCTGAGTACTTTTCAGAACATTCAATACATAGGCAATCATCATTATTTTCGTTATCTTCACTAATATGAGGGCTCTTCCTGATCCATTAATGGATCTTTTATATTTACGTGGTATAATTTACAGTCCAAAAAAAAAATTGCATAATTAAGGTATATAAGTTTATGTTTTTAATATGTAATATGATGCGGCATCTATACCAACTTTAAATGCGGCATCTATACCAACTTTAAATGCGGCATCTATACCAACTTTAAATGCGGCATCTATACCAACTTTAAATGCGGCATCTCTCCTTTTTGTTGGGATAGATGCCGCATGTTACTATAGCAAGCATAGTGCGGAATTCCAACCTAAAATTTTATACAGTACTTTTAAAATATACCTAAATTAGTAACAAAACTCATTTTCATTAAAACAATGAAATATACATTCTTAAATTCTAATGAATTAAATGCTTGATAAAATATTATGTTAAAAAACTTACTTTTCAATAATAAAAAGTTGGATAATTACTAAACTGATGGACTAATCATAAATGTTCCCATATACAGCTTAAATAAGTAACTTATTTTAAACATATAATCCATTAATAGCGCTATCTATCAATCAACGGACGAATTATGGTTACTGCTGCATCTCTCTCGACGCGGCATCTCTCCCGCACTTACCCTACTTTTAGAACGATAAAACTAAAGAATATTTAATTAAAATAAAATACTTTGTATTCAACGTTTTTAACGAATTCCCAGAAGGTACTACAACCGCCGTTATGATGGGACTTGAGCCCGAAATTCACTAGAATATATGTATACATGTATGTATGTAGGTATTTACATTTGTATCGGCACGATAACTCTCGAACAAAATAGTCTATTTGGCCCCTAAATTTGGGGCCAACATTGGAAACTCCAAGCTCTTGGATGAGTTCTCCTGTCAGACACGTACGGTACTCAAAACATGATTTTTCGGGTATCTTACGTCAAAAGGATGAGTTATTTTTTACCAAAATTTGATACAATTCAAAAGTTTTCCAAACTTTTTTATATCATCGAAAAGAGTGAAAAAAATTACATGTCATTGTTAAAAAAAAAAAACAGGTTTCCGAGAAAAATTAGAAAACAAATTTTCAAAAGTCAAAAGTTTTTCGAAATATTTCGTAAGAGTGGAAAAATCACATAAGATAGGTTTTTGAACTATTATTCTATGTAAACTAATTTTTGAGAAAAATTTAAAAAAAATAAAAATTGAGTCCACTGGACCATTTTAATTAAGTTCCAAATATCAAAACTAAATATCACTTATTATTTTAGATGTCTTACATAACTATAGGTACTCATTAAAAATTTAGACACTTTAAAAATCATCCATAAATTTTTATAAAGCTACGAATTCTATAATACCCTGTTTTTGTTGTAAAAATAAAAAAAAACTCAAAATTTTGTAAAAATTCCTTAATGAGACCTATAAATATATGTTAAATTTGTTGATATATTTGAAAAGACAATGATATAACTTATCTCGTGTTGCCCTATACATATAATATGTAAAATAAGAATTTTATAATGATGTCAGAACATGTAAAAAGCAAACTAGGTTTATATACATTTTGATGTTAATGATATTAGGACGGGATGTTCTGAACAAATTCCGTTAACGATAACCGAATGTATGAATTTTTAGACTATTTAATTATATAGATTTTCTTAATTGAAAATCTCATTACCGTTAATTTAAACATTTTGATATTATAATCCGTTTCGCAATTTTAAATTAGGTAATTTAATCTCTCTTTTAATTAAAATAATACATACGTATTAATTTTAGAGGCGGACCCATCCCGCCAGTTACGTGAGGGGTCATATTTTTTCAGTGATTTCATTATATTTTTTTCACATTACAAATTTTAACTAGCATCAGAAAGCATATATATTAAAATTTATTTTTGAAAGCCTATAAGAAATATCTAAAATGATAATTGGAAACGAGATTAAAGGACCCTCCGGATAAGCCGGGTCCAAACTATTCAATAACTACGGTAAGAATTCAAGGATAACTTGTATTTAACTTTTCAGTTTACCTTTTGGTGACGGAAGTCATGTTTTTTGATTTATGATATTTTGCGAGACCTTTCCATACTGATGAAAACACTGGTAATGAGCCTTAATCGCACAGGCTTGCTTTTTTTAAGGGTGAGAGGAAGGCGTCGCCATATTTTATGGCTAAACAAGTCCACTAAGGCGGCTGCAACACCGAGTATCACTAGAGCCCCTTGTATTTAAATCCCTAAATTAGCCTTACGTGGCCCAATTTTCTGAAATATTTTTAGACATATATTTACTAATTCAAAGGCGTAGATTTCAAAAATCTATGTCTCATTTTGGTCCAAGGTCGCGTTTTGTGTGTTTTTATAGGTCATTTAGAAATTTTAGCAAATATCATCTTCTAAACACCGTGTTTTGGAGGGCTGCATGCACTGTCTTATAGAGCTCCTAGAACCCTACGTGCATATGTATAATACTTATGCACTTGGGGGGGGAAGGAAAGTGGAAAATCGAGAAAAGTCCAAAATTGAACATTTTGGTACAACTCGAAAACGCAAAGCAACCTTGACCTAATATTGCAGCTATGGAATACATGTGCAAGGGCGAGCCCTACCATGGCACCCCCGACCCAGGTTGGGCTTGGGATATCTTATCCGGAGGAGTCCTTTGAATTTGCCTGTTTTGACCCCCTCCCCTTTATTCGCGCTTGATTTTACATGTCTAATTTTAGTAAAAATGAAAATAGAAATTTCTAAAGTCTACATTTCGCTTCCAGTTTCATCATTCGATCATTTTATTTACGGATTTTTAAGACCTTGAAAAGTTTTAATAAAAATTTTGGTTCTCAAATTAAATTTTATACGAGAGATCTGAATTAACGTCATTGGTTGCATTACGATAATTTGGGTGTCAACTTTTCGTTTTTGTTATCAGAATGACAGAGCTCCTTGTAGAAATAACCGACGAAGGGGGGCAGATGTTGAAAAGGGGATCCGGAAGTGTTGGCAGGGAATTCAGGAAATAGAAAAAAAATTGTGGTGATAGTGTTTCTAGACTCTTTGTCATTTTTATTTTGGGGGAAAATGGTCCGGATAAAAGTGTTAGTTATTTTATTTTATTTTATTTTATTTTTATTTTTTTTAGCCCATCACCGTTGTTATTTATAGGTAAAAAATTTTAAAAAATATATTTTTCCCCAGGGCCCGTTATTTCTCTCCACGGTCCTGTATTATAATTTATCTGATGTAATAATTGGTAAATTTTGAATTTTACATTTAATTAAGGAAGTGTTATGACATTTTCTATTTTTTTATAAAAAAATACGCTCCATGCGGAGTGTGTCATACAGCTTCCTCGTATTCGTACAAAAATGCTTGTCTAAGGATGTGTCTTTGATTCAATTTTTATAGTGATTCATATTATTTTAAAAGATGTTGGAATTATTCGTAGGAACGGACGGGTAGGGGGAGATAGGCGTGAAACTTGAGTGGAAATTTTGATTTTAGAAGGGGAGGGAATTTGTTCACCCTAGAAAAATGTGTGACTATAATGAGTTTGTTACTTTAGCAGACTCGCAAGTTTTAAAAAGTAAACCTTATTTTTTCTCTCTTTAGATGAGTTTGACTATTTTTACTATATTTCCTTATTTTGGTGTACATTGATGTTACGTATTCGGTTCGTGAGAATTGATGTTTTATAGCCTACAGAAGAGGCGGCGATATATAAATGTTCGTTTTATCTTCAACGGACGTCTTTATGTTAAATATAATTATGTAATATTATGTTATTTATTAATAATATATACAGTTTACTTTTTTTCAAATAAAAATATAAATAATTAATAAAATGAAATAGTAATATAGTTTTTGTAAAGGAAATCCTGCCAATTTAATTTTTATTACTTTTTAATAACGGTACTTTAAAATCATTTTACATTCATTATTTTCTATGGTTTCGAATAGATGGATATTTTATCGAATCAAATGGAATAGTTTTGAAAATGTGGAATTTAAATTGATACTACGACATAAACAAACAAATTTAATTGTTTAAAATTAAAAAAAAAAATTATTACTCTCAATTAAAATATTTCATTACAAACTTTTATTTTTAATTCCAATACAAGAATTTTTAATATATTATTATTTCTTACTAAATCAAATCTTCATTTTTTTTTTTTAATATCATTTAATCATATATTTTTCTAAACTTTGACGTATAATTTTACTAAAACAAAATTGCACAACAAACTAAATTAACAATTGCTATTCAACAAATACAAACAATTGACTGATGATGACTAATTATTATTAATATTAATGTAATTGGTAAATTAGTGGACCATAACTATTATTTTTTTCTTTTTCTATTTATAAAAATTTCAAACATCTGTTATAATTATAATCAGTTAATTATTTACTAATAGTAATAGTAACGATCTTCATTGATATGCAGTGGATCAAGTGTAAATAGATCATGATTCATGTCGATCATATGCTGTTCTTATAAATCTTACAATTTAAATTCTTTTAGTTTTTACATATATGTAATAACATCGACCTAGATTAATTTAATTCATAAATAAACATATGCGATGTCTTTTCAACTGAATATTTAATTATGACTCCGAAGGAAATATCTTTACAGCCAAGTGCATATTGGATGCACGGTATTTGACAATGTCGCATTACTTTGGCGAAAAGGGGATAGATTTATTTATTTTCTTTTGAGATGATTGAATATGGTTTAAAATGGTTTGTGCACTAAACCCATCAATTCCACCTTCTGTGAAAAAGAAATTTTTTAAAAGTTTTTGTTTTTTTAAAACGCAGCTAATGAAGAAATCTCCAAAAAACATCGAAAACTAACATTTAATCAAATAAATAAATGATAGAAAAACCTTTAAAAAAAATAGTGCTTAAACTCTTTTAGAGCACTTAAAGCTGTAAATACCAAAATATTTCGCGGGCGAAAAAAAAGTTTTAAAATGCGGAAAGGCACAAAAGAAAACTATGTTTTCTTACTTAAGGGGTCTTTTACAAGTAATGTGCTAAAAAAAGACTTTTTGGAATTTTTTTTTTTGGAGAAACTATTTATTGTTATGAAGAAAAAATTTTGTACATTAAAGTACTTATATAATTAAGTATGTATTTTAAATTAAGGGCTGATTCTAGACAGTCTTATAAAAAACACCATAATAAAGAGAATGCATCCAATTTTAGTCCAATCGGACTTACATTGGCACCATTGGATCGGATTTAATCGGAATCATTGGCACCGTTTTTTTTTTTTGTTTTTTTTTTGGGCTTGTGACCTTCAACAGGCTTACAAGGGTAGGTGGATGATCAAAAATAAAAGAAAAAATATTCAAGATACAATTAATTATATGTACTTTAATGTACAAATTTTTTTTTCATTAACATAAATAGTTTTCCCCAAAAAAGTTTAAAAAAAAGTGTTTTTTATTTTTTTTATTTTAAAGCACATCACTTGTAAAAGATCCCATAAGCTTCGTCGTTTTGGTGATTTGGTGATATATTACAGTGGTATTTAACCCGAAAATATGGGTACATCAGTTTAATAGAAAAATCACATCCGAGAAATAAGTCATTTTTCCAGAATGAATTTGGGCATTTTCACAAATCTGATTCCTATCAATTTAATAGCTATTTATTTAAAGAGAAAAAATTCAACTCGATGACGTCATTACTTACACGAAATTTTTAAACGCTTCAAAAATCGTAATTTTGATGCCAGAAACATCGAATTTGAAGTGGCTTATAAGTCATAGGAACTGCCTTTTTGCATTTTTGATTAGATCAGAATTATTGTAAAGTTGACAGAAAAATCACAAATTAATTTACATTTGAAGTTGATATTTTCCAACGGAAAAATATTTAACTATAAACACTTGGAAACCTGGAATTTAAAAAATAAAATTAGCAATTCCTAACGTACAGTGTTTTAGTAATTTAATTTTAAAAACTGAAAAAAGTATCGAAATTCATTTAAACCATAACGAATATTGCTTAAATATCCACTTCTTAATACGGATTTTTTTTTTAATTATAAATTAAGTTTCCTTAGTATAATTTCAAACTTAAAAAAGCGTATATCAAAAAATTTGAAAAAAGTAAAAAGTAAAAATTTTTGAATTACTGATTTTTTAGTTTGATATTCCAATTATCCAAAAATCGTTAATTTATATAATCATAACAGAACGATTTTTTTCACATTAGGTGAGCACGTTTTAATTGTTATCGAATTTTAAATTTTATTATAATTTATAAATAATTGTTTTACAACGAAAACGTACACGAATATGTACTTGATGGCAGAGTAAATTACTTTTTAATACTTCACAAGAAAAAGATTCGTCAATTTTAATTCACGTCCTAAACTAAAATTTTTTTTTTTTTTTTTTATTTAAATTTTTATCGATGCATCGACATCTAAAGGTCATTAGCATCTGTACTAATACATAACTAAAATTTAATATCATTATTAAACGGAAATATATTGTACTCTTTGATCGAAATAAAGATTATAATGCAATTAGATGCAATTTATGAAAACATGGTAAAAATTTATTGGTACCAATACAAACATATGAGTTATTAAGATATAATTATAATTAAATATACGTACCTACATATAAGCTTAAAATAAGCGGTTGGCAACACTGATTTACAGAATTTGAAACTGAAATTTATTAAAAATATACACATCAAATATATATCAAAAGTCATTGGTGTCATTTCATAATTGAAGAGGTGGATTCCAAAACGCGCTAAGTCACTTTTTACAATTTTTCAGAAAATGTAAAAAACTATCTAGGTAGGCAAATGTAGTAATCTGTTTAAATTATTTTCAAGTTCTTAGATAATAATTATTATTGATGTTATTTATTTGTTCTTATTTATACATATAATTTTCAATAGATTATATTGAAAAAAAAAAAAACCTTTAAAAAGTTGGGTTGAGTTGGTTAAAATAAACCTAGTTTGAAACTGTAACAAAGTAAAGTATTTGTTTATTATTTACAAATATGGAATACCATAAAGTAACGCTCAAATCTATTAATATTAAACCTAGTTTGTTTAAATACAGATATATTTTATTCAAGAAACATTTTAAACAGTGCATTATTAGCTATTTCATGTGTTTGACATAACAGAAAATCTGTCTACAAGCAAATTTGGAAAAAAATACCAGCTATTATTGGCAAAAAAATGCAATGGTTTACGAGTAAATTTGACTTAGAGCGTTTTAAAATAAAACTGTCACTGACTTAGCGCTTTTTTGGAAAACATTCCATTTTTCACCATTCATTTTACAGTAGACTAAGCTCATTTTGACGGGTGGCACTACGAAAATCGTGTAGAGCTGGACTTGAACATTCTGCATCAACTAAAATTTCACATTAGACAAAAAATGACTTAGTGCCTTTTGGAATCCACCTCTTCAATTGTAAAAAGAGGTTTTTTTGAATCAAAAATATTATTAATAAATATAGTCAAAAAGTATACAAATATTTGATATTCGGTATAATGTTTTATTTTTATTAAAAATCAAATTAAATGTATAATATATTTTTGGAGAATATTATTTTAAACTTATGCGGTGTAAAGTAAAGAAAACATGAGTGTATTTATTTAAATATATAGGGTGAATGCGGGAGAGATGCCGCACATTTTGAAAACACTCGATAATTCTTAAAGTAAGCATTTAATTGATTTGGAATTTGGGACACAATAAATATAAACATTGTTCTTTAAAATTATTTATAAATAAGTTTAAATTTTGAGTCATAAAGGATTCATAATTAACATTTTTGTAGAGCCTGCAAAGCGGCGTCTCTCCCACACCTATGGGAGAGATGCCGCATCAAAGAAAGTGAGACGCCGCATAGTTCATATTAAAAATTTTGTATTTTACACACATCTTCATACATGATGCATGCCATATGTAACCATTTTTGGCACTTTATGCATCTTAACCAGTCAAATTTTTATTTGTTTCTGAGTACCTTTCAAAACATACAATACACAGGCAATCATCATTATTTTCGTTATCTTTTATAATATGAGAGCTCTTCCTGATCCATTAATGGATCTTTTATATTTACGTGGCATAATTTACAGTCCAAAAAAAAAAATTGCATAATTAAGGTGTGTAAGTCTATGTTTTTAATATGTAATATGATGCGGCATCTATACCAACTTTAAATGCGGCGTCTCTCCTTTTTGTTGGGATAGATGCCGCAGTACTTTTAAAATATACCTAAATTAATAACAAAACTCATTTTCATTAAAACAATGAAATATATATTCTTAAATTCTAATGAATTAAATGGTTGATAAAATATTATGTTAAAAAACTTACTTTTCAATAATATAAAGTTGTATAATTACTAAACTGATGGACTAATCATAAATGTTACCATATACAGCTTAAATAAGTAACTTATTTTAAACATATAATCCATCAATAGCACTATCTATCAATCTACGGACGAACTATGGCTACTGCGGCATCTCTCCCGACGCGGCATCTCTCCCGTAGTTACCCTATAGTAACAATAGTTGAGTTGCGTAAATTGATAAATAAAAACTAAATAATTAAGTGTACTATACGTCATAAAAAAGTAATTATCATTGATAAATTACAAATATTACGTGCATATATATGATCAAACATTTAATGAAACATCCGTAGAAATTAATTAAATATATAAAGAACACAAAAACACAAAAACATGGTGACTAATAGTAATGCCAAAGTAAGTAAATACTTGATAATAGTATTTGTTACTGTATACTTAACTGTAAATGTAATATACATATTTACATTTCTGTATTCTTAATACTTTTAAATGATCATTTAATTCATATTGGACATGAACAGATGTCACAAAAGAAGATGCGTGACTTCTGTTGCGAGAAACGCCAGTGCCTCGCATGAAAACTAAAAAATACAACATGTAAAAATGTAAAAAAATTGGTAAGTACAATGGCGAAAGCGCCGGGTAGACACGATTATATGCTATTAATTCTGAAACCTCGGGGAATATTTAAATTAAACAACTTGAAGTTGCAAATACATTCTCTTTGTAAATAACTATTTCATTTTTAGCGAGTTCAGAGCCTTAGTATAGTTTAAAGGAGCCCAAATTTTGAAATTTATTTGACGTCTTGAGTTACGGGTCCTTAAAGCTTAAAATCCTTTTAGAAAAATCAAACGTACCTAATGTAAAATTGTTTATTTATTTTTGTAAAAACGGGTAATTAATAAAATGTCGTTTCCCGACCACTTGATCGATCATGCACAGTAAAAAAATTTGTGTTCTGCGTAAAAAAAAAATAGTGGGTAAAATTTTTGTGTTAAATAAGTAACACAATCCTGCGTTAATGTAACATTTCGTGTTTGTGTTAAATGAAAATATTAACACAGATTTCGATTTAACAGAATAAAAATGTTAACCTGCTTTGAACAACAAAGAAGTAAGTGTGTAGAGCAAAAGAATGTTATAAGTACGTAAGCTACATTAGAATATTATATCTACCAAAATATATATAATAAAAAAGATGAGAGTAGTTCTTATTATTAAACAAAACCGAAAAATTATAAGTTTTTTTCAGTTATTGACGAATGTAGTTTTATTAAACTTTTAAAAATGAAACAAATTTCTTACATTTTAAGGTTATTTTGTTACAGATTCAGTTGCAACAAAACATATAAGCTTACGAGATTGTATATTATAATATACAATCTCGTAAGCTTACATGATTTTTTGTAACTGAATCTGTAATGGAACAAATAAAAATTTTTTACAAAGGACTGACTTAATTTGTGTTCTTTGAGTCTCATTTGTAATAATATATGAACAAAATCGTTATAATTTTTGACGATTTTCAAATATCTTAAGTGGAAGTAAAATATTGAATAAAAAAGTTTAACAACTAACTCTGATAAATCTGAAAAATTAACACAAAATGTATATCCTCTTGTGTGTTAAATCATTGACACAAATATTGTGTAAAGATTTGACACATATGCTTTTTGTTAAAATAACACAAAAAATTGAGTGTACCGTTCTGGACATATGAAATGTGTTAATTTTAACACAATTTTTTTTATTGTGTGTAATGCAGATAAACATCGACACTTTGTTGAACATTCGAGAGATGTTTAAGGGCAATTCGTTAATTGTAAATAGAATTCTAGTGGTCCGAAGTCATTTTCACCATTATCTAGTATAATATTAGGTTGTGTATTATGAAGCATGTAATTCAGATTAATTTGACAATCAGTTTTTTTTTTTAATTCTCTTTAACTTTATTTATCGTTTTATACTTTTTGTGTGCTCTATATCTTGTAGGGGCGGGAGAGAGCCCGGTAAGAAGAAAATACCTAGAGCCATAGAGTGAGTAAATCCGTCACCGTGGGTCAGTAGTCATTAATTATACCAGTTTAATGATGTTTTCAAAGTCAGTTAAGTCAGTCTTAGGAAAATCGCTATGTTATCTATAGAATGCTATAAAAACATGGTTTTTTTTCTAATTATGCTCATGTGCATGGTTTTCATGTTTTAGTAAAATGACTCCAACAACTACTCTTTTATTAGAATAGGAAAACCTTTTCAGGAATTTTTCTATGTGGTTTATTGAAAGTTATTTAATATTAAGAATAAATTCAAAAAAAATTAAAGAGCTGTAGGGGCGATCCAAAAAATCATCTTTAGTTGAAGATAAATCTTGTAATTTTTTTTTTAAATTGATTATTAAAAATAAGTATATATAATAGATTTTTTTGCTAACAATTATTGAGTTACCTATTTTGTAACAAAATGATGTGAAGGTGTAACCATTTGTACAAATTTTGTAATTTCATTTATGTAATTATACAATATAAACAAATATTATACATACTGATGCATTTGTAGCCTTGTAAAATTTATTGGTACTCATAATGCTTATTACAATATTTAAGTATATATCGTATGTACATTTATACACATATTAATTTTGTATTAACAGAAGAATACAAGGCTAAAAATGTTGGTTCTTTATTCAGGCCACTAGCAGGTAGGTATTGTTTTTCCTGCCTTTTACATGACGGTAAAGATAAAGATGAATTATTCTATTTTATTTAAAATTTAAAATTTAACCTAAAAATCTATATATAGAATAGAATATAATATTTTGAAGAGATATATGTTTATTTTAATTTTTTTTAAAGTTATTTATCAAAACACTAACTGTCAGTTTTGCCTGAAATGCCGAATTCTTGACAGATATATTGTTTTTACTATACCAAATCAAATGTATATTAAAGAGAAACGTCAAATTTTTTTTTTATCGGAATACAGAAAAAACTACGACTTGTAGCTAATTCCAAAAATGTTTTCAACCGTAACTGTTAGGTGTAGGGAGCTGGGAGCTCGAAATTTTACTGAAATTACTGAAATTATGGTAATGAAACTCTAAATCTTTCACGCTAACGTTACAAGTCGTTTGAATTTGATATACGTACAGAATTGTCTATTATATAAAATTTTGGAGAACGTTGGTCTCAAACGGTTTTTTATTTAAATGTAAATTTTAAAACAGTAATCGTGGTGCAATATCCGGTAAGTTAAATCATGTTTAGAATACGAAATGTAATCTATTTATATTTGTTTAGTTTTATTACTAACTTACGTGAATTTTAGTTACTTAATTTTTTTTTTTTTTTTTTGTATTTTTGAATTAAATTTAAAATAAAACTAAGAGGTAAAATTTCTTCGTTGACCAAAAATAGATGAACCTAATTTATAGACAGTAGATGTTGAATAATAAGTCAGATTTTTCGAATTAAAAATTGATCATATTTGCTGCGATTCGCTAAAAAAGTCTCCCCATCATGTAGGCTACAGGTAGGTTTTGCCTTAATACCCTATTTCCCCCGTTTCTTGGTGGATCATAATTTTTTTTCTTGTTAAGTCCAGAAAACATTCTATTGAAATATTGTCTTTTGTATTACAAAATATGAAAATTTAAATATTTTTTGTATAGTTTAGCAAAATATTCCCCCATAAAATACGTTCCCGTATTGTGAAAATTGAATGGTGTGACCAAATGGTAACATCATCCTTTTGAGGTAATTCCATGAAATTCATGATTATTCATAAATTTTTACACTTATACTGATATTGTCTCTATACTAACTCTCCGTCCCTCTTCATTTATTACATAAATCCTTCCAATTACGTTGTCGTGTTCTTACTATGTAGTTGACAATGCTACTCGTTAAATTGCTATAGGCAAAAAATTTTCATTAGATAAATACAAATTTATTCAAAAAAACTGCAAACCTCTCGTGCAAGTAATAAGTGTACATAAGACCATGCGTGCAAAATTTTACTACGATCTAAATTACTATTGGTACTATTTTTTAATTGCTTTCGTGATGAGGATGATGTTGTGTTTATATTGCCTCTTGTTATAGAATGTTAATTGCTACGTTTTCCGCCAAGTTACATACTAAATCGGTTTTCTATTAATTTACTTTTTATTGGCTTTTTCTTCATTTTCATCATTTTAAATTATATATTTTCCTTTATAAATAATTATGAAAATATCTCCATAAATTTTTAATTTGCGGTTGTAAATAATTATTTAATTCTTTGCGCTTAAATATTAGTATACTTTTAGTATCTGAAAATAATTATCAGTAGGTACCGGGTTTCTTCGGACAGGTCAGGACCGTACTTATTTCAATAAAATTTTGCAACTAAATTACATTTTTCACCATTTAGAATACTAACAGCATTTTTTATTTGACAAAAGTAAGAAAATTCAAAAAATCGGAAAAAATTTTTGTAAAATATATTGAAAAGTTGTTGAATATTTAGACGGTCCACTATAATAGCTAAGACGTACGTATTTACTAAGATTTTTTATTATTGAAAAACAAATTTTTAACAAGCAACTATACTTCTATCTCTCAAAATTGAAAACAATAAAAAAAGATGAATTTATTTAATTTAAATGACATGTCACATAAATCACATACATAATATAAACAAAAATACTTTTGATAGTCAATTAAAATTACAGTGGCACTTTTCAATTGTGCAGGTAATAAATAAAAGAAAAAAAAGGATGTTTACATAAAATACGTATAAATAATATTTTGATACACATATGTATGTGTGTGTATGTAACTTGTGTACGTTGTTTTTATGAAAATATTTTGAACTTTTAGTCACATTGTGTGCAATATGTATACCTGCATATGCTAAAGACGAAACTGTCTGATCCGAAAGAAATGTGATACCTGATTATCAGGGAGAAGTAGAATTCAATTAATTGAAGTAAATATATTCTATTTTCCGTTTTCATTGAAACTTATTGAAATAATTGACGTGGTATTTAAAACTAAGAAGAGGGATCTACTGCCAAATTATTCATATGTATTCTGAAGTGTTTTAAATTAATTTCAAAAAAAAGAAACTCTTCAATCGTTGGTAAAATCAAAAATGTATACCCCTCCCCTCGGCGGTATTTAAACAAACCAATCAAAATCAATGGTAGCTTCAAAAATGTGAAAAATTTAGGTTTAACGTAGATTCTTTTAGGTTTAGGTTTAAAACCCTATATCACTAAACCTTCGTCATTTTGACGACGCACCATTTTCAAATTTCTCACAACTCGGAAACCACACTCCTTTATAGACAATTTTTATAGTTCTGTAACTAAAAGAAAAACAACTTAAATCAATAATATACAATCTAAAACAATAACACTATGTATTTCGTTGGTCATAGTATGAAAATATACTAAGTAAAAAGAAAAAAAACTAAAATATGTCGTCGTCAAATTTACGAAGGTTTAGTAACCATGTGACTATAAAATAGGTTTAGTGATCCAGGGTTAACTAGGTTCTCTTGCATTTTACATTTTCATTTTACTTTGTCTTTCGTCTGTAAATTCTGGTTCAGTCGAGTTCTGCAAAGACTGTTTTATATAGATAATTTGAAATGGATAGAATTATTGAAGTCTGTATTTTATTAAATTACTCTAAATTAAAAACATCAAGTTATATTCACGATTTCAATTCCCATTATAATAGAGATATTACTTCAATAGTTCAATAGTTAGTTAGTTAATTAATTAACAACATAGGTATATAATTTATTAATCTCTTATTAAATTCAATTATATTCAGTTTTCACATTTTTTTCTTGCATTGTTGTTAAACGATTATTTTGATTTGAAAGTTTCAATTGTACATATATACCTGTATCGCGCCGCTACGATTTGATGTTGAAGATTTTTTATCAGGAAATCGCAGCCGTATTAAAAAGAAATCTCATGCATGCATGTACCCACTGTTTTGAAGTATGGCCTTCAAAATTTTTAGAAAACATGTTGTTTACCTACTATTTACAATAATATATGTAAATATAAATTTATTTTATAATGTTTATTGTTTTATGTATATGTATAGGATGTTCCGTAACTGTATCGTAAAGAGAAGGAAATATGCTACAAGATGTTCAATATTCATAAAAATATAAGACCTAAGTTAATTATCTTGGAGACGTGAGAAATTCATAAACATAATTTCGTTCGACTTTTGAACGATTACACTAATATTTAGTTTATTCATAATTTTTGCATATACTACTGTTTTTTGATAATATGTTTTACTGTTATTGTTAATATGTTTGTTTTTGCGTCAACACGTCTGGAATTGTTTTTCTTGTTTTTGACTCCTTTCACTTTTTCTATCCTGACTACTTTTGCGATCCGGAAATTTGTACTTGCTTGATAATAATCATATTGGTCGAAACACGTTACAAAATTATAAAATAAAAATGATACTTTTTGTAAGTTTTATTTATGTTTGATTCTAATTATAAATTTTTTAAATCTTCTTTTTCATTCTTAATCCTTATGGTATGTAACTGGAATAATCAACTCTTAAAATAGTAAATACCGAAAATCTGAAATTTTGGAGTCTTATTTTAATATTTTATGGACCTCGAGATACATACACAGGCCCGGATCAAAGGGGGGGGCAAACCGGGGCCCCTGCCCCAGGCGCCTGTTACAGGGGACGCCAAAATCGTACTTGGTCGGTCTATATCAAATGGTCTAAAAAAAAGTTGGTTGCTCGATCATTTTAGAAGACATTAATATTCTTCCAGTTGTTTCTACTATATTTTAAGTATTGAGAACAACTCTTAAAAAAATTATCTTGAACCGTTTAAACGTGGTAGCCATTTTTGTTTTCCAATTTGCGCTGATTTTTGTGTTTGCAGCCATTTATTTTACCACTATAATTGGAAACATTACCGAATTACATTTTTTAATACATTCTTAAAGTTTTATAAATATTGATTCATCCTCTAAATAAATCCAACAAACTAATATTATTTAGTAAATTTTTTGAATATTTGGTTCTAATTTCCGAGACACCTAGTACATATTATAATTTGCATATTATACAACTTATGGCATTAAACATATAATACACAGAAAATAACAATTGACTGAGTAAATTATTTATTTGCTCAAACTCAAGGGAAATCCAATCACTTACTACACATAATATAAGTGATTTAATGCCAAGCCTTTTATGTTTCACATTAGTAAGTACTATTATTATATAGATTTGATTAATTGTTTCTATTAGTTTTGATATTATTATTATTATTTATTATTATTAATGTAAATACTTTGAACAATATTTTTTATTGTCATTTTGCTATTTTTTATTTATGACTAAATGTGAAACAGGTATTCAAATTTGGGAATCATTTATTCATACTGAATATATTGACATATTTTAACGAATTTTAGCAAAAGGAAAATTCAGCTATTATAGCCGCTATCATGGAGATTTGAACCCGGGACTATGAGAGAAATTTGTTTTGAGGTTCCTATTGAACGCAAAAATGATACTCGCCCAAAATATGTATGTGTATCAACACGATAACTCTCGAGCGAAAAATCCTATTTTTACGAAATTTCGTGAAAACCTTTGAAGTCCACAAATCTTGAGTGAGTTTGTTAGCTAGACACGTTTGATACCCAAAACCTTAAAAAATGAGTTTTTTTGGAAAAATGTACTAATTTTTTTTTATACCATGGGCGAAAAAATCACATAAAATATATTTTTGGATCATTAAACAAGCGGGTTTTCGAGAAAAAGTATCTAATTTTTGTTATCAGAAAGTATTTTTTGGGCCATTTTTTTTAAAACCTACCAAAAATAAATGATTTTCAACCTGACTATCACAGATTTTTTTGAAACTTTGGTTAATTGTACTCTTTGACATCTTGAATTCAAATATAATTTTAAAATAAATAAAAATAAAAATTTTAACTCTTATAGTTTTTGAGTTATATACTTTTGAAAATTGCAAAATACTCTTTTTTGTTACTCAATCCCAGCATTATAAAATGTTCTAATTTCAGTTCTATAAGTCCTAGAGAGTTGTATGACTGCTCATTTTAAAGAAAAATTAATGGGCTTTAATTTAATACCAATCTTGAACACCATTTGGGAAAATTTTTTTTTTTTTGTAAAGCCTCAAAACTTGTTTTTGAAATTTTTTTTGAGATAGTGTTTCTTGAAAATTATGAAAATAATATATATTTATAATAGTGACTTGTGGAATGCACCATAAAGATTTCAAAGTGGGACCACGATGGGATCAGCAGTTATGATAAAAAATGCATTTTAGTGTATAGTATTTTAACGCATTCTGACCTAAGAGCTTGGTTTCAAAGATTTCTTTAGAATTAAAATTATACTTGAATTTAGCCTCCACTATTTTTCTATTTTTAAGGCTGTCTGATTGTCTCTAACAAAATAAAATAAATTACATTGCATGGTTATTTGTCTTAGAAGAGTAGAACAGCCTTTTATTTAGAATATCTAAAAAATAATATTCAATTTTAAAATGTAATCTAACACACAATCCTACTACTAAAAGTAACATTTTGCGCACGGCTAACTATATGTAAAAATTAACAATTGCCCACATTGTGTGGAAATAGTCGTGGGAAATTATTTCGCACGGCTTAATATAATAAAAAAGTTGGCTGTCTGATTTAATATATAATGTCATATGTAATTCTAAAAATATACATAGTATACATATGCATATTGATTACATATTTATTATTGTTTCCATAGTTTCAAAGTATGCTTTGGCAAAAATTTGAACATCTTACCACTGACATTATAAAATTAAAAAATGTTTACTACTTATTTAAATTTTATTTTAATTATTTATATTAAATTTTACGAAAAAAAATGTGCTCGTAGAAAAAGTATAGTGTAAAATACGTGGGAAAAGCTTATTTCTCACTCATATGAATTGTTGCAGCATTCGTGAGAAATAAGCCTCTTTTCTCACTTATTGTACAATATACTCTTTCTTCCCAAAAACATGTTCTAATTCGGCCATGTATCGCCAAAGGGGATGTTGAAAATATTAAGTTTAAAAAACTCATTAACTAATATTGTGGTTCAGATTAAAACAAGTAATCTTATATATGTAATACGCTTAAAGTATGTTTAACCAGTACGCAATTACTCATACATAATATGTAAATATAATAAATTGCTGTTTCTTTTTATGAAAAAAAAAAATAAATAAAGATATTACATAGCTTACATAGTTTGTGGTTTAAAGGTAAATAAGAAAGGCCAAAAATATTCTCTAAATGCGGGTTGGACACGCATCAAACCAAGGTTACTCAGTAGTTATAGTTTCTTATAACTTTCGAAATAATATACAGAGCATTTAAGTACAAACATTTTTTTATGATTTATAGGTAAAAAATGATCATTTAGAAACTTAATATTTCGCAAACGGGACTTCAAAATGAAAAATAGTACAAAAAAATGTATAGGAATTTAGGCGGTATAACAAATGCACAGATAAACAGACGCAGACCAATTTATAAAGGTTCCGAAATCTATTTCTTCTGAATCCTAAAATTGGAGATTTTAAATACATAGTTTGTGGTTTAAAGGCAAATAAAAAGAAGTATTTAGTATTTGTATTTCGTTGAAACATTTGGTAAGGTTTGTTCGCCGTATAATATTCGCCGTGCAAGTCGTGTATGTAGCCATGTTAGTATTTTGTATTCACAGAAATCACGTTGAATTTACAAACCGCAAAGATTGCTATCTGAAACAGTTACGGTGAACTTGTTTAAAAATATATATGTAATTGTAACGTGTACTATCACATAATACAAAATATGCATACATATTTGTATTTAACAAATATTTCTTAACAAATGAAATGTATATATATATATATATATATATATATATATATATATATATATATATATATATATATAATGTACACTTGAAATTCATTATATTGAATACAAGGTTACAAAAATTATATTTTGTTAATGTAATCATAACAATAGGCTATTTTTTGACGAATTCAATATGATTTGAATTATTTCTTTCTAAATCCCAACTTAATTTTTGACATTTTCATATGAAATTGAAAACTATATTGAAAAATTTAAAACAACTCGCTCTGAAAATTGAGATTGTGTGTCGAAAATGACTTTTGAAGGTGTCTGTGGTAGAATTTTAGTAATAACTTAATCTTACTACATCGTTAAGTTACAAATTTTTATGAAACAAATTTAAATTAGAGTGACTGATGAAACAACTTGCGTATAAACTTCTCATTTCTGTTACCAAAATGACATAATTCCTCTGATGAATGGTAACTTGCGTATGGTAACAACGTATGGTAACAACGTGACTGATGAATGGTAACTTGCGTATAAATTTCTCATTTCTGTTACCAAAATGACATAATTCCTCGTAGAAATATAACTGACTGGATAGAAGCTTTCTTCTAATGATATCACATGTTTAATTTTGGTAGAAATGTAAAAAATGACCTCGAAAACCTTTAATTGGCCTCCAATTTTATCATTCTATCATTTTATTTAAGGTTTTTGAGGCATTAAAATTTTTGGTAAACTTGATGACGTCATCAAATTAAAAAATTACTTTTTTTAGTATTCCGTATAAAAAATTGGCAAAACGGAACACTTATTGGTGCTCCCCTCACCTCAGTTTCTGGAGGTCTTTTGAGCTTGCGCCCATAATACTTCTAATAGTTATTATTGAAAGAAAAAAGCGACGATTCTTAGTACATTTACTCTAATCAGTAATTATCACTGTTCGTTTCTGGTAAACGTAAACAGACTAAGTAACTATACGATCGTTCTGAAATCGAAAAATAGGGGGCTTAATTTAGGAATAAAATTTATTCATCAGAAAAAATATTTCATCGACTTTCATATTCCGTTACAAAAAATTCATAGAAACAACTGATTGTACGGAACACTGTTAGCGCAAGTACGACTTGCACTTGGCGACTTATTGCAAATCAAACGTTATTGAAGTGCTTTGAATTACGTATTGATTGAATTAGGATAATTTGGGTATGAACTTTTCATTTTTCCTATCAGAATAATCCAATTCCTTTTAGAAAAATCACTGATTCGACAGAAGTCTTCCGTTTAGTGATCCTACACATACTTCACTTTGGTAAAAATTGCAAGAACGACTTCAAAAATCTATAGATTTCTTCCAGTTTTATTTGTGTGTCATTTCATTTACAATGTTTACGGAACGTAAAAATGTTAAAAATTCGACTTGGAAGTACGATCTACCATCTAAATCATTATTTTTATCATTTATTAAAATTCTCTACGTTTAGTTTACACGGAGAGAAAATTCAGATAAAAATTACTGTGCTCAGCACTACAATCGACGTGTAAAAGGCGAACATATTCAATTTTGTACGGTAAAAATATAAAAATTATAATTAATCATAGAAAATTTAAAGGATAGAATATTGTTTCCGTAATTTTAGCTCCGTAAAATTTGTAAAACAGCACAGTAAAAAGTTCCATTGCCGACAAAAAAATATTTTTTAATTGTTTTTTTACAAAAATTATCATGCTGTATTATAATATTTGAAATGCTATCTGCTAATAGTAGAAAGAAAAAAAGAGAAAGAAGGTTGTGTGTGTTGTGAACGCTGTTGAAATGTACCTCACTCATAGCAAGTCACATAGCCAACTATAGGTGTGGACGACCAACTTGGTCGAATGGGTCAGACCAAGCACCTTGATTCATTAGACTGTCTTACAAGCAGCAAGCAGTATTCATTACACTGTGTTAGAGGACGGGGATGTCACCGTTTAATTCATTATTTTGTTACTTCACTATCTTTAGTATTAGAATATATTGTTAGCAATCATTTTTGTATGCATCATAAACCATAAAGAATCGAAAGTCGGAAAAGATCGGGCATCTTCGAAGTTTTTACAGGTACAGCACAAGCAACATAAGGTTGCGGGTCAAATGCGCAAATGAAAGAGTACGACACCAAGAATTAAACTATAACATATATGCATAAGAGTGTGATAAAAGTTGTGTTAGCACATTAAATTTTACCATGCTAGCACATATTTTTTATTTTGATTGTCGATCGCGCACGCATTATAAGAGAGCATGGTAATTTTTCTGAAATTTTATCTACAAAAATTATGAATTATTTATTATGATTTATGATATCTACAAAAATTATGATTTTTCTCTCCGTGTAGAGCTTCATTTTTAAAAAAATTCATTACAAATAAATTATAATGTATCTTGTGTTAATTATTCAAAATGGTTTCCGCGTACTCTCGTTACAGTGAATGTATTGAAAAGAAGAGAAATATTTAGTTCACTTCACTATAGTTGTTTCATCAATTTGTTTAACTGTATTTATTATATAAAATGTATCATTAAATTGTCACTTGCGGTAAACATCTTTATTATTATTTCACACCAGTTTAGTAAGCAATTTACTGACTACTAGATGTTTTAGATACATTTTGCAGTGTAATTGACTCCAAATGAATGAATTTAACACTTGATTTTACTTCAACGAGAGAAAACTTTCATCACGTCTAGAATAGTTTGCTTGCAAATGAATATTATGTTAAATTGTTAACGATGTAATGGCTAAATGGTTTCAGGAAATCAGGAACTATTTAAAATGTAATTTATTAAAATGTTAAAACAGATTTAAGTATTTTGCATTTAGAGAAGCTGCCTGTTGATTTTAGTCGTAACCCCTTAGATATTGTCGTAGATTTTTTTCTCAGACAATTTCTGAGAAAAAAGGCTAAATAATTTTAAAAAAAATAATACTTAAAAAACGAAATTGATGACAAAAACATAAAAAATTTGTAAGAAACTCATAAATTCATTAAATTTGTTTTGTAAATGCAATTTCGGAATTTTTGCGCAGGAGTAAAATGTCACTTTTACTTACAATCACACTAATGTGAGTATTTATATTCTTTTTGAAACTAATTTTTAATTAAATAATTAATATTGGAAAGGTTTACTTTGTGAAAATCCATATTAAAAAAAACATGGGATCGTTTCTTGGTAATTAATATTTATGGTCAAATGGTCTTATACAATAATTCTGATTTTATATCCTTTTTTATCAATCCTTTTAGTTTAACAAAAGCAGCCTCCTGATGGGGGTGTAACTTTTCGTGCAAATCAATACATATCTCTATTTTTGACAATTTAACACCGACTGTTACCTGTATATTTTATTCTTTATTTCTTGTAATTAACGTTCACCGCTGTTTTCACGTGTCGTAAATGTCGTGTTTTTCCCAACTTACTTCAGTCATTTTAATGAGGTTACACTTAACCTTTTTAAAATAAAATTCGCTGTAGGTAGAGGTACCTATGCAAATAATACAAAAATTTTACTTTTATCGAAAAATTTGTTAACTTGGGATTTCCCTTACATTTGTTCTGATATACTTATACTTGCCTCTATCTCTAACATCCCCCACTAATACATTATTCACTTCATTTTTATAATGTAAATAGCTTCGCCTAAAAGAACAGTTTTTAGTTGTGTTTTTCACCTGAGGATGGCGTAATGGCCGAAAGTCGACTCATGCTTATACGATTTTTGTTGTGAAAAGTGACAAAGCAACGATCCCATTTTTTTTAAATTTTTAATTTTTAAGCTGTTACATTTAGCTGCGACTTATCAAAAAAAAATTAGACTTTGAAAATTTTTTTTGTGAAAACGAAAAAAGCAAACAAAATGAGACTTTAAAGGTTTTAAAGGCAAATTATGGTGGGAGCATTGGGTACACATTTGAATCATATTCCTTCCTACGGCTTAGAAAAATACGTGCTCGTAAAAATTCTATAAACTTCGTATTGGATCTCTTGAAAAATTTAGTAAACCATTAGTCAATTCAAATATCTATTAAAACTAATAAATTAAATCAGAACACCTCAGATAATAATTATTTGAAACGCAATAACTTTGTTAATATATGATTATAATTCGAGATATAGTAAATACGTACGTATGCATATAGTAAATAATGGAATTGTATTATAAGGTGTTAAGGTGCATTGACTGAAATAAAATTATGGCCCCGTTTCTCGAGTTTGTGGCGGAAAGGTGATGGTAGTATATACACTATTCTAGGCCATTCATTCATATTTATAATATTGTTTTGTTATAATAACATTCGTAATACAAAACATAAAATATAACGGTGACCAAAATCTTTTCAAAAAGAATGAAATTATTTATGAAGTTTCATTGCAGTTATTGAAAATATAATTAAACGCAAGAGTACTTTGAGCATCTTCGATCAGTGTATACTTCTAACTAAGGTTTTTCACAGCTATCAGAATAAGATAGCTTTAAATAAATTGTTACCTCTATTTTCGCCAAAAAATTTAAACTTGTAATTTCATTATTTGACTTTATTTGGCGATAGGTAAACCTCAATATTAAGACCGTCAGCAAAAAACCAAACAAAATTTTTTAACCAATGTTCAACATATCGACCGGTTTCGGTGTCTCAAAACACCATTATCAAGACAAGAACATAAAAATCAATAAAAATAAAAATAAAAATGAAAAAATTTAAAAAATTTTTTCATAAGCAAAAGACACTAAAAACCTTTTAGTTTGGATCAAAACCAATCAGATCAAACAATATCAAATATAGCAACTCGTTGGTTTCAAAAAAGGAAAACGTACATCACTAACAATGATATACGAAAACGGAAATGTGAAACAACAAAAAAACATCTGAAGACCAAACTTGCAATAGAGAACAGAAAAAATAAAAGAAGAAACGAAAAATCATTTTTAGAAAAAAAAACATCTGTAAAAGCCACAAAGTCACAGCTTTTTTCCCGTCTATCTAAAAATAAATAAATCATATTCGATGAGATTGTTCGGGTAACTTAGCCATAACTGTTCTAGTAAGTGAAACATTTAAATTCAGTATTTTGCGAATCGCAACTTAATTTTAAAAGATCTTTCTAACGATATCTCGTACGATAGGATACGTGGAATCATTTCTGGAGTTACGAAAATTTTATCTATTTTTCAGCATTTTCGGTTAATGATTTGAACTTGAATTTTCAAACGATCTGAATGAGGAGAACATACCTCGATGTAAACTTTAATTTATTATGAACGACTTTCTCTATTGAAAACTACTTTTTGAACTTTCGAAAATTTGCTTGACAATATCTCCGAACATTCCTGGCATAACTTAGCCAAAATAATTTTATTAGGTGTATAACTAAATTCTACCCGTTTTTTGCAAGAAAAAGTATGTAATCCTTTAGAAATAGCTTGTTGAGTGACGTTTTACGTTTCTGCAAGTTGTTGTTGTGTTTGCGCAGAATCTTGATCCAGTAATTCTTGCAATTGCTCGTCACTGATTATTGGAGGCTCCAGAGCGTGGTTTATCATTTAAATTGAAATTTCCATTTGTAAATTTCCGAAACTATCTTTGACACGTACTGTCATCAATAGCACTATCACCGTAAGTTGCACAGATTATTCTTTGAGATTCAGCAGCACTTTATCCTTGATGAAATTCGTATAGAAGATAATGGCGGATATGCACACTACATACTTCCATTTTCAACTTTATATATATATATATATATATATATATATATATATATATATATATATATATATATATATATACCTACCGTGTGAGTTTTTGGAGAGATGCCATTTTTAATACAACCAAATGTGTATGATAGAAATGGTACTAGAAAAGGTTCTTTTCTTGAATGTAATAGAAATGTAACCAATCAGAACACTGTCGGTTGCAGTAACATCAAATACATATGCATATTTTTACCGCCTAATTGATAAATCAAAGAAAAATTCAAAAAATAAACTTGGATAAAAAAGTTTTTTTCCTCATTTATGTTCTTAATTGATGCATTACATCAGTTTTATCTAAAAATTAATATATAGCCTCATTTAAAAATCTGTAAGTTTGTATCATAGCTCGAGAAGCTCCTGACTCTAGTAATCGGTTGCCCCTGTCGATATCTATAACTCTTATCTGAACAATTTTTCGATTAAATCAATGGTCTGGCTGTAATCAAAATGGCAACTCTCAAAAAACTCACACGGTATATGTATATATATATATATATATATATATATATATATATATATATATATATATATATATATATATATATATATATATATATATATATTATTAAAGATTAATATATTAAGAGCATGATGAATTTATAGAGAGTTGTACACCTAATAATTGAGTGCTCTTAACTTATGCTAGTAACAGTGCAGTTTAAAAATTAGATGAAACTGAATATTTCATAAATGGGGTTTAAAACTGGAAGATAATAAGAAGAACCTTGGCTTCATTTATCACATTTTATTTTCATCCCAACTTTCCAGTACGGAAACTACCGCAAGAATGTTTTAAAAAACTTTTCTGTCTATTAATTTATATCTATTAGTAGCAGATCTTTGCAGAATTTCATCCTCATAGACCTAAAGATGTACGAATTATGGGAGTGTGGCGGACGGATAGTCACATGTTTTTTTTTTTTTGGTACCCTAAAAACCTAACTCGAGTTCCATGTTAACAAGGCCAACCGGGCTCCCCAAAAATATAACTGGCAAGCAAAATAAAAAAAGACAACACTTTTACAGTCATTTTTTTTACTTTTGCCGAGCCTCCCTTTCAAGCCCAAGCCTCGGAGCTACAATTAGTGATGAGCAAAATTATTCTTGGTCTTGCATTTTCTGCAAGACCAAGACTATGTATACCAAGAGCAAGACCAAGACTATAAGTATGGCTGCAAGACCAATACCAAGACTCAAGTGAGCAAGACCAAGAAAAAAGCAAGAAAAAGCATGACTCTTGCTAAACTATTTAAATAGTTTGAAAGTATAATTAACACCTAAAAGAGAGAAAATTCTGATTTTAGAAGGAAAAAATTCGCTAATAAAAAATGCAAGAAATTGCAAGATTTTTTAGCAATACCAAAACGAAGACTGCACTTTACAAGACCAAGACCAAGACTCAAACTGCTCTAGCAAGACCAAGATTCTTAATGCAAGAACAAGACCAAAACCAAGACTGCTAAGTCTTGGTCTTGGTCTTGCATTTGATCATTACTAGCTACAATCCCGACTACCTCTCCCTCTCGTCGGGCCAAATCGGTGATATTAGTGTACTATTACTAAAATATTGTTAATTTTTACCACCTACATTCAGTCAACGAAGTATTTGTGATTCGTTTCACCATAATAAATGAAAACGGTTATATCAAAACATTTCTACAATAATGTAATTAATTGTAAATTATAATCACGTATCAAAAATTATTATTTCCATTTAGTATTTTTTTTTTGTTATATCGTTTCGCTTAGAGTTAGTTAACCGCTGGGTATGGATTGAATGCTGTGCAGTGCGAGTAATTGTAAGCATGTAGTTATTATTCCTATACTGTAAGCTTATATTAAAATTTCAAAATATTTCATATTTCATATTTAATTCTATCCGTCATATTACCACCGATGTATGCATTTTAATAATCAGTTGGAAGCTAGCTATAAATTGTATGGATAAATAACTATACACGTACGTTTAAAACTTAATTCGTAAGTATTAGTTTTCAATGACTGGAAAGTTATTATTTACTTTTGAAATATTTTGTTTCGTTTAAATCAAATAAATTATGTGTTTTATACGTTTAAAACGACTGGGTGTTCATTTTCTTAGTGTTATAACAACAAATTTCTTAAATTAGAAAATTATCGAAGGCTATTATTTTTAATTTTGTTCCTTTTCGATCAACAACTGAGTAAAATTTTGAATTGAAAAAAAAGATACAATTGACTCAAATAGAAAATCTGAGCTTTCAAAACAATATGGGAGAGAAAAATCATATAATTTTTGTAGATACAATTTCAGAAAAATTACCATGTTCTCTTCTAATGCGTGCGCGATCGACGACCAAAATAAAAAATATTTTACGATCATGTAAATATTATTAAATTGAAACGTAAAAAGTATTGGTCATGGCTTTATAAAAATTGTTGTGCTAGCATGGTAAAATTTAATGTGCTAACACAACTTCTGTCGCACTCTTATGCATATATCGCACCATTAGTTCAATAGGGTGATATGTGCAAATTTTTAATTTTGAGATATTTGACAATAAAGATTTTAAAAATTCATATAAATGAACCTAGTGCACGAAATATTTTGAAAATTTAGCAATTTATTCCTACACTCGCTCTTTACTTATTATAATAATTAAATTTTCTTTAGTTCAATTAGGAAAATTTTTTTTGCAGTTATAACCGCGAAAATCAATAGCATAACAAAAAGAAAATTGATTATATAGTGAGAGCAATGCGGTTACAAACGCATTTGTAACTTCTATGCAATCATTTTCTTCGTATAAGGAATTATTTTTAAAATTTTTGGAAACATGAAATGTAAAAAAAGGAAATGTGGGACTGGTGTTTATTTTTTAAAAGTTAAATTATCAACTTAATGTGGCAAAATATATGTATACATATATATTCTTGATTATTGAAATTGTTAAAAATAGGTAATTTATAATTTTTACTGAATTGTTCTCAAAAGCTTCCTTAAGCTAGTCTTCAAATCCAGAGGAAAATCTTCAGCCTTGTAATCAGAGCCGGATTTACATAAGGGCACTTGGGGCAAGGGCCTCCACACAATAGGGGCCTTCACAAAATTGATAATAAATCTCTTAAGGGGAAAAAGTTAAGTAAAGGCACATTTTTTCAAGTTTTTTAAAATAAAAATGGGGAAGTTTATTAAATTGATATAAAACCTAGCTAAAAATACAGATTATAGGTCTCAGCAAATTTTTTTAGATAAAAATATTCCAAATGACGATGCTACAGCTGCGGGAAGTTGGAACCTTATTTTTGCGTCGCGTCGTGCAGTCTACGGGACTCAAATCTTAATTAAAATCAAAAAATAAAATGTCCATCGTTCAAATTTATAAATACATACCATTTGTATAATGAATAAAAAAGAAAAAAAAATAATCAGGATCATTTTGAAAAAAAATCGCTTAGGTATTTTTTTATAAATATTCGGTAAAAAACAATGTTTATAATTTTTAAAAAACTATAAACCTCTTGCAATTTACGTAACTTTTCCTCCTTAAAAGAGTAGAATAGAAGAAAATAGAAAGGATAAGCGCTTTTTTTGTTTTTTTGCTCGTAAACCCAGTTTTTCGGGGAAATTTGAAAAATTTTGGAAATTTCCTTACTGCTTTAAAAGGGGTCTCCACATGAAAAGTGCCTCGGGACCTCCACAAAGGTAAATCCGGCCCTGCTTCTAATAAAATTTATAACCCCCTAATCCAAAATATTTTATATGGCGATTCTGTTAGGGACCACTATTTTCCTAAATCTAGTAATAACTTATACTACTTATACACAATACAAAATATATTTAAATATAAAATTTAATTATAACTATACAATAAAATACATAATAACAATACAAAAATGAAGAGTTATTCCTGTTAAAACAAGTATGTACATAATATGTATGTATGCAACAGCTATACTGTTTATCTCGCATAATACCTTTATGGTACCTAATACATAAATAATATGAAATACATGAGAAGAAATCGTAGCCTAACTTAATAACAAAAATAAAAATATTGGTACCTATGTATGTATGACAAGGATACCTATATATTATTCAAACATAAAATGAATTTTATTTTTAGTTATCGGTGGATATAACAACAAACGTTTCTTAATTGATCTTGAAATTTTATTGCATTGTATCTATATTCACCAATTCAATGAAGTGATATTAACTAATATGACTTTATTTTATAAACTAATGTTAGAAAAAGGTCAAAAATTAGTAAAATATTGTCAGATATGTCCTAATTGTCCTAATAAGATTTAAATGGGGGAAAAAATTCCATAAAGTTATAACTGTTAAAAGTTATCATATTTTTGTTATTTATTAACATTTATTTATACTTGTGGGTTAGGATAGTGTAGAAAAATATGCTTAATCCCAAAATACTCTTAACCCGAAAAAGATATTTTTGCATATATCACCCTATTGAACTAATGGTGCGATATGTTATAGTTTAATTCTTGTTGTCGTACCCTTTCATTTGTGCATCTGACCCGCAACCTTATGTTGCTTGGGCTGTACGCACTGAGGAACAATATACGTATTCAAACCTGCTTCGAAAAACTTCGAAGATACCCGATCTTTTCCGACCTTCGATTCTTTATGATGCATACAAAAATGATTGGCAACAATATATTCTAATACTGAAGATAGTGAAGTAACAAAATGATGAATTAAACGGTGACAGTCCGTCCTGTAAGAAAGTGTAATGAATACTGCTTGCTTCTTGTAAGACAGTCTAATGAATCAAGGTGCTTGGTCCGGCCAAGTTGGTCGTCACATCACTCACTAGCCTGGCTATATGACTTGCATGTATGAGTGGGGTACATTTCAACAGCGTTGATACCTCGGGAATGGAACTTTTTACTGTGCTGTTTCACAAATTTTACAGAGCTAATATTACGGAAAGAATATTCTATCCTTTAAATTTTCTATGACTAGTTATAATTTTTATATTTTTACTGTACAAAATAGAATATGTTCGCCTTTTACACGTCGATTGTAGTGCTGAGCACAGTAATTTTTCTATGAATTTTCTCTCCGTGTAAAGGTGCAATACTTATCGTAAACAAGTGCTGATTATAGTAATTTGATTCACTTCTTTTAGTTATGACACGGTTTGTATATTAAACGGAAAGTTAAGATCTTATGATGGTGGTAGAGCTGTGAAGCTTTTGATTTTCAAAATTAAATAATATAATACTAACTATGTGTGTGCAAGCAATTATTTTCGAAACTTGAAGTTTCGCTTTACTTTGTTATTCTTTGCCTTAGCGAATGTCCAGAAGGAGAATTCAGCTATTACAGCTGCTATAATAGTAAGACTTGCGCTCTGATGTATGTCAGAAATTTGTTTTGATATCCCTAGAACGCGAAAATTAGACGAAATTTGTTGAAAACGCTGGAAGTACGAAAATCTTGAATGAGTTCGTTAGTCAAACGTATCCGATTCTCATTCAATTTGAGCCTTTTTCATTAACAAATTTTTTTACGCTATCAAAAAGGACGGACAAATCACATAAGAAAAATGAAACGCGAAATTTTTACATTTCTTTGAAATTTTTAGCGTGAAACAAATCCAACAATTGTTCTATCTAAACTGTTTTTTGAGCAAAGCAGGAAAATTCGCTGTGTTACACAGGATGCTACGACAGAGGTTTTATTTTAAAATAAACACCCGGTCATAGAAATTGATTTTTCTTTGAAGTGTTTGTAAGTAAATAAAGATGTCAGTAAAACGCAACTGCGCGTTTAAAAAAAAAAAACTAAGAAAAAAAAACTTAAAAAAAAATTAAAAAAATAATGAATAGTTTTTAACTTGGTATAAATGCAGTGGAAGCGTACTTAACAATATAAACGAATAATCACATCATATTATTATAGTACAATTGAAAAGGCATCTTTTTAAGTAAAGGTGAAAGCAATTTAACCTTAAATGAAACGTACACAAACATAAAACCACAGTAAATTATGTATCAGGTGTTAAAACTTAAAAAGAAACTGAATACTATTTCTATGTATTTATTTCTTTTATATGCGCATAGCTGTTTCAACTAACATAACAATAAAAAATTTTTTGTACGATCGTGTATTTTCACGCATTTACCGATGCTGTTGACAATGCTGGTAAGTTATATTTCCCGAACGTTTGTTTATATCCATGGAGACCAAAAAATAAAAGTGCGGTACCTGAAATAGATGCGTGGTTAGTGAATAGGAGTGTGGTAAGTGAAGTTAGCTCAAAAATGATTGTAATTATTTATTTATATTGAAATTAAAAGTACAATTTGAACAATTAGGAAAATAAATCGATTAATATGAAAATTTTCACTAGTTTGCACATTATTATTATTATTGTTGCCATTAGTCTTCATATTTTATTGACATTTCAAAAAGTTGTAAAATCATTAAAATTGTTTGTGGTTTTCATAATCTTCCTTTCATTTTATGAGAATAAATCTGCAGCCAAAATTAAAATGCTGCATCAACTTCATTATTCTCAGTAATATTATAGTTTAACAAACTATTTTCCTCAATTTTTAATAGAAAATTCAAAAAAAAAATACGCCAATGAAATATTTTGACAGTTAATTTTTTATTTACAAATATAGTTGTCAATTGTCACTACAAAGATTCGTATTAGTTGCTATAAATATTGATAATATTTATTCATGGCATTCTATGTGATAACATAGAAATATAAATTTCACCTATATTATCCGAATTTTATTTTTTATTTAATAATTTTTATTCTTTAATTATTTTAAATCGATCGTGCAAAAAATATTATACATACACGATGCGTTAGTGCATTTACTGATCTCGAAAATTGCAAAAAATCGACGCTGCGGGTCTCGTTTTCGTAACATTTTCTCGATCAGTAAAAGCAACTTACCGAACTTATATTGTAAAATACTATTTATTCTTTAATTATTTTAAATCGATCGTGCAAAAAATCTTGTACAATAGATATAAGACTGCTATCAAACTAGTATATTTTTAAAAAACAATCAAAGTGCAACGTATTTTAAATATATTCAGTATTTTCCATCAAAAGTTTCAATATAATTTTATTAAATCCTTTGCACTCGATAGGCGCCGCCACGGTGACACAATAAATACCCTTTGCACTTGAACCGCGTCTCTCAGGCGCCATCTTATTCTTTACTTCAAATATCGCACTAAGGAAAATTATAAAATTTAATATTTAAATATAATGTTTGCAATATGCAAATAAAAATAAAATATGTAAGTAAACTGCTTTTGTTTAAAATACTTATCTTTGATGTATTACAATTTTTTATTAAAACTACTGTCGAGTAGCTGAGTACCCATACTAAAAAATGGTTCGAGTGCAAAGGGTTAGTTGTTTCAAAACATTTAAAATACATTCGCATTCCACCCCTGTTCTATTTATGATTAACATGGTACATATGTATGATTCAAAATATACTTAATAATAATAATTAATTAGTGGTACATATGTACATTGAACTCTCGATTCTGTCACATAAATGTTGGGACCAGGGTGGGGTTAATGATTTATATTAAACAATAATTATTTAGTGTAATGAAACCACGATTTCATATATTACAAAAATTGCAAGTGAAACGCCACTAAAAAATGAGAGACATTCTAAAGGATGCTCCACGTGCTCATGCTCAACGTACTCATGCTCAACGTGCTCATACTCAACTTGCTCCATGTGTTCATGCTTACTTTGCTTCATTTGCTTACAATAATTTTCGTACTTACGTACGTATATACCTACAGGTATGTTCCAACAAACACTCGAATTAATTCTCGTTTTAATGAGCATGCGCATAGTTGACTTTACAGTTCCAACTAGGCAGAATTGTAATTCCAGTTTGCACACAATTTGAAATTCTGTGTTCCAACAAGTATTTAAATCTAATTCTGAACACTAGGATTTGAAATACTTATGCCGCTGCTACACGATGCTACGAACACCTTCCAACATTCGACGTTGGATGGTTCATAGCATCGTGTAGCCGTTGTTCGAACCTACGAGTGTCCAATGTCGAGCGTCAAACATTCGCATTTGGTCGTGTCCCGTTCGATGTCGGTATTCTTGCACCGAGTCAAAGGGATGCTTCGAACGTTTGAAGGTCAATGTTGGTTGCGTTCGTTGGTTGCGCACGACTCGTTCATGTGAAGAGAGACAACATCAGTGTATAACATTAGAGATAACATCAGACAGATGACATCGTCGCCCACTGAGTACCAACACATCATCATTCGTATTGGATCAAACATTCGACTCACCGTGTAGCAGATACATTCGTCGCACCAACTATCGAACTTAATTGCCTCAAACGTTCGATCGAATGTTGGAAGGAACGTTCGTAGCATCGTGTAGAAGCCGCTTTACTCTGAAGCAAGAATTTTAAAAATGAATTCGGATGAGTTCAGAATTAGATTTAAATACTTGTTGGAACACAGAATTTCAAATTGTGTGTAAACTGGAATTGCAATTATGCTTAGTTGGAACAGTAAAGTCAACTATGCGCATGCTCATTAAACCGAGAATTAATTCGAGTGTTTGTTGGAACATACCTGTAGGTATAGTATATGTACGTAAGTACGAAAATTATTGTAAGCAAATGAAGCAAAGTAAACATGAGCACATGGAGCAGGTTGAGTATGAGCACCTTGAGCATGAACACGTGGAGCATCCTTTAGAATGTCTCTCATTTCACTCTCGATTCTGGAACCACCCCACCCTGGCCCCAACATTTATGTGACAGAATCGAGAGTCCAATGTATTATGTAGCTCAACAATGATAAATATTATTCATATTTCTAGACAATTCTACGACGTAGTGCGCAGCCGACCTTTAACAATGAATGCAAACAGATTTAAGTTAGCTGATAAGAGAAATTAGACACACAGTTATCAGCCAACAGGATATCAGTCAGTTTCACTCGTACCTACGGGTAATTAGTTTGCAAGTATCCTTCTGACACTTCATATTAAAATAATTAAGTGGACTATGGGACGGTGAAATAGACGACCCATTACCACACGGTCACTTGATCCTTCCGTGACCATGATTACTGCTCGATTTATTCACTTTTTTAATTACTTAAACTATGCCATAATAATACGTTCGGGTAACGATGGGAGAAAGTTAGAGTTTAACGCTTTATATTTCTATATTTTGACGCCAATAATATTTGGTAATATTTGATTAAAGACGTAAGTTTTTTTAATGAAATTTAATTTCATTTTATTGTAGCAATTGTATGTATCGAAATTTATTTTGCATACTTTTGTGATTATTTCAATTATTTTTCCTATTTATTAGTATTAGGTTTATTTAGAATTAAGAATTCTCGTCTCCCAAGTTACTCCTACGTGTGTAAATATTTTCTTTATAACATGTAAATATCCGGTATTGTATTGTATATAAAATTTCACATTTTTTCACCAGGTAATATTTTTTCTGTTTAATTTTTGACGAACAGCTGTAAATGTTTTTTTTTAGAAGTTATATTTGTCGATTGGTTAATATAATTAATTGATAACTGGTTTTGATTGTTCAATGTTGATTATTTAATAATTGATTATTTACCGATTTTGTTTTGTTTAAAGATTCTGTTCAGTAATTGTAATTATACTCATTTGAAATTTGTTATGAATCAAATTGTAAATATAATTTGTATTGTTTGAAATTCTTTATTTTTCCTTAACCTCTACAGACATCGTGGTTAATTGTAGGGTTTTAATGCAACAGTTTTCATAGTGGTTATTTTCTCGTACTCTGCTAATATTTGTGTAAATTTAGAAAATTCATAAAATAAAATTATTAAAGATTATTATTCATAATTGTTATTTTACTTTCTAAATTTCAGCTTTCAGACACCACTAATTTATTTTTAGATTTAATTATTTAAACCCTTTATTTAACACTGTTGTAAAAGCTAACCAAATTATCTGTCCAGAGAGAAAATTGAAACAATTATTTCTTTCAAGTTTTATAAACTATTTAAACATTTGAGTGAGCACATAAAAGATTGAAAGAAAGTTTCATATTTAAATGCAGACATAATAAAAATTTTACTAGGTTAATTTTCAACTACAAGTAACAATTTTATTTTCTTACAATAAATAATTTAGATTTATATAAGTGGGTGTTGTTTTATATAAAAAGATGTAAATACACACTATACAAGCATAAAAATAGTTGGTAATAAAAAGAAGGCTTGTTCTTCAAGTGAAAGAGTCTCATTAAAAATGAAAGTAACAAACAATTCTATATTTTTTTGTTTTGTTTTAAGATTGTGTAGGACTACAGACAACACTTTACATCATCTTGTTAACCCAAAAAGTAAAATGTAGGTACTAAACACAGAAGAATTAACAACCTACATTTGCTGCGCTATCTGCGCAATTAAATTCTATTTTTTATTTTCACGTATCTTTAAAAGTTTTTATTTTTTCATGTTTAATTTCGTACTAACTACTGCAATAAAACATTTTTGGGGGTCATGAGAAATGTTAAATCTAATGCATGATTATTTGCTTAGATAGGCTGTAAGGTAAGAATTGAAGAAGTTAAATTTCTCGGTAAAAATAAATTTTACAGTAGACTAAAAAAACGTCTAATTGGTAATGGTGTTGTATCTGTTTTAGACATACTCAATCTAAAAGTACAAATATCAGACAAATCGATTAAATCTGTAAAAAAGATTGACAAAATATGGTGAATTATTGCACATACTGTTTTTAACTTCCCATAGGAAGTTATTGTAATGGGTCCGATTTTACAAATACCTAATTTTGACATATCTCCACGTTTCAAGGTCACTAGAATCGGAATCCATCGTTTTTAGCGTGATGTCTGTGCGTGCGTTCGTTAGTTCGTTCGTGAATTTTTTTTCGTCTCGCATATCTCGAGAAGAAATGATGATATCAACTCTGGACTAATTTCATTAAATGCCTAATCAAAAAATAAAGACCGGATAAAGTTTTCAGCAAATTCGGATTAGCGGTTTGTTTTTTGTGGTAAAAAAACAGAATTAACTTTATTAAGATAACATAGATTATATGGATTTTTTACCATACATTATTATATAATGGCCTAAGAACCTTCCTTGATGTTAAAAACGCCAGTATTGAATTATAAAATTAAAAAAAAAAAAGAAAGAAAAAAAACGAAATAAAAAAAAATTGAAGAAATTAGTTTTTTGCCAAAATATATTTTGTCTCGCATATCTTGAGAACAAATAATGTTATCATTTGTTTGATAAGGGTGGAGCCCCCACAGGTATGGAACAGAAGGCGAACACCCGTAGGTACAGAAGGCGAAGCCCTCGGTATGGTGCAAGAGGCAAAGCCTCTATCGGGGGCCCAGGGGAGGAGTCGCCTGAAATGAAAAAAGAATTATTTATGTACAGTATTACATATTTATGTACAGTAGTCTCTATAGTCTTTAAGGACACCCAATGGGACACAACAAATTGGTTACTAATGATACTGTAAATATTTAATACTGAGTAGATATACCTGTTTTAAAAAGTCGGAAGAAATTGTTTTAAAAATGGACTCAATCAATTTGTCCTGAACCATTCATATGTGCCAGCACTGTCTCTACTGTGCCAACCAATAAAAAACATTTGATCCACTTTCTGGATCTTTTCTCATTAAATTGGTTCATTTCGATTAATTGTAGGGTCCACTCAGCCTTAAATAAACCTCGACAATACACAAGGGATGTTAAAACTTTGATATTATCTTCTAGCTCAGTCAAGTGATTTACAAAAAAAAAAAAATGGATGATACATACAAAATTTATACGATTATTATACTTTTTTTTACAATCATTGTATGCAAATCTATGTTATGTACTACCAAAAATGGGAATTGATGTCAACTACACATCATCTTTAAAAAAACTTTTCAATAGCAACGTTTGCTTAAAAATTACATTCAAATTTAAGTAACCGGCTGTTGTATAGCTAAACAAAATAATTGATCACTTTATACAGACTGTTTTACAAAAAAATGTATTCTATTTTTTTTTTTCTTTAATTTAAAACTATTACCTAAAATTTGATGATTTTTGAAAGTGTTACGTTAATATTCACTTCATTACCCGTCTAATGATTGTTTAAAGTCGATTATATAAGATGTTTTAAATTTAATTGTCGAGTCGATTTATCAAAATTCACACGGTAGGTATCTATTAGTTTAGAGAAAAAAGTGAATGTCATTCATCCAATCAGTTGAGCTGTAATTAAAAAAAAATAATCCAAAATTAAATGATTATTTTTCAACATATTGTGTGTTATTTGTCAAAAATATGACACACAGATGTTTTATAAATAATAATATGTTTCAAATAGATAATTTAAATACATTTTTTATCTAAATTTAGATCAGTATATTATTAGATCTGTAATAGTAGCAATTTAGGTCATAGTGATTCTTTTGGTAAAAGTAAATACTTGTTGTAATGTGTTAGAAATTTTTATCGGTACGTGTTATTGGGCTTCTTACAGCTATGACTACGAGATCTAGTGATGTCGAATAATTAATCGGTTAATCGGTTTAGTCGACTAATTTCGTTTATATTTAGTTATTTTTTAGTCGACTATTTTACCTTCGACTAAATGACTAAATTGATTAATTTTTTTTAAATGACTAAAAACGACTAATTTATTAATTTTTTTTATATTATTTATTGAATTTCAGAAAAATGAAAACTAAAAAAATTATGTATTTACAGTGGCGTAGCGAACATAACTGGCGCCCGGGGCACGATCCTTTATTGGCGCCCCTCCCCCTTCCACAAACACATATAGTAATATATGGTACGTTATTAGTACACATTTGGCGCCTCTTTACAAGTGGCGTCCGGTGTATGATAGACCACCCTGCCCCACCCCCTCCTACCTGCGCTACTGCATTTATTTTCTAATTTACAACGAAAGAAAGACCGTAAAACCATTACACTTACAAAGTTACAATTGCACCTTCCTGGCCTTCTGCGACGCAAACATATCGATGATGTTTCCGATGTTTCGTTTTTTCTCGCTCTACACTGAGCAAAGATAGGTCGTATAACATTTCTTAATCCCTTGTAGTCCTCAAATACGAAAGTATTAAATTTAACTTACTTGAAGATCGCTCACAACTTGCGATGAATAACTGCAATTGTGAGCAGAATTTGAATGAAAATGCACAAATTCTGAAATACGCTTTCATCACCATACTGCACAATAAATTCAAGTAGCTCTTCAGCGCACCTGAATTGAGCACACCATTCACTCCCTCTCGCTCATTTGCGAAGTGTGGGAATTCTGAACGGGATTGTTTGATATTTTATTGTGCTATATTTTCATTTTTAAATTTAATAATTGGCGATTTTGCGCGCCCCCCTTGGAAAGGCACCCGGGGCACGTGCCCTACTTGCCCCACCCTAGATACGCCTCTGTGTATTTATATGATTTTGCACTTTTATGTGCTCAATACATTGCGATATGGCAATCTTTCTTTTTCTTAAAAAATATATTAAAAGCCAATAATTAAATTCAAATGAAAACATCGTTTTTGAAAGAGTTACATAGATTACCCTATTTATGAATTCGACTAAAAATTTAGTCGATTAATCGACTATTGTATACACGATATTTTCGACTAATGACTAATTTTGTCTGAAAAACAACTTTAGTCAATTAATCGACTAACTATTCCTTGACTCGACATCACTAACGAGATCACAAGTTTAAGCTCATTTGAGCTTATAGGTCACTTCGCAGAAGTGAACACATTCGCAAATCTCAACAAAACTTCCTTGTTTATCTTAACTTATGTATATTTAAACTTTTCCGTGAAAGAAAAGTTAGCATCGATTTTTACAGAGAAAAAAAATCGTAGAAAACTTATTATTAATCATTTCATTGTAGGTAAACACTGCGATAAAAAATGGATATTAAAAAATAATTTTACTAAATTGGATGTGTCAAAAAGCATTACGCAGCAATCAAAATTTTAAATATCTTTAAAGTACTTTGACATTTAAAGAGTACAGAAATGTTATTAGTAAAAAGAAATTTTGGAAAATAAAGATTAAACAACTTTCAACTATTGAATACTTATAAAAACAAATATAGAAGCAAGTTTTTAATATTTCTACTAACTGCCTACTGATTATATTTTAAAAATAAAATTTCTTTTCGTTTGATATTAAATAATATTTGATCCCTAATGTGGGTGAAATTTCTCCCGTGTTATATAACGGACACACCTCAACCCTACTTATAAACACTAGGATGCTTGAGTTCTATTATATTTACATGCACGATTTTTAACATTTTAAAACAATGTCGAGAAAATCTGAATATCTTTTGAAGACGGAAAGAAAACAATGGAATTAACGTACAGGGAAGTAAAATCAAAGATGTAGAAGTAATAATTAGAATTTTGTCACAAACTTTTATAACACAATTTCGGTATTACTCTGGTGTTACACCTGATAATTTACAAAATAATTTTGAATAATTATCATCAAAGAAAATTGATATTTAATGAGGACTTTTCTTTCTATTTTTATATTATTTAATTTTTTACGTGTATACCTAAATATTTAAGTGCTTATATAACTTAGCTTGTGGCCAAAGATTTACAACAATTTCTATATTTAGTCTAGTAGCGTGGATTATTAATTCTGACATTTCAATCTGAAGAAATTTTATAATAAAAGTATACATATATTTCAAATATGGCCGTAGGGTAATAAAATAGATATCATTTTTTCGTTTCAAAATTGAAATCATTTCAATAGCGACAAGTGAAATCGACTGACAAATGAATGGAATAACAGAAAACGGACCGATTTTCCGTTCTAAAATTTCGTCCATTATCATTATTAATAAATCAAATTGTATTTTATAATTAGCAATTGATTAACAACAATTTCAATGTTATTATTAATCGAATTTAAAAGTAGAAAAAATCTTAATACAGTGTGTTCTAACTTAAACCATTAAAAAAACAAACATTGGGGAAATAATTTTCTTAGGAAAATTTTCAAACTTTGTGTACTTATTATTCAGAATGTGCTGATTGCTTGTTTTGATAGAGAAAAAGGATGTGAAAGTGTACGTCGAATTTCACTAATCCATTAGATTACAATTAGATTTATTTATATTTCATATTATATAAAAATAAGTAACGTAAAAGCCCTTATACCAGAACACTATTTTTAGGTGTGTTATAAAAATTGACAAATAAATTAAACACTCATTTTTTTTCTTAACAAGCATTAAACAGTTTTTTTAATCCAATGAATGTTTATAAAAAAATACAACCCGAAAATTTTTATTTATTAATGTTTTTCCTTTACAAAATGTCGATATCTATATCCAAATAAAGAAATATTAATTACACTAGGAGTTGGGAACCGATATACAAACAGACGTGTAATATGACACATAGAGTGACATCTAGACGTCAGTGTAGGAAACATAGAATGGTTTAAGTATCAGACGTAAATAAAGGATCAAAATACTATATTCAACAAAAATTGTTTAATATACATATATATCAACGGCTTACTGCTAGAATCACGTATGTTGATTTTTCACTGTTTTGAGATAATTAGATATAAATGTTCAGAATAATCTTATACTGATGATAGGCTAATAAAAATTTCATTTTATTTATCAGAATGAAAGTTATTAACAATAATACCACCTCGTATCTCCAGATTTCAAATTATGTCATAATTTAATGGTATGTTACCATTCGAGTACTACTACAGTCGGTATAGTAGTGCTCAGTTGTTTTTTTCTTATTATCAATATTTTTATTATTATTATTATTATTATTATTATTATTATTATTATTATTAATAATAATTTTTTTTATTGAATTAATTTATTCATTCATAAGTATTACTTCCACTGTAAATATGGGAACTTTCAAAGTATCAGAGAATTATGTAATTTTGTGAGATACGAGGTACTGCATTCAATTATGTCAAAATAGTGTATCTCACAGATCGCTACTGTCGTCATCTAGTGATATCGTACAGCGACCGGGAATATTTAAATTTTAAATATTCCAGGTCGATGTAAAAGATATTACTAGATGGCGACGATCAAAATAGACTGAGTTATTTTAACATAGTAACCACGTATCTCACAAAATTACATATATTTAATTAATTAAATTTTTTTAATTATAATATTTTATTTTAATAATAAGAAAAAAAATGACTTTGTGCTTAAAACGAAAACGAAGTTCAAACTTTCAAAATTAAAGAAGTTATAATGTTTTTTGTCTCTCCTAAAAAGTAGCATTTTTCAAGATACGTGATTCTAGCAGTAAGCCGTCGATATATATTTCTTTAATTAAGTAAGGAAACATTAAATGCGAAGTGAATTTAAATTGAAAAATAATCATTCTATTAATAATAATAATTTTGTTATCAGAGGTTTCTTTCAGAAATAACTTCATTAATATATAAATGTCAAAGCTGTTCCAGTACTGGATTGCGTTCCGGTATAGGGGCTTTTGCCCTACTCTTACAACGTTGATAAAAATATTTTGTCAAATAGTTACATATATAAACAAAAGCTCCACGTAATGTTTGCTATCAAGGCTATCGAATACATTCTGGTATGAGAAAAATAACGTCATCACGCTAATGCTAATGTTAACACCTAATATTAATTCAAAACTTTGTATACTTACATATTTCAGTAGAACTGCCGTAGCTATCAATCTTGTAAGGATTGGAGTACATATATATATATATATATATATATATATATATATATATATATATATATATATATATATATATATATATATATATATATATATACTATATTTACGATAACTCTCGGACGCAACATTCTATTTTCATTAAGCTTGATGGAAACATTGGAAAGTTCAAAAATCATTGGTGAGTTCTTCAGCCAGACATGGTTGAAACCCGAAACATGGTTTTTTGGGCATTTTTCGTGAAAAAAATTAGTTTTTTGCCCAAGTTTAAAAGTTTTTGCGACATTTACACCATTAAAAGGAAGAGAAACAAATCACATAAAAAAGGTTTTTAAACCATTATTATATATTTATTTATACATATATGTATCTTTACCTTAATTAATCATTTACATACTCAATTTGTTACATGCTGTAAATATTTTTGTATTGTATCCAAGAATAAATCGTTTTTGTAAGATGTGAAAGCATTTCACTGCCTACAGCTAGCCGTGTTATTTTTGTTGTGGTTGTAAAACTTGATTATTCACATGCATATAAAATTACACCTATCTGCATTTATCAGTCATGCGTTCTCTCTCTTACTTTTGGTATACTATCGCTATATTAATCAACTTTTTTTATATTCATTCTTATAATTTTATTATTTATGAGTTTTATGATGTGATTGAGATCTTATTAAAAAAAAAAAAAAAAAAAATGGATGTCGAACAAAATTTAATACACGATTGCAATTTCTAAAATGTTTTAATATTGACTGTATCAATGATGTTAGACATTTTTGAAATGAGAAACTATCTAATTTACAATGGAATGTTTTTCTTTTTTTTTTTTTTTTTTGATCATCGATATCGCAAATTTAAAATCAATTTGGTTTTAACAATCATAAAACGAAACCCTTTCATAAAGTAATTTCATTAACCAGCAAATTTTCATTTTACAAAATCTTAGTGATTTTAAATATATTAATTACAATTTACTTTAAAATGAAAATATAACGTAAAAATGTAAGTATTAAAATAGGTAGCTTGATTTTTGTTTGGAAAATGAACTTGGGTCACTTTCAAACTAAACGGCTCACCTATAAAAGATATTTTTATAGCATTTGACTTTAATTAAGTTAAGATTTTCAACACATTGATTTAAAAAAATAAAAATTATGTAAAATTTTTAAAATCGTAGATTAATTAAAGTTAATATTTACTTTTTTTTTTTAAATTTTGAATTTATTAAAAATATAAATTCTTTTCAATGTAGCTTCCTGCTTCGTATAATCCAGATTAAGTGAGGAATTCTTGTTAAACAAGTGTTATTTTAATATATACTTATTATATATTAAAAATTATATAATTTTCATAACCAAAATCAAACCATTAATTATCTTTTATATCAAAAACAATCAAAAAATACAAAACGATTTCTATAGTTTTTTTTCTTTTCAATTAAAGTTTTCAACTTGATGAATGGCTTAAACAATGGCCTCCATCTTGGCGTGTACGTGAATAGATAAACACGCATTCTAATTACCCAGAGACGCACCTATTATTCAATTAATTTTTTTCTCCCCATTGTTAAAAAGAAAACAATCAAAAATTATTTTAATATTATTACCTAATAATTTATTAAATTCAGAACCCTTTGCTGTATAACCATCCGTTGTTAATATTGTATCCTGGCACCCATTGTTTGATAATTACATGAATTTTTATAAATTTTAATTAGAAAAATTTATATAATCATAATGGCTATTAAAATTGTTCTATTAATTATTTTTAAAAAAATATATAATTGTTAATTTAAAAAAAATGTTTATAGGATATATTTAAATATTGTTTATATACGGAAATATTTTTTTTTCAATTTTTTTTTATTATTATTATAATTATAACCTGTTTCAGACTTGATATTCATAATTGAATAATTATTTATAATAAATTGTACCTAAATGTAAATTAAATTAAACATTGTAGGTTTTCTATCAATATATTTCCTTGAGATAATTGATATCTATGATATGACAATTAGTATTTATCTGCAGGACAAGGTAACAAGATTCTTTAAAAATTGACTAAAACGCATTTTCTTATAAAGTCCAGAAAATGACACTTTATTCGACAAGTAGACAGAACAGGGCTTGTGTTGGAAATCTATGAGGCCAGTAAAATAATTTCTGCGGACATTGATAAATCAAAGGGCTAAAATATTACCGGGGGTCAATAAAGATCCATAAATATTGAAGTTTATTGACATGTCATTTAAATTGTATAGAATTATATGACATCAAGTATACTATAGACAAATTGAACAATATATTTTTTGCACGATCGTGTATTTTCATGCATTTACCGACGCTGTTGACAATGCTGGTAAGTTACATTTCTCGAACGTTTGTTTATATCCATGGAAACCAAAGAATAACAGTGCGGTAAGTGAAATAGATGCGTGGTAAGTGAATAGGAATGTGGTAAGTAAAATTAGCTCAAAATTGATTGTAATTATTTATTTATATTGAAATTTAAAATACTGTTTGAACAATTAGGAAAATAAATCGATTAATATGAAAATTTTCACTAGTTTATACATTATTATTATTATTGTTGGCATTAGTCTTCATATCTTATTGACATTTCAAAAGGTCGTTCAATCATTCAAATTTTCTGTGGTTTTCATAATCTTCCTTTCATTTTAAGAGAATAAATTCGCAGCCAAAAATAAAATGCTTCATCAGTTTCATTATTCTCACTAATATTATAGTTTAACAAACAATTTTCCTCAATTTTTTAATAAAAAATTCAAAAGAAACACTCACGCCAATGAAATATTGGCACTTAATTTTTTATTTACAAATATAGTTGTCAATTGTCACTACAAAGATTCGTATTCGTTGCTATAAATATTTATAATATTTATTCACGGCATTCTATGTCATAACATACACATGTAAATCTCACCTATATTATCCGAATTTTATTTTTTATTTAATATATTTTTATTCATTAATTATTTCAAATCGATCGTGCAAAAAATATTATACAATACACGATGCGTTAAGTGCCTTTACTGATCTCGAAAATTGCAAAAACTCGACCCTGCGGGTCTCGTTTTCGCAACATTTTCTCGATCAGTAAAAGCAATTTACCGAACTTATATTGTAAAATACTATTATATGAAATGATGCGGTTTGGTAAAAATACTATACAGTGTTCGTAAAAAATGAAAAAAAACAAATTCTTGTTTATTTGTTTTGTTAAAATCACTTTGGGCAATATTTATAGTTGGAAATATCTCTAAAATATGCTAATGTATGCTCCTATTGAAATAGGTGGTGATAAATTTAAAGACCCATTTTTTAAGATACGTTTTTTGATTTTAATATTTCGTTATAAGAAACTTGTATTTCGGATCTGAAAATGATGCAGGGTGTGTCCACGGTAACTCACGTTACCAAGTGAATCAAAATTTAATAGTTTTTGTATTATAACAACACTAAGTTAAAACATTTTTTAATTGGAATTTTTCCTAGTATTAGCATGATGATCTGCTTTTACCATAATTTTTTTTAAAGCTTTTGGGTTGTCCACAACTGAAATAATAATTTAAACATTTCGGTAACTCACGTTACAAAAAAGGGACAGTACAAAATTTACGTTGGAGTCAATTGCTTTTTTCTGCTCCCGATTCAAAGTTACAAGAATAATTTTTTTTTATATTCAACCTGTGTGTGTTATATAGAAGATGATAAGTTTGTCAAAATTTTCCTATGCCTGTAGAAGACTTTATTATTAAAATTCCATATCAATGTCGGTAACTCACGTTACGGTAACTCACGTTACATTTTGTCTTCATTGGAAAATAGTCTGAAAACAGTTATATAAAATAATTATTATTTGTATACATTACTCAAATCAATGTATACAGTTTTTAAAAGAATATTTTACAATGTTGAAGCCCTTTTTTTATATAGAAGTATTTAGAAAAGAAGTGTTTGGGCAAACAAATTAAGCGACACATATGAAATACTAGAAATTACTAAATATCAGAATAACAGAAAAATTTTATAATACCTGTTATAAACTATAAAATACTAGTCTTAAACAATAGAAGTTTTAAACAGAAGGTGAAAAAGTAGCCTATTTATTTTAATCCTACAATTTTTAGTAGGCTGTCTTATAATACTGGTTAAAACATTTCTAAATTCATAATGGGAAACCCTTACTGTTTTTTACTTCTCTTTAATATTAACTGATCTTTTGAACTTCAAGTACATCCTACCACCTTTCATTTCAATTTCTGGGTACGGAAGTACATTTAAAACCTGTTAACATTAACAAAAGTAACGTCATTTTCATCTATTTTGGAAAGTTTGTTATTTTGTCCAGAAACACTCTTCAAACACATAACTTTTGCTCAGGGATGGCATCCACATTACTCTGGCACACATAATTTCTCGAATAAAGAAACAACTAAAGAAATAACTCCTATTTAAGAAACTCCGTAACGTGAGTTACCATTCTGGTAACTCACGTTACATTTTTTAGGTACGTTAAATTTACATTTTTGTTTTTTGTAAAAATATAAAAAAATTAGTTCTGCAATCAATGAGTTATTTGTGATGAGAATACAAAAAATCATATGTCTAAGTCCAATTTCCTAAAAGTTACAGAAACAAATTAATGTTTTGGTAACTCACGTTACAGTTACTGGGTTGCTAATCTTTCATCCATTTCATAATTTTATGAAATTAGTTTGAATTAAAAGCTTTAGGGTTATAGTTACCTTAGATCCTGTAGATCATTCTTCTATTATCAAAACTTCTCAACTTTCAACTATAACTGTAACATTATTCTTAAAAAGGATACAAAAAAATCAACACACCATTAACAATCAACATAGCCTCCAAACAACTGGCAAAAAAACAAACAAAACACAAGTTCCCTGCAAAAACAGAGTGGTGCCCACTTCCTACATCTAATACACAACACAATACCAGTAATATTATAATTTTATCATATTTTTTATTTTTTTATGTTATGGACCTTTTCTCGTGGACAGACCCTGCAGTGGGCATAGTTTTATCTTTTCTTATAAATGCGAAGAAGTAGAAATAGTTCAACAAATTAAAACGGCTTATTATTCCAGTGTTGTAAATTACTTCACATATTTTAACGATTTTTAACACCAGTATAGTTACGGATCATTGAGAATAAAGTTCAATTTCTATGTACATACATATTGTTGACGTGTGCAACACTATACAAAAGCAATATCTGTATTACAATTCTTAATGCTATTTCTTATTCAATATCTATTCAAGTTCAATACCATCTTATTTGTATTTTGCTTGACTTTCTATTTATTTATACAAAAATATTACGACACGGTTCTTTATAAAGTAGATTTTTACATTTTTTTTTATATATGTTTATTATGTAACAGAATTCTTGTATATATCAAATTTTCTTAGAATTACTCTATGTAATCTACATAATATGGACGGAGGCTACCTACGTCTGAATTTCCAAGAACACTTTACCTTCTTTTGAATTATTTTTGAACATGAAATTAATCACTAATAAAATTTTTATTTTACAGCATTTTCATCGTATTTATTTAGTTATGATGTTGATTAAAAATAATGTGTGCAAAAAATTTATAATTTTTTTATTTGAAACATATTTGAAAATAATTTTCCACTACATAAATATTTTCCGATATTCATGTCGTATTTATTTATAAAAGCATGGTTTAAAATGTGATTAGAAATAGTTTCATAGCACGCCATTTATGACAGAAAAAACTCAAGTGTTTTGTTGCTTTTAATAAAAATAAAAATATTAGATATTTAATTATTGTAAACAAATTAAAAATGTTGAAATATTAAAATGCAACACGTGCTTTAAAGACGTAGCTATTTATGCAACAAGTACGAGCCGCGTTTATGGCCAAGGGAGCGATTACCAAAATTTTTATTGATATAAGTTATGGGATAATTATGTATGCATATTTTTAAGGTATGCATGGTATATTATTTTATTTATAGGATACATTTTGTATCCAAAAATTGTTTCTCTTTGGACAGTAAGTTTATTTTATATTTTATATGTAATCATGTATATTTTTTAAATAAATTATTTACATATTGCCAGGTTGATAAGAGATAGGCAAGGTGTAGCCTGTGTCCGAGATCAAAAGGATCGCAAAGGCCATTCTCATTTTGTTAAGTGTCATCGAGCCATATTCGAAGAGCACAAACTCCTATTTTGCACGTATTGTGTGATAATTGACTAAATTCTTGTAAATTGCTTATTCTGTTGAGTTACTTCAACGTTTTGTATCAATTTATAATAGAAAAATTCTTTAAAACATATTTTTTAATTTACTAATTTTCGTCATTTTCAAGTGTCTAAATAATATACTTTTCTAATAGAATAAAGTGACTGTAATTATTTTTCTATAGCCTGAAATCTCCTCTTCAAAATGCCGTTGGAAATTTTAAAATTGTTTGAGCGCTTGAAAAGTTACAAATTTTTATTTGAAAAATGACCTTTTTGCTGATTTTTTCCGGTTCTTAATGTCCTAATGGGTTTTTTATGACCTGAATTTGCTTAAAATTAGATTTTATGTATATCATTCTCTTCCTTATGAAAAAAAGGAAGAGAATGGTACACGATAATGTCGGTTGTTTAGTCATAGAACCGACTTATTTTCAAGAAAACAATGGGGTGCATTTGAACCCCATTCATGAGTTTGAAAGTAAAAAAATTGAGTCATGAGCTTGAGGGTTAAGTATAATAAATTTTTGATGTATTTAAAAATATGTCCGCTTTCGTACAGAATTAATTACATTTTTCTGTAATTTTACTAAATTCTCTATTTTTCTTGAAGGGGACTTATAAGTATAACATAATTATTTTAGTATACACTAATATAGACAAAATAGCCCCTCAAATACCTCCAGAACTATGGAATTCACTCATTGATTGTTGCGGCACTGCGTGATTTCATAAAGGATTCCGAATGTCTTCGGAACCCTAAAACAATATTTGCGTGCAAATAAAATGTAAATTAAAGAAAAAGATCCGAAGTATGCTTACTAATTATCGTTATTGAAAATTACAACAATAGACCGATCGACGAAGACCTCGACCTAATGTCATTAATGAATAAACATTGATGGTGATAACCTGTAAATAGACCATGTAAAAAATCTGACAGTGAGTTTCTTACATAAGAATATTGTACGTTTATCGTAAAAGTCATCATTTTTGCAAATAATGCTTACGAAAGAGTAAAACTGAATAAAAATGCAAAAGGTAACAAAAATATGGTTAGTTTTGAAAAGTACCTACTGTAAAATCAGCCAGCTTTTCCATGCCATGCTTTGTGTTAAAAAAGAAATTAAAAATTAATGGTTCATAATGTTGGTACCATAGTGGCGGCAGTGTTTTCAACGAGTTCGCAAACTTTAGCTGGGATCTCAAAAAAAATAGAGGGTCCACCAGGATCCTGCGGATCAAAAAACGTCAAACATTATCAATTATTCAACCGATTTTGAAAGTTTTTCTTTGTTAGAAAACTAAACTATTTTAGATGAATGTAAGTAATGTTAAATGAAGTCCCTAAGGCCCTAGCGGAGCTCCATGAGTATTGTTATATGATGTTCGTCAGGGTCCTTAGAACTCAGAAATGCTAAAAACAAACTACTCCACCAATTTTGGAAATTTTTTCACTGTTAGAGATCTAAACTATTTTAGATGGATGCAAGCTGTTATATGAGATCCACCAGTGTCCAATCTTTGGAAATTGGGTATGTTATGCAGATGCTGCGACAGGAGTATTTTATTTTTGAGTAGTTATTTGAGTCTCCATAGATTTATTTATGAGTCAAATCAGGGATTGTTATCATTATGTTTCATTAAAACCGTTAAATATAACGAAATTAATTTGGTTTTCATTTTATTTAAATTTAAATCAAAAACTTAGGAAAAGTTGGCTGATTTTACGATAGATATTAATAGCTATAGTACATAAAATAATATTATAATAGAAGAATATCCTTAAAATGTACATACCTATATAAATTTTTTTTAAATAGCCTTTTAAAAAAACATTAAATTTTTATAGGAAAATATTATTATTTTGCTGTTTATCCAGCGCCCGCTCTAGCGTTTACGCCGCCCCGGGCAAAAAGAAACAATTTCGCCCCTTTTTTTCTTTCCGGCAACCTTTTTTTTTGGCCGCCCTCTTTTTACAGAAATTCCGCCCTTAAAATTTGCCGCCCCGGGCAAATGCCCGGGTTGCCCGCCCCTGGAGCGGGCCCTGGTTTATCCACAAAGGAAATGCAATACATCTACAAAGATGTATTATATTCTGATCACACTTATAAATATATTGTTTGACATCAGTCCATTAACATTATATATTAGAAATATGTATGTTTTAAGTAGGCGTTTTAATAAAGGTGTAACCACCAACAGTCATTTGTCGTATTGTTATTAATGCCTTTCATACTGACATTGAAATATCAAAATACAATTCATTCACTTCATCTTGATAATAAAACTTCTAGAATTTATATGGAGCATGTAGTTACATGAATTACATTGTAATCGTGACATCTTGTGAAAGTTTTCCATACTGCGCGGACATGCGTAATACAGAATTGGAGAAGATGATATTCAAAATTATTATAACGTAAAAGCCCCCATTATGGAACGGTATCTAATACTGGAACAGTTTTGACATTTACATATTTATGTCTTTAATTAAGTAAGAAAACATTAAATACGAGGTGAATTTAAATTGAAAAGCAATCATTCTATTAATAATAATTTTTGTTATCAGACGTTTCTTTCAGAAATAATATGTAAATCTCAAAAATGTTCCAGTATTAGATACCGTTCCATAATGGGGGCTTTTACGTTAGTACACTTTTTTAATTTGTTATTTAAAAATTTCCCAACGACTTAAAAAAAAAAATGCTGCCTACTCCGCAGCTCCGGATCTACAATTTTTTAGAACCGGGGCAAAAACTTGAAAATGGAGCCCCCCCTCCCCAACGTTTGACATAAGTTGTCAAAAAAATTCATAAGTATATAAGTTCTTTACAAAACTCCTATTTTTCTCGTTACGGCAATGATAAAAATTGAGGGTCTTGTAATGGATCAATATAGGTACAAGTTAATTTTTTATTTTAATAAATCTTCTCCGAAAGCACTACAAGTTGTGCAAATTTCAAAATTTTATCGTCAGTCCCGTCAGAGATACAGGGGCACAAATTTCCAAAATTTGGAAAAAAGTCAGTTTTTGGAAGTTTGTAAAAATTAAAGGATACAAGTTTCACAATTAAAATAGTGTGTATTTGTTTCATAACCCGTATAGCTATTCTCATAAAAAATACTAAGAGATTTAAAACATTCCTTCTATAAGAAAAATAATGTTCAAAAAGTGAATTTTGCTAAATTTTGATATCCAAATTTAGGTAAAGTTTTCTTATGGAAGGGACGAAAATAGGTTAAATATGGACATCACTTAATATAAAGAGAAATTTATTACCTTTAAAATGGTTTTCATTTCAACCTTTTAGGATGAACGGTTTATGAAATATGTGCTTTGGCGTAAATGGCTGCAAACACAAAAATCAGCGCAAATTGGAAAACAAAAATGGCTACCACGCTTAAACGGTTCAAAACAATTTTTTTAAGAATTGTTCTCAATACTTCAAATATAATATAGAAACAACTGGGAGAATATTAATTTTTTCCAAAATGGTTGAGCAACCAACTTTTTTTTTAGACCATTTGATATAGACCGACCTAGTATGATTTTGGCGCCCCCTGAAGCTGAGGCCCGGGGCAGGGGCCACGGTTTGCCCCCCCCCTTAGATCCGGGCCTGCCTATTCGAAATGTCCGGCTGAACATTAATAGATGACGTACCTATTTATTCTACCTAAGTGCTTTTTATTTATTTCAAAAATGAGATCTACGCAAGTTTTAAATATCAAACAATGCAACCATTTTATTACAGTCTTAAAAATTTAATTTAATTTTAAATTATTATTTTCGATGATGAATGCGGCGTTTGTCATAAAATTTTATCACATCGACTGTATATTTACATAGAGGCGGTGTAAAGGGCAGGCGAAGTGGGCGACTGCCTATAGCCTCGCGCTCTTGGGGCCTCACGGCGAGGTCTGGCATGTGTAAGAAAACTGGTAGAAATTGATTAAGGATTAGAAGTTTGTTTTATTTACTCGCCACTTAAGTTTTAGGGAGACTTTTTTTTTAAAAAAAAGAAAAGGGGCCTCTCAAAAGTGATTAAAAGATTTTTTTTCGCTCGTAGCTTAATTTTGATAGACAAATTTTTTGAAAAATCAAAATAGGAGGCCTCGCAAAAATCATCTTGCCCACCTCCAATTTTAGTCTTGTGCCGCCTCTGTATTCACACAGCAAGAGATCATCAAAATTAATAAAAGTTTTTGTAATAACATAAATCGTAAATGATCTGAATGTGAAGAGCTCTACGTGGGTTGAACACACCCTATACGAGACAGGAAATATGTCATTCTATTGTTGCACTCTAAAATGCTGTAGATAAACATAATTTTAATTATAAATTGTTTAGAGTGCTAATTTTGATTTTTACTATATCAATTCAAGTTTGAATAATTAACAAATTCAGTAAAATATTTCAAGGTTAAATGTAACTGACTACCAATCTAAAGCCGGTTCTACACGATGCTACGAACACCTTCCAACATTAGACGTTCGATGGTTCATCGCATCGTGTGGCCGTTGTTCCAACCTACGAGTGTCCAATGTCGAGCGTCAAACATTCGCATTTGGCCATGTCCCGCTCGATGTCGGTATTCTTGCACCGAGTCAAAGGGATGCTTCGAACGTTTGAAGGTCAATGTTGGTTGCGTTGGTTGGTTCGACTCAGCAGCTGCACAACTCGTTCATGTGAAGAGAGACAACATCAGTGTATAACATTAGAGATAACATCAGACAGATAACAGCCTCGCCACTGAGTACCAACACATCATCATTCGTATTGGATCAAACATTCGATTCACCGTGTAGCAGATACATTCATCGCACCAACTATCGAACTTAATTGCCTCAAACGTTCGATCGAACGTTGGAAGGAACGTTCGTAGCATCGTGTAGAACCGGCTTAAGCATATTAATTAATTCAAATTTCCAAATCCGATCAATGAACCAAATAGCCAGCAAGCAACCTGCTACTAAACTGACAATGATCTAAAGTGAAGATAGCCTTACGCGCAATTCCAAATTTTAATATTCAAGTTTTTTATCTTAACACAAAAAATTAATAAATAAATAAAACAGGGTTATTGCTCGCCATTATATATAAAACTGAAACATTTTTTTTTTTTAGATGAATATAAAATCTATACTGATTAATAAAATTTGTAGCTAAATATACGCCCCACTGAAATATTAGCAGAGGCTTTCGGGATGTTTAGAAGATTTCTTTTCTTGAGGTTAATGAATTTATATTAATTTGTAATTTAAAAGACTAGCACTAGACCAATTTTTAAAATAATGACACACTAATAAATTTCAAAACATTAAAAATACGTACATGTAAATACATATTAAAAACGTTTTGTAATGTATTTTCATTAGAACTGACAACAAAATTGCCCCGCAATGGGATTTTATTCTTATCTGTAGGTATACTTCAATTAAAATGTACAATTTTTAACACAAACAAAATTGTAAACATTTTTGGATTTATCGTTTAATTAATGAGTGTTCATCTATTTTGCGTAAAGAACATTAATTCTAAACAATTACAATTTACTTTATTCCACATTCGCTCCTCCCCAGCTCTTCCATCATTATAAGCTATTTTATTAACTTAAAAATTAAATTACTTACTCTTTAACAAATAGGCCCGATAATGGTTTTGCAAAGAGCATTATAAAGCTTATGCCGTTTACTTTTTTGTGTTGGAATTCAACAATTTGTGTGGTACCTTTTTGAAGCGTACTTTTAGCGTTAATTTCTTGGTGTTAAAAAGATTTCAAAAATTTTAAAATTTTTGTAAAAAATGCATTTTTCTCGTTATTTAAAAGCTGCTTCTTAAGTTTTTGTGCTTTATCACATTATTAAGGTAATGTTTGAAACGAGAATAACTTTATCAAGTTTTTCATCAAAAATATAGGTACCATGAAATTATATTTTGTCGTACAGTTCATAAAAATTCGTTGTAACTCAAAATATTTGAAGGCTAAATTATAAGGTAATATGAAAATACATTTTAGAGGCTAACTCCCAAATACTCTCAAAATTTGAGCGTAAGTGGGACCAGTAGTAAGAAAAATATCGACATTTAATGGGATATCTGAAAATTTCATAAAAAACAAGCGAATAGTTCAGAAGTTATGCTACTTGGTGCGAACTATTATCTAGAATGTTACGGTAGCGGCGTCGCTATCATTACTTCGATTTCGATAAAATTCGTAGGGGACAATCTAGCAACTAAACTGCATAATTTCTAAAAATTTCATTAATCGAATAGTTCAGAAGTTATGCGATTTGGTACATTCTGGCGACACACAAACTAAAATTGTTCAGAAAGCTCTAAAACGTAAAATGTGCGTGAAAATTTTCACATTAGGGAAAAAAATTTATATTTCAAATGTGATCACAATACTTCCGCTACTGTAGCAGTCTCGGAAGCAATACGATATAAAATACATTAAACCCCGACAAACCGTCATGCAATTCTTGTATTAATTGAAGTATAATTTACCTATATTTCTGAATATCAGTAAAGAAAGAAAATACATAGAGTAAAGACTAAATTGAAATAAACTAATAATAATCATGTCAGTTTTACACATTATTAATTTAGTAATCTTATTAATTTACGTTTCAAAATAAAAAAAAGAAAAAAAACATCTCGATTTTCATGAAATGCCAATAATGTGAAATATCACTGATGTTTAAAAGAAATAAGTACGATTTTATTAAATATAATATGAAACACAATTAAATATTCGTTTTAATTTTAAAATATTGTTATATTTCCTTATCCTACTAAAATATTATTATTATTATTATTATTATTTTTTTTTTTTGTAATTATTTTATATTGTAAATGTCATTTACCACCTAAAAAATACGGACTGGACAGGAAGCGAAATTATCACATTAACATATAAGAATTAATCAAGTTCCATTAAGGCACCATCACAGTGTGACCGGCCAAAAAATAGTCAATTTTCCCAATTTTTTTCGGATGAACAGGATGGGGGAAGGGGATGAATTTTTTTGCGATTAATACCGCTATTCAACAATACAAAAATATTTTTTTATTACTCATGCGGGAGAAGTACTAACTTGGCGCACACATTTCTGTACGCAAAATAGCTGTTTGCCTACTGTACTCTTCCCGCATACTTTTTTGCGTGTGGAAAGTAACTTTCCACACGCAAATTGACAATAAAACGAAAAATTTAATCAAAACACGCAAAGCCGCCTCTTAATTTTTCATTTAATAAATTTTTCATAATTATTTCTATAGAAACCACCAACAAAATAATTTAAATGATATTTAATTCAGAAAAAAAGACGAACACAAAAATATTATTTTAAAAACTAATAAAAATGTCAAAAATAGTGATAATAATAGAAAAAAGTATGTGAAATTCGTAATAAAAAATAGTATGTGCAACTCGTGCGGGATTGTCGATTGCCCCACTCAAGCGAATAAGCGCACGAACGTAATGAGTGCGCTCAACTTCGCTTTCGTGGGCAATCGACAATTTCCCGCACTTATTGCACAATATACTACTTTTATTCATTTTTATTTATTTTTTATATATATTATAATTTTTTGAAAAAAGCTAGACTTTAAATACTACAAATAATAATAATAAATTTTATGTTTTTATATTTAAAACATCAAAAATGATATAAAATTTTGAAATGTATATTTTACCTAATTGTAAGTAAATGTATAACTCTATGCATTTACAAAAATACTTTTACTTATTCTCAAAAAAAATGAAGCACCGTTCACTTAAGTCGTGACTGATGATAGTAAAAGCAAAGTAATAAAAAAAAATTTCGGAAATACATTAGTTACATGTCAAAATTAAAAGCTAATTAAATCCTATTATGACGTTGATTTCGGTCAACGCTTACTTGTCTTTCATCTTCCTCGTCTCAATATAAAATAATTAATAACCTTTCGCAGCATCCTGCATAACACAGCGAATTTCCGTTTATAAAAATTAATTTTTCTTGGAAACTAGTTGACATAGAATAATTATTTAAAAATCTTTTTATGTGATTTTTTCTCCTCTTTCGAATAGTGTAAAAGGCGTCGTAAAAACTTTTGAATTTGGGGAAATTTTGGCCAAAAACTTATTTTTTTACGAAAAATACTGAAAAAAACATATTTTGAGCATCGGAGTGTTTGACTAAAGAACTCATCCGAAGGCTTGGAACTTCCAATGTTTTCATCAAATACGATATTTCGTTCGAGAGTTAGCGAATATCATTTCCAACTTCTGGGGACCTTAAAATAAATTTCTATCACAATCCCTGGCTCAAATCGAGTCATGACAGTAGCTGTAATAGCTGAATTTTCGATTCGAAAATTCGCTCACAATATCAATAAATATTTGCAATATTTGTGTCTCGATTTCTCGAACACAATTTCTCGATTTTTTTCATACATTTCTCTTCTCTGTTTATAAGTATATCAAACGATACATTACATTATGTATACAAGCAATAAAATCATCATAAAACATTATTTAATATATTTTTTATCGAATTAGAAAAAAACAATGAAATAAAAGTAAAACATATTACGACGCGCAGTAATAAAATTTACTTTTAATTTAATATTGTTATCACTATTTTATTGCTATTATTGCGCATTCAAATATATACGGATGAAGTAATACACTTACATGACGTGTAATATTACACCATGTTAAATTCGTGTAAGTACATTTATTTTACAGTGATATTACTTCAAAACTATGTAGATGTTTATAAAAGAAATTTTAATAAATTTATAATGAATGAAACATTAACATATTTGCATACTTCGAGCTTTTCAAATCTATTTTATTTTAGAGTTTTTTTAAAATCGGTATAACCAAGTTTCACTGTAATGGAATTCATTTTCTATATATATATATATATATATATATATATATATATATATATATATATATATATATATATATATATATATATATATATGTATATATATATATATTTACACAATGATTTTACTGTTTAAAGTGAAGATTAATTTGAAATATGTAAAAAGTAGATTTAAATTTAGATGTTTTACTTTTACAAGAAATTAATCCTTTGTGTTACAAAATGTTTCTTTTAATTTTTTCCGATTGCTTTATGAGATACCGCAGGCCTACCCAAATTTTTGATATTTTAGTCTTTATAACATGAATAATTTTAAGAAGAGAAACTTCCCGATCTCATAAACACCTTTTATTTACACAAAAATATCAAATATTCCGGATTTTTTTAAGCTAATTTTACTAAAACAACTGATAAAAGATCGGTAATTGAAGGGCCGACACAACTTGAGAAACGTCTGAACATGTACGAGACGTTTCAACCCTTCAGACTAACACGCACAAACTATTTTGTTTAAAAGGTTTACTGAAAAGTGAGTGGCCTAGTATCAAAATCTACTAATTCCAGTTGATAAAGATCATGGGAAGTCGCAAAAAACCATAACTCAGTTCAAAATTAATTTTTTGATTAAAAAGTCGTAATTATATTAACTAACAAGGTAAAAAAGATGATTAGTACTATTATCAAAAAACAAAATTATCGTATTTATACCCTTTTTTAATCAAAATTATTTGAATTTAGTAGATTTTGATAGTAATTTAGTAATATTTATATAAAGTACGTTTTAAAACAGAAATTATAAGGGAAATTTATTAAAAAAACACTTGAATCAGCAATATTGGATGTATCAGAGTTAGACGATACAATTTGTTTTGTAATATTGTAATCTATTTTCATTTTGTCACTTAAAACCAAAGTGCTTACTTATACTTAGTAATTCATTTACATCTACGATTTCATTATTTAAAATTTTAAGTGTAATAATTATACAGAACTTGCATGGAACAATAATTTTTGCGTAATGCATACATATGCTCCAAAAAGTTTTTCTTTTTTCCTGTGGAAATGAGACATTTTCTCAGAGTAAATAGTATCTTAAATATTAACTTAAGTAATAAGTTATCACCACATCAAATTTCATCAAAATCCGTCCACTAGTTTTTGCGTAATGTGTGCGCATGCTCAGAATGGTTTTTCTATTTTCCCGTGGGAATGAGACATTTTCCCGGAATAAAAAGTATCCTAGATATTGACCCAGGTAATAAGTTATCATCACACCGAATTTCATTAAAATCCGTCCAATAGTTGCATGATGCGTGAATAGACAGACAGACAAAAATTTTAAAAATCGCAGTTTTGATATCTACATCGATAACTATATTTACAGGACCAGTACAATTTTCAAAAAAATATTCCGTGTACAGAAATGATCTCGTTACAGTTTTATTATATGTATAGATGTTAGGTAACTGAAATTCTAAATTTGTACATAAAAAACTGGGTACAAGAAACCTTTCATTTAAGAAAATTAACGATTAATAATGATATTCAATACTTGGATTCTGTTTTAATCAAATTAACATCTAATAGTATGTTATTTAGTGAACTTTGTGAACTTTCGAATCAAACTCAAAAATCTTAGAGGTATTACTTAAGTGAAATTGAAACCATGGAACGTGATTTGATGAGTTTACAGTATAAATATGTGTAAGTACTAATTTACTGATTCCTAAATCGATTAAGTACATTATGATGCATTTTGTACATTTTACGTACCAAAAAGTACACTGTTAAAAAAATATGTATTATTACAATAAAAAATATGAAGGGAAGTTTTTAGGTGGTGAATATCTATAATAAGGATAATTTTTGGAAAAATAACCACCAAATGTACTACTTTAAAAATTTTTTTTTTTTTTTTTTATTTTTTTTTTTTTTTTTTTTTAATTTTAACTTTTTTTTTTTATTACGACGTACGTTTCGGCCTATATCCGCCCTCATCAGGTCTGTGTTTTATAAAATATAAACAAAAATAATTTAAATTTGTATATAAAAAATATAAGGAAAAGAATAAAATACTTACAAATAAATATTAAAATTATAAAAGTCACATACAAATTTCAAAAATAAAACAGTTATTTATAGATAAAAACAAAATATTTATAAAAACAACAATTAAAATTAAAAACAATTAAAATCATCACAATGCGACTAGTTTAAAAATAAAAATAAAATAAATTCTAGTCATTTGCATTTTATTTTTTATTTTTAAACTAGTCGCATTGTGATGATTTTAATTGTTTTTAATTTTAATTGTTGTTTTTATAAATATTTTGTTTTTATCTATAAATAACTGTTTTATTTTTGAAATTTGTATGTGACTTTTATAATTTTAATATTTATTTGTAAGTATTTTATTCTTTTCCTTATATTTTTTATATACAAATTTAAATTATTTTTGTTTATATTTTATAAAACACAGACCTGATGAGGGCGGATATAGGCCGAAACGTACGTCGTAATAAAAAAAAAAAAGTTAAAATTAAAAAAAAATAAAAAAATAAAAAAATAAAAAAAAAAAAAAAAATTTTTAAAGTAGTACATTTGGTGGTTATTTTTCCAAAAATTATCCTTATTATAATAAAAAATATGGTAATTTTTTACAATATGTGTCTTGAAAATGACAATGTGTTAGTAAATTTAAATAATTTAGTTGTAAAATATGAAATTTTGTGTAAAAATAAATTTTCTCTATAATTTTAAATACTTTGATACTAAAATTACATATAAAAGTGGTATTTGACATGCTAAAATAGTAAAATTACATTTCGAAACGAAAATTTACTGTATTTGTATGTAAATTACCGGTCTTTTGGATGTAAATTACCGGTATCACGTGATTGATTCTGCGCAATTGACGGCGTTAGTTGAGTTAACAATGTATTTACATGCCCTACATAATTCATTTACATTGAGTGGTATAAAATTACATCCGAAATGTAAGGTAAAACATTCTACAATGTAATTTTACATAGAAAAATGCTCTAAACATTTCGAAATGTAATTTTACAATATTTAATGTTGGCAATTAAATGCCAACATTAAATATTGTAAAATTTTTTAACAGTGTATCTTATCTCTTGTATTCATAAAGACAATACTATCTCACTGATTCAGTTGGTGGTAGAAGCGCTGTGAGAATAGTTATTTGTTTATAATAAAAGCCGACTGTTTTTTATTCATTTTTATTAATATTATTAACGAATTATCTAAAAATTAAAAAATCGTTTGAAGTAAAACTTTTTAAGAATATATGAAAATTCAGTCTTCCTATTGTTGGCCGTGCGACAATTTAACTCTTTGCACTCAAGCAAAAAAAAAGTGAGTTGTGAATAGGCTGGTAAGACATGTAGCACATGACAACGACCGACGTTCTTTTTTTGACGGATTCTTTTGACGTTCTAACCTTGTTTCCCCAAAGTTGAATACTAAATGCGCTAAGTACGCCCTCAATGCTGTTTTTATTAGTTTTTAATTTTAAGAAGATAATTCAACGTGATTTTGTATTATTTTATTTACAATTTTTCTAATAAATGAATGTGTTTGCAGTTATTAAATAAAATATTCATGTAATGTGAAGTATGAGCAGTCATTACAGTGCAACATTCAGTGTGTCATGTGGTACATGTCTTATGATCCAACAGACAAAACACCTTTAAATATGGTAGAGTTAATGGACAAACCACCTTGTCCATTACATCATGTGTACATGTCTTATAAGCGCAAAGGGTTAATGTTGCTCGATGGAAAGCTAATCTGACTTTTTGACGTTATTTCGTTAAAGTTAATATAAATTCCTAAAAATTCTAAAAGTGTAATCAGTACATGTGATTAAACCGCAAAAGAAGAAGAAACAATAAACGTACAAGGAAATAAGTCAGAGCTTTCCAAACCGTACGTCGTAAAGTAGGAGTCGGAAACCCGCGGTACGTTGCAAGTTTTTGCGTGGCCCACCAAACAACATAATTTTTCGAACAATTTGTTCTGCTTATGCACAATTGTAAATACTCTATACTTTTTTGTTTTCTGATGTTATTATATAACATGTAAATAAAATTGTTACTAAAAGTTTTCGTCGTTTCTCCTGTCGTAGCATCCTGCATAACATAGCGAATTTCCGTTTACAAAAGTTATTTTTTCTCGGAAACTAGCTGACATAGAATAATTTTTCAAAAACCTTTTTGTAATTATTTCTTCCCAACAATGTAAGAAAATGTAAAAACTTTTAAACTTTGGCAAAAAACTTATTTTTTTACGAAAATTCCTAAAAAACCATGTTCCAGAAGTCGGACGTATTTGGCTGAAGAACATATCCAAGGTTTTTGAACTTCTTACATTTTTATCAAATTTTGGGGAAACAGGATATTTTGTCCGAGAGTTATCGTGTGGACACATAAATATATACATATAGTGAATGTCATTTTTAACTGAATTTTTGATCCGAAAATTCGCTAAAAGGCAAAAACCTATTTAAGCCACATACTACGTTACAAAATAGTTGACTGTGCGGCCCGCTTAAATATAATTTTTTTTAAATAGCCCGCCATCGAGCATAAAATTTTCTACAAATTTTGTTTCAAATACTTTTCGATGCGTTTAACTGTTTTGGAGATAGAGACGATGAATGTGAAGCGCTTAGCCATACATGCTATAGTACAAGGTCAATCGCCAATCTAAATCTTGAGTACGGTTTTTTAACGAAATTATTTGCTAAATATTAGTTCATTAATTATTTAATACAGTCTTATATTTAAATATATTAATTATAAATCAAATTTTTATTTAATATTATTTACTATTTTCATATGAATAATGGAGTAATTTATAAAATTATTTTGAACATATATATATTCTTATTGTTCAAAGGATAACACTAGTTTAGAAAATAAAATAAAAAATTTGTCTTTTCAGTGAATTTTACATTTTTCTATTTAACTGAAACAATTAAGCGTAAACATACATATTTTTTTATTTTTATCACGTCACAATTTAAAATTATGAACGTATTTTATTTTCGACTACTTACAAGCTTGTTTTGAATTTATTCTTAAATTTATTCTTAAGTTGCCGATTTGTTACATAATTTTCAACAGATGGGTGTCAACATGTCCCTGAAAATTCGTTTCTTGCAATCACACCTCGATTTCTTTCCTGAAAATATCGGAAACGTTAGTAGCAAGGATGGCGAGCATTTTCATTAGGATTTGAAAACTTTTGAGCAAAATTATGAGGGATACTGGGACCAAACTATGTTAAGTAACCATTGCTGGTTTAATGTAAGAGCCACAGACACAAACAAGTACAAAAGAAAGCTAAGGTAGTTCATTTTTAATTTTTTTTTAACATTTTTGTACCATAATTTCTTGTAAATAAAAAGTAATAAATATTTTTGAAATGTGACGTGCTGGATTTTCTTCATAATTTTTTTGAAACTCAGAGCACCTCACTCGTTAAGAAAAAACACTTTTCATTTCAAGGGCAAGAATCGTGTAAACTAGTGTAATTGGATTTTAAGTTGATAAGAACTTCAGCATTTCTGTTCTAAATGTGGAAACTCATGAACCCGGATGTCATTATTAAGATTGTGCCTGGAAATACGGACCCCTACTGGACGATCTTTTCTATTTATAGCAAGTTGGAGCAGATGTTCTACTGTATTTATGAGACCGGTTTCTTCTTGAGGGATCACTTTGATAGTTAATTTGATAGTTTCAACGTATATCTTCTTGACAATGACAGACGTACAATGTATGGCTGAGCGCTCCGCACTTATCACGCTCTATCTCCAAAACAGATAAACGTATCAAAAAGTGTTTGAAACAAAATTTGTAGAGAATTTTATGCTCTATAACTTTTATAATAAATACAAAAACGATTTGAGGCAAAGGAAGCGAGATATTTCGACAAAACACATTTTCGCACAGATATTTCGACAAAACACATTGACCTTCAGTATCTAAGGACGCTCACAGTAATATTATGAGACATTTGTGGGAACATTTAGGATATATAAAGGTGAAACAAAATAAAGGTGTATACGAAAATCCAGCTTATTCCGTTTCTTTCCGAGGTTGACCCTTTTTTCGACTTAAATGATTGAGCTAAAATATGATTATGGAAAATTAAGCCAGTTACACACGTACAGTCTCAACTGAACAGTTCAACTATACAGTTTAACCTCTACGTGTGTGGATATTTCAGTCTCAGTTCAATGCGACTCTACAATTAAACTAAGACGAATAAAATTTCAATTTTTTAAACTGAAAGGTTCAACTGATTGTTACGTGTGTGGGGGTTCAACTGTACAGTTCTCAGTTCAATTTGTGTCAGGAACAAGAGTGTTTGGTTTTTTGAGTTTTTTTAACAAGATAATTTTCACGGAGTTAAAAACGTTGCTGGATGAAATTGTTCTGCTGTTTCAAATTCAAGATATTATTAACATTTATGCGTACGATTTGTTTTAAAAATATTAAATTATATCTCGCTACAAGTTTAATTTTCTTTTAAAGTATACAACTAAAAAAATTTTTATATACACAATTTTAAATTATAGCAGCTTTCATTTGTAAGCTCAAAGGTAAAAAAAGTTCAAAGCTAATTGACTAAACTTTTGTTTTTCCAAATTGAACCTTGCTATAGTCGAAACCTACTGTAAATATATTTCGTAATTCATGTACATACATCTTTTTATAAAATATTGTATTTTTTAGAAAAAAAAAGCCTTGAAATTAATTATATCTAATTGTAAGATCTTCACTATAATATTGTAAAATACAAATATTTTCTTCGTTTGTAGTAGTTATGTTTATAATATGGTAGAGAGAATGTTGTACAGATCTTTTCTAAATAATTTGCGATTAGCTTCCCATGACAAAATTGCTATGTACAAAAAAATTATTATTATAAAATAATATATGTATGTACCCTATATACCTATATATGTTGGTATCACATATTAAGAAATAGACACCTTGAAAATTAACTAATTTTTTCTTTCGAATAATATCCATTATCTCCCTGTTGTTGGCTTATTTTTATTTTCATAATACATTTTTTGATTAAAAAAAATTTGCACATCATCTTAATCAGATCCACTATACTCTGTTTCACTGAAATTCGGTGATGATATATTTATTTATAAACCAATCAAAATATTTGATATGGTCTCTGCTCCAAACTTATGCTGAATAAGATATATTATAGTGGAAGCTATACCTACAAGTTTTTACATCTAAGAATTCATTTACAAATTTTAATCTCAACTAAATTATTTATTTTTTTGGTGGTGAAAATGTCTGAAATTTGATACTCTGCTGTGTTAAACATCTTTTGTGCAGTCAAAAAATAAATTAATAGTTAACGGGTTTATGAAATATGATAAAAGAATTTTTAATTTAAAAAATAAAATATTCTTGTGCAAAATTTAAGAAAGGACCACAAACCAATGAACATATTATATATTATATTATATAGACTAACTTTATCAATGTATAGTTGAGGCAGCCAGATTGTCAAAATATAATATTGATAATAAAATTTCACATTTTTGAGAAGAAACTACATAATTTTGAAAGAAAAAAAGTGGTATTCGCTTTATTTTCAAAATACGTACGTGTACAAATTATGTTCTGCAATAATTATAGTCGCATTTGCTCAAAAATGGACAATACATTATACTCCTTAAATTTTACCTGTCTCAACCTGTTACCTGCCTCACGACAAATGCCTACAAACTGGCTTTACACTTTGTCTAGTAGTATTAATATCCCACCAAAAACATAAATGTGAAAAATGGGCAACTTCTTTTTTATTGTATTAGCCTGAAAAATAATTGAAATCAAAATAAACTGTCAAGTTCCAAACACATTTTTCGTGCAGAATCGGAGTAAAATAAATCGTTTTAAGAAATACACATCAAGGTTTTTTAAAGAAAATAATAAAAACTTTTCATTAGAACTTGGGCAGTTTTCAACACCAAGTTTAATATACATGATAAATGAATAAAAACTTCCCAAGTTCTAATGAAAAATTTCTATTATTTACTTTAAAAAAGCTTGATATGTATTTCTTAAAACAATTTATTTTACTCCGATTCTGCACGAAAAATGTGTTTGGAACTTGACAGTTTATTTTGATTTCAATTCTTTTTCAGGCTAACACAATAAAAAAGAATTTTCCCATTTTTCACATTTATGTTTTTGGTGGGATCTCACGACTTTTTGTAGGAAATGTAGTTTAATACAAACTTGTTCAATTTAAATATTTATGAATTTATTAATCATAATAGGCAATAATAGTAGGCAATTTGTTGCTATTAATAATTATTTCTTTTTCATAGATACCGGCAACATGTAGATTTGAATATTTAGGAAGGCTTTGAGTAATATTTTTTTTATATAAAATTGCCCTGTATTTTTCAAATAACGAAAATAACGAAAAATATTTTAGGTTTTTCCCTTTACTGTTAGACTAAAATCTATATTCTGACTGAATATCAATTTCCTAGGTCCACTGGAAATCGGCCAGAGGTTTTGATGATCCGTCAGTGAGTGAATGAGTGCCAAAATTATCGATTTTTGGAGGCCTATAACTCAGGAACTAAATAATAAATACTTAATGTGTTACATATCTCTAGCTAACTTACCAAAAAATCAGGGGCGTATACAGCCGAGCTTCTTGGGAGCGGGGCGGGGTCACGCGGAAAATAATAGGACTAAAAAAGTTTCTGAGACAAAATTAACAAAAAAATAATAAGCTGAACCGTTGACGACCGAAAAAAAAAACGGCAACTGGTAGTTTTACCGATATGGTATTTGAAATTAAATAATATCTAGTGTATATTTTTAATTCTCGGGGGCGGGGGGGGGGGGGTCGTCATGATCCTTTGACCCCCCCCTCCCTCGTGTACGCGTTTGCAAAAAATCAGATATCTGTTTGAAAATTTATTTATAATAACGAAAGAAGGATTTATTTTACATATTATGTACCTACAGGTAAGTATGTATATACAAAAAAAATAAAAAAATTAATAAAAAAAAAGAAATAAAATGGCAATTCAAACACAATTATCTTAAAACTACAATTTTTAAATAGAACGAAACTAAAAGTCAGACATTCATCATCCGATGAACTTTGAAATTTGAACTGCAGCTTCTTGGAAATATGTATAATCTAGTGAAATCCGATTTTTATGATTGATTTAAAAACTAATTTTCCACAATCACCACCCCTTAAATTTTGACGTTCAAATCCATAAAGACCATATCTAAATTTGACCCTGGTTATACGAATTTAGCAAAAATTGCAATCAGCAAACAATAAAAAATTATTAAATAAATAAACATTTAAATAAATTACTTTGCACTTTCTTACATTTTTTCACATGTGCCAAATTTATAATAGAAAAGGTTACGTTTGATAGTTTTATCAATTAAGTTTTGTTATTTTCTTCTTTTTTTTTAATAATAAAATTATTACGAAAATAAAGAAATTAATTTTAAAACATTGCATAAATATACTTATAGAGAAATGTTTAAGATTGTACTTGAAATGAGTAAATATTGTAAATATATTGTACATTGATCACTGTATACGAAATTGCCTAAGTGCCAAAGAATAATAGAACTCTTAAGACGTGGAACTAAACAGCAAAAAAAAAAAAAAAAAACAATGGTAAAATAGTATCTATGTACATGACAAATAATGGAAACATGAATATAATGGAAAATTAGTTATTCAAAATGAAGTTAGATAGATCCACGTGTTTGATATGTTTTTTATTAAAAATGTTCTGGAATTACACCATTACCATGTGTGGACTATGAGCACTGTTATGTAACATTTAATTTTATATTCCACTAATAATCCGTAAGCAGTTCGATACACCTTTGAGCGAAATTTTTCGTAGATCCCGATTATGACGACAGGGTCTTCCGCAGAGTTGTGCGTGTAATTTACTTTGGGAAAATTACATATTTTTTTACATGTAAAAAACTGTAATCTACACATACTTGTTTTGATAAAAAAAACTGTAAAAAAAGTAAAAAACTAAATTTTTTAAATTTAATAGATATGTAAGCGTTACTGATGGCATTCCATATTTGCTATTAAAGTATTTGCTGTATTTGCAAAGTAAAATTTAATAATTAAGTAATTTGAAAATTAAAAATATAAATAAATGGGGACAAACAGGAAAAAGAAAGGTTAGTTTTGATAGAATAGTTCATTTAAAAATTCAATATTAAAAAGATTTTTATTTATTGAGTTAAATTTTATTAAAGGTATCAATCATCTTCATCATCACTATTATCAGTGATTTTATTGTTATTATAATTTAAAGAGAGATAAATACGTAGTAGCTTTTTTGATCTGTCAAAACTCAGTTTGTTAATTTGGAAATTTAAGCTTTGTAGTTGGCCTTCCACCAGTAGGAAATCATTTTTGTGTCGACATTTTGTTTACACGTTTTTTTATGTGAACTTATAACCGTTAAAATAAATTGTTTGTCAGTGAAATGACAAATGATTTAAGTATTTTACATTTTTTACAATTTTCTACAATTTTTTTACGGTTTCTTACAGTTTTTTACGTATTTTACAATTTTTTACATAAAAATGTAAAAAGCTGGTTTTTTACAGCACATGGCACAACTCTGGTCTTCCGTTTATACCACGTCGTGTCCTTCTGAATGGCATCCTGAGAGTTAGTTTAAGACGAGTTTTTAATTTGAGGGAAAAAAATTAAGGACCGATCCGACCGTTCCGGGCGATTGTAACACGCCCGCAACTTGCCCGAAAAATGGCACGTGGTACAATGCGATCAAATTCGACATTCACACCGATGCGGATACCTCATAAAAACTATTTTTATAAAAATATAATAGAACCAACAAGTGGACAAACGTATCAAACATAAAAGGCTTTGAAATTGTAGGTATACAGGGTCATAAAATTATATATATTTTAAGTAAACATACTTTGTGTCTATTTACAGTTAAATGCAAAATCTGGAATTCTCAAAAAAATTGTATTACTTCTTTTCTGAGTGGCAAAGGATATGTAAAAATAAAAATACATATTAAAGGAAGAAAAAATAAGATGGATTTTATTGCATATTGACTGCAAATACCTTCTATTTTTTTATTTTTATAAACCGAAAATTATTTAAAAAATTTTTTTCTTAATATATAATACATATTCAAAAACACGAAGGTATATATGTATATACGTATACAAAAAATATAAAATTCGATATTCAAATACGTGACAAAATAGATTGTAAAATTATTAAATCACCCTTCAGGGTTATGATCACTTGAAATATTTTTTTGTTAAGTATTTTATTACCTACCCACTTCAACAGTTCGTAAGATGCCCGCGGATAGATTGTCCGTCAATTTGCCCGCAAAAACCACCTCGTATTGGTCTGAATGCCTACATTTAAATACACAATTATATTGAATTGTTCGTGCGGTAGGCCGTACGACAAAACTGACAAAACGAAACATTTGTGGAATCATTTTGGCCTCCAAGCTTATTCGAGGTAAAATTTTGAAATTTAGCATAGCTACGGAGTGTGGTAACTCAATTGTAGACGTAAAGTACAAAAAGTGAAAATTTTAGAGAATAATTCAGAAAATTGAAAAAGAAAATTTTTAAAACATCGTATAGGCAGTGTTCAGAAAGAAACTTATTGAAATTTAAATTCAACAAAAAAAGCTTCAATAAAAAAAATTACTACCGCCACCCTTTCATGTAAGCATTGTAAATAAAACCGTGAATCGTAAGTTGAGCCAAAATTATTAGGATTGAAAAATGACTTGACAGAATACTATCTGCGCATGTAAGACTTGCATTTGAGTGATTTTTCAAGTGACTGTAGTTCAGTTTTTATGCAAACAAATATTTGCAGAAAATTAAATAAATCTATCAGCTAATTAAATAATCAATTTAATTTAATTAAAATAAATTAATTATTTAATTAGAAATCATTAGGTCATGGTAGATGATTTTGACATGCAAAATGTTAATAAATTTGCTAATAATAATCAGCTAGAAATTATTATTTATGTAAAAAAAAATTATAAAACCAACACCAGTGTCTATGTCTGATTGTATGTAAATAAACGAATGTACATATTAACAAATTTATAATTATTTATTTTCAATAATAATAATTTTTTTTTACATAAAAAACGAAATCATTAAAATAATAATTTTTGTTCATTTATCTTTAATATTATAGACTATTATTAGTTTTTCAAGATTTCTACAATAATTATTTTGTAGTTAAGGCTCTCTTTTACAGTTTTACGTTAAGCCACACAATCCTCGGTGCCTAAAAATATACTAATCAAAAGATTAAGCTAAAATACATTAAGTTCAGCATTTACTTTTCCGTTTATTTTTAAATTGATTATGTTTATATAGCTACCATTCAATTTATCAACAATATTAATGAAATTATGCGGTCAACAAAGGAAATGTACCTTATAAAATAAATGAAGAATACGTGACAACTGAGAGCGGAAATCCAATATGTACAAGAAATATTGAAATATAAACAATATTATTGCAACCATTGTTGTAAACAATAAGAAATGAGCAAGAAGTGTAGGTTAATGTACTCAGAGAAATTTTATCTCGTATTTTTACTCGGTAAATTAAAAAAAAAAACTTGTATTTTTTGTCTTTCAAAGAAATTTTAATCGTCTCATAAAAGAAATAATTGAATTAAATTACATGCGGTAATTATTTGATGTATTTTTGTTTGTCACAGTATAACTTTATTTATTTTACTACATACTTATTATAACTAATTGTTTTTAAATATAAATAATTGTTTAGAGCTTGCAAGATAATTTTAATTATTTAAATACAAATTTACTGATAAAAAAGAAATAATATTAATATGAATGTAATTATCTGTGTTATCAGTCACCCCAGATTTTAGGATATGCTTTAATTTGTAACTTAGATTTAACTAAATCAAACTATTACTGACAGGAATTGCAAAATTAAAACTAAGTCCATTTAATATCTTTTAAACACAATTTTTTTTTATAATTACGTCGGAATTTCATCTTAATTTTTTTTTTTGTGGTTGTCAAATTATAAACCTGTAATTATGGTTTTTCCAAATATTTTTCACAGAAATTTGATTTCCATCAATGATACTGAAATGAAGGTCAAATAATGTAAAAATTGAATAAATATTCCTCTTTTATAGTTTATTGAAGCAAAAAATCAATCGAGATGACCGATGGACCAAATTAATGGTACACAAAAATGATTTTTAATCACGAGTGTTCCGGGTGTACTCATGGTTAAGGTCATAAGAATTCTAAATAGTTTTTTTCCTGCTTCCTAAATTTTTTAACCTTCTCTAGTTAAAGAATATCATAAGAATACTATAGAAGGTTCAACATAAAAATGGCTATTGCTTTTGAAAACGTCAAAAATGTTATTAGTATAAATAGATAATGCAGATTTCGACTTCGAAGCCATCGTGAGTGTTGAAGAATGTTCATCGTGTGAAGAATGTTTCGTGCAAAGCTACACAATTTTTAACATTAACGGAAATTATGGAAAAATAGTTGTTCTCAATTTTTTCAACCTGACAATACAAACGACTTAATTCAGTGACCTTACAATTTTATCAATCTTTCTTGATCTTTTGTAAGAATATTATGGGCACCTATTTACCGTTTAACTTTGAATTCTCTATGGCTAAAACAATTTTAACAACCGATAATTTTAATAGGGATTATTTTTCAAAAATAAGTTTCATAATTTTTTTTTTTAAATTGACATAATATTTAATTAAAAGAAAACTGGTCTTCAGATTTTTTTAATTGCACCAGAAAACACGTAAGAGGTGTTTAATAATTAACTTTTATAATTTATACCTCTAGTTGAACCATATATATATAATTTAGATACATTATTTAAAATATTAATTAAAGTTCTATGTTTTACTACAGTTTATTATCAATTACGATCATTATTTTAAAAAGAAAGTGTTACATTAAATTAATACGAATTTGTTAAATGTTAAATGAATGTTTGATTAATAAAAAAGTTATGTTTAACTGTTCTAGGTGCTACGTTTTTTCTTTTTTTTTTACTAAATCTTAAAATATTTTAATCCGGGTTTACCAAATTGTTTATATATATATATATATATATATATATATATATATATATATATATATATATATATATATATATATATATATATATATATATATATATATATATATATTTTAAAAACCGTCATAAAACTTTACGCGTAGTAAAAGTAACTTTCTCTTACTATGATCAGTAACAACTCAAATATATATTTGTTCTTAAATAAAATATTTTTGAGAAAATTTTAAGCGGAATTTATTAGGTGTTATAATGATTATGTATGTTGGTTTTGACGTAAATTATTATTTCTAAGAAGTGCTGGGATTGTTTTTATACGAAAAAAATATATATAATTTTTTACTAATCCTGATTAACAAAATTTTTGATTAGTCAGACTATTTTTGTAAATTTGGATGCACCTGTAGCTTCCCATAAATAATTAATTTTCTTAAACAAGCTGAACTTTGTGTTTAAATTTGTGATTGTCTAAGATGGTTGGATGCAGTTACATATTGTCTGATTTCTAATATATCTTTTATTCCCCAATTTTTTTTTAAAACATTACGCAGATAATGAACTCTGAAAACGACGAAAATAAATCTACAATCCAATAAAAATTAATTTTCCCTCTTGCAGCCTGGAACAACTGCTCCACTTGTTCCATTGTAGTTAGTGTACCCTTACTTTGTTGAGTTGTATTTAAGTTTCTATAAAAAATATATAGGCTACGAAAATTTTATTTTATGGAATAACTAAATTTACTTATTGATCTTTCTTATTAATACTTCTTCAAATCTAAAAACAATATTTATTTGAGCTCCATGGATACAATTTAAGACATGCATTCTTCTTGATTCCCAAAAATGATAACATTACTCAGTTTTTGGAATTCTATTTAAACGTCTTTATTTGTTGCGAAATTCAATAAATTTTTCGTAAATTTAACCTCTCCAAGATCATTTAGAATACTACCTACGTCTATTTTTCTGTATTAATTCAATTTGTTAGCGTACCACAAGTTAAAAATCAAGTATTTTCTATGCTACTTAATTATTAACTCACCTAACAATAATTCAAATACCAGAAAATATAACTTAAGAAACAAACTGAAATGATTTATAATTGTTAGTATTTATGACAATTAAACATCTACCTAACTTTCTATCCATATAATACAGATCCATCAAAAAGAAAAGTCAATTAATTTATTAATAAAATAGACAGTTAATTATTTGCAATGATTTATTATCAATTCTGTCGATATATCGAAACATTTTTGATAGTAGTTTTGATTTGAAACGTACTCTTACTGAGTGTTTCGTTTTATGATAAATTAATTTTATTATTATTATATATATGGGTATAGTTATATAAAAAAGAGGAAGAAAATGGACTTAATTCCGGCCCGACATTTTTTTCATGCATAAGCTTTAGCAAGTAGTTTTATTTCAAGTTGATGACATTTTTGACACTATTTCAAAGTGGCCAGTCAAAAAATTAAAAATTATAAATTTTATGGCCATTATAAAAAAAGAGACATCCAGTAAAGTGAAAAAATGAGTAAAAAAACTAAAATTAACACAAGAGAATTTCTTATATTCATTTTTATTATTAAGCACAATTCATTAAGCTATTAAACAATTTATTAATTTTTATTGTTAAACAATTTTTATTATTTTTATTATAAACAATTTATTATTTATTTTATATATATATATATATATATATATATATATATATATATATATATATATATATATATATATATATATATTAGTAGTTATATAGTGTATATATGTAAAAAAAAATTAAAAAAATTAACTAAATAAATAAAAAAGAAAAAAGTTGAGAATTTATTATTTATTAAAAAATATTCGACAGTCATAGTATTCGATAGTCATTTACGACAGTTTAATACATATTATATATTATATTAGTAGTACATGTATCAGTAGTTATATTAACTATATAGTATACATATACAGAAAAAAAATGGGACTTTATTTTTTATTAAAAAATATACGGAGTCATTTATGACAGTATTCTAATGACATTTACCTAATTTATTTACATTATTTAAGTTTAATCCCGTTTTTGGAGCTGCCAGGAGACTGAGATTCTTCAACATTCTTTAAAAATCGGCAAAATAACGTTTAAAAAAAAAAAAAAAACAAAAAAAAACTTCCGCTATTCCAATACAACACATTTACAACTCATATAACTGAAAAATTTCTTATGTACACAGTATTTTTCCCAGGACCAGACCAGGATACTGAGAAATTGACTGGACCGAGTACGATCTCACTTACAGTGTTAACTGAATTAATTGATACAACTTCAAATTAAGTAAAACATGTACTTTATTTTATTTATTATATTTCAGTTAATTACTATGGCAAACGATGATTTAATCGGAATATAAATTTTTTATATTTTTTAAATGTTTTGGTTTGATAGGAGAATGATGCAAAGTTTGGGAGACAAAATTCAATATAATATTTCTTTAAAAAAATATAAAAAAATTCAAAAATTATTTATACAATAAAAAAGTACCAATATTATAGATTACTACTGCAGTGTAAATTTTTTTTATACATTCATAAAAAATAATTATTTAGTCTGCTATATTTTACTTTGGAGAGGAGACATACCAGAAGACTAAGAATTTTACATTTTAAGTGTCATTCTTTATAAAAAATATATTTCGAAACCGGGTTATTTTGAGTGACCAGTTAGATGCAGTAATGTTTTACAGCTTCCACCTAGAAAAAAATGTATTTTTCAAAATATTATATACAAAATGAGTTGGGCCGTCCAAAATTCCCTCGTTTGTAGAACTACCCATATATATATATATATATATATATATATATATATATATATATATATATATATATATATATATATATATATTGTTTCTAATTTTTAAATATTATGAAATTAATTTTTACATAAGTAATATTCTAAGACTGAAAAGAGAAATTTCGTTTCATCTTAGTAACATTAGCTAGATAGAGGATTACAAATTTACTGAATGGATCAAAATAGTTCATCAACTGTTATAACCATTTTTTTTTACACCGTCAATTTTTTTGTATTGTTTTAGATAATTAAATAACCGTAGGTAAGTACTGTTAAATGGTTAAAATCAGTCTTACAAATATTTAATAAAAATTTTTGATATAATACACAAGTAATTAATCACTAAAAAAATTGATGCAACACTGAACAGATTAAAACAGTTATAAGAATTTAAATTGTAATAAAAATTTATCTTGCATTTATTTCTGCTACATTAAGTGCTAATTTTTTTAGCAATTGTATTGTAACTGTGGTCCATAAAATCGTTTAATCAGAATTAATTGTTAAGTTATCATGACTAAGAATTTCAGATAACGTTTGTCTTCTCTTTTGAATAGACGCGCCAATTGAAATTTCTAATAATGGATCTCTCCTGACTTGAACGATGCTTTTATATTTAGTACGGTTCGTAGAATTACTAGAACTTCCGTTGAGGCAGTCATATTTCCAAAAAATATTTCGTCACTTTGATAGCAAAAATGAAAATTTCACATCCAAATTGCCCTAATTCGTCCAGTCGTCCAATCGCCCAAATCATCTCCATAAAGCTTGTGTTAAGAAAAAATAATTTTTTTTAATTTGATGACGTCATCAAGGTTACTAAAATTTTTCAGTGCTTTAAAAACAGTAAATAAAATGATAGAGTGATGAAGCTGAAAGCGAATGGTAGGTTTTCGAAGGCTTTTTTTTCAATTTTATCAAAATTATGCACGTAGGGGCATTAGAAAGTAAACTTTCGTTAAGTCGTTCATAGTTCTAAAACGAATTTTGTCATTTTTGTTTATAAGTTACTATAATTTGATCAGATACTCTAATCTAAATCATTTTAATAAAGCTTGGTTAGAGAAACATGAAAATTTTTAATCTGATACTAAAAATTTCTAGTGCCTTAAAAATCATAAATAAAATGAGTTTCCGTTGTTCGGAGGTGACGCAATATTAAATGTAATTGCTCAAACTGCGAGAGTTACTCACCGTAACTTAATTTTTCTGCCAATTTTTAATAATAATAAAAATTTTTTAATAAAATTTTGTAAAAGTGTTTCTTATCATATTTAAAAAAAAAAAAAAAACCGTAAATATTCTTTTTTAAACGTATGGTTTAAAATTAATTTATCAGAAGATATTTTTGTAATGTACTTTTGCGTACCTACTTTACAATGTATAATTCCATTATTCATTTCTAAAAGTTATCATTGCAATATATTACCCATAACAATTTTATTTATACTTCATGATCTCTTATTTTAAAAATCGATTAACCTCAGAAGAATTTTAACAAATTTTGCATTTCAAAAAATTATTACAACAGCACGAGTATACCTAATCATCAATCTTTAATTATAATTTATTTCAATTCATATATTCATCCAAATTAATTACCAAAAATAATTTTGAAATACCTCCGCTACAACAAGATTGAGTAGAAAAACAGAAAATAAGAAAAAATTTCAAATGTTTTACGTAGATACATCAAATCAATTACTCCAACCTATACAATTTAATGTTATAATAATAATCGATTATTTCATAACAAAGTATTTTCAAGACGATATTTATAAAACCATTTATTGTACATTGGTGCATTTATTGCAACATTTTCTCTTCGTTTCTATGTAAATAAATGAAATAAAATTCTTGGATAATTAGGATATTTATAAACAAGTGCGTGTTAGACACCTATTAAATCAAGGTACCTCAGTGACTACAGTTTTCGACAGCTTTCGTAATAAAATGTAGGATATTTAAGTACATTTTTACCTTCTGTGACTGTGAACCTCCGTCTGTATCCCCGGCTACCCCTCCCCTCTCATCGGCTCGACATGTATACATAACATTCGATTCACAGATCGAAAGATGTATCAATTATGGGGATAGGACGCACAGACAAACAGACAGATTGAACGAAATTATAAATGTTCCGAGATTTTTCTTCGGAACCCTAAAAAGGTAATTGTAATAAAATTGTCTAGAAATAAAACGTCTTGAAGAATTATTACTGAATGATTATCATTCTTGAATTTAGCAATTTACTTGCCTAATTAGCTTAATATTTATTGCTCTGACAAAAGAATGATTGAAAGACAATAGATAATCGATTAGATATTTTATAATTAAATGTTTGTTTTATAGTTAAGATCAAAAATTTCAAAAGAAGTCTATGGTAATAATCTAATGTAAGAGAAAGGTAATTTGGTTTATACATACGTAAGCGATAAACAAAAATTACTGGACCGGTTTTAAAAATTTCTTCTCTGTGTCTCTTCAGTCACACTCTCTATACCATGTGAGTTTTTTGAGAGTTTCCATTTCTATTACAACCGAATTTTTATGATAGGAATGGTACTGGAAAAGGTTCTTTTCTTGGATGTAATGGAAATCTAACCAAGCAAAACACTATCGGTTGAAGTAGCCTCAAGTACATATGCATATTTTTATCGCCTAACTGATAAATTAAAGAAAAATTAAAAAATCAAACTTGGGTAAAAAAAATTTTTTTGCTCATTTATGTTGTTAATTAACGCATTAGATCAGTTTTATCGAAAAATTAATATATAGCCTCATTTAGAAATCTATATGTTTGTATCATAGCTCAAAAACCATAAGAGCTATAAAGCTCCTGACTATAGCAATCGGTTGCCCCCCTCGATATTTACAACTTTTATTTGAACAATTTTTCGATTAAATCAACGGTTTGGCTGTAATAAAAATGGCAACTCTCGAAAAACTCACACAGTATTTATTACTTAAAAACAATCTTATCTAATTTTAAAGTTAACTAATAATAAAGTAGCTAGAAAGGCTAGCTTATTCACGTAAATTTTTTCAACTTAAGTAGTCTATAAAGATAAGATGTTTATTATAGATAAACTCTTAATAACATAATTAAGACTGAATTTCTTATATTTCATGATTATATTTCCTCATTAAAATACTAAAACATCATTTTCTGTCTTTAAATATTTTTATTTTTATATTGAAATTTATTATTAAATTAAAAATCATATTTATAGTAGATGTACCATTTCGTCACATAATTGTACAACAATTAATAAAAATAAAACAAAATTAATTAAGAAATATTTAGAAATCTTTTAAAACGTTCAAATTAAATAATTATTAAATTAAGTTGTCTGTTTTAAACTCTCAGTTTATTATAAATATTATCAAAGATTATTTCTTAAGAAGTTCACACTAAACACTACTTTATGATATACATCATCTACTACAATGGGCTACCTATTTTCGAAATAAGTAATTAAAATTTTTATAATAATATTACTTACAAAGATGAATTGTCTTAGAAAATGTGTTATTTAAATACTTTTAGTTAAGTCGTTGTAACATTTTTTTGTTTTAAATCTAGATATAACAAAAGGAAAAATTGGAAATAATTAAGTATTGTATTTTTGTATTTTCAGGTTCCACTTATATCAGACGATTGTCCCCAAACAACAATGCTACCGTCAATTCACCACGTGATCGTAACAGTCAACTCTTCTCAGTATTAGCCGCTAAGCGTCGACAAATCCTTCAAAATCGTCTTCATTCTCATCTGACAACAATCACTGCAGACATTGTTGAAACCACTACACATTTAAATCAAATACTTGGACGTAACTTGACGCGTGTCTACGTCGACATCCGAGCCATCAGAAATCCTCAATTGAGACGAACATCTTCATTTGCATCGACGAATAACACCAACAAAGAGACGTTAAAAGTTTCGACAACCGACACGAAAAATGGCGGGAATATCACAACTGATTTAAATAATTCACAAACAAATAGAAATCGAACACTTAATGGAACCGTTCCCAGTTTTAACAATAACAGTAATGCAACAAATAATGTCACAAGGACTCAGAATGGATCGCCGTCACTTAATATAACTGGGTCATCACTTAACGCCACCGATTCTTCATCTAATACAAATCCGTTTTCATTTAATATTAATCATCCGTTAAGTAAGAATGGAACAACCAAAGAAAATGTATCCCAATTGGCACAGAATTCATCAAAATTATTTCAGAATACATTATTTTTATTGGGCAACAGTGATGGATCTAAAACAAATTTGTCCGCAAACAGAAAAAGTGTTAATCGTCATTTTCGTAATTCTCTTTATAATCAACAACAGCAACAACAAACTGTGCCAAAGTCTGTGTACAAAATCAATAAAAATGCTGATATTAAAACAATCCTGAAAGAAGCTACGAATATTTCGAAACGACTAGAAAATGATACAATTGAAAACAACATTGATAACCGTCAAAACAGTTACATTCCGTTACAGACGTCCGGGAAACGATTACCAATCGATTTGGAACAAATCGCTATCGATACGTTAGGAATCGCCGAAAATAAACGACTTCAAGATGACCTGATAGTTGATAATGAGGATTCGTTGCAAGTTGAAGAATCAAATCACGGTTTATTCTTATTGAATTTTCTCAAAAACGCGACTAGAGCTGAAAATTCTATTGAAAATATAACTGAACTTTTAAACAGTAGCAAAGATATACTAAAAAATAAAGTGCAAAATATAACAACAAAATCACCAAAAACGGACAGTAACGATAAACAAACTCCAAATAATGAAAAATTGAATCAAAACAGTACGAATAAAACGCTATTCATGTCCGAATCTATTTACAATCATTTTCGGCCTCTGGAAAGCAATCTACCCGAAGACGAAATACAACCTTTCTTATATTTTGGCCAAAAAATCGTTTCATCCACAACTAAGCCCAACTTGAATCGAAACGTTAATAAATTATATACGCAACGTCATCACTCTCGTTTTAATCCGGATTCACTTGTGAACCTACGTCGCAACGCTAACAACAATGACAATTCCGAATCCAGTTTAATGGATTTGAGTGTAGAACGTTCAAATATTGCCAACAAAGTATTAAATATTCGAAATTTGGTTCCGTCACGTCATCCAAATCCAGTGATTAATTATTTTCGATCCGTTAACAATAATACAAACTCTGCGTACAACACTACTCGATCGCCGACAAGCTATAAAGCTCCAAATAATAAAACAGAACCATCAAACATTTTAGGGACCCAACGACGAAATAACATGGATGCGAAAAATATCAGTATTAAATACGACACCGTAAACATGTCGAATACAAGTGCCGAAAGTTCTGAGGTAGCCCATCCGCGGGAGACATTTCTAAAACGACAACGGCAATATTATACTCGAAATCCAAACAATCGAACATTTATAAAAATGTCCAAGCGGAACGGAGTATCACCGGTTAATATAACCGCTAAAATTATTCCAAACAGCAATGCCAAACCACTTGCTCTATCACTCAATGAATCTGTGCCACCAAAAACTCAAACCACTACAGAAAAAATTATTAGCGTAACTGGACGAAGTGAAAATTTCACGATGGAACCGACAACTGCAGTGCCCGTTCTAACCACCGAAGTCGTATCAACCAACGTTGTAACATCTGTCTCAATAAAAGGAGTCGATAAACAGAATACAACCACGGTCACCACCACCACCACCACCACTACGGCATCCGTCGACGACAAGTCATCCGAAAACATTAATACAAATAAAATCATTGAACCAACAACCAGAAAATTCCGAATTATTGTGGAAGATATTCCACCAGAAACCACAACCCAAAAGTCCGTTGAAAAATCACCAATAACTGAAAAAGTTATCCGTACAACTTCCGTTCGACATACAATCGAAACTTCCCCATCAACTCAACGTACAGCGCAAACAACGTTCGTTTTAAAACCCAAACCAACTACAACCACAAGATCTACCACAACCGTACAATATACACAAAAAACAACAGAAACGAGTACTACCACAACTTCAACGCCTGCATCTTCAACACGATCCACTGACGATCCAAATGAAATGTTCACATCGAAAGTGGAAATAATCACATTAAATTCAAAAACGCCAAAACCAATTCATATCACCACTGAGCAAACATCAAAACACAACATCGCCGATTTTGAAACAAGCATATACACACGACCGTTGGAAACCTCAACACAAACCAATGAAAATAGAAATAAATCAAAATCAACGGCCAACGTACCGACACGACCGAATAAATCTTCCAGCGATGTCCCGGAAACTATAATATTACGACAAAATGATAATCAATTGGAAGATAATAATTTAGCCGCATATATATTTGCCATTCTCGGATTACTTCCGTTAACAATTATTATTGGTTTTATTGTTAGAAATTTATTACATTGGCGATTGAAAGCCTTCGACAGTGAAGCAGATATATTGGCGGAGAATGGACCTGATAAGTCGGAGAAACATTCTGGTATAAGTCCTGTTTCAAGACTGTCGATGGTTATTACCGATACGAATTCGAAATGGGAATTTCCACGCAACAAGTTACGACTGAAAACGTTGCTTGGCGAGGGAAACTTTGGACAGGTAATGGAAATATTGTTTTGGCGTATTTGAGTCGATGAGTTTCAAAACCATCTAATTAACACAACTAAAAATGTTCAGGAAACACAAAAAACTGTTATCTCACTTATAATAATGATTTTTGTGTGGTTTTTACCATTAAATTTTTAGGAAAAATTCTACAGTTCTTATAAAGAAATAGTAACAACGATACCACTCTTCAATAATTAGTAAATAACGAATAAAAATTATAATTAACTACTTTTGCAGCAGTTTGCTTTAATTAGATGGTTTTGAAACGGTTGATTTTGTAATTAGCTACTTTTGCAGCAGTAACACTAACAATTAGCTACTTTTGCAGCAGTAACACTAACAATTAGACACTTTTGCAACAGTTTATTATTCTTTCAATAGGTTTTAAATAAAACAACATTCGTAGAAATCTATCTATTTACATCGTACAACGTTGTTTTTATTATAACTTATGAAAACTAAGATATTTTCTTATAATTTAGTAGAATGTTCTCCTATAAAACAAGTCTCTTTATTGTAATTTAACAGTAAAACTCAAATCAGAACCACGATGTTTCACACAATTTTATTCTGCACACATTCACAGCCTGTTATATTTGACAATTCCACAAGTTTGTTTGTATTTTTTTCTAATTATTTCAATAGTAAATATTTTATTAGAGAGAGTAATAAAATTATCACATACAATTATTTGATCCTCTGCAGGCTCTGCAGTGCCACATATTGACCACCTAACTAGCTACTTTTGTTCCAGGTTTTTCTAGTGACGCCATTTTTATATAAGTAATTAGATAGTTTTGCAACAGGTTTGTGTTGCTTGCAACTCCATGTTTTTTCAATTGGAAAATATTGCAATTAGTTGCTTTTGAAACAATTTCGTATTTTTGTCATTAAAATTAAAGGGGAAAAAGCTGACTTTGCACCATCTAGTTGGTATTTTTTGGTGCAGTTTATCCTCCTGAATAATAAATCGTATCTAACTCAGTTTTGAAAAAATCGTCAATTAGATGGTTTTGAAACTCAGCGACTCATTTGTTTTTCATATTTATTAAAAAATTAATGCTTATTTTTGTAGGTGTGGAAAGCTGAAGCCGACGATTTAAAAGATCACGATGGGCTTACACGTCTTGTGGCTGTTAAAACAATCAAAGATGGTGCAGGGCCAAAAGAGAGGGAAGATTTGCATCGCGAATTATTTATTATGCAAAAAATTGGTTCCCATCCAAATGTTGTGCAATTATTGGGATGTTGCACTGACAAAGGTAAGTTTTCTTTTGCTTTTTTTTACATGGAAATAAGGAAACTGATTTTCATATTGTGTTTCAGAACCATATCTTTTAATTATGGAATACGTAATGTATGGAAAATTACTTACGTATTTACGAGATCATCGGGCGCGTAGGGATTATTATAATTTTAGCGATGACTCGGCGACATTAACGTCCAGAGATTTAACAGTATTTGCATATTGTGTGGCAAGGGGTATGGAATATTTATCGTCAAAAGGGGTCAGTTTCTTAACAACATTTGGTACCATATTTAAACTTTGAATACTGATTTATCCCTTCTTTTTTATAGATCATTCATCGCGATTTAGCAGCAAGAAATATTTTAGTAGATCATAATAAATTATGTAAAATATCTGACTTTGGATTGTCGCGGTATTCACCGACAAAGGAAGTAAAAGAACCAAGACAACCAAAAAATGCCCTCCCAGTACGTTGGATGGCCACTGAAGCTTTAATGTTTTCTCTGTTTACCGAGAAGAGTGATGTATGGTCCTTTGGCATATTGCTTTGGGAAATTGTCACATTAGGTCAGTATTCATGTATTTTACCATACTAGTCCCATCCTGGTCAATGTTGGGCAAGATATCGAATTTTGTTATCTAGATAATAGATAATAGATAACATAATTTAAAATATCTAGATAAAGATAACAGATAATTTAACCGTTATCTAGATAAAATTTTGAGATAACAAATAATATTTACAGAAATAATGCACTAGGTTAGTGTTTCGCAACCGCCGATCCTTAGACCGGTGCTGAGCTGCGAAAGTACCTCACCGGTCCCCCAGAAAGATATACCTATAAATTGTAAAAATGTTAAAGAAAGGTTTTTGGCGATAAAAATCGCATGTTTTGGAATTTAGTTTTTTTATTTACGGCCCATGATAGCACACGTCTAGCACAGTAGAGCACAATTTTTTTTTGTTTAAAAGAAAGTGCTTAAACAGTGTCGATATATTTCTGAATTATATGATCGACCTAGTGATCGGAAAACGACATTTCATATTACACGACTAAATGTTATCCCAGCTAATGGTGGAAATGATTCCTAGCTACAAGAATTCCATTTAAATACCGGAATTGCTTTTAAACATTTCTCTAATGTTTAAAAAAGTGTCGATATTTATCTGAATTACATGGTCGAACAAGTGGTCGGAAAACGACATTTTATATTACACAAATGTCAATTCAAATCAATGTCGGAAATGACTACAAGAATTCTATTTAAAATTTAAAATCACTTTTAGACATATCTCTAATGCTTAAAAAAGTGTCGATACTAATCTGAATTACATGGTAGATCAGGTGGTCGAAATACGACATTTCATATTACACGACTAAATATGATTCCAACTAATTTTACCTGAATTACATGGTCGACCAATTGAATATAGGGAAATGGTGAATTTAGTTTCAAATTTCTTTTTCCCAAGAAAAATAAAAATGTCTTCTTTTAAAAATATCTAGATAAAAGATAATAGATAACGAAAACGTTATCTAGATAAAATTTTAGATAACGTTATCTAGATAAGCACAACACTGATCCTGGTATATTTATATTATCCAAATTTATTTTATAGGTGCAACGCCTTATGCAAATATGTCTGGGCGAGAAGTGATGCATTGCGTTTGCGAAGGTTATCGTCTAGAACGGCCGAGCCATTGTAAACCGGAATTGTACCGTGTAATGGCACGCACGTGGGCAAGTGATCCAAACCAAAGACCAACATTTGCTGAATTGCGGCAAGAATTAGCTGAATTATTAGAGAATAATTCAATGGATTATAGTTACGTGGACTTGGAGAGTTTTGCCGCCGATTCAAATATTTACGAAATCACGAATATGAATAGCCGAGGGAATTATTGTACAATACAAAGTAGAATTTCGGAATTTGAATGTGATATATAATAATCTAAATATTTTACTTTTTTTGGTACAAAAAGATATGTATAATTACGTAAAAGTTTTTTTTCTTTTTCAATTTATATATGAAAAATACATGCGTTATATGTATTTTTTTTTAAAAAGAAATGTTACTCTAGTCTCACTATTTTTTTGAAATTTTTATTTTTAGAAAATAAAAAAATAATGTACTATATTATAATAATTATCTGTGTTGATAATTTTATGAAAATATATTGTTAAATTAATTGTAAGATATAGTTAGTGATAATTAATATGTAAAGTTTACAAAATTAAAAAAAAAATCAACAAATAAAATTTAAAAGATAACTTTTGCCTTAATCTGTTGTTTATTTACTAGTAATAATTTTATTCAATGTGATAAAACCTCTAACCAGGGCTGGGAACTATTTAAAATGATTTCATTTTAAATGTGTACCTATTTAAAATACAAAATGGCATTTTACATTTTCTATTTTAAATTAGTTCGGTCAAACCATTTTCCATTTTATATTTAAAGTGGAAATTTGAATCCATTTTACATTTAAAATGAAAATGCATGTATACTCAAATTTATATGTATACAACTATACAGTATTAATTATAGAACTTGAATTGAACGACTTGAAGTCTAACAAATTGTAAGTTAAATGCAAGTTGATTTAATTGACTCAAATTTTTTATAACTCGAATTGCAATGTCACTTGAGTTAAATTTGTCACTAGAGTTGCAGTTCTCTTAAGTCAAACTTTTCTGACTTAAGTTGTGCAGAGGCGTAGCGAACATAATTGGCGCCCGGTGCGTGACACTTTAGTTGCACCCCCCCCCCTTAACTTCTAAAATTTTAAAAATTTTAGGTAGGTAGCGGAACGGTGTATTTAAAATTTCGGAAAAAAATTTTTCTCGTAGTATTTTAAATTTTTTCCTAACAGTTTCCTTAATAACGACCTTTTTTTATCAGTGATTTGTTTGTGTGTCTATATATTTGAAGTTATACACTTTCACGTAGCGAAGTTCTACTGATAAACACAACAAAAAATTTGAAAGTAATAGCGTCCCTCCTATTACCTTTTGACGCTCTCCTATTAGCTTTTGGCGCTCCTATCAAAGTGGCGCCCGGGTCATGGTAGTACCCCTTACACCCCACACGCTACGCCACTGAAGTTGTGTACTACTACCTTTAAGACACGTCGTAAGAAATTTTTCGAGTAGATTTTCATAATTTTATTTAGAAGTTGCAGTCGTAGCGTCCTCAAGGTTTGAATATGCTAAGGCCAAATTAAATTTTATGATATTTTTAAGTAACAATATTTAAAGAATTAAGTTTCGTTTTCATATCATGCAAACTTTACAAAATTTTCTCAAAAGACTGCCTGCCTTTATGTATTTAATTTCAGTACATTTGATATTTTTTTTATTTTTTATTTTTTTTACATAATATAAATAATGATAAAAAATTTACAGAATAAATTTAAAGTAAAAAAAAAAAGATTTTGCATTTTATAATCCATTTTCAATTTTAAATATGTTCAGCAAAACCATTTTCCATTTTGTATTTTAAATGCATTTTTCAAAACCATTTTCCATTTTTTATTTTAAATGGTTTTTATGAACCATTTTTCCCATCCCCGCCTCTAACACTGGTATCCACAAAATATAAAGTTTGCTATCAGCATAATTTTTTAAAAATTCATTAGTCCTTTTTAATTAGTACAACATTTTAGTGGTGTAACTAAATTCGTTGTGTCCTGGAAAGATTCAAGGATTCCAGAAAAATTCAAGGAAATACTTCTTTGAATCAAAAACAATTTCTAATTCAAAGGAAAAAAAAAATAAAAGAAATATTTTGGACAAAGAAATTATTTTAAAAATTATACATTTTATTGCTGGAAAAAAATCTTAACTTGTCCCTAATGGTTTTTTTTACTAATATTTTTAAGGAAAAATGAAAAATTTTGTTTATCTTTAGGACTTATTAACCTACTACGCTCAATATCATATTAAAAAAAAATATTTTCCTTACTTTTTTTGCCATGCACCCTGAAGCGACTGCTTCACTTGTTCCATTATAATTATGCCACTCCAACATTTTCAACTTCTTAAAGACAATAGTTAAAATTTAAACGTAGCTTCTTTAACTAAAAAAAATTCTCATTCAAGTCATTCGCAGTTGAATAAACTAGAATTTTCAACAGAAGTTATAACGGCTATAGTTAGCAGAAATTTGGAAAATTTTTAAACGAAATACTAACAAGATAGTATCGAACCATTCAAAACTTTTCCGACCAAACATATGCTGTGGTCTACGCAGGGCCAGCTTAGCCAATAGGCCACCCTAGGCCAGGAGGGAGATTTTTAGGGGCGGTAAATTTTTAAAATAGGTCGGGAAAAATGATTAAGTAACGTTTTTTTTTTTGTATTTTTGCTCGTCACTTATTTTTTTAAGAGAGGGTTTGTAAAAAAGGCAGAAAAATTTATGATTGACGTTTTTCTTTTAAGATTTCCTCTTTTTTCAAATAAAAGGTAGGGGCGGCATTTTTCAAGATGCCTAGGGGCGGACTCAGGGTTAATCCGGCCCTAGGTCTACGTACTAATCTAACTTAATCTAACCTAACCTTAATTACATAATATTAACAAGTTTAGTTTGCGTATATACAGATTTCGTTAGAATTCAAAAATGCAATATTAATATAGTTTTAAAAATCATTTAATAAAAAAAGGCAATACTGAAACTCAAAAATATATAATTAATTTATTAAATATAAATATGAAAATACAAAAAAGAAAGAAAAAGAAACTGTTATAAAGTTTTCGTTATTGTACTTTGACTTCCAGATAAACTGTTAAACGAGGGACACATCTGTGACATTTCTTGCTCTTCGGTAATCCAAGAGAGTACCTAAAAATTAAACGAATCCAATGATAAATAATTTTGCACTAAAAAAATCAGTATAAGTTCTCAATTACCTTATTATCTAAATTTGGATTTCTTGCAACAACAAGTTCAATTCTGTCACCGGCCGACGCTATCAACGGCACCGTCAAGCAACAATCAAAATCCTGAGTTTTTGTGTCATTAACCTAAAATTAAATGCAAAAATAATACAAAAATTCATCAAGTGCACATGGAACACGCACACGCAGTGGTTAGTTTCTTATAGATTTCGGAATGAATTATAAGACATTTCTAAACAGAAAACAGAACAGATTAAATAACTTTTTAACGGCTTAGTCAATCGGTTTGAAATTTTCACAGGGGCCTTAGTATTTAATGAGGAACATTCCACTAAATTTTCAATCGTCTCGTAGCATTTTGAAATTCTCCGAAAAATCCTCAGAATGTACTCAGCTCTTGTAGTCAACTGAGAGCTATAGTTTGATGTATTGTACAATCAGTTGTAGTGATAGCTATTATTTAACAAAGATAACTATTTATTTACCTCATAGTTTGTTATACAACGCAATTATTCACGAATTTCTAATTTCATGTACTTTTATCTCCGATTGTACCTCCCAAATATCCTTAAGGTGTTTGTCACTTTGAAGCTCAATATTCCACAAACAAGGCTTTATGCTATGAGCCCTTTCTAAGGAATTCCTACACGCAGTACGTTAAAAAATTTTCATTCTCATTTTCTAATACGGAAAAATCTTTCAAGAAATCAAAAAATAATTTTTTGCTACGAATTAATTGATATCTCTACCTCTACCATATAAGAAATGATGAGCAGAAAGATATACAGACGTACAAAAATCGAAATGTGTCTTTTGAATCTCAAAAATTATCCATTTACCTGTAATATCCGATCGTATGGCCGAAGTAAACCAACAATATCCGCCGGACCACCCTTCCTAATTCGATTTATATAAACACCTTTCTCGTACAAGCCATCACTAACACTAAATCCATAATCATCATAAACTGCATCTTTATATAAGATTACGTGATAAATATCGTAATTATTCGGATGATGCAAATCAAAATTATTTTCCAAAAAATATCTACTACTGTTGTTATTGGCGACACTCTCTGACGGTGTTTCCCGTTTATGTTCACAGTGTGGACTTGTGGGGAAATTCTTTTTCACCGGCGATTTCAATGGCGTCGAACTGCCCAATTGATGGATGTTGTAAGAGTCGAATTTATTTTGTAACGAATTTGTATAACTATAATTGGGCAGTGGTAACGGACTTGGACAAAATACATCATCTGTATCCGAATAATATTGAAGATTTTGTGACGAATACATATTTGTTCGGGAATTTTCTTCAGATTTCAAAGTGTTTGATCCATCATCCTCTGTAGACGTTGTGATTGACATATTATCATTGGGTAATGATGATGTGCCCGTGAGTGTTCCTGAGTTATTGTCGTCATTTTGTTCAGGTGCTGAAAAAAAATTACTTAGATGACAAAATTTGTTTTTATTTTATTTTACTTCTTTCTTACAATTGTCATTTTTACTAGTTTCGATCAAAGTAGAACCCGTCCATGATTCCACAGCACTGTCGATGCTTTGAACACCAGGACTTGGATAATTTCGGCGAATTTCTTCACAATGTGCATCTGAAAAAAACACATTAAGTAGCTACATTAGGGTGTTTCATTTTGTAAGGAAAAAAATAAAATGTAAAATTTTTGTAGACTTTGCTTATGCCCCGAGTCTCAGTGATATAAAAACATATATATGCCAAATTTCAAAAAGATTGGCTAATATTTAGAGGTTGCACACTTTGATCAGTTTTGTAAAAGTATTGTAAAGAATTGTTTTTGTTGTTCGTCCCTGACCGATTAGACCCTCACACGGCTCTAATAGTTTCATTTCCTTTTTCTTTGTAGGTTTAGTTTCTAAATTTTTAGTCATATTTTACTTATCAGTCTGAGCAAAACGTCGGTCCAAAAAATCCAAAAGACAATCTTACGTTTGTTTCTAGCAAATACGAAGGATGCTTTATATGATTAGCAAATATGAGAGCACTTATTAATATCTACATCTGAGTAAGTGCTCAGAAACTAGCGTATCCAAATCATTATTTGGAGCCCATTGACTCACAATTGACTCGTGCCCAAAGTGAACCTATATGAAGCTGACAAAATGTGAAACACGTTTCATTCCTTTAACCTTTTCGCGCCAAAGACCGTATATTACCGTGATAAAAAAATGTGACAAACAGTCGAAGACCGTATTTATCCGACTTATAATAAAGAAGTTTTTTATTTTTTAAAAGTATTTTTTTACAAGTATATAATTCCCAAATTTATATTGTACTTTAGAAGACCGTACGATTCCATAAACCTCAAAAACTGCCCGTCTTATTGGTATACTTAATAGAAAAATAGCACGTCGCGAAAGGGTTTATTATCATGAAAGAGTATTCAGCTTTTTGGAAATTGAATGAAGTTTAGTGAAGAGGACAATTTTAGGTGCATAATTAGCCTTTACCATACACCATGCTTGATGTAGAACCACTGGGATCCTGAAACTGAAGTCGTTTGTAGACCAGTCACCGAGGCACAGGAGTGAGAGTTGTAATAATTTTTTTGTAGTCTTCTTTTGGATAACTTCCATTTTTTAAGACATTTTGAATGTAGTTAAACATTTCGACTTGTCAAATGAAGCCCACAGACTTTGGAACTTCCCAAAAGTTAGGACCACTTGATTCTATGCTATAGCACACTTCTCAGACACTCCTTTCAATATTATTTATAAATTAGTACATGAGAATTCCATTAGTACAAAGTACTGCAATATTAGCAATTTCATTAGTTAGAGAAAAAAGTGATTAATGTGTGCAACCCCTAAATATTATCCAATTTTCTTGAAATTTGGCATATGTCTTTTACATCACTAAGACTCGGGGCGTAAGCAAAATCATATGAAAACCACATCTTTGGAAAAATGAAACACCCTAAGCTACATAGTTAAAAATACTTTTAATTATATTCATTGGTTCATTACCTTTATTACAACGTGAAATTTTTAACTGGACCCGATCCCCCGAACATTGTAGTAATCGTATTGCATCCGATAATGGTCTATTTACTAAACTCTCCCCATTTATCGCTAATATTCGATCACCAACATGTAATGCCCCCGTTCTTTCGGCTAAGCCACCTTCAACCAGTCGAGATAAGATAATTGGCTCTAAACAGTCTTCACTGCCAGAAATTGTGATTCCCAACGGACCACCATAACGAATTAATTCCACCGTGTAAACAACACTATCTGACAAGGAACAACTTGACTCCCGCGAAGGACTCTCAATCTTTTCCACTTTCAAAGTTACAATATCGTGTGGGGTATTTTGTAAAATTTCAAATGCTGTCTCTAACGTTGTATGATCTAAATTTTGATTATCGATCGCCAATAAACGATCGCCCGTTCGTAATGAGCCAATTCGATGTGCTATTGACCCTCGCCTAATATCGGATATAATAAACGGATCGTCCGGATTATTTTTGGATGCTGTGATAGTAATTCCTAGACCGGACGTTTGTCTTGCCAATTTAACTGTGAAAATACCACTTGACGGAACTATTGAATCGGCCACATCAAACTCTACTTGCAGTTCTAATTTACAGGAAGTTTTTGGATCATACCCTCTTTCGAATATTGTATTTATCTCTTGAACTGTTAAATTTGGTTGGCGATTTATGGACAAAAGGCGGTCACCAATTTGTAAACAGCCACATCGATCCGCTACGGAATTTGGTTCAATATCTGTTATTACAATATTGGCTTCTTGATCGGGACTTGTTTGTTCAGTACCAACTGATAACCCATATCCTTGTCCCTCGGAACACAACGTTATATTTAACGTTTCCGTGTGACACACACCAAGTTGAGGATGATATCCGCAATAGTTATTAGAACTTGCTGGAAATCCTTCTAAATCTGAATGTTTCGGGAATAATCTAGGTTTATGCATTCGTTTGTTTGGCATTCGTGAACGCCTGGAATTAATTGTACTAAAACCAGATAATAAACTGGGTGTGCTTGGTAATAGACCTCGTAGCGGTGGATTCCAAACACCCGATAAATTCCGATGGCCCCGTTCCGTTTTGTTTAACGTCGCATGGTAGGGTAAAATTTGTAATCGTGTAACCCCTTCATTTGTGTTCTGCAACAGGCACATAACTTCATCTGGCGTTACGGTTGTATTTTCCAAATAGAGGTCATCGACGGCCAAAATTTGATCACCCACATGTAGTGCACCGCAACTGGTGATAAACAGAAAAGGACCAATTAACAATGAACAATCGTTTCTCAAAAATTTTTCTTACCTACCGGTCGGCTATACTTGCTGGTATAATATTCTCAATAAATATACTACTTTCATTGTCTTTGTAACAGTTCAAAATGATGCCTAATTCCTCATTTAAGTGTCGTTCAATTTCTACCAACAGCGGTCCCGTGGCATATTTAACTGATTCCATTACACTAATATCGTACTCGATGGTTAATGTGGTTAATGTTGCGCCAAGATTGTTGGTTTGGGCATTTTCATTCGGTTGAGTTAAAATTTTTTGTGCTTCAAGTAATGTTTTATTTGTTAGACTTTGATTGTCCACTTTTAATAAGCGATCGCCAACTTTAATTAAACCAGTTCTAGAAAACAAAATGGTTTTTTGAGTCAGTTTTAATTTTTAGTATTTATACCAAATGTTGAGCTTACTTATGAGCTGGTCCATGTGGACGTACGTGAGTGATGACCAGAGCTCGCGTTAATTGAGGGTCACCGTGGACACCACCGCGTAGTGTAATACCCAAGGAACCATCCTCTCGTTCTACCGTTATGTTGGCAACTTTGGATGTGACACATAATGAATTTTGGGACGCTAATGGAACCAGAAGGAAGAGGGCATTAAAAAACAAAGCTCATAGCAGAATGGAGGTACAGAAACTCAGTATTTTTAAAAATTACTCCGTAAAATAGTCTATATTTGAATTGACTTTGATTAACTAGGAGTTCGGTTAGTCGAAGCTCGATTAACAGCGGCTCTACTGTATAGTGTCATTACATATTTTAGTTAAATTTTTATTTAATTCCTCATTAATAAATAAATACCGCTGTCGCAGCATTCTGCTTAACATAACGAATTTCCGTTTATAAAAATTAGTTTTTTTCGGCAACTAGTTTACACAGAGTAATGGTTTAAAAACCTTTTTGTGACTTTTTCTCCTCTTTATAATCATTTAAAAAAATGTTGCAAAAACTTTCGAACTTGAGGAAATTTTGAAAAAATTCCCAAAAATCATGTTTTAGGCATCGAACGTGTCTGGCTGAAGAGCCCATCCAAAATTTTTGGACTCCAATGTTTTGACCAAATTTCATAAAAACAGAGTTCGCTCAAGAGTTACCATCTTGATACATAAATACATACATATATATTTATAAAATTTAGTGTCCGACCGAAACAGGATTTTCAACCGAAACCGAAACTTCGGCCTGGGTCTCAGTTTCGGCTGAAACCGAAACCGAAACTTATTTAGACATATTAAAATTTCAATTGTATGCTGAAATCTAGTATATGTACCAGTAGGGTGTGCCAAAAAAAACATTTATATTTTTTTTTCTCGCTCTCCGGTCAAAATATCCTAGGGTATGTCTAAACAAACATCCTCACCAAAGCGGAGCTCATAATTCGAATTTTTAGAGGTGCATCATTGAACTTAAAATTTTTCCCTTTAAATAACATAGGAAAGACGATTTTTATGAAGAAATTTTTTTTTCTATAAAATGAATCAAAGCACCTTATTAGCCATTAAATTTTGGACCAATTTTATGCTTAAGTCAAATTTTAATTACCACTATCTCACTTTCTACAAAGCCTTAAAATTTAAATTTTTTGAAATTTTGCTTTTTTTACATTTTTAAGCTAAACTATTAAAGATAGGACAAAAAGTTAAATGACAATTTTATAGTCCAACTAGCGCTTTACAAAAAAATTCTTTACAAATTTTTCGTATTATAAATAGTTACAAAGTTACAGATCGTGAAAGTTTATTATACTTATTTTTTTAGCGAAGAGGAAATTCAGCTATTACAGCGCGTGTTATGAAAAGACCTGAACCTGAAATTCGACTCAATGAAATTTTTTGTCCAAAATTTAATACTTAATAAGATGCTTTGATTCATTTTATCGAGAAAAAAAAATTTCTTCATAGTTTGCAAGAATAAATAATATTAAAAATCGTCTTTCCTGTGTTATTTAAATGGGAAAACTTTAGGTACGATGATGCACCTCTAAAAATTGGAATTATGAGCTCCGCTCTGGTGAAATATCCTAGGATATTTTGAACGGAGAGCCAGAAAAAAAATATAAACGTTTTTTTGGCACACTCGAATGTACCAGACACGAACTCGCCCGAACATAGCGCGACAACTCACGAACACTGAGTTTCGGTGCGGCCGAAGTTTTTGACGGCTGATTTTCGGCCAAAACCGAAACTATAGCCGAACCTAGATTTTTTGGCCGAAAGCGGCCGAAACCGAAACCGAAAGTTCGGTCGGTCACTGTAAAATATATAAATTTTCGTGAATGTCATTTTCGACTACTAGCGACCTCAAAACAAATTTCTGTTTTTATCCCGGGTTCAAGTCGTGTCATGACAGTAAGCGTAATAGCTAAATTTCCAATCTGAGGAAACAATTCAATTTTTCTTCTCGATTATACCTATAATTATCCTGAATATTCGATATATACGTACACGGAGAGAAAGTTCATAGAAAAATTACTGTGTTCGGCACTACAATCGACGTGTAAAAGCCAAACATATTCAATTTTGTACGGTAAAAATATAAAAATTATAATTAATCATAGAAAATTTAAAGGATAGAATATTCTTTCCGTAATATTAGCTCCGTAAAATTTGTAAAACAGCACAGTAAAAAGTTCCATTCACGACAAAAAAATATTTTTTAATTGTTTTTCTTACAAAAATTACCATGCTGTCATTTCATCTGCTAATAGTTAAAGAAAGAAAGAGAAGGTATCAACGCTGTCACATAGCCAGGCAGGCTGCAGAAGGTATCAACACAATCATACATGACGGTCACATAGCCAGGCTGGTGTGGCAAGTAACATAGCTCGGCTGGTGTAGTGTGATGTGCAAACACTAAACAGTATTCATTAGAATATCTTACAGGACGGTCACCGTTTAATTCATTATTTTGTTACTTCACTATCTTCAGTATTAGAATATATTGTTGCCAATCATTTTGTATACATCGATTGTTCCTCAGTGCGTACAGCCCAAGTAACATAAGGTTGCGGGTCAGATGCGCAAATGAAAGAGTACGACAACAAGAATTAAACTATAACATATATGCATAAGAGTGTGATAGAAGTTGTGTTAGCACATTAAATTTTACCATGCTAGCACAATAATTTTTATGAAGCCATGACTAATACTTTTTACGTTTCAATTTAATAATATTTACATGATCGTAAAATATTTTTTACTTTGGTCGTCGATCGCGCACGCATTATAAGAGAGCATGGTAATTTTTCTGAAATTTTATCTACAAAAATTATATGATTTTTCTCTCCGTGTACATAACGCATAATATATGGACCACATGCTAAGTTATTATCATCACATTTCAAATATGTTAACAAGGAAATTAAAGTTTGCAAAAAATGAATGACTTTTGCAATCACGCAACTATAAAACTGGAGATAATATATTATGATAAAATCGTGTATCAATTAACATGCAAATCTCAATATTCATAATAATACGTTCTTTGATAATAACACTTCCTAATAGACTGGATCGTTTATTACAATATTTGCATCTACATACAAGACATTACCGTAAACCGGAACGAATTGGGTAAAATTGTAAAAAGTTATTCATGAATTTCATTTTAAAAATACTAGACGTAAGGGCGAACATATACATTTCTTAAACTATAGCAAACTAATTATTCTTTTGGGTAGCAGTAATGACCAGTGTTGGGCAGGATATCGAATTTTGTTATCTAGATAACAAATAATAGATAACATAATTTAAAACATCTAGATAAAGATAATAGATAATTGAACCGTTATCTAGATAAAATTTTAGATAACAGATAAGATAATATTTAGAGAAATAATGCACTAGGTCAGTGTTCCTCAACCGCCCATTCGTGGACCGGTGCCGGGCTACGAAAGTAGCTCACCGGTCCCCAGAAAGATGTGTTTATTATTATAAATTACAAAAATGTTCAAGGAAGGTTTTTGGCGACAAAATTACATGTTTTGGAATTTAGTTTCTTTATTGACGGCCCATGATAGCACACGTAGAGTACAGCATTTTTTTATTTCAAAAAAAGTGCTTGAAAAGTGTTGGTATTTATCTACATTACATGATCGACCAAGTGGTCGGAAAACGACATTTCATATTACACGACTAAATGTTATTCCAACTAATGGCCGAAATGAATCCAGACTATAAGAATACTATTTACAATTAACGAAAAGTTCTTAAACATTTCTCTAATGTTTAAAAAATTGTCGATACTTATCTAAATTACATGGTAGACCAAGTGGTCGGAAAACGACATTTCATATTACACGACTAAATGTTGTTCCAACTAATGGCGGAAATAATTCCAGACAACAAGAATTCTGTTTAAAATTAAATAATTACATTTAAAAATTTTTGTATTTCTTAAGAAAGTGTCAAAATTTGTCTGATTTATATGGTCGGCCAAGTGAATAACAGGTAAATGGTGAATTTAGCTTCAATTTTCTTTGTTTTAGGAAAAATAAAGATGTATTCTTATTATCTTATCTTTTTCCTTCGCTTGATAAAAAGATAGATAAAAGATAATAGATAGCGAAAACGTTATCTAGATAAAATTTCAGATAACGTTATCTAGATAAGCACAACACTGGTAATGACTAAACTTGAAATTGAATGAAAAATATTAAAAAATCAATTTAAATTGATGTCTTCAGACAGTATTATTTTTTGTTTATTAAAACGTTATCTAAAAGCAAGTTATTTTGTGAGAAAAGAAAACTGCAAACTTTTATTTGTTTTAATTTTTTTTAATAGAAAATCATGAGAACTTGAAATTTGGGTTAAGTTGGAGGTTAATAGCAACGAAGAAGGAGTAAGTTGAGACAGTACGTACTACGTAGATTAATAGAGACGCTATGTTAAGTATAAAACAAACGAATGTTGGGTGTTTAGAGACGATTGAAGGATGTATTGGAACATGGAACGCAGAACTTTTAAGATTGTCATGCTACTTCAGATTTTTTATGAATACATTAAGTATAACATTTCCATGCTTTATAAACTTTAAATTTTACGTTTATTTCTACACAAAATTATTTTTTTTTTTTTTTGGATGTATAAATATAAAAAGTTTTAGTTTCGATTCAATTCTGATCAACCCTACTGATCGTTCTAAACCACTCCTTTAGCACTTCTTTTGATCCCAATTTACTATAGAGTAGAAATTACTAATTTTTTTTATTATTTCAAAAACCAGAAATATTTAAAAAAATTTTTGATAACACTAGTAAAGTAGGAATGCTGGCATAAATTTTTAATATATTAAATAATCATAGGTGTTCGTAAAAAAAATACAATATGTAAAATTTGAATTTGTGCCAATTGAGTCCGATTTACGGTATGTTATTCATACATATCTAAATATTAATATCTATTTACCACAATCCGGTAATGAATATTCAACTTCAAGCAACGCCCGTTCATCCACATTACTTAACAGCGTAATCACATCGTCAGATCGCAGCCGGGATGTATTGATACCATTCACAGTGTGTATCCTGTCTCCAGGCATCAACTGATCGCTGTTGTACGCAACGGAACCGGGCCGTAACGATGCGATTGACGGACATCCTCCGGCATCCGATGTTCCTGTAACACAAAAAAAACAAAATATACATATATGTATATTACTTATAAACAAAATGCCTTTCAACTAACATTAGCTTATTTTTAGTCGAATTTTTCCATGAAAAAATTAGGCTTATACAGCCTATACGATAAGAACGGCGAGAGGCGAGAGTAGGGGCGCTATCCGTTTTCCGTAAAACAATAAAACTTTTCCAAACCGGTTAGAAATAATGTTTCAGTCAATTATCTACAACATATGTAAAATTCAGCTTCCTAGGATGATTTGGAGGGAGTAGAGGGGAAAAAATTATTTTGGCTGGATCTAACACGCCCACAGCCCCCCAGAATGAACGCAAAGGGTTGAAATTTGGTGTGTTGATAAAGTTCGTACCTAGGTTGTGCTTTTTGGAGGTTTTAATATTTTACCCCCACCTCCCTCATTTTTAAGCTACAATTTCATGCTTTTTTGACGTTTTCGAAGTTTTTACCACTCGCACAGGTCACCCCAATAAACCTAGTTGGCTAAAATTTTGTATTCGGATTGAGTTAGTATCAAGGGGGGCCTTTTGGGAGGCTCAGCTTTTAACCCTTACCCCCACCATTTTTATACCAAAAAAAATATGATTTTTCTTGTTTTTTAACAGTTTCGTTCGGGTCAAAATCTCCCCAAATAAACCTAGAGGGCTGAAATTTTGTGTACAGGTTAAGCTAATAGCCAGCCACTGCTTTTTGGAGGTTTCAACTTTTAACCCTTACCCCCACGATTTTTACGCCAATATTTCCTTGATTTTTTTGCTTTTTGTCTAATACGTCTAGAGACTCTCTAAGGAAACCTAGAGAGCTGAAATTTTGTATGTGTATTGAGTTAGTATCCAGCTAGTGCCTATTAGGGATTCCACCTTACTTCCCTCCCCCCACTTCTCCCATTTTTACATCGGAATTCAATGGTATTGTTAAATGTGTTTTAAATGCATTATTTTTATTCTAATACAAAGTAGGCGAATAGTAATTTTAAAAAATTTTAAAAACAATGAATATACTTTTATAACAAATGCAATACACAAATATTAAGTAATTTAAAAATGTTATTAATGTCACTGTTTATATTATTATATAAACTAGAAATTTTGGATTTTTATTATTTATAAAATATAAATTTTGGATATTTTTGGAAAGAAACAATATCTTCATAAAGGCCTTCCAATTTACTATTTAAGTTCCTTTTTTAATATTTAAAAATAAAACACAAAGGCAATTGGCGGATAAGCATGGGTAGGAAGGCCCTCGTACGAATTGTGTTGGCTTTTTTCCTGCTAATTGCTATCGGCACAAAATTTAAATTTACTGAGATTCAGCCCTTAAAAACTTAAAACTTTTTTTAAAGCCCCGATCAACCGGACACTTATCATCAGTTTTGAAATCACCAAGACTTTCAATTATATTTCGCTTGTAGACATTCAATACTGAAGCTGAAAGGAAAAATTCGACTTCCCTGATGAGGCCCCGCTGCTCACGGCGTTATTTTATTTTTTCTCAAAAAGCTAGTTTACATAAAATAATGATTTTTGCAAAAACCTCATTTTTTGGGCGAAAATGCTCAAACCCGTCCGAGAGTTATCGTGCTGAAACATATATATTGAATGTCATTTTCAACTTCTAGAGATTTCTATCACAATCGCTCAAGTCTCACCACGAAACCTACTGTAATAACTAAATTTTTCGTTCGAAAATTTGTGAAAAGTAATGAAGAGATGATGTCCATAGTTTTCTGAAAATTTATCGGTCGATTTGTCATGAAGTTTGGGAAAAATAAACACCAAGCGCGATCAAAAGAAGGTGTATCAAAGAATATATAAACAAATAAATCACTTAACAAGCTACTGAAAAATAGAAATGTAGTGACTGGCGGTTCATTAGAGTCACACCAGTGGTATCAAAGATGGTGTAAAATAACAAGGAAAAAAAAACAATGATGAACTTATAATAAAACAAAATACTACACTGGTATAAAATAGAATAATATACATATTATGCACATTGAAAGATAACCCATTCAATATATATTCCAAAATATCTGTAAATATAACGCAGATATAAAGGATATCTTGTTGTTCTTTTTAGGATTCTGAAGAAAAAATTTTAGAATCCTGGTAACTTCAACAGCGAAATAGTGAAATACAAATTTCAACTGAGCCTTTCGACTAATTTATGTCGGTCACTTTCAGCAATATAGACAATCAAATTTTCGTTAGTTAAAGACAAATGAATATATTTTGGTGTTATAAACCTTCTCTTAAAAAATCAAGTCTACACTATTAAAGGGAAAGTTGAAAAATCTCCAATAACTACTTAGCAACTCTAAGTTAATGTGCGTCCAACATACACTTGGCAAATTTTTTCAGACTTAATTATAATTTTTTATTAATAATTTATTGCACTTTTCAATTTTATTTTTGCATTCAGTGATTCAAATTAGAAAGATTTAAAACAGAAGATGCTGTTACAGAAAACATTTACGTATAAACATACGTAATATTTCTGTCAGCATTTGAACCTATTATATTGATTTATAACAGTTTAATTAACTAAAATGGTACGTAGCTAACATATTTAAATTGTAATAAGAATTTAATTGAAAAACATTTCACTGATTCACAGTTTAAAAATATTAAACATACTTTAAATACCCATTAAAATGAAAGTTGAAATTGCTCAATTATTGAATTTTTGTGTATCTGGATATAGTAAACTTAAGAGCCATTTGAAAGTGTTTTTAAGCTTTTTTGTAAACAATCATCAGTAAAATCTGGTTCTTTCAGGCTACTAGATTAAAAAAAAAAAAAGAATTGGTCTTAACGGCATTTTAAAATTCATAACGTAGTAAAATTGTTGTTATTTTTAGAAACTAATATAGCAAACAATTCAAATATCACCATTGGACTGGTCGCCTTGGCAGGCATGGCTTACATTAATAGCGTGGTCTATGCCCATACTGACAAAGACATCAGTCTGTAAACTCGTTTTGTTTTAATCAAGAGTAAATATTAACTGAAATAAAACAAGATTGCAAAACATTTAAGAATGTCAATAACTTTAATTCTTCAAAACAAATGAATATCTGTTTTCAATTACCTAGATACTGTTGAAACTAATGAATTAAGTCGATTCTATTCAAAATCAATGACTACTATAAATGTTTAGTTAAACTAAATTTGCTAGAAATTACGAAATAACAAAAAAAAAAAAGAAAAACAACTGCCTATTCCAAAAACGCCAACTGAAACTAATAAAACACTTAAAATGTGATTGACACGATTCTAATTTTAAAATATTAGGTAAAATACGTCAAACGCAATGTTGCGTATTTCGTATTTTTTGACTGGTAACGTATTGGACAAAACAATTTCAACACACTAATCGCAAAAATATTATATATATGAAAAGTTGGGGTTAATTTTTTTCATCAGTATCATAATTATTTTGTCTTTAACTGTACATATGATGTATGTTCAAGCCTCCTCTTCTGTTGTCGACAATCTACAAACAAAACACACGCACTACCGTGACGAAAAAAACACACATGAATATAAAAATCATCTTTTTTAATTACATAAATTACTCTCACTTCCTATCGGTATCATTTACCATAGCAGATTGGGACCTATGTTCTTCAGTTCAATAAATAGTTATATAAGGCCCGATTTATATTAACGCTCTACTCTCACTCCAATATCACTCCGTTCCAGGTTCGATAAAATATTCTTACACAATAAACAATGAGTATATTCACATCATCGCTCTGATATCGGTCCGATATCAGTCACGCTTCTCTCTCGCTCCAATGTCACTCCAATATCAATACCACTCAAGTAATATTTTATCGGAGCGATATCAGACTTGTTATGGCTTGTACCTATAGTGTGAACACTTTTTTGATTCCACTCCGCTCCGCTTGCATTCAGTTGTTACGAAAAGATATTTGTATCGAACTGAGACCAAACTGGTAGCGTATCCAAAGCGACATTATAATTTGAATAGAGAACGAATAGGTACCAGCATGATATCAGCACTGCAATGTGAACACAAGATTATATCGAATCTGGAGCGTAATTATATCGGAGTGAGAGCAGAGCGTTAATGTAAATCGGGCCTAAATGTAAAGTAAACTTCTGTCGGTAATTACGGTTCTCCTAGGCCAACCCTGCACTAGTAACCTTTATAATAGGCAACTGAATAGTTTAATCACTTAAAAGTTGCTTTTCCTTTTTTATAAGCGCGTGCTAGTTGATTAAATAGTTGCTCTATATACAACCAATATACAATTTTTGTAGAGAAATGGATAGAACTTGCATGTGTTTACGCTCTTGAATTACGGAAAAAGAAACAAACACGCAAACAATTGTGGATTTATCCATTACTGAGCCAAAGGCTTCTTAACGGTCAATTTTATAAATTATTTCAAAATTTTAGCGAATCATTTTAGTGAATTTTAGCGAATTTCCAGAACGGAAATTCAGCTATTACAGTAGGTCTCATATAGAGTAATTGATATAGAGTTATAGCGCGGACATATATAATATATATATATATATATATATATATATATATATATATATATATATATATGTATATATATATATATATATATATATATATATATATATATATATATATATATATATATATATATATATATATATATATATATTTTCGTGAAAAAAATTTGGCGGTATGAGGCGGAAAAATCACATAAAGAACGTTTTTTTTTATTTACAATTACTCTATATCAACTAGTTTCCGAGAAAAACGTACTATTGTAAATGGAAATTCGCTATGTTATGCAGGATGCTGCGGCAGGGGTATTTTGGTTACAAGATCGGTGAAGATATGGTAAAAAAATTAATTATTGAATTTTTAGTTAAACATAGTCTTGACAAGATTTCATTAGGCAACCCATTACCCTTATTTTTCTTAACTTATTTTATTTCATAAGAAATAGATTCCATCCGGTTACCTCATCGGTGAAGTTCGCTTCCTATACGTATCTTAGACTATTAGAAATAATTCAATCACTAAGAAAAAATCTACAACCCTTATAAGCCATGAAATTATAATTTTTTTAACACAGTGTGTGGGATGGCAAAGTTATGTCCAATAATTAAAATTAGAGATGTTGATGGTATTAATTCTGCGTCAAAATTTATGTAATTGGGATTGCAATCTGTTTAATAATAATTCCACACGATTATGTTTATAAATCTGTATGTAGATCCTTGATGTTGTAAATTTAATGTCACTTAATAATAAACATGTTTGATGACATTTTCAAGTATGTATCTGCTACTCAATTTTAATACTTATTGCAAAAAAGTAATCATAGTAGCTGAATGTTTATTTGTAGAATTTACAATAACGAGTTGTATTATTGATACTAATATACTTGAGTTGATGAGTTTCAAAATCATCTAATTAACACAATTAAAAATGTTCAGGAAAGACAAAAAACTGTTTTCTCACTTATAATAATGATTTTGATGTGGTTTTTACCATTAAATTTTTAGAAAAAATCATACAGTTCTTATAAAGAAATAATAACAACGATACCATTCTTCAATAATTAGTAAATAAAGATTAAAAATTATAATTAACTACTTTTGCAGCAGTTTGCTTTAATTAAATGGTTTTGAAACGGTTGATTTTGTAATTAGCTACTTTTGCAGCAGTGACACCAACAATTAGACACTTTTACAGCAGTAACGCTAACAATTAGATACTTGTGCAGCAGTAACGCTAACAATTAGATACTTTTGCAACAGTTTATTATTCTTTCAATAGGTTTTAAATAAAACAACATTCGTATAAATCTATCTATTTACATCATACAACGTCGTTTATATTATAACTTAAGAAAACTAAGATATTTTATTATAATTTAGTAGAATATTTTCCCATAAAACAAATCTCTTTACTGTAATTTAACAGTAAAACTCAAATCGGAACCACGATGTTTCACACAATTTTATTCTGCACACATTCGCAGTCTGTTATATTTGACAATTCCACAAGTTTTTTTGTATTTTTTTCTAGTTATTTCTTTCTTAGAGAGAGTAATAAAATTATCACATACAATTATTTGATCCTCTGCAGGCTCTCCAGTGCGACATATTGACCACCTAACTAGCTACTTTTGTTCCAGGTTTTTCTTATGACGCCATTTTTATATAAGTAATTATAATAGATAGTTTTGCAACTAGTTTGTGTTGCTTGCAACTCCATGTTTTTTCAATTGGAAAATATTGCAATTAGCTACTTTTGAAACAGTTTCGTATTTTTGTCATTAAAATTAAAGGGGAAAAAGCTGATTTTGCACCGTTTAGTTGGTATTTTTTGGTGCAGTTTATCCTCCTGAATAATAATCCGTATCTAACTCAATTTTTAAAAAATCGTGAATTAGATGGCTTTGAAACTCAGCGACTCACTTGTTCCCAAGCTATGAAAAAAACTTTCTTTGTATTGTTTTGCATTTTCTTGAAAAATTTCCTCAAAAACCATATGATTTTGCGTCAATCTAAGTGTTATGATTCGTTAACGACTTGCAAGTGCTATAAAATTTGACAAATTGTTTTCAATTTTCAGTACAGTCGACACTATGAAAGTGTTACAGCACGGGACTAAAATCACAGTTTCATAGTGAAATAAAAAAAAATATATAGACGCCAGTAATTAGTTTATTGTTATGTACCATTCTGCTTTCTGCGTGTACTTACATACGGCGTTTGTGTACCGCCGTTTGATTGTGTATACGTTTGATTGACCCCGCCGGGTAGCCGGGGTTGTAGCCCGGGGGCCCGGGCTGAAAGACAGGGCCCGTAGCGATCGGTAGGGGCCCGGAAAAAAGTAGAAGTGTTTTTCCTTTGCTCATGACATGACTTATTTTTTCGGGGAAAAGTTTTTAAGAGATGTGTTTTATTCCTGGAGTCCACCATTTCTCTCCACGGCCCTGTGGCTACTGTACTAATTTAATCCTAGAATCAATTTAATAAAGCTTCAACCACTTCAACACAATCAATATATTTTGTAAAAACTGTACAAGACCTAATTTAGAGATGGGATCAATCGAAAATCGAAAACAATATTTTAACAATAACCCGTGATTCAAACTTCAGAACATCTCATTACATTCAGTTTGCATGTTATTTAATATAAATATATACCTACATGTTGGATTAAAGCTACACAAACTTTAGAATTTTTATAATTTTCTGGAAACATTGGACTTGAACCAAATAAAATGATGGGAGCGCTAGCAATAAATCCTACATGTTTAAATATAACAAAATTTTTAACGATTTAACCACCAGCTCATGAAATTTAATAGCTAAATACAAAAATTTGTATTTGTAAAAATTACTAACACACATATGTATACACAAATCACAGTTAATGATTTCTTGTCTGGTTATTGCACTCGTGACGTAATGTGTTTTATAAGAACATTATATGTCCTCATCATTAATCATTATTATTATACTGATTATAGAAAAAAAGAGGATGTCGTTATATAACCATCAAATAATAATAAAGGACACATTTAATAATTAACACAAAATATGTAACTAAATTAGTTAAAATATAGAAATATATAAAAAATTTTTGTTCCATGCACAAAAATCTTTGTCAAGTGATGAATGAAACAGTAGTCGTCTAATATATGTATAAAAATGAAACAAAAAAAATGAAACAAAAAATTTTTTGAAATTAATTTTTTTAATGTTACAGCCATGCGATGTGATTTTTTACATAGTGGTCTGTCATAAACGTTGAAATTTAAAAATATGTATCCATTTCGCAATCAAGAAAGTAAATCTTATATTTTGTCTTTAGGCCTATAAGTCTTTTTTCTTAATAATTATAAACACATTATTTCTCGTACAGTTAAACTTCTACTTGATCCGTAAAGGCCATAAGGCATTTGCACATTTTTTTTATTTTTTCGGTAAGTTTAACTGTAAGAAAAAGGATGTTTCATTCAAAAGTTATCGTTCTAACAGGTATATATAAATTCCTGTCACAGTCCCGAGCTCAAGTCTCACTATGACAGTGGTTGTAATACATAGTTGAATTTCTTTTCTAGAAATTCGCTAAAATGAAAATTTATTTAGATATGTAATAAATCTATTCATTCCACATTTTAATCGGAGGTGGAAGGGAACAGCGTTAGTGACAATGGCATTTCTGAAAGCTTTACTATATTTTTATCCCCTTTCTCGCATTTTTATACCCTCTCTCGCACTCTACGGCTTATTGGCTGCCGTCAGTTTTGCATAATGTAAAGGACTCTCAACACTTTCGGTCAAAGTAGGTCGAAGTTCCTTGTCGAAGTACTCGCTGAAATTGGCTGAGGCGTGAATAGTGTTACAACACCAACCACGGAAAACCACGAAGTGACCTTCTACACTCGCGTACTCGATCAACTTCGCGACAATGAAGAGCAAGCATTATTGTTTTGTATAGAATCAATCACTGCAGACCGATTATAAAATTTATTGTTTTCAATTCAATTTAAGGGGAGGTTTACTCGAGAGTCCTTAAAAATTATGTATTTTTCTAGAATTTTTTTCTCAAGAACGAAAGTAAATATCAATTTCAAATTTTGTACACATATTTGCTAAGTATTAAACTATACAAAAAAAATTTTTCAAGGAAAAATATAAAAAATTGTCCATTTTATAGATACTGCAGTGTGACGATCCGAAAATCCAATGCCTTGTTGGCGGACATCCTAGCGCCGGTAATAAACCACCGAAATCCAAAAATAAAAAAGATTTATAAAATATATGAAGAGTATCGGCACCTCTACCTATAATATCAATAAATTGCTGAAAGAAACAAAAATGGCGGATGTTTGAACTTTTGATTACGATTTTTATCTTATTTTTCGCTCTTTAAAGTAAACTTAAAAATAAAAAAAAATATTGAAAGTGTATCGAACTTAGGTAGAGGTGCCAAAGAATTCAATTATCTTTAATATAAAAATTTTAAAAAAAGGATCCATCGAATAGTTTTTGAGTTATCGTGTCCACCAGTTCCAAAAATGTAGTTCCGAGATATTATAAAATATATATATAAAGAAACGTATTTTCAAAATTTTATATTTAATACTCATTATTGCGTGAACTACCTTTTTTGAATTTTTTTTTTTATAGAAAGCTGGATTCGGTTAATGTCCAAGAATCTTCTTTTTAAATTATTTTCAGTAAAATCATTTTGGGAACATATTCTACACACAATTTGCTATCAATTTCGGCAAAAAAAATCGATTTTTTTTTATCAAATCTTAAGTAAACCTTCCCTTAAATTACTTTCAGCAAAATCACTTTGGGAACATATTCTACACATAATTAACTACCAATTTCTGCAAAAAAAATCGATTTTTTTAACGACTCTCAGGTAAACTTCCCCTTAAAATAAATAATTTATGTATGTGTTTTAATACCTCCGTAGACTTAATTAACAAACACATTAGCGCAGACGCATAACACAGACGCGTGTATGCAAATGACAAGTGCAGTGTAAATAAATTCTCTCTTCCATGGCCACAACCACTCACCTCGATATCACAACCGCATTTTATTGTCAGTTGTAAATCAAAAATGGATAATTAATTATGTCTCGTTTCTAAGAAATTCTTTTCAAAATGGACCCAAACGTATGAATGTCAAAAAAGTAATTAATAATATATTATAGTCGGCCTGGCTCCGCTCGACCATCACTTGTATTAAATTTTGAGGAAAAAACTCAAGAATTTTTTAATGAGCAATCTTTTTCTCACTAGATGAACATTTCTGATAAATAATAAATGATACTCACTCCCGAAAATTTTTAAAAAATTGAAAAAAAAAAAATGAAATGGAAAAACAGAAATTAGAAAATGGCATTTAGCCAATTTAGATTGATGCGGTAATTTAGAAAAATATGGTCACTAACGTTTTTTTCTTATTTATGTGTATAAAATGAAAAATATATTTTTAAAAATTTTAGCTTCAATAGTTATATAAGTGTAAAAACAAAATAAGTCCCACTTAATAAGTGCAGATTTTTTCTATATTTATTACAACCGGTACTAAAGGCTTTCTTAAAATTAGAAAAATTTAAAATTCAAATCCAACTGAAATTAGTGGGAGGATATTTTTTTTAAATTTTATTAAACAACAAGGTCGCAGAGGATATTCGATGTTTTACATGAATAAAGTAATCACATTTTATTTATAAATCCCGCTAATTTTATTTATTAATCATCGGCATTTCCGTTTCTCTGGCGCTATTTATAAACACCGAACTTTTTTTTTTTAAATCTTTGAAATGTCTTATTTTGTATCCGGTGTGAAAAATGAGATATCATTTTTTATTCGAATTGAGTTCAGCAACTGACGTATACAAAACTCTAGCTGAATATCAATGAAAGTAAATATATTCATATAAATTCAGTACTCTATAATAATACAGTAGAACTACTTCCGAAGCAACAATAAATCAGTATTTTATGTCTGTTTTTGTTATAAATGTTATTATAAAAAGAAATTCGGTTTCCAATAATGTTTAACTGCAATATAACAAACAAATATGCATTAGGGGAAGGTCGCCCAAAGCGGGTAAGCGCTTGTATATCGTTGTATCGAATGTTTTTGTCAGGTTGTGTGTATACCGAGATTAACCGAATATCAACCAATGTCAATCAGTTGCACTTGAAAGCTTGTGTCGTTTAATGTCCTAGTTAAGCTTCATAAAATTTTTTTGTTGGTTTTGTTAAAAATTTTGACGATAAATATTCTGTGACTAGTCACAAACCTTTTTCTTTGTAATATTTTTGGTATTACCATATTATGTTATCATCATTTGACTTTTAATGTAGAAAAAGGTAGACATGTATCGGCTTTCCTTTTGAAATTATTCTAAGTTAACAAAATTAAGTCTTTTTGGGCAAAGCGGGTAGACAAAATAGAAGCATCTTAATGGAAAAAACTGTTGGAAGGGAAAAAAAATAAATAATCTTTTTACGACAGGATGAGGGAAAAAGCAAAAAAAAAAATATTTCTGCCTTGTTTGTGGTGATTTTGATGTGGAATCACCTGAAGTAATATATTCCAATATGGAGGTTGTAAAGAAAGTTACAGTAAATTGTTATAAATTTATTATTTTTGTCTTTTTTCAAGTTTTTTTTCTTAATTATTATTATTGTTAAGTTCTATATGATTAAGAAAGTTTATATTAAAAGATAATAACAGTATTTAAATACATAATGTACTTACCCCCTTTGCCCAAGGGGGGTTACCCGCTTTAGGATACCTATACGGACAAAGCGGGTTTTTGCAGAGGTTTTGTATTTTCTCTATTAAAAATAAATATCGTATAAAACATTTCTTAAGCGAAGTTCCATTTTAAAGTTCGATAACTATTCTATCTGATAATATAAAAAGGATCTACTTATCGAGGTCAAAAGTCACTTTTTTAGGCGTTTAGTCTTAGCTTACCCGCTTTGGGCGACCTTCCACAACTGAGTTGTGTACTATACTTTATCTACGACTAATATGGAAATCACAATACAAATAATATACATCTGGTACAAATATTTACGCTACATAAAGATTCTGTCAAACTTGAAATGAATTAAAAATAAATGTCAAATAGCAAGGGACGATACATGTAACTTCTATTACGTTTTTTATAGGGTAGAAAAATGTTATTTTCAAACAAAAATCGGGGACATATTTTTTTTTTAATTTATTTACTGCGTTAGCACAACTTAGGCTATCACGCAGTGAAAATACATCAGAAAAATAAATATATACATATATATATATATATATATATATATATATATATATATATATATATATATATATATATATATATATATATATATATATATATATATATATATCAAGAAACTATTGAAAAACTTATAAATTATCTAAAGACAACAAATCTATACAAACAAATATAAAAAAGGTCATCCGTACTTACCATATTTTAATAACTGATTTCCATCTTGCCATATTTATACAAATGTACTCATATCATTAATTGTAACTATTATTCACATGTCTATTCCTTTTCTCCTAATGCTTTACATTTTATCAATCTCGTTAATTTTGTTTTCTTTGTTATTTATTATTTTATGTTTCTTTTACATATATATATATATATATATATATATATATATATATATATATATATATATATATATGTATATATAGTACGGATGACCTTTTTTATATTTGTTTGTATAGATTTGTTGTCTGTAGATAATTTATAAGTTTTTCAATAGTTTCTTGATTATTTTGTAATATTTTTTCCATGGTCTCAGGAAGATTGGAGTTGATTCTCGGTGGCTGGAGGGGACATATTAAAATGTTAAAAATTAATCGATCACGGTAGAGTTATCTGACCATTATATTTTCTAGAACAATCCATTTCATTCCTTTTCCAATACAGACACCCTCACACTATTCAATTCTATTCTTATCAATATATGCCAACACACTGTGCTTTTTACTTTTCTGTTTCTCAGTTTACAGAAAATATACACGAAAATAAACCTGTATAGTCCTATAAAAAAAAATTTATTATAAATTCTAATTATAAAAAAGAACAAATTAATGAATCTTGACTTGAAGCCAAAAACACTTTTGAATATAATAACATAATAATAATAATAAATTTATAAAGATTAAATTTGTCGCCACAGCGAAAGAAAAAACAAATTAGGTCTTCACAACAAAAAAATATTACAATTTCATAAACCGTGAGATATAATTTTTTTAGAAAATTTAAATATAACTCTTTTATTTTTTCAAAAAATTTAAATGCTATTATACAGACAATTTAACTCATGTATACGAATATTGTAATTTTTTTCGCTTTTATCGTGAAAAAAAAAATTGAGGACCGGTTATTACAGCGAAAAAAAAAGTAAAAAACATCATTGGTCATTTCGTTGTAGGCAAACATGACCAAAATGAAACAAAAGTTTTTACTGGACAATTTAACTGATTTTAAAACCATAATAACGAAATTAATTATGACGATTAGCTTATTCGTTGACGTCACAAAAGCCATTTTTAGTTGAATATTATTTCATTGAGTGTTCTCATTGAATCTTTTAACAATAATTAATTGTCATTGGTAACGTAAGCAGGGATGGAAAAAAAAACAGTTTTTTTTTTTAATTTATAAAACAAACAGTTCAAAATGTTTTAAACAAGTGTTCCTATGTTTAAAATTATGTTTTTATTAATTTAATTTAAACATATGTTTTAAACATTTTAAACTTGTTTTAAACAGGTTTAATTCCTTTAATTAAACCATATGAAAAAAACTTTTTGTCTCGAAATGTCTAACTTTTTGCTGTCAGATATTGGCATGAAATAATGTACTATTAATTAATTTATAAAAGGTGGCACTAAATGGAAACATTTGAATATTTTGTTTGTTGTAAAATTTATAAAACGGTTTGTTGTTTATACATGTTGTACTGTGTACAACTACAACAAAGACGTTTCTGAGAAATTTTATAAAATTTGATCAGTGTTGTCAGAGTGGGGCGTTTTCTCTCCAAAATTTAAGAGAGAATTTTTAAATTGCTGGAGGGAATTTTGGGGGGATAATTTCTTTGAAGGGATTTTTGGCTGGAAATTTTCAAACCAGGGGAAATTTGGAGGTTTAATTAAATTTCAAACATATATTTGCCATCATGTTTAAAAATATTCAAATTCAAAAACCAGTTTCAAATCAACCACTAAAATTTAAGTGTGGGGTATTATATTTTAAGACCGCGTCAAAAGTCAACAATCAATTTTGCCTAATTTTATTGTTTAAAAAAATACAATAAACGATTTCTTGGAGATAATATTAGAATTATATTTTGCTATACCTAAATTATTTTATTTTATTATTATTATTATTTTTTTTTTTGCTTGTCAACTGTATTATTTTTGAAGAGACATTTTTCAAAAAGTTAACCACTTTAAATATTAGTTATTTTTAGACTACTCGGATGTTGCTTACGTATTTCGTGTGCGTTAAATAATTTTTTTATTTTTTGGAGGTTTTCTTCCCTAAAATGCATTTTTTAGAGGGATTTTTGACTAATGATGAATCAATCTGGCAACACTGAATTTGATACATACTAAACTAAAAGAGTTTAAATTACGGTACAAAGAAGTTCAAAATCTTATTGTTAAGCCGCTGCTACACGATGCTACGAACACCTTCCAACATTCGACGTTGGATGGTTCATAGCATCGTGTAGCCGTTGTTCGAACCTACGAGTGTCCAATGTCGAGCGTCAAACGTTCGCATTTGGTCGTGTCCCGTTCGATGTCGGTATTCTTGCACCGAGTCAAAGGGATGCTTCGAACGTTTGAAGGTCAATGTTGGTTGTGTTGGTTGGTTCGACTCAGCAGCTGCACGACTCGTTCATGTGAAGAGAGACAACATCAGTGTATAACATTAGAGATAACATCAGACAGATAACAGCGTCGTCCACTGAGTACCAACACATCATCATTCGTATTGGATCAAACATTCGATTCACCGTGTAGCAGACACATTCGTCGCACCAACAGACTATCGAACTTAATTGCTTCAAACGTTCGATCGAACGTTGGAAGGAACGTTCGTAGCATCGTGTAGAACCCGCTTTATCTTGTTACCTTAATGCTATCACTAAAGTCAAAAATCGACCCCAAGACATCTGATTTAGAAACTCAGTTGAATTCGACTGTAGCCTTAGTCGAAAGAGCTGCAATGCTAGTCGCTGTTTTTCAGGATTTAAATGGAAATATTTAACACAAATTAGTATTTAACATAAAAGAACAGAACAAAAAAACAAATATAAATACATACTTAAATAAATTTAGTTTAACCTAATTAAAAATTTAATTTTGTTTTTATTATTTTATTACTGATGCATATTGGAATAGAACTGCCTAATTATTAATTACTAAAGATATAATTAAGCTATTTTTTTTTTATTTCAATACATTTTATTTAGAACTTAACCGAAAGAATTTAATTAAAGATTGCTCAGAACACAGTTTAATATGTTATGTTTTTTATTTGTTTTAAACATAGTTTAAAACATCGTTTAAAACACTTTAATTTCAAACATGTTTTATTTAGATTATGTTTTAAACAGTGTTTAAAACATGTGATTTAAAACGCTTTGTTTTAAACATGCCAACCCTGAACGTAAGCAATACAAGTTATTGAGACTCTTAACAATAAAAACAAATTTTACTAAAGGAGTCTTGAACTTAATTTTGTTCGCAATTATACGAACACCCACAATTTCAATATAAGTACAATTAGATCAAGGTCCATTGTGATTTCAGTCGAATCAACAAAAAATATAACAATTTTTTTTCTCAATATACATACTTCTTTGATGTCGTTTACTAATAGGCGTTCCAAGTGGCGTCTTTGATGCTTTCGTTGCAACCTTTGGACTCTTATTTCCAATGATGACCGACGAAATTGACGAACAATCATTCGTACTATGATTAGTGTTGCCACCACCACCTCCCATTGATATTTGATTCGAATCACCCACTTCCGATGTTTCACTATTTTTTCGTGATCGTAGCGACGGTAATTTAAATGACGAAAACATATTATTAAATTATTTTATTTACAGATAAAACATTTTTTTTTAACGTCTGGTTTATTCCAATTCAATGCGATAATTCAATTAAGTCGAACATCGAGTGAGATTAATTGAATCTTCAATTAAATTTTATAAGATATAAAATGTATAATTTTTATTAATTGATATGTAAGGTTCAATCATCGTTATTTGAGGTTGTGAAACAATAAATTGATAAATTCATTATTTTTTAACCCTAGAATCATACGTTGGTCTACGAGTCAAGTTAATCATACATCGGCGTCGTTTCGACGAATGGACTTTTTACGGGTAGTTTTAGAGTTTATTTGCAAAAAACATTTTTTTCTACATAACAATACTATAAAAGCGAACAAAATATTTAAAAAAATTGGATTTGGAAAAATTTCTTAATGTAAATATTTATTAATTTTTTTAATCTTTTTATCAAAGTATATTTTCATTATAAAAATTAAAAAATTGATAAATACATCAATTGTATCATAAAACATGTCTTTCAAATAATTAATTTATGAACTATTATGTGTCAGTGGACATGTGTGACTTTACAGAATGTGAAATTTCTCAGGCATAAATATTCTTATAGATATGCAGTTATTTCCCCATTAGGCACATTTGCAAATTTTCTAAAATTTGTTAGTAATTTTTCGAATAAGATCTCAAAAAATAATAAAAATTAAAATATTTTCCACAAAATAAATTGTTAATCTTTTATTATGTCATTCGAAATGCATTCTTTAGTTTTCGATTCAATATATTAAAATTTCAGTATTATGTCGTCTCTATAAGTCAGACAGCTGTAATCATCTTTCACATTATCATAATCATTGAATAAATTAATTATAACATCCATATCTTTAATAAATTTTAGAAAAATTAGGAAAAATGTAGGTTAATCATACATCGTCGTCCGTTTGACGCACACTATTTCAGTATAAAAAAAAACGACAATAGCTATAAACAAAATTTATACGTCTTATGTGTTATAATAACAAATAAATTAGATAACAGAAGTTTCACAGCAAGCAGGTACCGACAAGTTGTAGTATTGGAGCAGGTAGAGAAGTTCGTTCGTCGTTTTGACGAGTACGTATGATTCTATGGTAAAACAAAACACAGTCTATTTATATAGTTGTTCCATTGTTTACAAGTTGATCTTTCATTTTCGAGAGAATGTTTCTTTTTCTATGTTGAGAATTAAATAAACACAAAAATACACTAGTCATAATGACAAACAGTACATAAAATACGTGTCTTTCAGTATATATTTTTAAAAACAGTTTAAATAGTACAAGAAGGGAAATTATAAATCGAGATGGTTTAAAAATAGAACAAACACTCCGTTTTTGAAACTTTTTTAAAACGAGACTACATTACGCGAATTTACTTAATAAACAAATAAATTTACTAAGTCAATTTCTACATTTTGTCGCTTCAAAAAACACAAATACACAAAACCAAAAAAATAAACGTACATAAATCACAAATGGCAAGCAATGCAAACTTGGGACATTCCATTTTTCCGAAAGCGGCGCACTTTTACGGCGTTTTTATGATGAATATTAAAAAAAAAATTTCGGAGAGACACTTAAACAAAAAAAAGAAAACAACCAATACACCGACACCGATTCGCACGCGCACTTACGATTACTTAACTAAAACGCACACATATGTTTGTCACGTTTGGTACTTAACGAACTTCCCAATGACGAACCGATAAAGAAAAAACTGTGCGATATTAAAAATAAAAAGAAACGATTGAAATGGCAATAATTATATTAACAACAAGATGACGGTAGACGGTAACCATATGGAATAACGTCGCGACGTGCGTCGCTAAGACGCACACTCGCTATATGTAACAAACAAACACGTATATACATATGTATTGAGACGTGGGGCCTACGGCGGACCGCCATTCTGGATGACGCGGTGCTTGTGAAGTTATTTTAAACTTGGTCCGTACATATATACACACAATTCTCATCAACAGCATCACAGTTTATGTGTGTTTTTCGATGTATAATATTATTATTTGGGCATATGACTCTGTGTGAAATAGTGATGGGCATAACCATATTCTATCAAGAATTAAATAATCGACTTTTTCCTAATATGTACCTAATAATACAGCTGTGTACAAGTACCAAACACAAAACATTATAAAATTTGGGGGACAGGTCTACCCACACTGTCAACTTCCCATTGGGTGTCCTTAAAGACTAGAGACTACTGTACATAAATAATTCTTTTTCCATTTCGGGCAACTTCTCCCCTGGGCCCCCGATAGAGGCTTTGCCCCTTGCAAGATACCGGGGGATTCGCCTTCTGTACCTAATGGTGGGGGCTCCACCCTTATCAAACAAATGATAACATCATTTGTTCTCAAGATATGCGAGACAAAATATATTTCAAAAACAGTTTCTTATTTCGTTTTCTTTTTCTTTTTTTTTTTTAATTTTATAATAATATATACTGGCGTTTTTAACATCAAGGAAGGTTCTTAGGTCATTATATAATAATGTTATGGTAAAAAATCTATATAATCTATGTTATCTTAATAAAGTTAATTCTGTTTTTTTACCACAACAAACAAACCGCTAATCTGAATTTGCTGAAAACTTTATCCGGTCTTCATTTTTTGATTACGCATCTAATGAAATTAGTCCGGAGTTGATATCATCATTTGTTCTCGAGACGAAATGCGAGACGAAAAAAAATTCACGAACGAACGAACGCACGCACAGACATCACGCTAAAAACGATGGATTCGGATTCTAGTGACCTTGAAACGTGGAGATATGTCAAAATTAGCGATTCGTAAAATCGGACCCATTACAATAACTTCCTATGGGAAGTTAATAAATTTATTTTTAATTGTTGATTGTTCATCACAAATGGTCATCCATGATAGTATATGCTATATGTATGCAAGCTGCCCACCATATTACATTAATACGTTCACATGTTTGTGTTGATACATGATGTGTTTTGTTTGTATGTATCATGATAGCTTGGAGGGGATAACGGTACCACGTCACTCGCTGGCGACAGTGGGCACAGTACGTAGAGATGGAAATGTTACTTCTTGTTATTCTGTAGTACCAAATAATACATTTCTCCCACTTTCATATTCGGTATCAGCGGAGTTGGAACAAACAAAACTAACTTATACGAAGCTAACGAAACATTCCTATTATCCATCCGATACTATTATATCACTCACATATGCGCCCCCCCCCCTGGTGCATGCAGGAAAATCGTAGATGCTATTTAAAAAAAAAACGCCGTGAGCAGCGGGGCCCCATCACGGTAGTCGAATTTTCCCCTTCATCTTCGGTATTGAATGTCTACAAGCGAAATGTGATTGAAAGTCTACAACCGAATTGTCATTTTGTTGGTTTCAAAACTGGTGATGAGTGTTCGGCTGATCGAGGCTTTAAAAAAAGGTTTTAAGTATTTAAGGGCTGTATCTCAGTAAATTTCAATTTTGTGCCGAAAACAGGTAGCAGAAAAAAAGCCAACACAATTCGTACGAGGACATTCCTGCCCATGTTTATCCGCTAATTGCCTTTATGTTTTAGTTTTAAAAATTAAAAAAGGACCTTAAATAGTAAACTGGAAGGCCTTTATAAAGATATTTTTTCTTTCCAAAAAAATCGAAAATTTCTATTTTATAAATACTAAAAATCCAAAATTCCTAATTTATAACAGTGACTTTAATAACATTTTTAAATTACTTAATATGTATGTATTTCATTTGTCATAAAAGTAAGTTCACTTTTTTTTAAATTTTTTAAAATTACTATTCGCCTACTTGTATTTAGAATAAACATAATGCTTTTAAAACACATTTAACAATAGCATTCAATTCCGATGTAAAAATGGGAGAAGTGGGGGGAAAAGTGATGCGGACTCCCTACAAGGTACTAGCTGGATACTAACTGAATACACGTACAAAATTTCAGCCCTCTAGGTTTCCTTATAGAGTCTCTAGACATGTTAGAAAACAAGCAAAAAAATTAAGGAAATATTGGCGTAAAAATCGTGGGGGTAAGGGTTAAAAGTTGAAACCTCCAAAAAACAGTGTCTGGCTATTAGCTTAACCTGTACACCAAATTTCAGCCCTCTAGGTTTATTTGGGGAGATTTTGACCCGAACGAAACTGTTAAAAAACAAGAAAAATCATGTTCTTTTGGGTATAAAAATGGTGGGGGTAGGGGTTAAAAGTCGAGACCCCCAAAAGGCACCCCCTTGATACTAACTCAATCCGAATACAAAATTTCAGCCCTCTAGGTTTATTCGGGTGACCTGTGCGAGTGGTACAAACTTCGAAAACGTCGAAAATGCATGAAATTGTAGCTTAAAAATGAGGGGGGTGGGGGTAAAATATTAAAACCTCCAAAAAGCACAACCTAGGTACGAACTTTATCAACACACCAAATTTCAACCCTCTACGTTAATTCTGGGGGGCTGGGGGCCTGTTAGATCCAGCGAAAATCGTTTTTCCCCCCTCTACTCCCACCATATCATCCTAGGAAGCTGAATTTTGGATATGTTGTAGATAATTGACCGAAACATTATTTAAAACCGGTTTGGAAAAGTTTTATTGCTTTTCCGCCCCCCACCACCCCCTTAAAGGTCGGGTCCGAAAAAAAATTTGCCCAAAATTTGACCCCACTTTGATAGTATTGTTGTGCATCGGAGTAAGCCCCACTTACCAAATTTCATCTCTTAACTTCCATAGGGGGGCCCTACACACATTAAAAGGTTGCGGGAAAATATATATATATATATATATATATATATATATATATATATATATATATATATATATATATATATATATATATATATCAGACATCTTTTTTTTTTACATAATCGTGTTCTACGGGTCCGAAAACGGATAGCGCCCCTGGTCTCGCCTCTCGCAGCTCTTATCGTATAGACTGTATAAGTCTAATTTTTCGGAGAAAATTCGACTAATAAATTAACAACCATAATTCGTTCATATTATTATATTCATAAAGCCGAGTTTATATTGGTACAGTAAACGGTAAAGTTCTCGATTTACCTAGAATAAAGTAGATAACAGCTTAGTATAGCTGCTTTACCATTTACTTTCTCCCATTACCGGCTTATTTTACTCAACCTGTGAACTCAGCCAGTGTGAACCGATGCTAAAATTGTAAAGCTATGTTAGCTAGGTGAAAATTAAACTATTCTCAACCAAAAGTTTTTGTAAGGTGTAAACAGTATTATACCCAAATGACCAGAATAAAGTACAATTGGATAAAAAGTATGATGTTGTATTGTTGTATACTTTATCATTTTAATTACGAGTGTAAATTCAGCTTAACGTAAAAGCCTCTATACCGGAATGCGTTCAATACTCGAACAATTTTGATATTTTATTGTATATAGTTATTAATGAAGTTATTTCTGAAAAAAACCGATAAATATTAAAACTGTTCGAGTACTAAACGCGTTTCAGTATAGGGGCTTTTACGTTATATCTATCTAAATTATACACATAAAATTCGAATTATTTCAATAATCGAATGTTACCGATTATTTTTAAAAAAAATCGAATTATCCATTATTTTTAATTCGAATTATCCCATCACTAGTGTAAAGATACGCACATATGTGTAATTATAATTAAGAATACTTTTATGAGAAATTAGATAAGAATATTATTTATTGTTTAAAATTACTCTGTTTACTGTTCCTAAATAAATTCAACGTACTTAGAGAAAATGCTGGGTAATAGAAAACATTTTTTTAATTAATTCAAAATTTAAAAGGAATAAAAAATGCAAACAGGTACATGGAGAAGAAAATTGATGCTCTGTCTTCCAAACTTGTATTTATGTCCTTTATGTCTGTCTAACATACCGTCTATCTTTATTCAGTAAAATATTGGAACGTCAGTGACATTTATAATAAACAATTATTTGAATGTAGAGGATTTAAAAAACATAAGAATGTTTAATTTCATTCGATAATTTTGACCAACTGTTAACAAAATAATAATATTACGACTTACCGTCGACTTATCGTAAACGACAAATATCAAATTCTGCAAGAGAAGGTTTTTTTTTAAAATATTTTTACACAGAAATGTGCTAATAAATTGAAACTTAAAATAGAGTTAACTCTGTAATTAATGGATTTTGGAGTGAAACGTTTACAATACTTGGCCCGTTAAGGGCCCCATACACGGTGAGATCTGTATCGATACCTTGTATCGATATAGATAGCGATACATATATCGGAAATTTGTATCATGTTTATTTAGCACACACACGCTGATCCTCAATCGTGAAACCTCAGTACAGATAAAAAATTGTATTAATAAAGAAATGTGCGATCTACACCTGTGCTATTAGCAATTGCAACTACAGCGTCAGAGTGCTTTATAGATTAGAAAAAAAACGAATATGGACGAAGCGATGGTTAAAAGATAGATATAAGTACACTATTTTTAATTTGATTTGAGTTAAAACTGAGCCAGCCAAACGACCTCAGAAATTATTTGCTAATGGGCGAAACACTTTTCCAAAAGTTATTAGGAATGGTAGAGTGTAGGATTAACGTAGTTTTCTACTACAAACATCTTTACATTTTGAATCCCATAAACATGGATATAATTTATACATACTAATAAAATCTTCCTAAAAATCTCTATCTGCACTCTGCAGACATGATTATCCAAATAAATAACAATTATTTACTTTATTAACTGTCAAAATAAAAATGCAACCATAGTTACCACGATACTTGAGACAAGCACGATACCAGCTGATACTTGCTGATACTGATACAGTGATACCGAGACATTCACATACACGACGAGTTATGTATCATGATACTGATACCTGTAACATGTAGCGATACAGATCTCATCGTGTATGGTGGCCTTAAATAATTTAAAATGTTACTTACAATAAAAATCTCAATTTCGATAAGAGTGTCGCTTACGATAAGTCGGTGGTAATGGTTCGATACATTAACTAATTGATATGTCAAATATCATGTGACAATTTAAATGGAAAAATTGAATGTCATGACACTTGTGGATATTCACTGATCATGTTCGGCGTCAAGAAATAAAAGAACGAAGAAAAAATTGTATATTTCAAAAAAAAAAAAAAGAATTTTGTAAAAAATATTCAGTTTATATAACAAAATAACTATTAAGTTATTAATATATTACATGAATACAATTACACCTGAACAGCCATCATTATTTAATTTTATTTGACGGAAGCTTTGGATTCCATTGCCTCTTACAATTAGGACTAAACTGACTTACATCAGTCAAGAAGATTGATAAACAAAAATCGTAAGGGACCATTGCATAGAAAACGCGATATAGAGCATGCAACGAAAGACAGAAATCAATAAAAAGAAACCATTGTCAAAAATCTTAAAAATGGGGCGTTGGACATATTATAAATTAAATATCTAATTAACTCATCAAACGAGTCTTAATTATTGTTTATGGTGACTGAATTTACATATCTATAATTACAATTAATTACAATTTTATTTTAACGGCGACTTTATTACATGTCTGTTTATTTATTTTCAAATATACATTTCCAGAAATTCAAAATATACAAACAACAAACAGTAAATTAAAAAATAATATTCAAATATCATAAACTCATTAAATTCATAAAACAAACATTAATAACGAAATATTAAATAAATATATATTCACTTCAAAACTACAGATTATTACTAATTTTCAAATGTATATCACATACATACATATATTTGTTTTTCTTGTAGTGTTTTAATGAAAGTTCATTCTATTTTCAGATTCTCATTAATAATAATAATGAATCAAAACGATACGTGCATATTCACACATGCGCACAACAACATAATCAATGTATGTATATGTGTGTACTGAGTATGTTTGTGTTTGTACCGGTGCGAGTTACGTGAGCTGTGCGAGCGAGGAAATGATTAAGAAAAGCGGAAAGACACCGTATTATGGCGACATGTTATACATGTGTAAACGACACATTTAGCTCTCTAATTCATCATTTTCAAAAAAAAAGAAACTGAACTAGGTATTAAGCAACTGTTTTGATATACCGTTTCGAATGACCGTGTTAAAATGAATTAGAAATATGAAGATGATCTTAAGGGGGTTCTCCCGTGTGACGGCCTGCTTTTTTTAAGCATTTTTGAAGAATTTTTTTTTTGACGGACGTAAAAAGATAAAACTTTGAGTTTTTATCATTTATTTATTACTATTTCAAGAATATGTAAAACAAATTCAAGTAAAAATCTTGATTAGAATGTAAGTTGTACCAGTTGTACCACTCTGAAGACATCCGCCTCGAAAAAAAGGACGCTCACTTCCTCCACGATTTCGGCGGAATGGTTTATCTAAGAAAAAAAGGGCATTTTTATCTGTAAACCTAAATGCATCGAATGAACTATAATCGTTTGAAAATATTGAAAACTGGGTTTTTGCACCGAGAAAAAATTACAGTAAAAATTACTGAGCTGCCTCCGATAAACCAGGCTCAAGTGACCAGTCGGTAGGAAATTATCAAGCACAAATATAAAAAATGCCTTTCAAACATTATTTTTTATGATTCATTTGAAAATTTTTCCTGTACAGCTTAAGAATTTTTCCTATACTGCTCCGTAAAATTCGATGGGCTTGACGCCGTACGGCATTCATGACCGTTAACGTGTTAAAATTTCAATTAGAACAATTGAATAGTATTGAACTTTCATTTTATAAATGTTAATATATAGTATGGTGGTAGCGCAGAGTAGTAAAATTATAGGAATGGTTTTAATATTATTTTTAACTGTGCAGGACTGCCATATGCAGTAGGCACTGTACTTAGGGTCTACAAAACTGTAAGAACCTACAGAAGATAAAAACTGAAATTTTAAATAGAAATGTAACATAATATAAAAAAAATATTAAAAATATGTTCATTTCTTTCATTTCATTTATTTTTAGCGAATTTCCAGAATGGAATTCAGTTATTACAGCCACTGTCATGACGCGACTTGAACCCGGGGCCATGGCAGAAATTTGTTTTGACTAGGAACCGAAAATAATATTCACTAAAATTTATATTAGGGTAAGTGCGGGAGAGACGCCGCGTCGGGAGAGATGCCGCAGTAGCCATAGTTCGTCCGTTGACTGACAGATAGCGCTATTAATGGATTATATGTTTAAAATATGTTACTTATTTAAGCTGTATATGGTAATATTTATGATTAGTCCGTCAGTTTAGTAATTATCCAACTTTTTATTATTGAAAGGTAAGTTTTTTAACATAATATTTTATCAAGCATTTAATTCATTAGAATTTAAGAATGTATATTTCCTTGTTTTAATGAAAATTTGATATTAATTTAGGTATATTTTAAAAGTACTGTATAAAATTTTAGGTTAGAATTCCGCACTATGCTTGCTATAGCAACATGCGGCATCTACCCCAACAAAAAGGAGAGATGCCGCATGTAAAATTTTTTTTTTTTTTTGACTGTAAATTATGCCACGTAAATATAAAAGATCCATTAATGGATCAGAAAGAGCTCTCATATTGGTGAAGATAACGAAAATAATGATGATTGCCTGTGTATTGACTGTTTTGAAGAGTACTCAGAAACAAAAGAAAATTGACTGGTTAAGATGTATAAAGTGCCAAAAATGGTTACATATGGCATGCATCATGTATGGAGATGTGTATAAAATGCAAAATTTTTAATATGAAATATGCGGCGCCTCTCCTTTTTTGATGCGGCATCTCTCCCGCTTTGCAGGCTCTACAAAAATGTTAATTATGAATCCTTTATGACTTAAAATTTAAAATTATTTATAAATAATTTTAAAGAACAATGTTTACATTTAATGTGTACCAAATTTCAAATCAATTGAATGCATACTTTAAGAATTATCAAGTGTTTTCAAAATGTGCGGCATCTCTCCCGCATTCACCCTATATATATATATATATATATATATATACATATATATATATATATATATATATATATATATATATATATATATATATATATATACATATATATATATATGTGTGTGTGTGTGTGTGTATGTGTGGCCAAGAAGATGGTTTTTGTTCTTGCAAAAAATTAGTTTTTTGCCAAAATTTCCAGTTATTTAAAAATTTTTGCGAAATTTTTTACACCATTTAAAAGAGAAGAAAAAATTACATAAAAAAGATCTTAAACTATTCGTCTATATCAACTACTTTCCGAGAAAAACTAATTTTTATAAACGGAAATTCGCTATGTTATGCAGGATACTGCGACAGCGTATTTTGAAAATATACCCGAAGTCAGAGCTTGTGATGTCACTGACTGATCTAGGATCGGGTATAATTTACAAAACAGAAACTAACAAAATGACTCTTTAAAATATACCTCATTTCAGAGCCAAAATTGGGTATATTTTCAAGTACAAGAATACTACTATGTGAATTTAAATACACATATAGTTTATTAAACCGACAATAAATTAGTGTAATCTCATACAGTTACTAATAAGGCATATTTTCAAACTTATTTCAACTGTAATTTATACTCGATCTCCATAAAAAAAATATGCACATATGATTTAAAACAAGACTTACTTTGTCGCAAATAAAAAAAACCGTTACAATTTTTGAAATAATTTTTCGCTTCTTCTTATCTTAATTCTTAATTGTTAGCGTGTGAGTTAAACGTGTAAAATTTGTTTAAAATTAAATAATGTTTAATAAAACAGATTTAGAAGGGCTTTTTACAAAAGCGTATAAATATGGATAATATTATTTGAATTCGAATCCGCTGAAAAATATTTGGTGCAATTAAGATAGTAGTCTGGTAATTTGGATTGAAAAAATCGAAAATTTTTGTGAAATATACTGTGGAAATTTTAAACCAAAATTCAACGAAAACAAGACAAAACAAAACGAAATATTTTTGAATCCGTTGCTATTTTATGAAAAAAATGTAAAAAAAAACCTATGCATAACGATAGCTACAATTATCTACTTTAAAAATTTTTTTTTCTTCTTTTAATTTGAAATTATTCATCATTGCAATATCGTTGGTATAATTTGCAATTTTGTTAGGTACATTTGCATTAAAATTTTGCGAATATTTAATATTATTCTATACAATTTTATATGAACAAATGGATACTCATTAAAATCATTTTAATTCGACCTTCGTATAGGTATTCACTCACATTTGCAAAAAAAATTCGCTAAAATTGTCAATTTTTTGCGACGTCACAGTGCTGTTTTTCCTTAACTACTTAACTGAACCATTTGTTTACCAATAAATTGAAAGTGGGTATGTTTTTGATACTATTCTTATTAAATATTGAGTTTGAAAATATACCCGAGCTCAGCGCTATTAATGGGTATATTTTCAAGTATCGAACTATGCTTATTAAACATTGAATGTATACCCGAGTTCAGATACATTGAGCTTTGAATACGGGTATATTTTCCAAATACGCGCTGCGACAGGAGTATTATGTATTTCAGTTAGTTTCATGCAATATTGCATAGAGTCTACGATGACCTCACAATCGCCTTGTCTCAAATACATGGTCGGTCAAGTGGTCGGAAAACGATATATCATATTACACAACTTAACAGAAAATGATTCCATCCTACAAGACTTCTATTCTAATTAATTAATTATCTCATATCACACCGGCACAGTAGAAACTCTATCGAGGGTTTGCAAGAAAATACAAGAGCCTACAAAAGTTTGAAATTGAAATTTTAAATAGAAATGTAACCTAATTGGAAAAAAACAAATTTAAAATTGTAATTGTTTTTTAAATTCACTTATTTTTCTTTTAGTTTGCGTGCAAAATTGTTTAGACTATGACTACCTTAAAACGGCCCAGGAAGTGTAATCTTGTGTTTCATTTCCAAGACTTTTTACTACTGAAATAATTTAAAACTGCGCAGCATCCACATAGCTTACGTTCATGCAAAATTTAGTTCCTAATTTTTTCAATAGGGAAACATCTCAAAAAAAAAAAAATTGCTTCTTGTTAATATAAATTTTTGTCTTTTGTGTGATTATATGCAAAAGTCCCTTTAGATCTTTTCAGCACCCAACGAGGGGCGGGACCATGCCCATCGAAAATCACAAGTCTAAACTACTTCAGCTTATAATGATAATCCACTTTTCTGTTTTACATTATTAATGTAAAAAAAGAAAAACTTCTGTCAGCACTATAGATAAATTAAGCCTTATTTATTTTAGCAAAATAAAAAAACGTTCCGTTAAATTTTTTGTTACAACAAAATTGTTTACATCTTAATCTTAAAGATCAAATGTTTAAATCAAACAAATGACATAATAATTAAAATTTTATAAACAAAAGACAAAATTAAAAAAGCAAAAAATTGTAGATACGCACTTGTTAAAACAATGCCAAGTGATTCGTTCGATTTCTTTTGAAGTTCAACCGTGGCAATCCACGTTGTACTTGTACTATTACTGGATAATGATGACAATATACTGGTGTTCGAATGTTTCCCAGAATCTTCTGAACATGTTGGCGACTGACATTTCACATCTGAAAATAAATTTTTCCATAATGTTCATTTGAAAATTTATTTATTTTTAATTATTACAAATGTTTTATGTTATGTTATGTTATATTGTATGTAGGAATAATATTGCCTTTTAGTTGCGCAAACAAAAAGATAAACAAATAAGTTGTTTCATTTATTTAAAATGAATTTCCACAAAGTAAAGCTCACAACAATTAAAAAGATAAACCTGACGCGTTGGTTTAAGTTGCGGAAAAAAATTTCCTGTCACATAAAGCGAATATGTATTTTAGTTCAAAAAATAAAACTTTTTAATAATTAATAATAATGGGACTTATTTTTTTCTTATACCCTATATAACTTGAAATTTTTATCAAAATCTGTTTACTAAACATAATATAATGGCTCAAAAACTCCAAAAGTTCCAAAAGCTTTTGAATTTTAGCTAATTTTAGCCAAAAAAATCATTTCTTTGATGAAAAATGCCCAAAATATCCAATTTCGGACATCGAACATGTATCTAGTTGAAGGACTCATCCAAAAGCTTGGAACTTTCAACATTTTCACCACGTAAAAATAGAAAGTTGCGTTCGAAAGTTACCGTGCTAGAGTTAGATATAAAATTTAGCGAGTGTTATTTTCGAGTTCTAGGAACCTCAAAACAAATTCCAATTACAGTTTTAATCTCAAGTCTGAAATATAAGCACATTTATTTCAATACAGTACAACTACGGAAAAAAAACTTGAAATTCGTAAACCCATACAAAATTTAAAATGAATCTTATTTTGCGCATCTTATTTTCAAAGGCACAGTTACCTTATCAAGTTAGGTATATACAGAGATACAAATAAGATGTAATTTGAAGTTAATGAACTAATTCAATTACTGTTTAAATATTATTTTTAATTATCTGTAAAAATCATTTGGATGTTTTCAAAATGCATTCACGTAAGTGCAGTAGTAACTATGTTAATTACTTTAAATAAATTTTTATTGGATGATAACACTTTAGATACATTTTTTGAAGTAATAAAAACAGTCCATCCAAATATCTCAATTTATTTTTATATTATAAAGGTAACGTTCATTAAGAGCGCGGGCGGAGGGGTGGTCCTTTGGTTAAACGTTTTAAAATTTTTTCATTTTTTTATTATTTCATATGACTGTACAGCATCTTAAGATTGTTGCATCAAAATTTGAAACACATCGGAGTAAAACTAACTAAGATATAGAACTTTGAGCGTTTGTTGCTCCAATACGTTTTTGTATATCCCTGCCCAGTAGGTACGTGGCTTTGTGCTCTCGGAATCCCTGAATTCTTTTATTCATCGATGGGTCTTTGTAAGTATACTAATGTATACTATAACCAAAAACGTAGGTATGAAAAAATTTTTCATATTTAATTTTGGATTTTCAGGCATACAAAACTTTAAAGCGATTTTCTGACACTTGTTATTTTTGAAACCGGTGAACAGTTTAAATCAAAATCTACTCGACCGATTGTTTTGAAATTTTGTATACAGCTTCCTTACATAAATGACCCAGGCAGTGGCGTAGCGTGCCTTGGAGGGGCCTTGTATCAAAATTGGTTGGGGGGCCCAAATGAAGGGTAAAGATTTCTCACAAAAGAAACAAAAATGCTTGCATTAAATTAAAATAAATATTTATTGATTTTAAGTTATTGCTTCCTCCTAGAGATTGAGCTAGCCAAACAATTCAAATTAAATATACACTTTTCTTGCCTTTTTTTCAGCAAATTTATTTACCAAATCATTTATCGCTGAAGACGGTTTCAGTTTTTCTAAAATTTCTGCCTTTAAGGTAATAGTGACAAGTCTGGTAGCCGCACCTGCCCCATAGAAGTCTCATATTTCAAGTTACCCATGTTGCCAACTTTCGGGCGCACGCTTAACCTGGCAAAAAAAGAGATTGCTTTTTTGACTTTTGTCATTTCTGAAGTGAAAACTCTATTATATAGACACATATGACATTTTTTTGTTTTATTTCCGGGAAGCACGAGATTAAGTGAAATTGTGGATAACATTTTACTATTTTTTGCTTACACACGTTAGGGGCCTCTGTAACCCGAGGGCCCCGTATCATTGATACGGCTGATACGGCGGTAGCTACGCCCCTGGATATCCCTGGTATCCCTGGGAGCATTTTTCATAATTATTAATTTTACAATAACAAATAGATCCATTTTTTTAGACGAAAATCGGTGTTTTCACTTCTAAGTGTCATCAAAAATTAAAAAATCGAAAAAACGAAAAAAATTCCTCCCAGGGATACCTGAGGAATGAGGTCATCTAATGATATCATTTTTTTTTTATTTTTTATTTCGGTTGATCCACTCATGAGTTATATTATTCACCGGCAGACAACTTTTCTCAAAGCGCCTCCGAAGATTTGCTGCCGTTGGCTTAATTATTTATATTTTGTTAAGTATAATATGTATATATATATACATATATATATATATATATATATATATATATATATATATATATATATATATATATATATATATGTATTTCCTTAAGGGAATACATATTCAGAGTTCCAGAAAAAAAATTACAATTTTTTATTTTTTTCTAAACCGCCGTAATTTTAGGTTTAGTGACCAAAAAAATTGTTTTTCTTCAAAACTCGGTTTGATTTTATTAATTTTGCACCACCCATTGAACTTGTGTACTATGCGCCGTATAGAAGATGTTTTTTTGGCACGAAATTTTTCTTAATATTATGCTTGAAGGAATACTTGATAATGTGTAAAAGGTTTCAAATTAATTGCATATAAGGCGTTTTAAGAAAAAATTATTGAATATTTTATTGAATCGTATTGAAATTATATCCATTTTCAGCTTCTAACCCCGAATATACCTTTAAGCGTAATTAATTTAATCTCTATAAACCTCTATAATTTTGTCATTTTCTAGATAAAATGCTTTCATCGATAAGATTGGACAAAATATCTTACAGTGAGTACAAAATGGTTTATTTCAAATTATTGATTTTTATTTTAGTCGATAGTATTTTTTTTCCCTCCGAAGATCGTAGTAACTTTAAAGCATTCCACTATTCTAAATATCTTTAATCGTGAATTTAATTTTATATTTTACTAAGAATACATCTATGTATACATATTATAAGCATGCAATACTTCTTTTAAAACAGCCTTATAATTATTTTGTTAAAGCATTACGTTTTAAAATACATTTAAAACGTTTTGAAACTTAAATTGACAATATTTATGATTCCACAGGGATCACTTTATTATCCAATATTAGTTTTACTTAAATACATTTAACGTAGGTACTAAATTTAAACTGTAATTTCCCTTTTCAATTCTAAAATTAAAATTTTCGATTGCATTTTTCTTCCTTATTTTTAGAGTTGAACTGCATGATTTCGTTTAGTCAATAAAATTTCTTAAATAAAACTTGATCTGACAAATGGTTAAGGGGTTAAATTTTTCGAAAACGATACAAATAAAAGCTTAACAACTGGCACGGATATTATTAATTTAATAATACAGTAGAGCTTCACTAAAGTTTACATCAGTTTTGTTAAGTGACGTCACTTTTTTCTCACTAAAGTTAAGAGGATTTTATAGAAATAGAAGGAAAAAATATTATTACATTATACATTTTTAAGACAAAGACATTATAAATTCCATAAAAAGTATATGCGTATTAAGAAAAACAAGTACATATAGTATGATTTAAAGAAATTGATTTGGATGTCATAAGAGTATTCAAATTTAAGCTTGTCTCTGTCGAATTTTAGAACTTGTAACTTAAAGTTCATAAATGTTACTAATTATGTTTATTAAAAGTGAAAATTCGAACAATATTAGAAAAACGAAGGGAAATAATATTAGTTATATACTTTTCATGACATAACTATGATTGGTTAAGAGCTGAACTATAAAGTCATAAATTATACAACCTTAAAACATAAAAACATAAAAACGTAAACAAATCAGTGGTGTTTTTTAACAAAAATATTTCTCTATGCAAAAAGAATTCTAGAATGTTGTATTCTAGAATTTTTAAAATTTTTTTCACATATATACAAAGTGAGTGATCTGATGATTGAAGGCTACTTATTCAATTCAGTTATTGACCTAATATAATAAATAAATTTACCAAAATATTTGAATACCAGGTACCTACTTAATAACTAATTTGGAAAATTTGGTGAATTCAAAGCAAATCGTAGCTGCTTATATAGATTGAAAAATAGATACAGTACTTGTCAATTGTTCGTTCAAGGTACAAAAAAAAAAAAAACAATTTCTATTGCAGATATATCTATATAATGAAGAACTTTCTAACAGCAATATCTTTAATGAAATTTATACATTAGTATAAAATCCAGTTAACCCACTGGAATCCAAATTATTAAATAGTTTGCTCACCTATGACTTAAATTATTATTTAGTCCCGATCATGTAATAAATGACCGCCACTGACCTCAATCTGCTTCACTAAAGTTAAGTTTCACTAAAGTTTACCAAATTTTTCTTAACTTTAGTGAAGCTCCACTGTATATGTATAAAGCTCAACTGCAGAAAAATTGTCGCTTAACACATTTAACCAAATTCTAAGTATCGATATATAAGGAGAATTCTAAGCAGGAAAAAGAATTTTTACATTTTTTTTTACATTTTACAAACCTCCAGTAATATTTTTAAGTATTAGTATACGTGCATTTAAAAAAAATTCGGCAAATTTTAATAATTTCCGAAATCTGCCTGTGGGATAAAACAAAAGAAATTCAAATCAACATCAAAGACAAATTTTTAATGAAATACTTTAACCAATGTAATCAGGGATCTTAGCAACAAACAATTAACAAAATAACAGCTTCATTTAACGTAAATAGTCATTATTGCATTTAATTATAACATACGAAATACATAATATTTAATTTTCTATAACAAAATAACCAACCATAATTAGCAATAAAATATTTTTTTAATTAATTACGTATAACTATATAATTATTATATGTATTTATTGTTGTAAATTGTAATAATAAGACTAATACATAATATTGTACGTGTATAGAATGTCAGTGATCTCGTTTTTTTTTCCAAAGCAAGCAGACAAACGGCTTTAGATTCGAGTTTAGTTGATCTCTTGATTATTTCAACAGTTAATTATCTTGACAATTTTAATTACATTTACAGAATCAAATAAAACTAAACCAAATCAGAGCTAGACCTAAATACTTTAGCACTATTCATTTGTATACACATCAGTAAGTACAGTAGTTTACAAAATTATCTAAACATCGGTAAATTTACATAATAAAGTTTTTCCTCTTAAGAACCCACATTTGGTCCTTAAGGCTGCGGTTACATTGGATACGAATTCGTACGAAAATTGATTCGTACGAGCTCGTACGAAATTCACTCGTACGACTGTGTGGTTACATTGGATACGGAATCGTAATACGAATTCGTATTTAAATTTAAACTGAAACCGTTAATACATATTGCATGATACCAAACAATGGATCCAGCTACCGAATCTTATTTATTAGAATCATCGTTTTCAAAATTTCTAATTATAGAAAACAAACAATTTTGGGTAAACGATTATTTATTAATCATGTAGAGCAAAAAAATCTGAGTTCTGGAATTGCTTGGAAGAAATTTTTCAAGACGAACAGAAATTTTTAGAGTACTTGAACATGTCACAAGTCACATTCAATTATATTTTAAATTCTACTGAATTTCAGCTTCAATATTTAGTTAACTATTCATTACATATACTTAAAATGTTTTTGTTAGGTTAGGTTAGTTTTGTTATATCGTAATATATTTAATTAAAAAATTATCTAAACATTTCCTCTGCCACCTCGTTCCATAATTTTTTATTTAACTTTCTATTATGACAGTATTTATGTTTTTGATCCCTTAAAGACCACCTTTGTTCAACAAAAATGATTATTTTTTCTAAATCCATCATTTTTTTTCGTACGAATTCGCATCAAAAAACTAAATATTTTAGTCGTATCAAAAAGTCGTACGAGCTCGTACGAAAGAGTCGTAAGCAGTGTAACCACGCATGTCTAAATGTATGCATTTGTTTAATTTGTATTAACTCGGATAAACTCGTACCAATTCGTACGAATAAATTTTCGGATGAATTCGTATCCAGTGTAACCGCTACCTAAGGTTCTTAAGGGGAAAAGCTTTTTTATTATGCGTAATCTAGCCCACAGTACAGCTCAATATAGTGATTTAATCAGTAAACATCTTGACATGAAATTTACAAGCTTCAGTTGAGAAAAAAAAATTATGCACCTATACAACTTTGTCCGACTCTTCCGCCATAGCTTATTTAATTATTTGAGTCACGTCGCTGAATCGTTTTTTCCCATTTACCCACTGAAATTAACCACTAGAATCAAAATTCAATTGTTTCCTATTAATACGGAACGGAGCAGGTACATGTGCCTGGGGTAAGACGTGTGTTACCATTTATCTCCAAAATGGCTAAACTAGAAAACGGGTAATTTCGGGATACTTGTTAGCCAGGTTCGATGAAAACTGATTCAGCTGTTTCCATCTTCTAAATCATTACCAAAAACTGGTAACTGCGAGTCTGTTCTTAAGTATTATAGGTTTGATGAACATTGGTCCCGCCGTTTTCAAGATATTCAAAAATTTCCAGAATGAAAAAAAAAATTTAATTTGAAATCCATTAAATTTCAAATTTTTACGTCAAACAGTTTCAGTGAAAACCGTCTGTAACGAATGGACAAACGGACATCGGACAGTAATTCTATTAGTGTTATGTTTTGCCAATTTTTGTACGGAACACTCAAATTGTTTCTATACGAAACATTTTGTGAAACATTGTACCGATTTAAATTAAACAACACAATCTTACATTAATGTAATAAATACGTTATTTTAATACAAATCAAAACTCAAAGAATGTTACAAAAATATTTATTTCTTATTTTTTATTTACAATTTGTAAATGTAACCAACAATTATTTTACAGTGGCACCAAATAAAAAAAAATGTAAAACATTTCAAACAAATTTTTAAATATTTTTTCGTTGATTTATTTTTAGCGAATTTCCGAATGGAAATCTAGTTACTACAACAGGTATCACGATGAGACTTGAGCCCGAGACTGTGAAAAAAATTTATTTTGTACCCGCATGATAGTTCTCAAACAAAGCATCCTATTTGTACAAAATTTGGAAAAAACGTTGGAAGAATCTCAAAAAGATGAAAAAAAATGAGTTTTACGCAATAATTTATCAAAAAAATTAATATTTTCAATTTTTTTTTCCATAAAAAAAAATTGAAAATATCACACAGTAAGCAAGTTTTCGACAAAAAGTAATTTTTGTAACCGGTACTTCGCTATGTTATGCAGGATGCTGCGACAGGCGTATTTTAGCGAATTGTCGAATCGAAAAATCATCTATTACATCCACTGCTATGACGCGACCTGAGCCAGGGACTATATGTTAGAAATTTGTTTTGAGGTCCCTAGAAGCCAAAAATGACATTCACTAAATTTTATGTGACCGCGGGATAACTCAAGAATGAAACATTTTATTTTTACGAAATTTGGTGAAAACGTTGAAAGTCCAAAAAGTTTGGATGAGTTCTTCAGCCAGATACATCCGATGTCCGGAACATAGTTTTCTGGGCATTTTTCGTGAAAAAATTTAGTTTTTTTGCAAAAATTTCCCCAAATTCATAAATTTTTGCGATATTTTTTTACACCATTGGTAAGAGGCGGAAAAATCACATAAGAAAGGTTTTGAAAACTCATTTTTGTAAACGGAGATTTGCTATGTTATACAGGAAGCTGCGACAGGGGTATTTTTTTTTATTGTAGACGTATTTTGTGAATGTCTTTAGTGTCGGTAGCGTGTCGACCAACGTTATAAATTTAAATATATTGAATATGAAATTATACGACCAAAAAACCGCAGATACTACCGAAGACGCCGAAAACGTTCACTACTGTCATTATTTCACATACAATTTACACATTTCAGAAAATATGAATGTTTCAACTTGAAGGTAGGTATATCATTTCTTTCTTCGCGTATATGCATTTTGTATTTGCAATTTGCACTGGTGGTAGTTGCCAAGAATGTAATAAATATTATTTATTGTAGTTTTTTACATTTTGTAATGTTAATGTACCTGAATACCTCTCTTTAACCATTACCTATATACGTCCCGGACTCACGACAACAATTCCCGACGCGAAAACATTAAATTAAAATATTTAAAATGTTATTTATTGGTAACATTTGAATTTAATTACCCCTTTTTTCGAATAAAACAACTGAAAAGTTGCTGAAATATTTCAGATATATGCACATAATTTTAAACTATTAACTACTTAGACTGGCATATATCTATGTGTCTATGTGTTGTTAGACGTATAGTATTGTTACTGGAAATTACGACCATTTATAAGAACATCAAAATACTATTCACGTTAAAAGAATTGTTCTATTACTACTACCAATCAAAATACCTATCAAAAAACATGGTGAATTCTATAAATCAGTGTAACAGATTAATTTGAAAACTTCTAAATTTCTTAAAACTTGATTTAAGGGGAGGTTTACTCGAGAGTCCTTAACCCTAGAATCATACGTACTCGTCAAAACGACGAACGAACTTCTCTACCTGTTCCAATACTACAACTTGTCGGTACCTGCTTGCTGTGAAACTTCTGTTATCTAATTTATTTGTTATTTTAACACATAAGACGTATAAATTTTGTTTATAGCTATTGTCGTTTTTTTTATACTGAAATAGTGTGCGTCAAAAGGACGACGATGTATGATTAACCTATATTTTTTTTTAAAAATTTTGTACTCCACATATAAAAGTTTTCCTAATTTTTCTAAAATTTATTAAAGATATGGATGTTATAATTAATTTATTCAATGATTATGATAATGTGAAAGATGATTACAGCTGTTTGACTTAGAAACGACATAATACTGAAGTTTTAATATATTGAATCGAAAACTAAAGAATGCGTTTCAAGTGACTTAATAAAAGGTTAACAATTTATTTTGTGGAAAATATTTTAATTATTATTATTTTTTGAGATCTTCTTCTAAAAATTACTAACAAATTTTAGAAAATTTACAAATGTGCCTAATGGGGAAATAACTACATATCTATAGGAATATTTATGACTGAGAAATTTCACATTCTGTAAAGTCACACATGTCCACTGACTCATAATAGTTCATAAATTAATTATTTAAAAGACATGTTTTATGATACAACTGATGTATTTATCTATTTTTTAATTTTTATAGTGAAAATATGCTTTGGTAAAAAGATTAAAAAAATTAATAAATATTTATATTAAGAAATTTTTCCAAATCCAATTTTTTTAAATATTTTGTTCGCTTTTGTAGTATTGTTATGTAAAAAAAATGTTTTTTGCAAATAAACTCTAAAACTCCCCGTAAAAAGTCCATTCGTCGAAACGACGCCGATGTGTGATTAACTTGACCCGTAGACCAACGTATGATTCTAGGGTTAAAAATTATGTATTTTTCTAAAATTTTTTTCTCAAGAACGGAAGTAAATATCAATTTCAAATTTTGTGCACAATATTTACTAAGTATTAAACTACACAAAAAACATTTTTCAAGGAAAAATATAAAAAAGTGTCCATTTTATAGATAGTGCAGTGTGACGATCCGAAAATCTAATGCCTTGTTGGTGGACATCCTAGCGCCGGTAATAAACCACCGAAATCCAAAAACAAAAAGAAATTTATAAAATATATGTAGAGTACCGGCACCTCTACCTATAATATCAATAAATTGCTGAAAGAAAAAAAAATGGCGGATGTTTGAACTTTTCATTACGATTTTTGTCTTATTTTTCGCTCTTTAAAGTAAATTTAAAAATAAAAAAAATATTGAAAGTGTATCGAACTTAGGTAGAGGTGCCGACGAATTAAATTATCTTTAAAATAAAAAATTTAAAAAAAGGATCCATCGAATAGTTTTTGAGTTATCGTGTCCACCAGTTCCAAAAATGTAGTTCCGAGATATTATAAAATATGTATAAAGAAACGTATTTTCAAAATTTTATATTTAATACTCATTATTGCGTGAACTACGTTTTTTGAATTTTTTTTTATAGAAAGCTGGATTCGATTAATGTGCAAGAATCTTGTTTTTAAATTATTTTCAGTAAAATCACTTTGGGGACATATTCTACACATAATTTACAATCAATTTCGGCAACAAAAATCGATTTTTTTATCAAATCTCAAGTAAACCTTCCCTTAAATTACTTTCAGCAAAATCACATTGGGAACATATTCTACACATAATTAGCTACCAATTTCTGCAAAAAAAAAATCTATTTTTTTTAACGACTCTCAAGTAAACCTCCCCTTAAATTGTCTCATTTTCTTTAAAAGTCATTCTTGTGTGTATGCATACAAAATGCTTTTTCCTTAAAAAACAATTTAAAGAATTAATTAAAATATCTAAGCGCTTATCTACATACTTTCTATTTTGAATGCAAAGAAACGTGTCTTTGTGAATTTTTTTTTATGATACTTTTTAGAGCCCGTTTACACACTGATTACTGCGAGTGTGAGTGGTTGTTAGGTACAAACACGCATAAAATTTCGTTTAAATACATCAGAAAAGTATTTAAACGTAGTTCTTTGCCATTTGTAGCAAGCACTCGCACTCGCAGTAATCAGTGTGTAATCAGTGGACTCTAAGAAAAAATAAAAAGTCTGAATATTAATTTGCGATAAAATAAGCAGCTGACTGTTTTTACTATCACATTACATAGGTAAATATAAAAATTAACGTATTGTTAAGTTTCTTTATATATGTACATATTGCTATTTTTACAATTTTGTAAAATCATTCTCGTGTGTAAATTATTCTTTTATTTTGAGTGTTGAGTTATAAATTTTCTATGAAACTTTTTTATACAGTCCCGATCCATCGCATAGGAGAGTTTTTTTTTTTTACAGTTTGTACCGAGCTATACTTTTTACAGCTATTTATGAAATTTTTAAATAAAGTCTGTTATGTCGTCCCTATTCTCTACATAAAAACAGTGTTCGGTGTACATATAGTATTATCAAATATGTATTGCAACTTTTTAGAACAGTACTATGTCTAAATATATTCATAATTAGAGTGCAAAAACACCTGAGAATTTCTAGTATGTAATTACTGCGAAGATAATCTATATTTTAGTAAATAGTCTGCATATTATGTACATACATACATATCTACAAACTTGCATATCGCGCGTACTCTGTCTCAACCTCGTATCTGAAAACTCCCAATTTTTGGACACAAAAAAAAAACATATTTTAAATCCGTGTTTTCATCACTATGAGCTTAAAATTTATGCTAATTACACCCTTTGATGTTGGCTACTCATATATATAAACATATATAGATAAGTATATATGTAAATACAGTATTTAATAAGTTTTTTGTGTGTCCTAAAACATGTAGCTTTTGATATACGAGGTAAAGACAGCCAACGCGCGATATACATATTTATTTTCAAACTCTGAGACTCATTTCAATACATAAGTAAGTAATCAAATAAAATATTCTCGTATTTTAAAAAGAGATAATAAAACTCTGCACGGTAAAAAATTGATTAAAAAATGGGTTATGTTGAAATGCCTAAAAAGTGTAAATCAGTGTATTTTTAGGCAATTTACGTACCCAACTTACGTATCAATAAAACCAAAACATTGCAAAAATTCTAATTTATGTAGTTTTCATTCAATTGTGTAAAGTTAAACCTTTTATTAGCGAAAAATTTAATATATGTAAATAATTTTACGCATTGTCGTAACCATTTTTTTTTTTTTTGACAGTGTATCTAAAATATTGAAAATACATTTAAAAAAAAATTCCTGAAAATAATTTCGTTAAATATTACTAAACTTTCACCGATTTAATTAACAAAATTTAAATTAAACATTTATTTCAATGTTTTTAACTATATTATCCTATCAGGTGCATACGACTTTATCGTTGCGCACCAATCTAATCTAATAATGATACTAAACTTTCAAAACATAACATTGGAATCGCTTCTGATTCAGAAAATGTTAACATAATCAAATAATTTTAAGCTTATATTATGTATTGCTTTATTATTTAAGCTTAAATAATTTATATTATACTAGCCGTATACCCGATGGGATTTCCCATCAACAACACCTTTTTATAAGGTACTCACTCTCTGCTGACTTTTAATGTTTTTCAAAAGCCTAAATCAATATCCACGTTTTTAACTTGAAAAATGATGAACTTCCCATATGAACTTTCATTTTCTGTTTTAAACCCTTAGGGAACAAATTTCTAAAAAACAACTGACTTTTATTTATAAATAGAAGCCTAAACACCAATCTTCATAACTCCTGTGCTTAATTTCGTCCTTCTAAACCCAACAGTTTAGGTTGTGCATTGTCTGTCAGTTAAGGATTCATTAAATAAAATATTATTTATTTTAATAGCCATAGTTAACATATTTTTATATATCACTAAGTTCAAAAATAACGAATTTACATAAAAATTTTCATCTCCTATTAAACCCACTTAGGGGATGAATTTTGAAAAATCCTTTCTTAGTGCTCATCTACAATACATAAGGAACTCCTATGCAAAATTTCATTCTTCTAAATCTAAACACAACGGTTTAGGCTGTGCGTTGTCTGTCAGTCAGTTAGTCAGTGTTAGAAATTTATTAAGTAGATTATTTAAGCTTAAATAATTTAAGTTTATATTATTTAAGCTTATATACTATTGGAAAGTAATTTAAATTAGCACCTTAATAATTACTAGTTTGTAAATAATAAACAAATATTTTACTTCGCAAAATACCACTTTTATTTTTAAAACTGTGACAATATTGTTTCAAAAATAAAAGTGGTATTTTGCGAAATAAAATATTTGTTTATTATTTACAAATTTGGAATACCATAAAGTAATGCTCAAATCTATTAATATTAATTACTATATTCTTAATACTTACCCCGACAATCGATTGACTCGTCGTTTGTCGCCGCGGTGGCAGATTTAATTGTTGACGACACATAAACATTACTATTTCGCGCTAATGCCTTCCACAATTTCATTGTACGTAGGTACGTAAAAACCGAAAAAGAAACGGCGCCGTAACCGGCTAATTAAAACTAATGCGATTTTAATTCAAATTAACCAACCATACTTAATATTATTAATTAGAACAATTAATTAATTAATTAATAAAACATATTACAGAGTCATAAACTTAAACTTGATATATAAAACATGAACTTTGTTGTCGCATACATATAACATATTATATTTAATATATTATGCATGCGTATATGTATATTATAAAAACATGTGACAATATTGATGGTAAAAACAAAACTGAAGTTATAGTTAGCGCGTTCGTTATAGGCTGCGCTTATTTACTTATGCCGCTGGAGCATTAGTTTTCTTTTATTCATAGCAAAATAATCATCATTCCAGCAACAACATCCCCTTCAGTATCCTGCTCTTACAACACAACATATGCATAATAATATGTTTGTATATAGAACAGTGACGATTAATTTGCGAGGCTAGATGGTGCACTGGATGCACTCACTACCCATTATTCGATTTTTTTTTTTAACATCCTAGATTGTGAATTATCAGTTCTAAATAGAACTATAAATCGAGCGATGATAGAAATTAGCATGAATGGTGATTACCCACTGGTAATCACTCAAAATCAATTATATACTAAATGTAATATTTACTATTCACTAAAAGTTTAAATAAATCGATATCTTAATTCTAAAATGTTTTGTCTATTGAGTCTATATACAGGGTCACTATATTGTCAAGAAAGTTAAGAGCACACACATTAGCGTGACTTCCTTGACGATGAATATAAATATCACTATATCGTACTATTTTCTCACGCACGGCACTGTTGAATAGTAAATTTTACCAAGATTTATCAAGAAATCATTCTTTTCATTTTTACTAAAATTAGGTACGTAGCATCACCCGGAAAACGACTTCTGTTGGATCGCATTTATAAAAGGAATTGGCTTATTTTGATAGTAAAAATGACAAATTCACACTCAAATTCAAATCCTAATTCAATCAATCACCCAAATTCAAATCATTTCAATATAGTTTGCTTTGAGAAAAAGGGATTCTTTTAATCTAATGACATCATCAAGTTTAGCAAAATTTTTCAATACCTAAAAAACCGTAAATAAAATGATAAAATGATACAATTGGAAGGGAATTATAGGTTTCTGAAATCATTATTTTCATTTTTACCAAAATTTGACGAAGAGGATAACTAGAAAAGAGTCTTTTGTTAGATCTGTCATATTAAAAAAAGAGCAAAATAACTTCCAACATCATGTGCGCCCAAAAAAAGAGAAATATAGTATAATGAGAATTATAACAAAAAATTTTCTACATTTTTCTACTGTTAAGGGGAGGTTTACTTGAGAGTCGTTAAAAAAAAATCGATTTTTTTTTTTTGCAGAAATTGGTAGCTAATTATGTGTAGAATACGTTCCCAAAGTGATTTTGCTGAAAATAATTTAAGGGAAGGTTTACTTGAGATTTGATAAAAAAAAAAAAACGATTTTTTTTTGCCGAAATTGATAGAAAATTATGTGTAGATTATGTTCCCAAAGTTATATTGCTGAAAATAATTTAAAAACAAGATTCTTGCACATTAACCGAATCCAGCTTTCTATAAAAAAAATTCAAAAAACGTAGTTCACGCAATAATGAGTATTAAATATAAAATTTTGAAAATACGTTTCTTTATATATATTTTATAATATCTCGGAACTACATTTTTGGAATTGGTGGACACGATAACTCAAAAACTATTCGATGGATCCTTTTTTTAAATTTTTTATTTTAAAGATAATTCAATTCTTCGGCACCTCTACCTAAGTTCGATACACTTTCAATATTTTTTTATTTTTAAATTTACTTTAAAGAGCAAAAAATAAGACAAAAATCGTAATCAAAAGTTCAAACATCCGCCATTTTTTTTTCTTTCAGCAATTTATTGATACTATAGGTAGAGGTGCCGGTACTCTTCATATATTTTATAAATCTTTTTTGTTTTTGGATTTCGGTGGTTTATTACCGGCGCTAGGATGTCCACCAACAAGGCATTGGATTTTGGGATCGTCACACTGCACTATCTATAAAATGGACACTTTTTTATATTTTTCCTTAAAAAATCTTTTTTGTGTAGTTTAATACTTAAAAAATATGTGCACAAAATTTGAAATTGATATTTACTTCCGTTCTTGAGAAAAAAATTCTAGAAAAATACATAATTTTTAAGGACTCTCGAGTAAACCTCCCCTTAAGTGAAACATAATTTTAGTAACACGAGTTAAACTGTCCCGGACTGTTTATGGCTTATATTTTTTGTTGGGTAGTTACGCATTTGTTAATGGAACGAATTCGCCACTGTTAAATGAATATCTATTTATCGTGAAAGAAAAGATTCATCTCTTTGTGAATCATGGTAAATATACAGTAAGTTAGATGAAACAGTTCAATGTTGCTGTAACATTTTTGCATGCATGATGCCGCGCATCGTTTACGTCTCTAATAATAAAACGTTGCTATAAATCTTTTTCACTATCTCATTTCGTTCAAAATTATCGACAGAAATGACATTTATCGTAATCGTTTTAAAACGAAATGATACTTTTCTTCTTACAGTAGTTTTTCTCACACTGAAATTTCATCAATTTACTTCAGACATTTTCTTTAATAAACAAAATATTAACGTTATAACTGTGCTGAGAGCAGGTAATAAATCATTGTTTCACATGTGTAAAAGAAGAGGGTATACTTATATAAAAATTTTCTAAAATTAGGTAAAATGATTTTGGATACTTCTGAACAATGAATTAGCAGGAATTTTTTGTTTATAAAAATAATCACATAGGCATAACCCTTTCAATTGTTAAAAAGAAGACTCGAAGATAATTTAATAATCCTTTTTTTTAAAAGGGCTTCTTAAACTGTGGATGGTGAAGTCTTAATACGTTGCAAAACCCTTAACAGACGATCGCGAATAACTTTCGTCCTTTTGTGGGGTGATTCATAGCACCCTGTAGACACTAAAACCGCAGGAATTTTTTCGGAATTAACAGTCGCGTCACCTCTTAAAAGATAAGAGTTATTTCCCTTACACTCTATATATATATATATATATATATATATATATATATATATATATATATATATATATATATATATATATATATATATATATATATATATATATATACACATATATATATATATAAAATATATATAATTATATATATATATATGTATATATATATATATATATATATATATATATATATATACATATATACAGGGTGTAAGGGAAATAGCTCTTATCTTTTAAGAGGTGACGCGACTGTTAATTCCGAAAACGTTCCTGCGGTTTTAGTGTCTACAGAGTGCTATGAATCACCCCACAAAAGGACGAAAGTTATTGGTTTTGCACCCTGTATATGTAGGTACATAAGGACCCCGTTATAACTTCAAATGTCCTACGATTTTCTAGAAATTTTAATTATAAAATCAATCTATCTACGATTTTGAATCAGATATTGTGCTACAATTCACACCAGCATTATTTCAAATGAATATTTAAATTGTAGACCTCATTTTAACACGTCGAATGCGACCATACTTCAGGTTTTTTTCTTTAAAGATTATTCAACAAACTTCGCTGACGCAATTTCTAGTAACTATTAGCAATATACAATCTCGAAAACCTGAAAATTCTAATGGGAACCTGGGAATCTGGAAAAATAATTCTTGTTTGCCTATAAATGGTTCGAAGTCGAATTCAAGAACAGGGGGTTAAACTTTCGAATAGTATTCGTGCTTTATAGAACTACATCGACAAGGCGAGGATTAATCGCATTTACCTCCTAATGAATCTAATTTTATCAAAAAGGTACACCAAAACTTTTAACGATGCATGTAGAAGGTCGTTGCCATTACAAATGCATTAAAAAAAAATATGACTTCAACAATTTTTTATTCCGAACATAATTTTAAGTAAAAAATTTCTAACATTCCTTCAATTTTAGTGGCAAATTGATTCAATTTCTGTTAAGTGTTGTACAAACTTTACACAAATTGGTTTTGTTCGCAAATAATTTTTGCAATTAGGTACTCTATACAAAAAAATATTTAAAATATCCCTGTCGCAGCATCCTGCATAACATAGCGAATTCCCGTTTATAAAAATTAGCTTTTCTCGGAAACTAGTTGACATAGAATAATAGTTTAAAGACCTTTTTTATGTAATTTTTTCCCTCTTTTAAATGTTGTAAAAAAATTTCGCAAAAATTTTTGAATTGGCGAAAATTTTGGCAACTCATCCAAGGGTTTGGGACTTCTAGTATTTTCACCAAATTTCGTAAATATTGGATAATTCGTGCGAATGTTATGGCGCGGACATATATATATATATATATATATATATATATATATATATATATATATATATATATATATATATATATATATATATATATATATATATATATATATATATATATATATCCTCTATGTCCCCGGAATTTTGGGACGCCGTGTATATATGTATATATATATATATATATATATATATATATATATATATATATATATATATATATATATATATATATATATATATATATATATACATATACATATACATATACATATATACTTATATATATATATATATATATATATATATATATATATATACATATCCCACCCCTAGATAAATTTGTTCAGATTTATTTAAGGATTTTGATAGGGCTTTGAAATTTTTTTAAGAGGAAGATTTATTAATTACCTTTTTGCATGCATTTTTTGGCTCTTGTAAAAACTTCATATTTCGCATAGTTTCGGAGGAAAGAAAAATTTATTCAAACACTGATAACGAATATTGTCAGGAGCTAGTTTAGTTTTATTACAGAATTTAGTTGGCAATGGACACTATGACAAAAGTTTTTCTTGTAATTTCTTCCAAACAACTTTTCCAAAGTTATCAGTGTTTGAATAAAAATTTTTCCGAAACTATGCGAAATACTAAGTTTACTAAGTTTGAACAAGGGCCAAAAAATGAAGAAAATGAACGTGGTAGCTCTATGTTCCCGGAGTTTTGGGATACACTATATACATATATATATATATATATATATATATATATATATATATATATATATATATATATATATATATATAAATTTTACTGAATATTATTTTCGGTTTCTAGGGACCTCAATACAAATTTCTGCCATAGTCCCGGACTCAAGTCGCGGCATGACAATGGCTGTAATAGCTGAATTCCATTCTGGAAATTCGCTAAAAACAAAACAATTATACACTATCTCCTTGTGTGCATCACACACTAAGAAATCGTGTATTTACTATTTTTTACACTACATAAATACAAATATATAAAGCTTACAATTAATAAAGCGGCATTAACGGACAAGTAATAGATTAAGGTACTATCACAGTGCAGAATTTTGAGAATATCAATTTTTTTTTTTCGTCTTATCTTAAAGCACATACAGTTATGCATGTTCTCTCACAAACTGAAATTCGAATTATATATTACGGTCGCTACGACCACGGATCAATGGATTCAGTCTAAATACAAAATTCTGTGGATCGATAGGTGTCTTTTGGCGAGATCTTATACTTCTTTACATTCAGTCTTTCCTCAACCAGTGACGGTATAAAATCAATTGTTATCACCATAGTATCACATTTTTGTTGAAACAATGATTTGAAACAATTTCGAGACAAACTTTAAACGCATTTGCCTCGAAATGCTCTTTTTAAAAACGGTACCCACTCTCAGAGGCAAAATTTCCAAGCTATAAATTTGAAATTTTGACAGAATATTCTTTATTCCATTCTCTATGTTCCTATGGAAGATTTTGTTTTTAAATCTTCATATTTTTTTACATCGGAAAACTATTGAAAAAAAGGCCTAAATTTTGTACTTTCTATTCAAACTATTCAAACAGTAGCCATTTTTTCAAATTTCAAAAAAAAAACCTCCCCTTGAAATTGTAGTTCCTGCTAAAATCACAACCTTTTTCTTTCAGAAACCAGAATCTTTTTCTTTTTTTGTTGAAATCCTAAAATCATATCAACCAGCACATTACTTTTTTTGCATGACTACATTTAAATCGCTATAAGTCCTTAAATTTTCATTTTTTTTTCGTATTAAAATTTTTTTATGTACTTAAAATATTAATAAATAGATGGTAAAACAAATTGACAGTAAAATTATAATATTTTTTTTATTAATTCCTAAAAAGGCCGAAATTTTTGCTCTCTTTGTCGATATTAACCCATATTGCAATTGATGAACTATAAAACAATCGTAAGTATTGTACCGTTTTTCCAATAATAATAAGAATTATTCGTCGTAACAAACAAAAATATGCGTTTTCGTCAGTCATCAACACTCGTCAACAAATAAAACAAACAGCAAAACGTTGTGGTGTTTGCCAGTGATGAACTTGTTCATGAAAATGAAATCACCTTTTTTATGTGTAGTACTTTTAATACATTTATTTCACTTAAAAATAACTGTTACAAGTGACTTTGACATCCAAAGACTAATTACCAACAGTCTACAAGAGAACACATTGCAATGTGCATTGCATTTCGTGGTTCTGTTTAGTGTGAATAATTTGATTGCTGTAATTATTTGTCAAATAATATTTTGTAGTCATTATTTGTCCAGTTAAATTTCTTAACTACGAACAGATTTCGATAAATTGTTCACTAATTGGTTGATTAATATCGTAGTTTCAATTCTAAAATTCACGGAGATTTACGGCATACTCGTCGTTTATGCGTCCAAATAGTAACAATTTGATACTTTTGAAAGTACTCGTAATGGAAAATCTTAAAATGAGTAGAAATGAATACATTTTTACCTAACAAAAATTTTATTTAACCCTTAATCACTTATTATTACACGAAAAATTTGAATTTTTTCGAATAAATTTCTGTTTATCTAATGAAAATTTTTTGCCTAGCAATTTGACAAGAAAAATTGTCAACTAGGAAAAACACGACAAGAGATCCACGAAAAGTGTTTAAGACTAGTGTGACATTTTGTAAAAACTGGAAAAAATTTTTTTGCTTGTTTCGATAGTCTATGCCTCTAAAAATCACATATTAAAATTTCAAGTGCATATCTCAAATAGTTTTTAGTTACAGTCATCTGAAGAGCAGATTTTGATTTTCATTGTTAACTTTGAGGTATTGAGAAATGTATGCAGGTTGATAGTTCGGGAGCTTTTGGACGTGGCTACCAGTCACGTGTTGTGGAGCAGCTAGACCCTAGCACATTTAAACGACTCATCTAGTTTTACTATGACCGTTATAGTGAATAGATCGTATATAATTTTAGTAAAAATTCTCAGTGATTAAAACTAAAAGGTAAGGTAAAGAAAAACTACATTTTTCAAATTTGCTGCAGCTATAACTCGAAAACAAATAATCCAATCGATTTGATTCTTATTTCAGCTTCTTTTATATATGTTTCTTCCTTCTTCGTGCTATGAACCTCCAGTTTTCCGATCGAATAAAAAATATAATTTTTGCAGGCCAAAAATCATCAAATTTTCGCCCAAAATTTGAAACTTTTTTTTTTAAAAACTCCGCCATTTTGTTAAATTTCAACTTTTTCTCTTTGATTGAGGTTCATGGCACGGGCAACACCTTCTAGTTTAATAGGCTTTTTGGTTTTTTTTAATTTCAAGCACTGTGAAGGTCGCTATCACTGCAGCAGTGGGGGGACTTTCTTTTGGAGCCTTAGGAGATCGCGAATAACTCTCTTAATTTTCAATTTTGTGATCCAGAAATTTTATCATAAGTTTATTATATATCAACGAATATATCCTGAAAATATTAAAACATTCCATACAATAGTTTTCTTTAAAAAAATTCCCAAAAATCACCTTTTTTCAGACGATCACACTAGTGGTCCCCCTTAACTTCAAACTTCAAACTACCAATACATATGTATGTCTTGCAAAATATTTACAAAACGACTGTGCATTTTTGCCTTCATTAACACATTACATAAAATATTTTGCATGTTTACGTTCAATTTATATAAAATATTTGAATTTCTCTAGCAGTAGCAACATTCCATACTTTTCGATATATCAAAACAATTCCATTCATTCCATTAAACTAAACGAAAACTCTATTTAAATTGAAATTCTTTATTTATGCATAAAAGTACTAGGTGTCCCAAATATTTTTTTGAACGATGGACATATGAATTATTCATTAATTAATGTTAAATTAAATTTGAACCTTTACAGATTTCCATGAAAAAAAAATTCACATTTAGGATCAAAAGTCAAATTTTAGTCCCGTCTTTTTCTATAAGCTTGAATTTGTTAATTAGGAAAACAACCGTGACTGTACTTATAATGCCATTGCTGAAGCAAACTCTGGGACACTCGGTACATATTATAATTAGACATGTATTTCACGCGCTGTAATATACACAAAACGTTATATTATGTACATTATCGTAATTTAAATCATGTCTATTTAAATATATTTATAAATTTAACCCTTCACAAGAGGGATGTGCCCGCGTTGTCTAGATTATTATTGACTGTAACCAAATATTTTCCATATGCTCATGTAATGTACCTTCTTCTGTTACTTACCCTTGCGTTTGTCTGGTAATTATTCATTTTTGAAATATGTTCGCATTTGTTGAAAGTTACAATAACAATTTTTAATTACTGAAACTGAGCGTTCGCTTGATGGATAAAAATAGATCTAAAGCGAACAACCTTTTCAATTTTTACTTACGTTAAAAATTCAATAACTGATTTTTGTTCAGTTGAAAATTTTTCTCTTTATTTATCTATTCATTAAGAATAAAGGAAATATTAGTTTATCAAAGACATTTCATCGGAAATGTTAATTGTTTGTGGTATGGTCTGTTTTACAGGACCGTTAAGAAATTTCAAAATACTGGCATAACTCATAGTAGTTCAACTTCCAAAAAGCAATACGACATCCAAAAGTTTAAAATTCTCTATACAAGTCTAATACAGTCATTTATAACGGATTTACATTTGCAATGATTTGCTGGCGCCACTTTTAAGTTTGCATGTTTGTAAAGTTTACACTACTTGCACGTCCGTTTCACACATGATTTGCATTGTGTATAATTTGGTAAGTACTGCGCAGGTCATAAATAGCTGAATTGGATAAATAACTGTCATATATAGCTTTCATTTGTATGTAAATGTAAAGCAAACAATGAATTAGGAGAGAAAAAAAACATAATTGGTACCTAAAAATGATATTCAAACCTGAATAAACGCAAATTAAAAATCACAAAGTGATTGAAAAAATTATCTGGATCGGCCGGGAATCGAACCAAGGATCTCCTGGTAACTAGCCAGGCGTGCTAGCCATTACACCAACGATCCTATGCTTGGCAAGCTCGAATCAGAGAGAGTACTAATACACATAGTACTATGCTCTCGAATCAGAGAGAGTACTAATACACATAGGTTATTGAATGGGTGTCCGGCTCGGACGTTTGCCGAGCATAGGATCGTTGGTGTAGTGTAGAACGCCTGGCTAGTTACCAGGAGATCCTGGGTTCGATTTCCGGCCGATCCGGATAATTTTTTCAATCACTTTGTGATTTTTAATTTACATGTGGTTTTTGGTCATACTATACCAAGGAAATCGAGTGCTTAAAGTTTCAGTTTAGCTGAACGATAAGTGAACATATCAATACTGCGTGTGTTGAAATGCAAACAAAAGTTTGTCATACGTTGTAATGTCTCACAAGCACTCGATAATATTTGAAATTAAAACTGAATAAACGCGTAAAAATGACTCTTAATTATTTTTAAAATAATACTGGCGCCAATACAAGTTTATATTTACATGTTTTAATTTTAGTGGCGCATGAATCATTACTGGCGCCAGAAAAGTTAGAAGGTTGCTAACTTTTTTCATCCGTGCATGCGTTGATCTACCTTGCACGCCAGTAGATGTTTACACGTTTATTTTGCTTGTACTGGCGCGCCACTTTGTGTTGGCGCCAGCAAATCATTGTAAATGTAAACCTCGTATTATAATCTACATTGCAATATAACGCACTTGGCACAAGCATACTATAGCACACTGTGCGGTACAAATAACTCTTTTGAAACACAAATGACGCAACACAGTATAACGGTGTACTCCAGATGAGTCACTTGTTCGGTACGGCACACCTCATTGTGCGAAGTCATGTATGCTTAAGAGTTAGCCTTGACTAAAGTCATCGAAAAAGGCTCAAAGATTTTTTTATAAACCTCTTCCACCATATTATTTGAAAAACTAAAAAGAAATACCTATGTTGACGTTTTTGAGTATTCAGTGACAATTATATATTAGTGGTAAAAACAGAATTTGATGTGCCCATATTTTTTATCATTATTGTACCTACTTGTGTCTATTGTTTACAATAACTTTTCTTTAAAAAACAATATGTATGCAGTATGTTACTTTTCTTTGAAGGGAAAATCAAAATAAATATATGGTAACTAAGGCGGTTTTTCTATGATTGTGCAAAAGTTGTTAAAAATTAAGTAGGTATTTATTTTGAAATTTAACAATATAAATTTTAAATCATACAAGAGGCTCAAATAAACAGATTATTCTGCTACATTACAATTAATTCCAGTAGAGGAAGAAAGGGTTAAATAGTTTAGTCGTATTATATCATTATTTATTTAGTATTACCATAGTTTGAATAGAAAAAATTAGATTTAAAAGAAATGATAATAATCATATTCTGATTTTGATATTTATCTGCAAAAAACATGCAACCACCTAATTAAATAATAAATAGGGAAGTAAGTACATCTGTTAGAACAGTATTAGATATATTTTCGTTTAATTTTTATAATAAACTGTAATTTATTGACAATATTTCTTGTTCCCATTTTATTGTTCTATTTTTACAATTTCCTCGTAGCCTGAACAAGTAGGGGCTTCTCAAAGGCAACTCGAGACAAAAACGATCCATTATTTTTCTCTACGTTGATCAAAGCGTTTCTAAAATCTTGACAACACACGCCCATATATTTAAAACTGAATATTTTAATGAATCTCTAATTAAATAAAAATTATGTTCTAAAGAAATCCATTAGTCACTTTTCGAAAATGAAATCATTCTCAAATACAATGATTCATCGAGAAAACAAATGTTGAGAGATCAAAATCAATCATGCAAAATTTATGAGCTAGATTGTCCGAATATATGATCCCAACCAGGTTCCCAACAAAGAACAAAATTTACCACTAAGCAGGGTCGTAGAGAGAAATAGCAGCCCACGGGAAAAAAACAAATTTTTCAAAAATTTTTCGCAAAAAAATAGAAGTGACGAGCAAAAAAAAAAATTTGTACCTATTTTTTACTTTTTTTAACCTCCTTACAAATTTGGGCTCCGAACTACAATTCGGTTACCGAAAATTAAAAAAAAATCGTAAAAATTGCCCACTTGATTTTTCTAAAACTCATCTATTTTTTTTTTTTATAAATAATTTCCTAGTAAAAAGTGTCACAGAAAACGTTTATATTTTTATATTCTTCCTTATAAATCTGTTTTCTAATTTGCACACGGAGAGAAAAATCATATAATTTTTGTAGATAAAATTTCAGAAAAATTACCATCCTCTCTTATAATGCGTGCGCGATCGACGACCAAAGTAAAAAATATATTATAGCATGGTAAAATTTAATGTGGTAACACAACTTCTATCACACTCTTATGCATATATATATATATATATATATATATATATATATATATATATATATATATATATATATATATATATATATATATATATGCATAAGAGTGTGATAGAAGTTGTGTTACCACATTAAATTTTACCATGCTATAATATATTTTTTACTTTGGTCGTCGATCGCGCATCTTCGAAGTTTTTACAGGTACAGCCGAAGCAACATAAGGTTGCGGATCAGATGCGCAAATGAAAGAGTACGACAACAAGAATTAAACTATAATATATATATATATATATATATATATATATATATATATATATATATATATATATATATATATATATATATATATAGTTTAATTCTTGTTGTCGTACTCTTTCATTTGCGCATCTGATCCGCAACCTTATGTTGCTTCGGCTGTACCTGTAAAAACTTCGAAGATGCCCGATCTTTTCCGACCTTCGATTCTTTATGATCCATACAAAAATGATTGGCAACAATATATTCTAATACTGAAGATAGTGGAGTAACAAAATAATGAATTAAACGATGACCATCCCTCAAGACATTCTAATGAACACTGCTTCGACATCACACGACACCACACCAGCGGACCAGCTACTTGCAACACCACCAGTCCTGCTATGTGACCTTCATATATGATTGTGTTGCTACTTTCTGCAGCTTGCCTCGCTATGTGACAGCGTTGATACCTTCTCTTTCTTTCTTTCTACTATTAGATTTTTTTATTCTTTTCTACTTTTCTTCTATTTTAAGACAGCATCGTAATTTTTGTAAGAAAAACAATTAAACTGTCGGCAATGGAACTTTTTACTGTGCTGTTTTACAAATTTTACGGAGCTAATATTACGGAAAGAACATTCTATCCTTTAAATTTTCTATGATTAATTATAATTTTTATATTTTTACCGTACAAAATTGAATATGTTCGCCTTTTAGACCGCGAGTGTAGTGCTGAGCACAGTAATTTTTATATGAATTTTCTCTCTGTGCACCATTGAAAACTGAAATATGCTATTTTAATCACCACAATCTGGCAAGCTTAATCCAACCCTGTTATTACCGATAGATAGACATTTTATACGCATATCTTCAATATTACAATAATTTTAAATAGCCAATTACACAATCGAAAAAATATCAAAATCAAATGATACATACATGCATACTAGAAAATTCAAAGCGGATGTTATTATTACAATATAATTGACAAAACAATAAAAATAATTTTATTACAAAATCATTTATTTACATTGAAAATTGAAACAATGCGTAAAATATCGCGACAATATAAACATTTAAAAGCCAGCTGGCAGTATCAATTGCGTGAATATTTCGACAATTCAAGTTTACACGGTGTCTCCTATATTGCAGAGAAAGGACGGCCATTTCGTGAAAGGTAACAATAAATTCGATTTCTTGCAATCTATAAAATGTCTAAGAAATAACGTTATATTTTGTCTGAATTACTTTAATAACTAAATTAAAATAATTTGCAAAAGATTTAAAAGCACTTAATACACAATAATATATTTATTTAAATTCGTATTTCAATGTTAAAGTTAAAACGCTGTTTAACGATCAGCCTTCACATTATTATCCTGATTTGTGAAAATACGTAAAACAAATAGAAAAACATTTATAAAATGTATTTTACGTTTTTTGCGACATCTGGCTTAAATAAATAAAATGGTTTTTAGTTTCTTTAATGATAAAGGAAATTAAATAGCGAAAAAAAGGAAAATCTTATTTTATGGGCCTGTAACGATTTTAATTGGCACAAACTGTCAGTTTACTTTTCAAGTAACATATGTTACCATCATCAACATTCAACATTATACTTTACGAGTTTTGACAGGCAATTTCGAGTTGCACGTAACATAGCAAATGAATGTGTTTAATAACAATGAACACATCCAAAACATATACACTTTTGACTTGTTGTAAGCGACTTGAAATAGAATCATATATCTTACTCTTTTTAGATAATAAAATTCGCATATACGTGAAAAGAGTAGAGCATATGATTCTATTTCAATTTTGATATTGCTTACAACGAGTCGAAAGTGTACTTAAAACACAAGCACTATGTTTAAAAATTGAAACTATACTCTTATGGGCATTTACATAATCAATTTTAAAAATACTTCAAGTTTAATTTAAAGTAAAAATTTTATTTCATAATCGTACGTTACTACTTTAAGGGTAATTTAAGTTAAAATCAGTGTATCTGTTCTTTGGTGGACTTTACTCATAGAGAAGATATAACTTCCGTTATATCTTCATTCATTCGTTTTGTAGTTATAGATATATTTTCTATGATTTTACTGAATTTAGCTTATCTATCAAATACGATAGGCAGCACAGTCGAATTTTAAAAATACGCATGCTTGTCTGTAATTTTCTATATTTCCTTTGTATTTCGATTACTTTAACTAAAGTAGCACTATAATGTTTTATGAAAACGAAAAATTTTAAAGTTGAATTAAAAACTTAAAGTCGCTTTAACTAAAGTAACTTTAAGACAATTACAGTAAGACCTCGATAATCCGGCTTAAATGGGCGGCCGGCAGGCCGGAATTGCGGAAAAACCGGACCATCGAGAAACCGTTTAAAATGTAATGAATTTGAGACCCCTTACAGCTCCTCTAAGAAGTTAACAGCAGGCACTGCTGTTCTATGTACTGGGTTTGTAGTAGTGATGAGCAAAATTAGTCTTGGTCTTGCAGTCTTATCTTGGTCTTGCATTTTTTGCAAGACCAAGACCAAGACCAAGACTATGTATACCAAGAGCAAGACCAAGACCAAGACTACAAGTATGGCTGCAAGACCAATACCAAGACTCAAGTGAGCAAGACCAAGACAAAAGTAAGAAAAAAGCAAGACTCTTGCTAAACTATTTAAATAGTTTGAAAGTATAATTAATACCGTAAACAAAGAAAATTCTGATTTTAGAAGGAAAAAATTCGCTTAGAAAGTGCAAGATTTTTTAGCAATACCAAAACCAAGACCAAGACTAAGACCAAGACTGCATTTGGAAGACCAAGACCAAGACCAAGATTCAAACTGCTCTAGCAAGACCAAGACCAAGATTCTTAATGCAAGAACAAGACCAAGACCAAGACTGCCAAGTCTTGGTCTTGGTCTTGCATTTGCTCATCACTAGTTTGTAGGCACTTCTCAAAACTGGCTCCTTCAATTACTGAAACCTATAAATACAGTAACTTGACGTGTAGAGTAAAAGGGTCATTGTACATTCATTTACAATAAAATCTTAGAGTTGGAGGTTTAGGAGATTATCGAGGGCCGAATTATCGAGGTTCTACAGTATTATGAAAACGACTGTTAATTTAATAAAAACTATTTGTTTATTTTGTTTTCTCTCTTTCTTCAACACACTTGTTTTTATATGTTCAGTAAAACTGTAAGCGTACAGTATTCACTCAAATAAGCATTGTAGACCCATTTGAATAAGTACGTTTGATGTCAAATTTTTTTAACATTTTTTCAGATTTTTATGGTTTTGTTTTACTTTGGCGGGCGCCATCACAACTGTGGTTATAATATCCAGTTTATGGGAGAAATTTCAAACGAATCCAACGATTACCGGACTTGATACCGATTTTCATAGTTGGAAAATTAAATTTCCAACAATTACATTTTGCGATCAAAATGCAGCTAATCCGTTGTTAATTGATCAATTGCTTCTTGAAAGGTTAGAAATCATATTTAAATTCGACAAAAAATACGAAATCTTTATTTTAAGCAGGGCTGGGAAAAATGGTTCATAGAAACCATTTAAAATAGAGAATGGAAAATGGTTTTCCTAGAAGTGTTCCTTCTTGGGAATAGAGAATGGTTTTCTAGAAGTGTTCCTTCTTGGGATCCAAGTTTTAAGGTTGGGTACCCCATTTTGAGAATTATATATTACATATCTATTTTATAAACATTTTTAATTAATTTTTGGGTTTAAAACACTTAACTAACCGTTTTTATAATTTCACTTTAATATTTTATTTATTTCAGAACGTAAAATCAATTGAAAAATAATTAATAATGAATTTAAACTTCGAAATTGAAATAAAAACGTCAGACATTTAGATTTGAAACGACATATAAATATATACGTCATATACTTAATTTAACTGTTTAAAAATTCACAATGGCGTATAGATAAGTTAGAATCATGTTAGAATGTACACAATGTTTTTTAAAAGATAATTAGATGGCGAAAGAAAATACAGTATTTTAGTGGTTTATTTTATCGAATATTTAAACCCTTCTGTCATTGCTGCTATGTTTCACAAGGTGTCATTCTGTGATACTCTATGACACAGACTGACCCCTTGTAGTGGATAGAGTGTCAAAGTGGCTACAAGATAACGGTTTAAATATTCGATAGGAGAAGATGGTATGTATGGTATGTATTGCATGTCATGTACATTAAATGCGTGTTTTTTGTTACGGGTCAGTGTGTTGTTTTTTTAAAGGAGGTTAATATATTCTGTCCGTTTTTTTATAGACGTCAACAAATTATAAAACAAAAACATTAATAAATCAAAATTTTTGGGTTATATTTTCTTAAAAACATATCCATTGGATTAAAAAAACTTGGTTTCATACTTATTAAGAAAAAAAAATGGGTGTTTTGTTTATTTTTTAATTTTTTAAACTACTTTAATGATATAGCTAAAAATAGTGTTCGGTCATCGGGTCTCTTACCCTATATTAATAAAAAAAAAAAAAAAAAAAAAAAAAAAAAAAAAAAAAAAAAAACGTTAAGAAAATATTAAACGTACTGAAATCAAATAAGGTCAATCCTTTGAGAAAATTTTATAAAGTTTGCATGATATGAAAACGAAATTTAACTCTTGAAATATTGTTACTGAAAAATACTGTAAAATTTAATTCAGCCTTGACATAATCAAACCTGCGACTTCTAAATTATGAAAATCATCAATTCGAAATACCAAAACATTTCTTATCGACGTGTCTTAAAGATAATAGCACACAACTTGAGTCAGAAAAATTTGACTTGAGAGAACCGCAACTCTAGTAACAAATTTAATTCAAGTGACACTGCAACTCGAGTTATAAAAAATTTGAGTCAATTGATTCAACTTACATTTATAACTTACAATTTGTTAGACTGCGTTCAACTCGAGTTCTAAGATTAATATGAGTCATAAGTGTCATACATATAAGGTAAAAGACCCGGTAATTGACCCTGGCCCAGTTTCTGAACTTTTCAACTTTGTTATAAATTAATAAAAAAACTATATTTTAAATAAGAAAAAAAATAAATTCTTAATTTAAAGTAATCTATTCTGTGTCTAATGAACAGCAATTTAAAAAGTTTAGAATATATTAACTAAATAAAAAAAAATTTTAAGTTTCAAATGTGTGTAAAAACTATTTTTTTGGTAGTTTCCTAACAGTTTATGTTACAAAGTACTCATTTTGATTTGTGCAATATTCATCATGTAAGTATGAAAACTTAATTAAAAATATATGAGCAGGTTAATATTTGTTTAAAATTTATTTTAAAATATTTATAAAATACCTTAGAATGATTTTTATTATTGAAATATGAGGGTCAATTACTAGGCTCACTTCTAAAGTGGTATGGCCCAATTAAATTCTAACCAGTTTTTGTTAGTTATTTTGTTATTTATAGTTATCTTCGATTAGTTTTTGTTATTTTTCATAACGTATAACATTAAACATTCATTTTTATCAATAAAAAATTATTTATAAATTAAATTTTAAAAAACTGTATTTTTAAATTTAAGGATCAGAAACTAGGCCACTGTCAGGGTCAAAAACTGTCACATGAGAAATTTTGAAGGTCAGAAACTGGGTCCTTTTTGTCAATTTTTAAAACATTAATTTAAATTATTAATTCAATTTAAATAATTATTTTAATTGTATGACTTTATTTTGAAAGCCATATACTAGTTGATAAAATTATTAATTGTCTCTTAAGTTTAAACTTATATTTATTACTGTCGTTTAACCTCAGCCGTCACTTTTAAAAGGTCAGAAACTAGGCCCGTTACCTTACACATAAATTTGAGTGTACATGCATTTTCATTTTAAATGCAAAATGGATTCAAATTTCCATTTTAAATACAAAATGGAAAATGATTTGACCGAACTTATTTAAAATAGAAAATGTAAAATGCCATTTTGTATTTTAAATACATATTTAAAATGAAATCATTTTAAATAGTTCCCAGCCCTGATTTTAAGAGTCTATGTAATTGATCAACGTGTGAAATTTTACTCACAATCATTTTGAACAAATTCGTAAAAATACACTTAAGGTACCATCACCGTGTGATCGACCGAAAAATAGTCAATTTTCAGAATTTTATCGGATGGATAGGATGGGCGAATGGAGATGAATTTTTTTTTACGATTAACACCACTACTTAACAATACAAAAATATTTTTTTATTCAATTTAATTTATTTTTTATAATTATTATAATTTTTTGCTAAAAGTGTCTTTAAAAAAGAGCGATATTTGGTGCCCACGATTGCTACCACGGTTTTTATCTAAAAAAAAATCAAATAGATTAACTATCTGTAGGTAAGCCGTTATGTCCCTATGGGAGCTTTTTTTTACCTTAAAATCTTCCTATTTTTTCACACGGAAAACTGTAAAAAATTTTGTACTTTCTATTCAAACCGCAACTATTTTTTCAAATTTCGAGAAAAAAGCTCCCATAGGAACATAGCGGCTTACCTACAGATTGATAATCTATTTGATTTTTTTTTTTTTTCAGATAAAAACTGCAGCCGCAATCGTGAGCACCAAATTTCGCCGTTTTTTAAAGACACTTTTTTCAAAAAATTATAATAATTATAAAAAAAAAAATAAAAATAAATAAAAAAAATATTTTTGTATTGTTAAATAGTGGTATTAATCGTAAAAAAAATTCATCCCCACTCCTTCGTCCTATCCATCCGAAAAAAAACTGTGAAAATTGACTATTTTTCGGCCGATCACACTGTGATGGTACCTTAAGTACCTTAAGGAATAAACAAATATTTTACTTTGCAAAATACCACTTTTATTTTTGAAACTGTGACAATATTGTTTCGAACCGTTAGTTCATTTTCAAACAGAACAGATTATGTTTGAAAATGAACTAACGGTTCGAAACAATATTGTCACAGTTTCAAAAATAAAAGTGGTATTTTGCAAAGTAAAATATTTGTTTATTATTTATAAGTGAAGTAAGAAGTAAAATAAGCAATAAATATGAAGAGATATTTTATGCATGCCACTAAATATGTAGGATCAGTGAAGTTTCACCCGTCGCTGCGTCCACTACCCGTTGACTAACTGCTGTATTGGCAATTTTTTGAAATAAATTCATAATGCTGAAAGAAAGTTACTATACTTATACAGTGAAAAGAAAATTTTGAAAAGTGTGCCTCCCCCCCCCCAAAAAAAACAACTTCTAACTTCATGCTGGACATTTACACCAATCCGGTCAAATCGTAAAACTATTTTGATAAAAATACTACACAAACGTAAAATGATAATATTGAAATTTGGCGCACAGTTTGGGAAGCCCTGCTTTATTACAGTCACAGTTTAAATAATAGTTTGTTTCACAAACAGTTACGAGATGACGTAAGAGTGTCATTTGGAATTCAAAAATTCCAAAGGGTTATCCATGTTATGTACCTAAATAATGCATAACATAATGCATACTAATACAGTGAAAATATCATCACTAAAGTAAATTTAATTTAGAAAAATAAATTTGCAGGTCAAATTATTTTGTGAAAATTTACACTTGATAATTATGTAAATTATTTTTTATTACTCATGCGGGAGAAGTACTAATTTGGCACACACATTTCTGTACGTAAAATAGCTGTTTGCCTACTGTACTCTTCCCGCATACTTTTTTGCGTGTGGAAAGTAACTTTCCACACGCAAATTGACAATAAAACACGCAAAATTTAATCAAAGCACGCAAAGCCGCCTCTTAATTTTTCATTTAATAAATATTTCATAATTATTTCTATAGAAACTACCAACAAAGTAATTTAAACGATAATTAATTCAGAAAAAAAAGACGAACACTTAAAAAAATATTATTTTAAAAAGTAATAAACATGTCAAAAATAGTGATAATAATAGAAAAAAGTATGTGAAATTCATAATAAAAAATAGTATGTACAACTCGTGCGGGATTGTCGATTGCCCCACTCAAGCGAATGAGTGCACTCACTACGTTCGTACGCTCAACTTCGCTTTCATGGGCAATCGACAGTTTCCCACACTTATTGCACAATATACTATAATTTTTTCTAAGTTTCACTGACTTTTTTAAAATTTTTAACAACGATGCCAGTGGAATTTTAACTGTCATTAAATTTTTTTTATTTAAAGCTTGTCATCAGTTATTTTTGATATTTCCTTGTAATTTTAGTGTGTTTTGTGATCTGTAAGATATTTCTGATATGTATTTAATTATTATGGTGGCTTAAAATGTCTGGTGATAACTCTTGTGCTGCTAAATTTTGTTTAAATCATTCAAAACAAAATTTCAATTTATGTTTTTTCTGAGTGCCGTTTGATTCAAATTTGTAAGTATTATTATAATTTGAATGCTTATGTAAAAATACGTTAAATAATAAACAATTATTAATATTTTATAATAATTCAGTTAATATTTTCGATTTCGACAGTGGTTGGTGCTAATAGGTCGTGACGATCTAAATTCTCGTGTTGAATACTGTCATCAATTTTGCGTTTGCTCAATTCATTTTGAAGAAAGTTGCTTTTAGTTGTTCATATAATTTAACATGACCATTATCAACCCTCAATCTCACATATACAAACACATACAATCACATAAGTAAAAAAGGACATACATAATTTTTTATACTTATAACAAAAAAGGATAGAAAGTGCGTTTCGCTACTGCCTATGGTAATAATCTTTTATTTATACTGTGATTACAGTCTTATAAATTTTACAGTTCAGGGGTTTTATTGTCCACTTAAAATTTGAACGAATGGTCAACCCAGGGTTGCCAGATTGGGGAATTTTTTCGCAATTTTGGAGAAAAAAATTATTCAAGGTGAAAATTTGGGGAAATGAGATTTATGGGAAAATTTTTGCGATAATGCTTTTTTATGGGTTAATTTTGGGGGATTGTAATGTGTCTAATTTTTTTTAGTTCAGATGTAATTTCTGATAAAAATAAAAATAAATAAAATACACAGATCTATATACATATCTCGCTGTCCTTGTTGTCATAATGTTGGATTCCCTGATGTCTTTTCTTTCATATTTTATACTAGCAAACTAGCAAATTAAAAACGCCCTGCATCATAGAAATGTATCCTGCAGATTCCAACGGTAGCAAATAAATCAGGAATATCTGACCTAATGAATGCCTTTAATTCATTTGATTAATAAAAAGTTCCCAAAATTTATGATCTTACTTTGTGTTTAGTTATGATAATTTCATTATTTGACATAAATTTAGTAAACAATATTCCTTCCATAAAATTCGTATTTTATTCATTCTATTTTGTCAACTCTAATTAATTTTCTTTTTTTTTATTAAGTGTTTTTTACTTTCTTAATGTTTGTATAGTCGAATTACCGACTGAACTGAATACGCTGAGTAATATATGGTGCCTCTAATTGGTATTGTGTATCATCATACAGGAAAAAATTATCCGGTTAAAAATCATGATGATAGATAAACCTCCACCAGAGAGCTCTGTCATTGTCGAAACTGTTTTTAACCAAAAAATTGTCGCCGATCATACTATGTATTTACCATACAATTTCCAATTTAATGCGCTAAAAATATTAAAATAGAATATTAGATATCTGAATTGCCACTTTTTAAGAATGACAACCATGTTTGGCTGTAAATTATTTTTAAAAGCGGTACCCTTATTCAGTATACTAACTTAAAATGACATTATTTTTAAAATGACAAAAAACAGATTTTTGTAACTTGAAGCAGGTACTACAAAAATTTTGAATCTATTGATTAAAATTTTTGGCGAAAAATTTCTGAAAATGTGCCTTTTTGGCGAAAAAACTAAACTAATATGGTGAATTCATAGAAATATGATCTGGTAACCCTGGGTTAATCGTACACAAAATGTGACCGTAGTAACTAACTACGGATTGGTGTGAAAATGCACATTTAAGTACCTACATGTTTTGAATTGACCGTGTGATCGACCGTCCGCCCAATGTAACGGCCTACCGTACCAGTCTGTCCAAATATTTATTCCTAAAATATATTAATAGTATATTATTCAACGAGCTAGTAATGATAGCTATTACTCATGAAGATGAAATTGCGACACGAGCCGAGCTTGCGAGGCGAGTGTCGTAATGCATCTGAGTGAGTAATAGCCATTGCAAGCGAGTAGAATAGGATATTTTTTCTACGACTTTTTTCCTTTTTGAATTAAATAAAATTGAATATAAATTTTAAATCAAATACTTTAATACTCAAATACTCAAAACTACTTTATTTACTTGAACGTTACTAGGCAATATATACTAAATTAAAATTTGATATATACATATATACACAAAACAATCGCAAACCCATGGAATAACGATTAATACTGTGATTTCATTGGTCAAGAGGGTATTGAGTAATGAACATTCCTCCACACCTTTGAATAATGCCTAACTTTCTCAACAATTAACAGATATATAATGAGTGTGTTCTTCAACAGGAGCAGAAAAAATTTATTGCTATATACACAACAAATCTGTGATCAAATTGCCTATAATAAAGAAAAATTATATTACACTTCTTAGGCAGTCATACAAAATAAATCACTCACTGTTAAAATATTGCTGTTCAATAAACTAAATAACCGCTCAAATAATTTTTTCCCTTATAGACATGGAATTAATGAAACTCACGATAATTACAAATATATGAAATCGTTTTATAATTTAATTGCATCCTTATCATATCAAAATATTGATGAACTTAAAAATTTTACCAACGATAAAACATTACCACAAGATAACTTTCGAGAAATTGTTTTTGATGTGAGTAACTCTCTAACTTAAAACAACCACTCGATTTTGTTTTTACAATGATAAAATAATTTCAGATTGTTTCCCATTGCGAAGAGATATTCTTTAAATGTGAATTACGTGGTGAAGAATCTGATTGTTGTAAATGGTCATCAGGATTCTCTCCAGTTTTCACTGAAAATGGTTTTTGTTATATTTTTAACTCAAAACATTCACTCAAAACATGGCCATGGTAAAAGAAAATTTTATAAAACACGTTCACTTTTCACAAATTCCTTTAATAAATTTTAGGAGAAAAGGTGAATTAATAGATGAAAGAGAGTTTGAAGTTCAACATGTACACGAAACTGATGAAAAATGGTCCTTGAAATTCTTCCATAATAAACTGACAAACTCTTTGCAGGAGGTACTCAAGACACTATGCTGTGTACAGATCATCTATACATTTATTAATTTTATAGATTTACATCCATAGCGAAGACGATATACCCGGTCCGGATATGTTACCAAATTTAATATGGGATGGATCAATTTATAATATTCTATTTGTGGTGAAAGAAACTTATACAACACCCGATGCCAGACAATTATCAATTAAACAGCGACGATGTGTCTTTTATGATGAAATCAAACTGAAGACAAGTAATATTTATACATACTATTCATGTACGCGACAATGTCGAATTCAAATGGCCGTAAAAATTTGCGGATGTATTCCATTTTTTTACTCTAAATTTGGTATGTATTTATACAAAAGATATGAAATAGTGATAAGCAAAATTAGTCTTGGTCTTGCAGTCTTGTCTTGGTCTTGCATTTTTTGCAAGACCAAGACCAAGACCAAGACTATGTATACCAAAAGCAAGAGCAAGACCAAGACTATAAGTATGGATGCAAGACCAATACCAAGACTCAAGTGAGCAAGACCAAGACAAAAGCAAGAAAAAAGCAAGACTCTTGCTAAACTATTTAAATAGTTTGAAAGTATAATTAATTCCGTAAACAGAGAAAATTCTGATTTTAGAAGGAAAAAATTCGCTAATAAAAAATTGCAAGAAAGTGCGAGATTATTTAGCAATACCAAGACCAAGACTGCATTTTGTAAGACCAAAACCAAGACCAAGACTCAAACTGCTCTAGCAAGACCAAGACCAAGATTCTTAATGCAAGAACAAGACCAAGACCAACACTGCCAAGTCTTGGTCTTGGTCTTGCATTTGCTCATCACTAATATGAAACAATAAATAAAGTATTTTGTACAGAATAACTACAAAAACTGCACACCTCAATAAGGGCAGAAGTGAGAGCCATGGTGAGCCATGCCCACGTATCACTTGACTGGTTCGTCTTATTTATTGACTATGTATGTACGTACTTACTGTAGAGGTAGATGGAGCGGTGTAACTCTTATATTTGAACCCTCACATTCAGCTCCAAGGACTTTGACTACTAGTAAAGAACGGAATATTTTGTTGCATTTCTTGAATGTCTTCTGTACAATTTTAATCTAATAGTTTCGACTTATTATCTATTCATATATTTTCAGAAAATGTAAAATATTGTAATCTGGAACAATTAAACTGCATAATCAAGAATAAAAAACTGATTTTAAAACAAGATAATTGCGATTGTGAACTTGGTTGTTCTAACACGGTTTATGAAGTTGAAAAACTGCTAGAAGTAGAGTAAGGCTTATTGTTTTTTATTTTGTATATTTTTAAAACTTTTACTATTAAGTATAATTTTTCTTTTGTCAATGAAAACATCAAAAAATTTTTAGTTAGGTTTGCGCTCTATCTGCGATTCCATATTTCCAAAATTATTATTTCAGGTACGGTACAACATCTTCAACACGAAATAAAACGTTTCGTGATATTGAAATCGAATTCGCCACATTACCGCTAGTGAGATATAAACGGGAAGTCATTTTTGGTTGGGTCGACTTACTAGTATCATTTGGTGGTATTGCTGGATTATTTCTAGGTTTCAGTTTACTCTCTGGCGTGGAAATCATTTATTATTTTACAATTCGAACTTGTTGTATGATTTATCGCAATAAGGATGAATTACGAAAATTTGAACGTGAAAATGAGAAACGTTTGCAAATACCAAATTACGATTTAAGTTTGACGCCATATTTTATTAGGCGACCCGAACCTGGGAATGGGATACATACTTTGCGATCAGCTCAAGGATTTCATGTAAGTTAAAATAATTTTCTCATGAAAAAATGAATTTTTATTTATTTTTCTAACACCTCTTCTTATTTTTATAAACAAATTCGAAATATTCTAATTATCTATTACGAAGAAAATTTTATTTACAAATTTTTATTTTGTAATATTACAACGCATTTCCTTGAAAACACATTCCTAGTTAAAATTTATTTACTTGATGGATTTGCAAACTTAATAAAAATATTACGAATTAGTTTTTTTTATTATATATTTTTCATACCACACTAATTTTGCAAAAAAAAATTCATAAATTTAAGTGACATTTATCTCAAATAAATGTCAAATTATTCAACAAACTTTCAGTAAAAGAATTTTTGAAATCAAAGCAAAATATTTTTTGATATTAAAAAGTAAATACAACATGATTTATAGTAAAAAAAAATTCAGTCAAGTGTAAATCGTACTTACGCAATTAGTGTTCCGTACAATAAGTTGTTTTTAAATATGGACATGATGACGTTAATGAAGTAACCTATAACTTTTTTTACCTTTTAGAGACCAAAAATAAATCGAATACAACCCACTCCGTTACCACAATTCAATTATCCGACAAATAAACAAAAAATTGCTTGGATTGAGACGCCACCCCCGTTTGGAATTGAGTTTTTGAATTGAAAGTGAAAAAATAGAATATAAATATGTAACAAAAATGTATTTAATTAATCAAATTATAATAAATAAATAAAAGAAAAAGAAAAAGAAAAATATTTAATACAAATAATTCTTAATATTTATTATGTAAAAAGTTACAATACATTTTATATTTATAAATTATATTTGAAGTTATACAATAATTATATTACTCAAATACTACAGAAAAATTTGTTCCAAATGAAATGTTCATCTAAATAAAACTTCTCAAAGACCTTAGCTAGTGTTACTGAGCTTTGATTGTGCAATCAAATACTGTTTTTAATATTCTCCCCCATTATTTCACTGCATTTCCAAAAAATAAATGAATTTTTTACTAAACTAGAATCAAAGACACTTGATTCTTGAATAAATCAGGGATTTTCAGCGAGATTCCATCCAACAAACGTCTTTGTGACCTAACAAAATACTTAAAAATTCCTGATTCGAACTAATCCATTTATTTTCTTTCTTGAAATCCACTTTCAAATTCACTTTGCAATGGAACAAATTTCTCCAAATTAATTATTAATTAATAAAAGTTTACTAAAATTATTATCTTTACAAAAAAAACAAAAAGTCCTGCTTTAACCGTTGCGTTGGACCGTTCAACAGCCATTATTCCATGTATTTCGAGATTAAAATTACACCAATTACGAAACAGTTTTCAAAAAATTTTGACTAGAAAAAATATATTTATTATAAATTTCGATTATAAAAAATTTTTAGTTATTTTTACTTATCACTTTCAATTGTTTTCAGTTTATTTTTAATATTTCAATTATTTTGAATTCAAAAATTATCAACTATATCTTTGTACTTCTTCGTAATACAAAACAAATTCATTTTCAATTGCTATCTTTTCTATTTTCAAAAAGACAATTTTTAATTAATGATCTGTCGCATTTGGATTTGTATAACTAAATCCTTGAAATTGTGTTTGATCCATCGATCGAAGTATCTCTTGATCGACCGGCGTCAATTTGGCTCGTTCTGTTGTGAAAACCTTATCGAAATATTGCGTATCTAATGGATGTTGCTGTGAATAAACAAAATAATAATAATAATAATAATATTTAATTGTAATAAAATAGGATAGTTTTGAAGAGATGCACCCCCTGCCGTAACGCCTACATGAAATGATTGGACTTATGATAACCTCAAAACAGAGAACTTGCCGATCGTATTGTGTTTGAATCAATTCTATAATCTACTTAATAAATCTCTAACACTGACTGACAGACAACGCAGAGCCTAAACCGTTGAGTTTAAAAGAATGAAATTTTGCACAGGAGTTCCCTATGTAACGTAGGTGAGCACTAAGAAAGAATTTTTGAAAATTCGTCCCCTAAGTGGGCTAAATAGAGAATGAAAATTTGTATGGAAATTCGTCATTTTTGAAGTTAGAGATATTGTATAAAAATTTATTACTATGGCTCTTAAAGTAAATATCTACTTAATAAATTTCTAACACTGACTGACTGACTGACAGACAACGCACAGCCTAAATCGTTGGATTTAGAAGAATGAAATTTTGCATAGGAGTTCCCTATGTAACGTAGGTGAGCACTAAGAAAGGATTTTTGAAAATTCGTCCCCTAAGTGGGTTTAATAGGGGATGAAAATTTGTAGGTATGTAAATTCGTTATTTTGAAGTTAGTATGGTATATAAAAATATGTTATTATGGCTATTAAAATAAATAATATGAATCTTTAATTTTGACTGACAGACAACGCACAACCTTAACTGTTGAGTTTAGAAGGATGAAATTAAGTCAGTTGTAAATAAAAGTCAGTTGTGTAAACGCTTCTAGAAATTTATTCTCTAAGGAGTTACAACAGGAAATGAAAGTTGGCATAAAAGTTCGTCATTTTCGAAGTTAGAAACGTGAATATCGATTTAGGCTTTTGACAAACATTTTAAGTGAGCCGAAAGTGAGTACCTAAAAAAAAGATCTTGTCGATGGGAAATCCCATCGGGTATACGGCTAGTCTTATATATATTTTTAACTTCAAATGTTATCGAGTGCCTGTGAAATATTATTAATGCATAGCGAACTTTTGTTCTTATTTATACATACATCAATATTCATATGTTCACTTAATGTCCAGCTTTAGCTGATACTTGAACATTCGATTTACTTTGGCATATATGATCAATTCAATATATTAATTAAAATTCACATAGTGTTTGAAAAATTGTCAAACTGGATCGGCTGGTACTTGAACACGGATCTCTTGGCTGCTAACCAAGCGCCTTACCAATTAGGCTATCGTCCGCTTGTTCTTTAAAAATATAACTACGTCTCGCATTAAAGAGAGGATGTGTTTGACTGATTGTCGGACTGGAGTGGCACTCGAACAAGCGATCGGTAGCCTAATTGGTAAGGCGCTTGGCTAGCAACCAAGAGATCCGGGTTCGAGTACCAACCGATCCAGTTTGACAATTTTTTAAACAGTATGTGAATTTTAATCTTGTTTATAATCCATTTCACTTAAATTCATCACATATTAACTTCAAGAATTTCCGTTTTCTTGGCTTTATCTCTTTCATTATTGTTTAATTATTAATCTCATCGGGTGGGTACATGGCTAGTTTTTTAATATATTTTAAATTTTTTGAACGGTGAGTTAATTTTTATTCACTTTATTTTTATGTCGTGTTATGTACATAGGAAACTCCAACTACGCAATCTACTAGGACCAAATTGCTACATGAGAAAGTCAAAGATCACGGGCGTCAAAGTGTCTGATTTATATATTTGTATGATTTACTGTTACAAACTATTACCACCGTTTAAATAATAGTTTGTTTCACAAACAGTTACGAAACGAGACGACGTAAGAGTGTCATTTGGAATTCAAAAATTCCAAAGGGTTATCCATGTGATGTACCAAAGTAAATTAAATTTGGAAAAATAAATTTGCAGGTCAAATTATTTTGTGAAAATTTACAGTTGATAATTATGTAAATTATTTAATTTTCTCTAAGTTTCACTAACTTTTTTTAAAATTTTTAACAACGATGGCAGTGGAATATTAACTGTCATTAAATTGTTTTTATTTAAAGCTTGTCATCAGTTATTTTTGATATTTCCATGTAATTTTAGTGGTTTTGTGATCTGTAAGATATTTCTGACATTTAATTTGTTATGGTGGCTTAAAATATCTGGTGATAACTCTTGTGCTGCTAAATTTTGTTTAAATCATTCAAAACAAAATTTCAATTTATGTTTTTTCTGAGTGCCGTTCGATGCAAATTTGTAAGTATTATTATAATTTGAATGCTTATGTAAAAATACGTTAAATAATAAATAATTATTAATATTTTATAATAATTCAGTTAATATTTTCGATTTCGACAGTGGTTGGTGCTAAGAAGTCGTGACGATCTAAATTCTCGTGTTGAATACTGTCATCAGTTTCGCGTTTGCTCAATTCATTTTGAAAAAAAGTTGCTTTCAGTTGTACATATAATTTAACATGACCATTATCAATCCTAAATTTTCCCATGTATAAACACATACAGTCACACAAGCAAAAAAGGACATGCTTAATTGTTTGTACTTATATTAAAAAAAGATAGAAAGTGCGTTTCGTTACTGCCTATAGTAATAATCTTTTATTTATAGTGTGCTATTACTTAGATACTGACACATTCAAACATATTTGCTTTAAAACACGGAGGGGTGCCATTATACACATCTTGTGTGCGACGAAATTACTAAATGGGAGCATGTGATCTGGAAGTTTATTATGTATCAATGTTGGTTTTAATAAAGAGTTTTACATTCTTTTCTTTGTGTAATAATATACAAAGTCTAATTTTCTCTTGTCATTTATATATTTAAGCCATATTTTTTTCCATTTACTTTCCATGGTTTTGACTTTATAACCAACAGAAAAGAAGTGGTGCGTCTCTTCCAAAATTACCCAATGATTACCCACTACTACCCAGCTACTTACAACGTTTGGCTTGAACGGTGGAACCAACTGTCGTTGCTCCAATTTGAGCCAGTCAATTGCTCTGAAGAACGGATGGTCTGCAATATCACCGACTAAACATTCCGGACTACCGAGTCTTTTGGAGGCATCTTTTTCTAGCAACTACATCCAAAATAAATATTTCATTAAACCATCTTCTGAAGAATATTTTTATTGAAGCTGGTGATAGACTTACCATACTTAAAATACTAGATGCCTCTGACGATAGATACCGCGGTAATACTGGTCGTTCATTACATATTGACCAAAATAATTCGTCTTCATCACAGCCGCTGAAAGGTGATTGTCCAATTAACATTTCGTACAGTAAAACACCAAATGACCACCAATCCACACATTGGTTATAATGCTGGCCTTTTATAATCTGCAATTAGAACATTAAATTTGTTAATTAATTACCTTGTTTGACATCATTTTACGTGGAACAATTATAGTTAATATTTTGGCAAACATATAAAATGACTTGTAAAATAGATAATTTAATTATCATTTTATCAAAGACGAAAAAGTGTCCTCAGCGATTAAAATGAAAATTTTAAATATTGCTTATATTAAATTAACAAATGACATAAGGTAAAAGACCCGGTAATTGACCCTGGCCCAGTTTCTGAACTTTTCAACTTTGTTATAAATTAATAAAAAAACTATATTTTAAATAAGAAAAAAAATAAATTCTTAATTTAAAGTAATCTATTTTGTGTCTAATGAACAGCAATTTAAAAAGTTTAGAATATATTAACTAAATAAAAAAAAATTTTTAAGTTTAAAATGTGTGTAAACACTATTTTTTTGGTAGTTTCTTAACAGTTTATGTTACAAAGTACTCATTTTGATCTGTGCAATATTCATCATGTAAGTATGAAAACTTAATTAAAAATATATGAGCAGGTTAATATTTGTTTAAAATTTATTTTAAAATATTTATAAAATACCTTAGAATGATTTTTATTATTGAAATATGAGGGTCAATTACTAGGCTCACTTCTAAAGTGGTATGGCCCAGTTAAATTCTAACCAGTTTTGTTAGTTATTTTGTTATTTATACTTATCTTCGATTAGTTTTTGTTATTTTTCATAACGTATATAACATTAAACATTCATTTTTATCATAAAAAATTATTTATAAATTAAATTTTAAAAAACTGTATTTTTAAATTTAAGAATCAGAAACTAGGCCACTGTCAGGGTCAGAAACTGTCACATGAGAAATTTTGAAGGTCAGAAACTGGGTCCTTTTTGTCAATTTTTAAAACATTAATTTAAATTATTAATTCAATTCAAATAATTATTTTACTTGTATGACTTTATTTTGAAAGCCATAAACTAGTTGATAAAATTATTAATTGTCTCTTAAGTTGAAACTTATATTTATTACTGTCGTTTAACCTCAGCCGTCACTCTTAAAAGGTCAGAAACTAGGCCCGTTACCTTATATCGTATTCAGTAACACCAAAAAGACACTCTATTCGCGTATATTTTACTATAAAAAGTCAGCCAAGGGAGAGTCAAGCTTGCACGATTAGGGTTCCGCACAGTCAACAGTTAATAAAAGAAACTAAACTTTTTTTTTATTTATGTATATTTAAACAAACAATTTACTTTGGTAGGTATATGTGACTAAATCATTGTTTTAATTAAAAATTATGTAGTGACTGAAGAATTATTAGAAATGGAATTAAATTTTATAGAAATAAGTGTACAAATTAGAGGTGTGCGAATAATTCGAACCGTAATATTGTAATCGCTCGAGTTTTGGTTTTTTCTTTTGATTTTTAGAGACCTTAGACATACTAATAATGGCAACAATTATTAACATGACATAGAACTGGGAATTTTTAAAATTAATTAAAGAAATCATTTTTTTACCTAAGTATATTTTAATCGGTTATTTTACCCTAATCAAACATGAGACTATAGAGACCACAGACCAGTGAACATATTATATATTATATTATATAGACTAATAATATAAATGTGTAATTGAAGCAACCAGTTACGACCAAGTTCCGACCTTAATAGTATTCTGTAATATATATTATAGTAATGGATGGTATCCATAGTTAATTTTCAAATAATTATTGTAAAATTTTACTTTTTTGTGAAGAAACTGCAAAATTTTGAAAGAAAAAAAGTGGTATTCGCTTTATTTTCAAAATACGTACGTATACAAATTATGTCCTGCAATAATTTTAGTCGCATTTGCTCAAAAATTGACATTATATTATTTCCTTAAATTTCACCCGCCTCACCCTTGTTACCTGCTTTAAGAAAAATGCCTAGAAACATGCTAGAAACTGGCTTTACACTTTGTCTATAATAGAATAGTGTTCCATGGTCCTGTGATGGAGACTAAAAATTGTAATATAAAATCATGGAACAATATTTGACAGTTCGAAATATCAAAAATTTACATAAGACTAAAAATCAGCAATTCTAATTTTGAGAAAATCTAGGACAAAACTTATTATACAATATTGCATTGTCATCCAAGTTATACACGTATGAGAAATTTAAAACCAATATTTCCAAGATTTAATTCTAAACAAACAAACTAATACTGCAAGTTTAATAAAAGCTTTTAAAAAAGCTTTCAAAAAAATTTTATTTAAAAAAAAAAAAACAATAATAAACATTTTTCTTCAAAATACTATATAAATATTGTATATACGTTTCTTTATTTTCGTAATTCGGATCGAATAGCACTTGTCTATTCGATTCGATTCGATTCGATTCGAGTACTATTCGCATACCCCTGGTACAAAGCTTTATTTTGATTTCAAACAAATAAAAAAAGTTATTTTTAATAAATGTTCCTTAATAGTTCAACAGGTCACGAAATACCCGGCGCATAGTGTGTATTGATGCTTAAACAATTTTATTTTTATATGACTTTTTTTTACTAACGCTTATGTCTATTATTTGTATACACAAAGGTATGTAGATAAAACAATAACATTATTTACAACAGAGACTATTAATAAATTTTTCCGAAACGAAAATAAACACTAAATCTACTGTATGTTCCACACTTTTACAGTAGGGGAGACTGTGGCTAAATGGGAAATTATCAAAACCATTTTTTTGCATTATCTTTTGAATGTCAACAGTTACAAAGCTGAAATTTTGACCTTAAAGGGCTTTCTTGACTAGAAAGTAAATGACGTTAGTAATGTGAAGTTCATCTGATCCTTATGGTGTACATATCCTTAAATGTGTTTCGATAATGCCAAAGTAATTTTCTTTGCTGCCATACTCCTCACCCAAAACGGAGTTTTTTCAGACATATCCTTATCAAAGTAAGTATATTATAGTTCATTTATGTATTGTGAATAAGAATGTTGAAAAATTTTTTGTATATTTATCGTCATCGTTTGTGTGATCGTTGTAAAAGCTTAAAACGTACCTTGGGGCTAAGTGTTAAAACATTGGTGGGGCTAAATATTAAATGGTTTTTTTTTATTCTCTTCTATTTTCTCTTCTTATTTGTCGGCTTATCGGGTTAAGCGAAGCAAGTTGCAAGTAACATATTGCAACTGTTAAAACCTGCTTTCCGTTATCGAAAATTATCGACACCGAGTTATTTTTCATCAATTGATTATAACGGCTTAATTTATACTTTATTGTTCCACTGATCTGGTCAGCAATAGAATATTTTCAAAAAAATTGGTTTTCGATATGTTTCGTAAACGTTAACTTTTGATCGTAAATATCTCGTAAACGGTGTATCGTAGCTCAAAAGTAATGAAATTTTTGAGGGCCTAAGCGAAGCAAGTTGTGGATATTCCGAACATATTTGGACTATCAAAACGTACTTTTTGTTATCGAAAAATATCGACATCGAAAATAACAATATTTTTAAAATTTAACTATCTAAATTTCTATATATCCGTTATCTGTTGTATTATAAAATTCTCTAAATTTTTTAGTAGCTTCTATTTCAAAAAAAATAAGTCAAGCTGATAATTTTTCATTTTCCTTCTTGTAAAAGTTGTACTTTTCAATAAATGGGCGTTTTTCTTTACATCACTCATCGTTTTCATATCCTTTTACATATTTACTTCGTTATACAACTCAAAAAGTGGTTTCAGTAGGCTAGAAATATGTTGAAACACTCAATTTCACCCATTTAACATTTAGCCCCACCATGGGGCTAAATGGTAAAAAAATTTAGGTTCAGAAAAAAGGAAAAAACATCCAATTTCCGTAGAAAAATCACAAACTTCATTATGAAAAGTTGTCGAGAACTAAATTCCCTACAATATAATTGTGTTCATATATATATATATATATATATATATATATATATATATATATATATATATATATATATATATATATATATATGTATATATAATATATATATATATTTTTGAGGATTTAGTGCCTCCCAAAAAATATTTGTTAAAAATTTACCATTTAGCCCCAGTCTCCCCTATTATTAAACGTGACGATAATTATTACTCATTTCTAAATTTCATAAAAGCAAAAAAAAAAAATCAAATCAAAAATAAAAACGTTAAAAGTAAAATTAAAAATAATTCCGCTAATCACTGTCACTTATTATTAATATAAAATTTCAATACAAATGTCAATATTTAACTTAAACATTTGTTGTGAATTTATTATTACAATCAAAACAACAAAATAGTCGGCGAGTTTTTTTTTTCTTGGCACTCATCGTCACGTCGAATGTGTTAAAAATAATCCACTCACATTTTATTTTGAATTGAGGAAAAAGAAAAACGTACTACGCGAAATTACCGATTTAATGTGATGTTGGCTAAAATTAATTAAACAACAAAAAATGATCAAATCAACAAAAAAAAAAATCACAACACTGAAAAAAAAACTGTTCACCCACCTCTGGTGCCATATAGTCTGGTGTACCACAAAACGTGTCAGCTGTTCGATCCAAATATATCTGTAATTTACACATTCCAAAATCCGCTATTCGCACGTGACCCTCAAAATCCAATAGAATGTTATCTAATTTTAAGTCTCTGTAAAATACAGATTAAAAAAATAATTAATTTAAAATTAAGAAAATCATAGAGGTCATCCCATTTCTAATTTGCAAAACTACATTTTATATAAACAAAAAATATTAAAAAAAAAAAAAACTCCCAGAAAAACAACAAAAATTAAATTAGGAAATTCACGCACCACAGCTATACGGGAGGGTACTCACAATACGTAGAAAATCAGCCAATCTCAAAAAATCAAATAACTGCTTTTTCTAACATTTCTTAGGTCCATTATTTAAAAACATAACCACAAGAACTTGGCTGGTATAAGCATTTATTTCATGTGATTCAAACACCACATTAAACTTCTGAGGACGGTAATTTTTTTCCTATGTTTATATTAAAGTGCCGGCAATTGGAGCGAATCTGGACAATTTTTTCAGTTTTTTGGCAATATATTGTTTAAAATTTATCTAAAAAATTCTAAAAAAATAATTTAAATGCTTTAATATCACGAGCATATAGGGCAGTAATAAAAATATCAAAATTGGTACTGCAACGTTTTTTTTTCTTTTTCTTTTTTGGTTATATAGTGTCTAGATTCACTCCTATGTGTGAGGCGAATCTGGAAAGTGCTTTGTTTGCAATATAAATCACATTCAGTCATGCATATGGGTAAAATCGGACATAAAAAGATAAAAATAGCTGAATTTCCAATCTGGAAATTCGCTAAGATAAGTAATTTATAATTTATTTATTTCGATTTGCCTTTGAGTCTATCATGCAAGGTCGATTTGGGGACATGGAACTATTCAGCAGTTTGTTTGAGCGATTTTCTTTTATTTTTAATATCGGAAAGCAGGGGCGCAACAACTACATATTTACAGGGGTCCAACAAGAATTTAAATTATCAAATTTTTTGATAGCGCAGTTCTCCGATAACAATGGAAAATGTTGTAATAAAATGTCGACTCCGAAAATTTGATTTTGAAATAAAAAATATTAGTAAACCATTAAAAATTTTACTTTTTAATATAAATAAAATAAATTGAAGGAAAATTTCCAGGTAATTTTAGGGGGTCCAGACCACTTGGACCTCCACCGTTGTTGCGCCTCTGTCGAAAAGAGCCCATTTTATGTTATCTAAACTACAGTTTATGTAGTTTATACCCACTTTCTTTTTATACTGACGCATCATGGTGTATGAATTCCCCTCACCTATAGACAATTTTTTGTTAATCAATTTATAAAATAAAAAATTAAGCACAATACAGCTTTCATTTTTGGTACATATATTGTCAAAAAAACGCCAAACATTTTGTTGCCAGTCCCTACTTTATTTATATATATATATATATATATATATATATATATATATATATATATATATATAGCTGTTTTTTTTGTACAGCAGTTTCTTGTTTCTTTATACGATTTCAAAACGCGCGTTATTTTTAAAAATTATAAACAATGCGCCTGTAAAATAACAAAATACAAAGATGTCACGTTCACCGCTTTTCTTTGATGACTAACTCATAACTGACAAAATTCAGTAGCATAAATTGATCTATGACCTTATACAGTCATAACACTGACGAAGAAATATCGAGAGGCAGCTCTGTCTAGATTCGTCCCTACTGTCCAGATTTGTCCCAACTGATGGTACTATGGAAAATTATGCTATAAAAATAAAAGTGGTTTGACCCTGTGTGATTTCAACGTGGAAATCAACGGCAAAAAAGATGTTACAATACATATTTTTTAGTTATTTGATTTTTTGAGACAGATCGATTTTCTATGTAAAGTCTTTATTAAAGGAAAGGTTTTGATAAGGCCCTTTATCGACCCCCCTGAATGAAACTTTTTGAAATTTGTGATCGAGTTCATTTTTATATTATTTTATAATGTTAAAGATATACATAAAATTTTTAAAAATATACTGTGTGAGTTTTTCGAGAGTTTCCATTTTTATTACAGCCAAACCGTTGATTTAATCGAAACATTGTTCAAATAAGCGTTGTAGCTATCGACGGGGGCAACCGATTGTAATAGTCAGGAGCTTTATAGCTCTTATGGTTTTCGAGCTATGATACAAACTTATAGATTTTTAAATGGGACTATATATTAATTTTTCGATAAAAGTGATCTAATGCATTAATTTACAATGTAAATGAGAAAAAAAATTTTTTTACCCAAGTTTAATTTTTTAATTTTTCTTTAATTTATCAGTTAGGCGGTAAAAATATGCTGATGTACTAGAGGCTACTTCAACCGATAGTGTTTTTCTTGGTTACATTCCCATTACATCCAAGAAAAGAACCTTTTCTAGTACCCTTTCTAGCATAAAAATTTGGTTGTAATAGAAATGGCAACACTCAAAAAACTCACATGGTATGTTTTTGCTGTATTATTTGATTCGACTTTTATGAAAATAATTTCTAAACTTGGCTTGTTTTGCAGAAATACGTAAAAATACCTTATTTTTGTAGTTTTTGTAATATTTATTTAATTATTCTTTCATAAAGTGCAATCGAATAACAAAAAGATTTTCGTATGAAATATTGTAGCTTACGCACTCATGTACCAATTGTACCATATATGTATATGAAAATCTTTTTGTTACTCGATTGTGCGCTATGAAAAATAATTAAATAAATGTCAATAAATAAATAAACTACAAAAATAGCGTTTCTTGCAAAACAAACTAAGTCTAGCAATTATTTTCATAAAAGTCCAATGAAATAAAACAGTATATATATATATATATATATATATATATATATATATATATATATATATATATATATATATATATATATATATATATATATATATATACATATTTATTTTAAAAACCTTATATCTTTAACATTATAAAAGAAATATAAAAATGAACCCGATCATAAACTTCAAAAAATTTAATTCAGGGAAGGGGGGTGATAAAGCTCCTTATCACCACCCCTCCTTCTTAGAGTAAAATTGATACTACAAAATATTTGTTTCTTTTTTTATAATAGTTAGAAATTTTATTTTCAAATAAAATTTCATCAAAATTTTAAAAATAAAATTAACTGTGTATAACGTAAGAACCCCTATACCGGAACACTATTTTTAGGTGTGAAATTAAACTGGCTTATAAAAATTGATAAATAAATTAAACACCCATTTTTTTTTCTTAATAAGCATGAAAGAAAGTTTTCTAATCCAATGAATATGTTTGTAAAAAAATTCAACCCAAAAATTTTTATTGATTAATGTTTTTCTATTTATGTTTTTAACTATTTTTCAATACAATTTTGATTTTCCAAAGTTTTTTCGTTTTTTTTTTTTTTTTGTTTTTTCTGTTTTTTAAAGAAAAAAAAGGTAACATCATATTACAAATATAATATTTTTCTTAAGAAGATCAATAAGAATAAAGAAGTTATAATTATATGAATCTAAATGAACTTCCGTACAAAATTTGATAATTAATTATTATACCAAACCGGGCGAAAATGACGAAATGTTAATATAGCACACTAAGACAAGGTTTTAACATGGGATACTAATTTCTCAAAATTAGACAACTTCAAAATATTCACCTATATACAATTCCTTTTTTATGTAAAAATTTCAATCCGGACACAATTTCAGCCCCGTAAAATTTAGCACGCGGCTCTGGAAATCGTCCCGACTGTTGAATGTGAAACATTAAGTCACCGCCATTTAAATATTCCATTACAAAAAATAGATGTGACTGAAATATACAAAAAAAAGAAATAAAATAAATATTGCAAATATTATGTAAATACAACATATGGAAAAAATGTAAATTAATTATGAATTTTTCTGGAAGCTGTGTTTATTTATATTTATTTATATAATATTTGATGTACCATATGTTTAAAAAAAAAAATGTAAGAATACAGTATCAGGCAAAGTTAAAGGAACTTTACATTAAAATTTTTTTTTGCCCGCTGAATATTTTGCTATTCACACGGCCGTAGAGAAAATAGCGGATCTTGGGAAAAAAACAAATTTTAAAAAAAAATTTTCCCCCAAAGAAAGTGGTGGGGCCTCTACCCATAGCTACGGGCCCCGTGGCTGCAATCGCGACTACCTCGCCCTCTCGTCAGGCCTGGCTATTCATAATTTGGCTCGCCGATGCAAAAATTTGGGTACCTATGATTTATATAGTAAACAGTTCAAGAAACAAACAAAGTTGAATTTAGATCATTTGTTTTCTTTTTTCGTCAATAATACGAAAATTAACTAAAATCAGTAAATATTATTAGTGTTGCGTTAATTTTGTTCGATACTGTAAATTAAAATACTATTATAATAAATTTTTACATATTTATTTATAGAAATTCACATTAAAATTTATAAAACAATATGAATTTCTTTCATCAACAGTTTATTAGTTAATAAATTCACAAATATACAATCAGTCATATATCTTTATGAATAATGTTTATTTCATGTTTTTGCACTCATAAATAAATTTCCAATTTAGTGCAAAACAAAATTTATTATCAATATAAATGCACATGTTGAAAACCCGATAAAAAATATGAATCATAAAATTTTAAGACTTTTTAAATATAGAATAAACTGTAACGAGACCGTGTTCATATAATGAATATTTTTTGAAAATTATAACGGGGGTGTAGACAGTTATCGATCGAAATTTTGTGTGATGACATTACCTACACGGAGAGAAAAATCATATAATTTTTGTAGATAAAGTTTCAGAAAAATTACCATGCTCTCTTATAATGCGTGCGCGATCGACGACCAAAATAAAAAATATGTGCTAGCATGGTAAAATTTAATGTGCTAACACAACTTTTATCACACTCTTATGCATATATGTTATAGTTTAATTCTTGTTTTCCTACTCTTTAATTTCATCCCCGTCCTCTAACACAGTATAATGAATACTGCTTGCTGCTTGTAAGACAGTCTAATGGATCAAGGTGCTTGGTCCGACCCGTCCGACCAAGTTGGTCGTCCAAACCTATGGTTGGCTATGTGACTTGCTATGAGTGAGGTACATTTCAACAGCGTTCACAACAAACACAACCTTCTTTCTATTTTTTTCTTTCTACTATTAGCAGATAGCATTTCAAATATTATAATACAGCATGGTAATTTTTGTAAGAAAAACAATTAAAAAATATTTTTTTGTCGGCAATGGAACTTTTTACTGTGCTGTTTTACAAATTTTACGGAACTAATATTACGGAAACAATATTTTATCCTTTAAATTTTCTATGATTAATTATAATTTTTATATTTTTACCGTACAAAATTGAATATGTTCGCCTTTTACACGTCGATTGTAGTGCTGAGCACAGTAATTTTTATATGAATTTTCTCCCCGTGTAGATCAATATAATATAGGATACTTATTACCGCGGGAAAATGTCTTATTCCCACGGGAAAATATAAAAACCGGTTCGGGCAAGGGTTACGCAGAAACTATGTTGCCACGCATAGCTTGTGGGCATAGCTAGTATCAAATGTAATACGTATATTATTACCTCAGTCTGGAAAGTGCAGAATAAATGACAAAGATACGGATGTTTTGTGCCCAACGCTAATACTTTTCGTTCAATTAATGTACATTCCACATCGTCGTCTTCTAAAACCACATCCTTCTTCAAACATTTCACCGCATAATAATATTCAGTATCCTTCAATTCAGCTAATAATACCTGTCAACAAAAAAGACCAAAAATATTAATACAGTTTTACTCGTAAATTTCTTTCAAAATTGTTACCTTTCCAAAACTTCCTTTCCCTAATACTTTTAGAAAATGAAAATCTTCAATACAGTACTTTCGAAACCGTGGAATTGTTGTGGCGGGTGGTGTGACACGGCCGGATCTTTGATATGACGTATAAGTAGTCGAGGATTCTAGGATTGCCGCTTCCGAATATGGATCACTGACGGCAGCGATATTTTTCGACGATCCCGATGGAGATTCTAGTGCAAACGCTGGATTGCATGACGGTGGCGAGGTGGGTGAATCCCGATTTTCAGAACTCGATGATACTATTTGAAAATAGATTAAATTAATATATTTGAAAATTTCTTTTAACGACTACACTAGTAAAATGTAAATAATATTTTTCAAGTTACAATAAAAACTGAGAAACAATAGAACTTAAGGCTTTTACATAAAATTGCTTGTGTTTATATTTTGAAGGCCAGATTTAAAACGAGTGCAACTGCAAACTATAGAAAATTCGCTCGCAATTTCATCACTCTATCAGTTTATTTAAAGTGTTTAAGGTATTGAAAAATTTTTGTAAACCTGATGACGTCATCAAATTATTTTTTTAGCTCTATCAAAAGGTGGCTGATTGAATTTAGGTAAAATAAAGAAAATTCTTTTCGAAAAATCACGGATTAGACAAAAATCATTTTTCTAATGGTTCTACGAACTTAATTATGGTAAAAATGAGAATCACAACTTCCAAAACTTATAATTCGCATCCAATTTCGTTACTATGTCATTTCGTTTAGAGATTTTAAGGCAGTATTCCTATGTGACGATTCAAAATTTTCGATTTTTTTTTAATATATGTGTATATTTTAAAAGTAAAATACATTGAGAATGTATTATGAAAATTGTAGACCGAAATTCAAATTACAGCTGAACTCTTTTACAGAAAAATATTTAAAATTTTCTAAAAACTAGACAAAAAATTTTTTATAAACCAAATGACACATAGTTGCTTTTCTTTACTACGGCAATTTAAAAAAAAAATTAAACGTAAAAATTTATTTGTTTACAACAAATTGTTTATTAAATAAACTTATTAAATATAAATAAAAAATTGTAAATTCTTCGGAATATGAAAAAGCAATATAAATAATGATTTAAAAAAAAAAAAAAAACGGGTCTTTAATATTAATAATAAATGACACAAAAAAATTGTTTATTAACAAATGCATTTTTGAGCAATAAAAAAATTTTTTTAAGAAACGATTTTTCTTTTAAAAATCATAATATTTTTTGGTTCTTCGAATCAAAAAAAAAAAAATTTCCATTGCCTCAAATACAATTAGCATTAAAAAATTAAAAAAAATTATTTTTAGGTGGCACTCAATGAGAAAAAAACGAAATAATTAAGATTTAAAAAAAACAAAAAAAACAAATGGTTTATCAACATTTCTCACTTTTCAATCCAATTGATTGTTTATAAATAAGTGGAAAATTAAAAATTTTTGATTTTTTCGACGGGAATCTGTTTTTTCACCTTTTCCGAAGAATTCTACGAAGCAAAAAAAAATTGAGCTTTTTAGTTAAATAATTATTAAGGTCTCTATGTCAACTTTCGGTTTCAAAAATTTTGTTAATTAACAATAGAATAACTAATGGAAAAATACATATATAAATTTTTTTTGCACGGATTATTGTTTATCAGCTTATTCCGAAGGTACGTGAATTTTTTCATTCCTTAATATTGATATTTAATATATTTAAATAATTTTTTTTGTTTACCGTGTCTGAATGACGCGGCGCGCGAGAACGCCAAACACCCGATTTTAGCAATGACTTTAGGGCTCTGTTAAAATTATAAATATTGGAGATACAGTTTCAGAAGTCGGGACTTATTTTTGTGAAATTTCTTGCTCTTTTCAGATCTCTTTTTTAATTTCAAAAATCTTTAATAGCTTTTGAGATTTTTCAAAAAAACAAAAACACTCTTTTTTTCACTCTTTTGTTTATAACAATTGCAATTTTTATGAGCGCATTTTCAACTTTTTCAAAAAGTTTCTAGAGGTCAATACGAATCGAATGACACCAAAATCATAATTTTTGGTGCCCTCTATGAGAATTTCACTAAAATGACTCTTCTAGACTAGACTATTAGTGATCATTTTGTCTGAGGTCCAGTAAGTATATATGTTTTATGAAAATATTTTTTCGTAATTATAATATATTTTATGAAAAATTTGTTACTAAAAGTTTAAACGTTTTTCCAGAAACTACATTTTTTCGACTGGCGGGCAGTAGACACAAAATTCTAATAAGCCGATCGGGCTATAATTTTAGGATATCCATAATTTTAACAGATTGTTCTATACACTAGTGGCTATCATCCAAACTAGAATAATTTATTTTTAATAATAATTTCTTATATTTTTTCTCAATTTCAATGAAAAAATGACAATTTTTGAAATTATTTTTAAATCTGCCATTTTTTTATTTATTAAGGGGAGATTCGCCAAAAAAAAAAAAAATCAAAAATTGATCATTTGCTGCGAGATTTTTCCACCTTGATGGTTCCTCGCATTCTAAAATCCCTAGTGATCCAAAAAAAAGAATTTTCTGAAAATATACATATACGGTTATGGCACTAATTAGAATCTGAGAAAAAGATAAAAAGCCAGCGAGAAATCGCATTTTGAAAATAAATTTTCAAAAATCACCGCTTTTTCTCGACTATAAACAGACGCCATTTTGAAAATATATTACAGAACCAAAAAATCCTAGTTCCTGCCAAAATGACGGAATCGAGGAATAATATGCACTTTGATTTATGTCGTTATCTCAAATACCTTTTGAGATACACGGGGAACCATGTCAAAAAACGTACTTTCGAGAAAATATAGTAGCATTTAGTTTTTTTTTAATTGAATTAGAGTAAAGTGCGTGCTAACTTTTTGATTTTTCATTTTTTTTAAATAAAATTTTACGATAATATTTCTAACACCGTAAGGAACATAATTATGAAGAAAAAAAATCGATTTCTTTTTTGTTTTAGCGAATCTCCCCCTTAATATAAATGTTTAATTCGAGTTCGGACGATAGACGCAAATATATAGAACAAGAATATGGTTGATTTCTTTATTTTAGTTCATTTCAAATGAAGATCTACAGCCCAACCAACATAAGGTTGCCGGTCAGATGCGTAAATGAAACAGTGCGACAACAAGAATTAAACATAAATAACATACGATATATGCATAAAAGTGTGATAGAAGTTGTGTTTGTCTACTGCGCGTACAACCTTGACCGGTAACCTTATGTTGGTTGAGTTGCACTGCCCACCACCCAGCCACGGATCTACGATTTTTTAGAACCGGGCCAGAAACTTGAAAATGGCGCCTCCCCCTCTCCAACGTTTGACATAAATTGTCAAAAAAACTCATAAGTATATAAATCCTTTATAAAACTCCAATTTTTCCCGTTGCGGCAATGATAAAAATTGAGGGTTTTGTAAAGGCTCAGTATAGGTACAAGTTGATTTTTTATTTTAATAAATCTACTCTGAAAGCACTACAAGTTGTGCAAATTTCAAATTTTAATCATCAGCCCCATCAGAGATACAGGGGCACAAATTTCCAAAATTTGGAAAAAAGTCAGTTTTCGGAAAAATTAAAGGATAGAAGTTTCACAATTGAAATAGTGTGTATTTGTTTCATAATGGGTAGTTGTACCAGTATAAAAAATACTAAGCAAGGTTTAGCAAGGTTTCCTTCTATAAGAAAAAAAAAATGTTCAAAAAGTGAATTTTGCTAAATGTTGATATCCAACTTTAGGTAAAGTTTTATCACTTAAAATAAAGAGACATTTATTACCGTTAAATGGTTTTTATTTCAACCTTTTAGGATGAACGGTTTATGAAATATGTGCATTGGCATAAATGGCTGCATGCACAAAAATCAGCACAAATCGAAAAACAAAAATGGTTACCACGCTTAAACGGTTCAAGATATTTTTGTAAGAATTGTTCTCATATAATGGAAACGACCGGAAGAATATTAATTTTTTCTAAAATGGTCCAGCAACCAACTTTTTTTTAGACCATTTGATATAGACCGACCTAGTGTGATTTTGGCGCCCACTGAAACTGACACACGGGGCAGGAGCCCCGGTTTGCCCCCTTAGTCCGAGCCTGCCACCACCCACTCATGTTTTTTTTTTGAGGAGTCCACTTTAACCTCAAAAAACATAAACAAAGTATTATAGAACTGAGTGAGAAAATTTTTTTCGTACAATCTAAGATACCAGTAGAAACATATAAAAAACTGAAAAGATTGTATTTAATTTTGATACAGAAAAAAAATCCTGAAATAAGCTTAAAATTCTACGCATTAAATACGAATACCGCCTTAAGGTACTAAAAAATTTATTGACCTTGATGACGTTATCAAATTGAGAAAAATTTTCAGGGTGAATGGCATTATTTTTGCACGTCTTTGGACATAATTCAAATTAATAAAATATACAATAGTTTTGAAACGTGTAAATAAAGCTTTTTCATACCTATAACGATATTTCATTTGACCTCATTATTATGGCATTTTTTAATTTCAACCTCCCATTTCGAAATTATTTTCAAATAAGTATAAAAATATTTCTGGAATTTTTTCATCAGTAACAGATGCGAGCAAACAACTTTGAACCAGTATGCTGAAGTTTAACTCGATATCAATAAAAGTTACCGAAAAAAGATAGCTTTTTGCCGTGCCTATTAGGTACAGAATCTTAAAAAAAATTAACGAAAAAATTTTGTATTCAGTTTTGTATGTTTACGTATTTTCCTAGACCGTATTTCTTGAAAATTATAATTGAAAGATAATTTATGTTATTTGGAGAAACAGTAATTAATAACAAAATTACCTTCGAACAAACGATTTCTCATAATATTATAAAACAATAAAATACATATTTAATGAGGCTTTCGTTGACTGACAGCTTTTCAAACATACCTACAAACTCCATTTAATTTCTTGGAACGTGTCAATCTAACTTTTTTAGAATTTCGTAGTTCTAACAATGAAATCCTTATGCATTCGTCATTTCTATAATCGCATTAGGTGGTCTACTCGCATTTTTCAGTCAGTGTTCGAGCGCAAAAAAAACTAAAATGCCGTGAGCAGCGGGGCGCCATCACGGAAGTCGAATTTTTCCTTTCATCTTCGGTATTGAATGTCTACAAGCGAAATGTAATTGAAAGTCTACAAGCGATTTGCCACTTTGGTGGTTTCAAAACTGATGATGAGTGTCCGGTTGATCGGCGCTTTAAAAAAAGGTTTTAAGTTTTTAAGGACTGAATCTTAGTAAATTTCAATTTTGTGCCGATAGCCGTTAGCAAGAAAAAAGCCAACACAATTCGTACCCATGCTTATCCGCCAATTGCCTTTGTGTTTTATTTTTAAATATTAAAAAAGGAATTTAAATAGTAAACTGGAAGGCCTTTATGAAGATAGTTTTTCTTTCCAAAAAAAAACCAAAATTTCTATTTTATAAATAATAAAAATCCAAAATTCGTACCTTTCAAATAAACAGTGGCTGCAGTGTTCGAGCAGAAAAAAATTCTTTAAGCGCTTCAAGCCGCTTCATATTACCAAATATCAATATTACTGACTAATTTTCTGCCAGGACAGAAATCAAGTGACACATAGTTCTGTCTCACATCAAATTTAAATTTTACTGCGATAAATTACAAAATTCTGCCATATTGTTATTTACTCTGTTGATTCTTTAATAATATGACCTATAATGTTATCCATATTGTTTAAAATATAAAGGAAATAACAAATTTTCCTATGAATAACTCTTATTGAGGTTATTTTGTTTAAATATCTACGATGACATTTTGGTTTTTGGTGCTTTGTTATTCTTAGTAAATCACCATTTTGCTTTAAAGAATTTTTTCTGCTCGAATGCAACCAGTGACTTTAATAACATTTTTAAATTACTTAATATTTGTGTATTGCATTTGTTATAAAAGTATATTCATTTTTTTTTAAATTTTTTAAAATTACTATTCGCCTACTTTGTATTAGAATAAAAATAATGCATTTAAAACACATTTAACAATACCATTGAATTTCGATGTAAAAATGGGAGAAGTGGGGGGAAAAGTAAGGTGGAATCCCTAATAGGCACTAGCTGGATACTAACTCAATACACGAACAAAATTTCAGCTCTCTAGGTTTCCTTAGAGAGTCTCTAGACGTATTAGAAAAAAAGCAAAAAAATAAAGGAAATATTGGCGTAAAAATCGTGGGGGTAAGGGTTAAAAGTTGAAACCTCCAAAAAACAGTGGCTGGCTATTAGTTTAACTTGCACACAAAATTTCAGCCCTCTAGGTTTATTTGGGGAGATTCTGACCCGAACGAAACTGTTAAAAAACAAGAAAAATCATGTTCTCCTTGGTATAAAAATGGTGGGAGTAAGGGTTAAAAGCTGAGACCCCACAAAAGGCACCCCCTTGACACTAACTCAATCCGAATACAAAATTTCAGGCCTCTAGGTTTATTTGGGTGACCTGTGCGAGTGGTACAAACTTCGAAAACGTCAAAAAAGCATGAAATTGTGTCTTAAAAATGAGGGGGGTGAGGGTAAAATATTAAAACCTCCAAAAAGCACAACCTAGATACGAACTTTATCTACACACCAAATTTCAACCCTCTGCGTTAATTCTGGGGGACTGTGGGCGTGTTAGATCCAGTCAAAATACTTTTTTCCCCCTCTATTCCCTCCAAATCAGCCTAGGAAGCTGAATTTTGGATATGTTGTAGATAATTGACCGAAACATTATTTCCAGCCGGTTTGGAAAATTTTATTATTTTACCGCCCCCACCACCCCCTTAAAGGTTGGGTCGGATCCAAAATTTGCCCAAAAGACCACACTTTGATAGTAGTGTTGTGCATCGGAATGAACCCCGCTTACCAAATTTCGGCTCTTAACTTCCATAGAGGGGCCCTACACATATTATTTATTATTTATTGACATTTATTACATTATTTATGACATTTATTTATGACATTTATTTTTCTACAAAATTGTTTTCTACGGGTCCGAAAACGGATAGCGCCCCTACTCTCGCCTCTCGCCGTTCTTATCGTCAAGGAAAAATTCGACAAATTAGTGAAATTTTTTTAATTCATATAGAAAGAAAAAGGTTTAATAAATAAAAGCAAGAAATATTTTATCCCGAGAATTGTGAAAAACTCACAAAATTGTCTTGAACTTTTTTATAAAAAGAATAAGGGTAACAATAAGAAAAAGACGTTTATTATTTTTATAATGTATAAAAATTAAAAAATGGGTCAAACACAAATGTATAAGTACGCTCATTTTGCGGAAATATAGATTTTTATAGATACCTGGGACGTTGACCTGTCGTATATGATTTCAGTTATAACATTCCGAATTCCGATGGCTTGTCTTGTTGCATATATTTATAATTATTATTTATGTTATAGCGGGCCTTGTCTGAAATGAATTTCCGTATTCTAAAAGTGCATATAGAACACCTATATCTATCTATAAATAGTTACATACCTAGTAAGATTAAATAACGCTAACATAGTGTGTTTACAAAATATAGATATTCTTGTCATTCAAAAAAGAAGTTGTAGGACTTTTCCGCGTACCATGTTTATTTTTTGAAACCTGCTGAGGGGGGGGGGGGATCTAGTGTTTAGTAACCGATAAGGATTGATATACAAGTATTTATGAATAGTAGCCAAAAATTTCGCAATAAAAAAAATGATTCCATTCAAAGGTTGCAAAAAATATTCTGAACCTTATTTTGCGATTTTAGGGGTAGATGGATGCATTCTTAAGGAAAGTTATTGGAAACAAAGCTGTTGCAAGTTACGACTCCTACCTTGCTACAAAATTTCAGAAATTTTTCATTTTCGATAAGGAAGATAAGGGTCTTTTAAAAAAAAAAAAATTAAAATTCTCCGATCACGTGACTTGTGAAAAGAAATTTTTCCCTTAAGCTTTCATTTAAGCTGCAACAATTTTCATTTAAAGTCCGGAGAAAATCGAAAATTCCAAAATTTTTCCGATTTTCCCAAAAAGTTAAAAATGGTGATAACTGACGACAAAAATATGTCAAAATTTTGCTCCTTATGCAATTATTTTATGCTTGATTTAATTTCTCTAGTCCTACTAAATCTGGAAATATTCATTAATTTAAACGCTAACATACGTACACTTTATGCCATAAAAAAGCCCAGGTCCAATAACTTTCCATCCGGATTTTTAGGTTCCTTAGTCCAAAAATGTCAAGATTCGATAAAAACCGCATATACTCAAATTGGTTTGATTATCATAGATACTTTGCCCTTCAATAGCTATAATTTCGCTATGTAGCCTTTATGAACGGGACAGTAATAATATTTTAAAATTATGGTCCTGAGAAATTTTTGTATGTAATATTTTACATTTTGAAAACAGGTATTTTCAAAACAAAATGTGTAACCTTTTATACTTAAGGAGACGGAAAAATATGTACACCCATTTATATAGGTAGTATTCAGAAACTTTAAAATTTGACCTGCACTAAAATCCGTATTTTTTGTCTAGTCTTTTTATACACTGGCCTCAAAATCAAATATATAAATCTTCATTCTGTTGGTTCAATGGATATTATGAAATATTATGTCCTTACCTTTTCGTACTGACGACAGCGCCTCGACAACAAGCTTCTGATTGACACCACACAAATTAGCTGTTAATTTTTCACATTTCTTGTGACAATTAACGTCACAATCTAATTGCAAAATTATTAAATAAAATTAAAAATTTGTCAACTCATAAGTAAAATTACAAAAGCAACAATAAAATTGTTAATTACCAAAAAAAAAAAAAAAAATAAAAATAAAATCATGTCAAAATTAATATTTTTTAACGAAATAATGAAATTGGGCCAAAAACTACAATTCCTGTTACGCATATTATATTTGTTTTCGTACGAAGAGGTTTTCTTCACAAATGTGAAAAATTCCATATGTTTAAATGTAATGACAACAATATGGTCGAATATTCTATATCGAATATTCTATTTGTATTTGAAAAATTTATTTTGCATATTTTCAACATTTGGTTTCATAATAATCTGTTGTTTATACAAAATTTCACAATGATATTTTCATACTTTTCTATAAATTCTGAAAATTATTGATTTAGAAGGTTTTTAACCTCCGATAATATAAATAAAATTTCAAAAATGTTTACCACGTAATTTTCCGCATATCCACAATATTAGACTTTGAATCAGTCAATTGTAAACTGTTTGGAATAAGTACATATTACCTACTTACTTAAGCCTTTAGTACCGCCATATATTCCAATATTTTAGACAAAAAATTTAATATGTGTATAAGTAAAACTGCAAGTTCTTTACGTTTTGCTTAATTTATTTACAATATGATCACTCTTTACTGTACAGCCTTCAGTTACCGATATAAGACAATATACATTCGTCAGTTAAATTTTTTCTAAAAATTAGTATGACGAGCTGAGCTCGTCATTAGTCCTCAAGGAGTTAATTTCTCGTCCCAATCCCCGTATTCTATAGTTTTTAATATTTTACGCTGTACCTAATGATTGTAATTTTGGTAACTATAATATATAAAATTTTATTATCAAAGAAATTTCAACTTCAATTTTCCACATTTTCAATGAAATTATGTCTTTTTAACTTTATCTTCAAGAAAAATCAAAAATATGTACAATATATTCATACGAATTATGTAAAAATTTTAGAAAAATATACTAATTTCCTACACATTTCATTGAAATCTTTTGAATCGATTGATGAATGTTCAATAGATCATATAATTTAACTATAATTAACAAATTAATTGTTTACATAAATTTCTTTTAATCGTTATTGACAAGGACGAAATTGAAATACTACTTACTAAAATAACTGAAACTGAAATAGAATAGAATTTATTTTTAATCAAAAGTTTTCATTGTTAAAATTCTTGTAATTCTTTCCAATATTTTTGACAGCTTTACGTGATTTAGAACAAAAAAATTAAATGTTTTAAATTTTAATAGTTCCAAGAAATTTGCAAATTTACTTTTCTTCTCAAAACGTGAGATATGAATCTTTTGAGAAATGTTTGCATACCCTAAGCATTTTCTAATTTCTTAAAAAAAATAGTGGGGCGATGAATCAACTTTAAAGAAAGTACTAACTAGAAAAATACATTATGATTTGTAACTAAGATTTTTTTGTAGGTACATAACTTTATCTAATTGTAAGAATTTCAGTTTTGTTCAATTTTATAATTCGATACGACTCTAATTTTTAAATATTTTTAGGTAGGTAAAGTTGAGAGGGATTCCAGTAAGAAGACATCATAGCTTGTAATGCAAAAATCTGGAATAATAATATATCCGATCATTGGCCAGCGCAACTCTAATGAGTCAGTACGTAACAATAAATGTGATGAAATTCGACCATTATAATATATGAATCACATTATTCGCAATAGAGAATATAAACTAACGCTCCTTTCACATTGTACGGTTTTCGACGTACGGTAAAAAACCATAGGGTTGACCGGGGTAATTGTGAATGGATTTTCATGAGTTGAGATAAAAGCGTTGTTTTAAGTATTTTTTATTTTATATATCACATTATGGTTGATTTATTTTTAATTCTACATTATTCAGGATGCACCACATAAATTTTGAGCAAATTCATATGAAAAACAAAAATTTTATAAGCCATTCACATTTCCCCGGTGCGATTTTGCAAATCTTATGAATTTTAGGGTAAAAGTGAATGCCATCAGAAAAATTATTTAGAATGGATTACAAGAGAAGTGAGGTACATCAACGTAAAGCCCAAATTAAATTCTTCACATTTACCCCACTTTCAAATTTTTCATCATAATTTAGCGGTCACAATTTCCCTTTGTTTAATGCAAGTTATCCATACCTCAAATTTGCACAAAAATCAAGGTTAAAAAAAATAACAAAAATTGTAGGAACAAATTTATTACAAACTAAAAATGATATTTTGATGATATTTTGTCATTTTATCAAATAAAAAATCAAAAAATTACAAGATTCTCACACAAAAACAAGGAAAATGAGACTTTTTCAAGGGAATACATTTAGTTAACATGAATTAAAAAAAACAACAATCTATTAGGTCTAATACTTTAAATGAAAAAAAATGGTTTTGTATTAATCCTACGGCCCTTGGACGCTCACAGAGACATTGAAAACAAGTAATTTTTCTGTTTTTGTAAGTTGTTATTGGATAAGGGAGCACAGCAATGATTTCGTAGATTGATATTTGATACACAAAACGTCGCTCTTTACACAAGTTTTTTTTCTTGTATTGTTTGTACAACGGAAACTTGTACAATAATGTCACCAGCATCTTCATCAACATTTTCAACTCTAAAAAGAACTACTGAAATTTTTGATCGAATGGGGGCATTTGTGAATGACGTTCACAATTACCCCACAATTTTAAAATCATGGGGTAATTGTGAATTAGTAATAAATTGTCCAATTTCTTTAGCAGTTAATAAGGAATCCTCTCAGGGTTTAGACCACTTCTTTAGAATTACTTTTAATCATTTCTTACCTTTTAAAAAAAGAAAATGTATTTAAAAAAAATTTTTTTTTTGAGGATTGGTCGAAGTAAGATACATAAAATTTTGCAAGGGTTTTTCCAAAATAAGAAAAAAGATACTAATACTTAGAGAATTGTTATCAAATTTTAATAGCATATTAAGAAAGGACAGAAAAACATACTAAGATTTGATTTTTGACAAAATTAATGTTATTTTAGAAATTATAGGCGCCGTTCACAATTGCCCCAATTCACATTTACCCCGGTCAACCCTACGATTTTTTGCCGTGGTATTGTAGCTTTCACATTGTACGGCTGTTTGTCGTAGTAAACTGAATATCTTCATTTGATTTACAACGTCATACAAGTAACAAGTGTGATTAAAGTTAATTCTATAAATCAGAGGAAATAGAAATTAGGATTATTTATTAACACACTCTTTGAAGATCTGAAGAATGACGAAAATAAATTTTTCAACTATTTTCGGATGTGATTAATCAATTTCATCTCCTTTGATTAACTGCCTGACGAACTTAAAGATTCGTCAAAACGTCAAAACACACAATTTCGAAATTAGATACAATCTGTTTAAATGTTGGTTATCACATTCAACATTAATTTCATCCATTTCACAAATAAAATTAATAATTAACATGAAATTGAACAAAATAATGTTGCCCATACGTTAAAAAACCGTCTAATGTGAAAGCATCCATTTAATTACTGAATTAAAAACGCCGTACGACAATCGTCAAATCTAGTGTCAAGAGACGGCTGCTACACGGCACGGCAACGGTATTTTGCCCTGACCGTGTAATGTGAAAGGTGCCCATGCTCTTCTTAACTCCACTGAAAAAATGCGATCGTAGGGTTTTTTGCCATACGGCAAAAACCGTATGATATGAAAGGAGCATAAATGAGGAATATCTAAAGCAGCTTCCACATTCTCGCCGAAGTTGGACGAAGTAGTTCCTCGCGAGGTTGGCCGAGGCATAAGAATAGCATTGAAACACCAACCGCGAAGCACAACGAAATGACCCTCTACATTCTCGACTCGTCCAACCTCGGCGAGAATGTGGAAGCTGCTTTAAAAATTTCACCAAATTTTTTTTTTTTAATATTTCAATAAAATTTTCAGGTGTCTTTGATCCTATAAAATCAAAATAATAAAATCATTTATCACAATTAATATGAATCACTTAAAAAATATTTAAATCCAATTATCAACTTTCTCTAACAATTGTCTACCGATATTTTTTCGTATATTTTTAACAACAAAATGTTTCAACGAAAACGTCGACTCCATCTGCAAATAATTGTTGGCACTAAAAAACACTAAAAATGTTAATATTTTATTACTATACCTACAACAATATGTAAAAGAAAAATAATTTGACATATGAATCACCTGAAAAAGTAATAATTTAAACTTTTTCTTTTTTATTTACCCGCCAAAATTTACGTAGGTGTCGCTTGATTAATTTACGAAATATAAAGATTTATTTACCATTCGGTAAATAATAAATAACTAATAATTTTATTAAAAATATATCAAATTGTGTCATCTTTGATTGTTTTATATTTTATTTACTTATTGTAAATAGAAATTGTCAATGTCAGATAAAATTTTGTTCAGGTGAAAAAATCCTACACAGATAGATCATAATGAATCATTGTTATTTTGAGGTACGGTTGCGTAAAATTTTTGTCTTTTAATATTTTTAGTCGACATGTGCATTGTAGATACGTTTATTTCCCTAAAGTCAAAGTTAAAGTCTCATTGTACCGTATGTTCCAAAAAATAAAGTATTATTATAGAATTAATTTATTAGGAAAAGAAAACTATTTAATAGATTTAGGGGTTATTTTATGGAATTCCATTTTACTTTGTAGATACCACTTTGTAAAAAGTATTACCAAACAATAACATGGTATCTGCAAAAGAAACTACATATATACAAAATATAGCATTAAACCAAGGGAAACTTAAATAGACAAAACAATTTTTTCTGTTTTTAATGTTGCAAAGGAATTATGATAACGTGTATATAAAATTTAGTTTGTACTAGCAAGTGTACAAGTTTTATGCAATTCACTCGTACGGAACGGCATTAAATATATACAAATTTTTTTGCCAAAAATATACTGAATAATTTCGTTTTAACCCTTTAACCCTTTTCTGTGAAATAAAGCACTGGCACACGTATCGAAGACTAAAGTTTCTATCGATAAAGTAAATAGAAGAAGTATAGTGTTCTAAAACTGAACTCGCATGATCAATGCTTCATATATTTTGATCAATTAGATCAGCGCTTTTACCATACACACGCAAGCAGTGGAGAAACGATTCAAAGCCAAGATCACTTTGCATCACAACACTTCGCGGGGGAGTTATGTTACGCTCTAACTAGTGGTGGGATAATCGACTGTGGATTTTTTTCTAAGCTGGTACGATTTTTTCGGGTGTGAAGTAAAGTGCATTGTACATATGCAATACCACATGCATGTTTAGTATAACATTATAGGCATATAGTATCTATTACCTATATAGTGCAGATTAATGAATGTTAGTTTCAAATTCGCTTGTACGAAATATGAAAGTGGGAGAAATGTATTTCTTGGTAGTTGGTAGCAACTTCTATGTTATTAGGTACTAACAAATAGCTCTAGCTCTAAGCCCAGAAGAAATGAGTAATCCAAGTATTTATGGGCTCATTCGTCACTGCTTCCTAGAGTGATCTTAACTTAGAATGTTCAAAACAAAATGGAACTCAGGTGCATTATCCCTAACAAAAAACTGACTGAACCAAAAAAGATTTCACTGAGTTTAAAGAGTTAAATCAAACGAATCCTTTAGAATGCAAGTTCAAATTCAATGTAATTATATATTATTGTTTATTTTTAGCTACCTGCGTTGCAAATAAACAATTCAACAACGTGTGTGTCCTACCTGAAAATTTTATTTTAAATTAAATGCGTACTTATACCAGATAAATATAAGAAAGTAATAATTCAAAAAAATTGTTAATATTTTTTTTTTATTAACTTAATAAAACTAATGCCAAAATAAATTAATAAAAATTAAAAAATTATACGAATATGAATTATCCAATTAATTAAATCAAAATTTAAGATCAGTAATTTCTAATTAATTATCAACTGTCAAATATAATGATTTTATTATTACCTCATAATTCAATTTTTTAATAACATTCATAATATATTTGCACCAAAACAAGTTTTGATATATTTTTAGTGATGATGCTTCCGAAAAATTTTTCGTAAATATAAAATTAATCATTTTTGATTATATTTATACGATCAGCTCGGTCAAAAGGGTTAGCAGTCATGACAACATCGAAAATATAATGCCAATAACGATTACTTAATCGGCATTTTTTTCGAGCTAGTGTATTCTAGGCAGCCCAATTGTAACCAATCACAATCGATAAACAAAATTGCTTGGTAATTATTCATTAAAAAAAAAATTAGCTAGACTCACAGTCAAAATTTAATAGAACAATTTATTTTTTTGTTGTTTCAGAATCCTTAATTATACTTTCTCACTGTGCTCTATACCTACACTTTTGACTATTTGTAAGCAACTTGAAATAGAATCATATATCTTACTCTTTTTAGATAATAAAATTCGCATATACGTAAAAAGAGTAATGCATATGATTCTATTTCAACTTTGATGTTGCTTACGAGTCAAAAGTGTAATACATTCATTCATTTGTCTTTTTAGGTTTCTAAAGACTCTTATCCAGTTTTACTCTAGAAACAGAAATGCAGTTCTTGTTTCATTAATCTAAATTTCTGATGAGGTACTGTAACAAGTGATTTAAATAAAGTGGCAAGATTTGAACTAGTGACCTTTCACACCTTAGACCGTTAACTTAGCAGGCTACTCGCTCTATCGCTGTTCTACACAATTTTTAAAATATTCTCAAATATACACACTTTGAATCTAATATTCTTTGAATTCTAATAATATTTATGTTAAGGTCGACTTTCCAAAAAAAGAAAATTACTTTCCAACCTAACCCATTTTCTTCTTTAATAGTTCTAGCGTGATAGTGTCCAAAATAATATTGTTAACACATTTAAATAGTGGGACAAAATTTTTGAAAAATGTATAAAATTTAGGAATGTTTATATTTATATATCTCACGAGTCAGAACTCCTTGCCAAATAAATTACTCAAAACACACCTATTTACTATTTGCAAAAACTATTTATTAATTTAACTATAAAATTACCTCATAAAATTGTATTAATTATATCTAAAAATATTTGAAAACCCAGCAGTACTTAAAGGACAAAAAATTACAAATAACTCAAAAGGTATTTTACTAATACAGTGTAGTAAACGTTTTGCCACTATTCAGTTGGTTTCCCCGAACAATTTTACAGGTTCGAGAAACAAATTAATGGTGGGCAACAATTCAAACCTGATTACCAATTGATAAAATATTTCACTGTCAACTCGCGCCTCCACAAAAACAAAACGAAAATAATCGTAGCACTTCTTCTAACAATTTTATCAAATTAGAAATCTTATTTTTATTTCTTTTTTAAATTTCGTATTATTATATTTTGCCAAAAATATAGTTAATTTTAAACCTGAAGTATGTTAAAAATAAAAATAACTGAAGGTCCCCTGACAAAAAAGGGAAAATTATCATAATAAATAATTGGTTGGCCCAAAATCATTACATGCATTTGTTAACATCACAAATGAGGTTCTTATAAGCACTAGAGGAATATGAATTTATATTAAACAAACTATTGTAGTGTTAGGTCAGATTAGGTTAGGTTAATTCACTGTGTGTGAGTACTAGATGTCCTAACCGTGATTTCTATTAACATTGGCTGGACTGCTCGGGACCGATGAATGAAAGCCGGAATCATTTGATGACGTACTAGTGCGTTTATCTTCATTCACCACTGTATCACTCTCATCACCTTCGGATGTGCTGGTTTCCTCGTCGTCAGAGCTTTCCGTTTCGGTGCTACTAGTGTCATCTTCATCACTACTCTCTTCACTAGAGGATGAGGATACGGAAAAGGAGGGCATTAAAGGGAATGGTTGTCGAATTCTGGGCGGTGGTCGACGAAGATCACGTGGCGTTGCATACAAGACAAGATCTTTATCGATATCCTTGTCATATTGTTTTGGATATACACGTGTCGGTTGAGGTTTCTTGTTTACTTCAAGTAGTAAATTTAAAAACGGTGATTGTGATGGTTTTTGAACGATTTCGATGATTTTAGATAATGGTTGTTCAACTACGTTTTGTAACTCGTTTGACGACTCTGACGATTCCTCCGTTGTAGCGACAGATTCTGTGTTGTTGTCTTTTTCTTGTGTTATAGGAATCATTTCTTTTTGTTCCGGTGGTTTTTCTTTGTCCTCACTTATTGTCGAATCAACAACAGGTTCAATGTTCTTCGTTTGTTCACATTTCATAGTTTCCATTTTTGTTTCAATATTTTTACCTTCTTGATTTATTTTTAATTTTGATTGTTCTGGTGTTTTTGTTTGTTTTTTCAAAGACACTTTTTCCTTATTTTTGTCTTTTTTATCGGCATCTGTTTTTGATTTTATTAGGTTTTCATCCGTCTTTGAAAAATCGCTAATTACATCCTCAGTTTTGGAATGTTTCAATTTTGATGTATCTCCGTCTTTTTCTTGTCTTTCGTCAGTGTTACTTTCAGTTATTGAAACCTTATTTTGAGATTTAATTCCAGATGGTTTTTTTACCACAGCTGGTTTATCTTGAACTTTTTCCTCATTCTGTTTCGATGGTATTTCAGTTACCTTTTCAGTAGGTATAGTAATTTTCCCATCAATTTTTGTAGCTTTTGGAGTTTGCTTTTCTTCTTTAGCTTTAACTTTATTGTCAATTTGATCCGCTGATTTTGACGATGGCAAACCAGGTAATTTAGAGCTTACTACAATCTCATCAACAGATTTTGATTGCTCTAGGTTTGATGTTTGTGATATTTCTGTAATTTTTGCTTCAATTTTATTAATTTTATTTGAGTCTTTTAATTCAATTTGTACTAAATTTGATGTTTTAGTACTTTTTAATTCAGTAGTTTTCTTTTCAACCTGATCTTCGAATTTCTTTTGTACTGAATCACAGATTTTATTGTTAACTGTATCTGGATTTGTTTTGTCTGGCTGATCTGCTGATTTTGATTGTTTTGATTGTACCAACTTAGATGATTTAGCGCCTACCAGCTCATTATCCAACGATTTACTTTGTGAAAATGATGATTTGTTTTCGTCATGTTTAGGTTTTATCTCTTGAACTTTTGGAGTAATTTCTGCTTTTATTTCAATAGGTTTTACGGCTTGTTCAACAATTTTAGACGTACTTTCCATACTTTCTTCTGTTTTATTATCAGATTTTCGTAATTCAGTCTGAATTTGATTTTCAGTACTTAGACTTTGGGATTTTGGTAGATTATCATGTTTTACCTCTAATAATTTCTTTTCTTCAGTAACTTCACTTTTCGCAACAATAACCGACACGTCAACTTTATTTGTTTGTAATTTTTGTTGATCTATATTTTCTGCATTTGTATCTGTCGCTGTTTTTGACTGGTTTAAAACTGATTTAAGTACCGTACCTTTCACCGGAAGTGTTTCGGATTTAGAACCTTGGAAAAGTTTAGTTTGACTATCAACAACTTTTGGTGTATTTTCTGGAGAATCAAATGTCTTGCTTTCACCTTTTCCCACACTATCTTCAAGCATCATACGTAATCTTTTTTCGGCTTCTTCCTTTAATACTTCTTTTCGTTTTTCAAAGCGTATTGTTTCCCGTTTTCCGATTGTTTCCCAAAAATCAACATCTCCAGATTCAAGGCTTTGTTTTTTAACCAACTTTGGTTTTTCTTTTGGTTTCACCGTGTTTGTTTTGTTTTCTACCACTTTGGGAATTTCATTTTTAGTTTGTTGTTGTACTTTCGGAATTGGTGACTGAATTTTGTCAGGTGGAGGAATGTCATCTTTTTTCGTTACAGGACTTAACTCTGTAGTTTTACAAGCTTTCTCCGCTTCAGAAGAGTTAGTTATCATCAAACTTGCTTGTTGTTTAACATCTCTATTTTCTGTTTGAAGAATTTTATCTTCTTTCGTTGCAGAGACCTTTCTTTCTGGCAATTGGAAAACTTCTTTAATTTCAAGAGATTTTGTTTTTAACATTGTATTCAAATTGGTTTGTTCTACCCTTTTAATTTCTGCTGAAGAAATGTCATCCTTTTGCGTTCCCGAAGAACTCACTTCTGGAAATTTAAATATTTCAGTAATTTCAGGAGATTTTGATTTTAATGTTACATTCAAATTTGTTTGTTCTAAACTTTTATTTTCTGTCGAAGGAATGCTTTGTTTTTCAGCAGTTTCTTTGAGCATTTGTTTTCTTTTTTCATGTCTAATTGTCTCCCTTTTTCCAATTGTTTCCCAAAAATCAATGTCATCAGTATCAAAATTTTCTTCTTTAGTTAATTTCGGTTTTGATTTTACATCTTTCTTATTCTTATTTTCAATTGTTTTTGGTACAATATTTTTAATTTCTTGCTGATCTTTTTGAATTGGTGCTTTTGAAGGAATGTTTTGTTTTTTGATTGCAGAAAGTCTTGAAGGAGATTTTGTTTCTTGTCGCGTATCGACATTTGCTTTCAAATTTTGCACTTTCTCTTGTAAACTTGGGCGTTGTTTCGATGAATCATTATCGGGTTGACTTTGCGGTAATTTTTCAACGGTTTCGTCATGTTTCAATAAAATTTTCTTTGCGTTATTAGCAGTTTTTTCAGTAAAACTCTTCAATTTATCTTGTGGAACATCTTTTTTAACTGTTTTCTTCTCTTCTTCCGATTTTTGAATTGCTTGATTTTTATTCGATTGGGCTTGTACTGCTTGATTAATTTTACTTTCTGCTTTTTCTGAGTTCTTAGTAGGTTCAACTTCAACAGAAACCTCAAATGTGAACGCTTTTTTCTTCGTTGGTGTCGTTGTTGATTCGACTAAAACATCACCAACAGTAAATTTAAGATTCGGTTTCTCCTCAACTTCTACCGAAGTCTTTATCACCTGTTTTAACTTTCCCGGCCTAGTTTGATTACGAGAGGGTTGTTTTACACTGGTTTGTTTAGAATCTTTGGCGATATTTTTTGTGAGTATTGATAATTCATTTGCTGATAATTCTTTAGACAATTTTTTCTTAACTGAAGGTTTTTTCTTTCGCTTAACACTTCCTCGACCACTATCCGTTCGATTCAATTGATCCAAATTAACTTGGGGCGGAATCTCCTCTTGCTTTAAGATCACATCCAAGAGTTTAACATGTTCTTGAAGGATTTCAGCTGAATTTCGTCTTATCTCTCGTAACTTTTTGTCATAACTTGGTCCGTGTCTTTTAATTAACGTTTCTTTTTCCTCAAGTGATAAACGATCCTCTTCTTCACTTGGTTTAATTTCGGCCGCGTCAGGTAAACATTGACCTGTTGTTGTTTCAAATGGTATGATTGACGCCAGTGGAGTATCTTCATTACTGATTTCATTTTGAACATTGTTGTTTGTATCTTGTTGTACAGTTTCATCCGGTTTCGATTTATCTAAGTATGGGTTTTCCTTTAATCGTTTTGTATGGAAGCGTACAACAGTTCGACCACGTTTTATAGTACCCCGATTTGCACTTGGTGCCTCGCATGGGGGCTCTGTTTGTTTATTTTCATTATTGCTATAATTACTATAAGTATTATTACTTACGTATGATTTTGTTGGCGATGACTTAAATTCACTGTCACGTTGAATTCGATGACGATACTTGTACCGATTTTTCGAAACATCAATATCTTCTGTATTGATTGGTACAGGCCTAGAGATGCGGTAACCTGATGATGTTGTGCCGATAAGACGGGTTTTTGGTGAATTAATTCGGGTGACTGTCGAGGATGTGACAGGACGTCGTGAACTTAGTGGTGCAGTTTCACCAATCGTTGCCAGATGTGGTGTATATGTACGTGCACCATATCGACCAATAGTGCTAGGAAGCGGGGAACGAAAAGATGAAGGGCTTGATAGTAAAGAGGAATGGGTACTGTATGAGGAGCCAATATACGGGTTGGATGATCCCGCGTAATATAAACTTAAACTCGATAAGTCCGAAAAAATCGGCATTTTTATATGAGCACTTTATTAACGCACTTGTTTAATAATCACATTATTATTGTATCTGATCACACAATAAATTGTAACACTAGCGGTGACAACACAACTTATCCGAGGTGCACACTAAAACAACGTGAATTGACTGAAATCAGTTGTTAGAATGTTTCTCGTGAACTGTCTGTTATACACAACTGTTTGTCGGCTCTAAGTAGACAAATACAACAATCGCTATTTTTAACGACTCGTGACGTGCAACGCCGGACTTAACGTTCGAAACGTACAACACCGATGTCCCTAACATCCCAACTAACTGTTCAGTGAGCGGTCTTAAGCGACGACATTACATATAAATAAAGGTGTTTAATTTATTAACGCAACCACGGAAATATAATACTTGATAATAGTAATTAATTATTATACAATTATTAACGTTCCGGTTTATTTTATACCGCTAAATAAATGCACGTCATTGGTTGTGTATTGAAATACCTTAAATAATTACGATAATTTTCAATAATTGAGCTTTTAATCTTTTTGAAATTTTTTTTTAATCATGTAACTGGTTGTAACCAGTTCGAACTAGTATATCAAATATAATTAATAGCCAAAAGGTGACAATCAATCAAATTAAGTCCAAATTATTCCCATTGTTGGCATAATTTGAATTGGGTAGTTTCCTATCATGAAAAATTAAGCTGCAATACCAATGACAGAGTGAACAAATTAGTAATTCCGAAAGCATTTTTTAAAGATACTGTTAAACCACCTAACTTTACCACAATTTCTGATTCAGATTTGAATAAAATGAGAACGGAATTTTTTTTATATGGAACAAAATCTTTAATCTGACTTATAGATAAATTTTTCAAAGACCTAAATTATTAATTAAAACGTTAATAAAAAAAAAGTATCTTTTTTCATGAAACATGTAAGATACTTTAAAATTGTTAAATATTTTAGGTGTTGTTCGCACATTGTTGTTAATTCCCACTAATATCTAACAATAAAACATAGTATATGGGAAAGCTTGAGCCGTAGATCTAGTTCCTACATATCTGTGTTAAAATACAATAATGTTTTTACTAATAAGCTAACAATTACTACCAAAAAACTTACAATTTAAAAAGGCAGCGGGTGCTGATGTCAAAAGAATTTACCGAACATTTATTAAAAATAACTTAAACAGGTAAAGTTAGGGGTGTTGACGGTACTAACTTCTAACCAAAATTTTATAATATACGATATACCTAGTTAATAATAATATAATATCCAGTTAAAATAATTTACCAAAGTACTACTGATTTTTTTTTTATTATAATTTAACTTTGAGTGAAATTGAGATACTGTACAGTAAAACTTCTATAAATCTGAATAACTGTTGTTAACATATCTGCAAGAAATTTTCAGAAATTGCCAAAAATTACTTTTTGAAAATAATACGCATATGTGATTTAAAAATTAATTGTGAAGAAATCGTCAATTTTAACTTTATGAAAATTAGAGCATGGATACCGGTATTTCGGTACTACCGAAAAACCGGAATACGGAAATCAAACCGGAAATTTTTGTATGTTTTTTAAAACCGGTATCAGAATTTCAAATACCGGTATTTCGGTTTCGGTATTAGCAAAATCAGATACTTTATATAATTACATATTTTAAATATTTTTACGTTAGATTTACTGCTGGTATTGAATGGTTATAGAGTATTTTGTATATAGCAGTATAAGCATGGATCATAAATTATTACAATATCTTCAATTTTGTTTAATGTTTTCCAGATGTCCAGTTGACCAAATACCTTATATTCATTCATATGTTTTTATTAGATTTTACAATTCTGGAATACATATTTTTAAGTATTTTTTTGTCGAAAGAAATACAAAATTACCTATGTTTGGGTAAAATATTTTACTATTGTTGAATACTATTGTTTATTTTAATGGTATTTAAAAAATTCCTTGCTCTGTGTAAATAAAAGGGTGAAATTTAAAAATTGATGTCCATGTATTTTTTTAAAATTATTTTAGAATTGCCACCACGTCTTTGGACTATAAGCTGTGATTTTTCGCCCTTGCAGTTCGTGTGTATCTCTTTAAATTAAATGTGCAGTAGCATCGAAGAAAATTTATATTTTATTATTCCGTTTACTTTGTTTTACTATTTTATATTTTGTATTTAGTTTTAGTTAGATTTTTGAAATTTAACTGTTATCAATCATTGCTGTTATCAATCATTTTCAGCAAAACATATTGCCTATTTATACAAAAACGATTTTCATTAACACTTTCAGTCCCATGGATTCGGCATCCGAAACCAAACAAAACATCCTCAGAGGCCGACCGCGATCAATATTTAGAATAATAAACAAAACACTTAAAAATACATACTTATAAAAAGGATTTTATGTTATTCTAATAAAAATAATTTTTTTACTATGTACGGACTTTTCATTTTTTGTACATATGTATAAAATAAATATACATAAATAATATGTTTTATTATCAAAATATCTAGGCTGCATCTTTTATTTACAAATAATATTTGTATCCACATACGTATGAATGTGTGTATTGTATGTTTGTATGTATATGTGTATTTTATCAAAAATAATAACTATGTATGTACTCATTTTTTGACCTGCCTAATACGTACATGTTGAAGCATTTAGTGTTCTGTGGAATCATTTTATGTACTTGTTTACATAAATTTGTTTAAAAATATTGTCGGCTTCCGGGGAAGTTTACTGTGAAAGTGCTCGGGCCTCATAGTGTTAAGAGTGTTTTTTAATATTTTTCTTTTTTTTCTATACCATTTTCATTCAATACCGAAAAAATACCGAAATACCGGAATTCCGGTATTTTAAATTTTAATACCAAATAAATACCGGTATTATAAAAAGACACCGGTATTATAAAAAGACACCGGTATTCCAAGCCCTAATGAAAATGATTAGTTTCACATAAAATATTTACTTTTAATCCACCAGAGACTTCTCACACCTTTCTAGCTGGCCAACGCAAATATTTAATTCAAATTGCAAAAAATAAAAATACATTTTATTTGAAACATATCTCACTGACGTCCTTAGACAAATTTAAATAAAAAAAAAGACTTGTTCTTGAAACTAATTACATGCTCAAAAATAATTCATTGGTATTTTTATACATAACTAAAGACACTGAAAGTACCAATTGCGTATAAACTATCATACACAAAGAGTCTCATTATTATTAAGTTTAATAATCTTTTAGCGTTTATACATAGTCATCACCTTGACCCTGATCTACTTGTCAACACTTTTGACAAATGGAGCGCAAAATTTGAATTGTTTTGAACGAATTTGTTTGCAAAATAATTTCGTTAGGTACCTACAGTTGGGCATTATGTTAGTTAATTTCCAAGTTTTACTTAAAAAAAAAATCCCAAGAAATAACATTATTAAATAGTTTTACAACTAACGCAAATGTTGAAAAAATATGTTTTTAGTTAGGAAAAAATTTACAGTATTATGTCACTTCCTTTTATTATTAATAAAATTGTCAGAAAAATATAATTTAAAAATTCCTTACGCCTAAAATTTAGTTCCAAAAATATTTTACAAAATTAAGTACAAGTGACTCAAACTTTCGATACCACTGGAATTAATCAAATTTTAAAAATGTTCTAGAAAAGATTGTCAAATTAGAAAATTCGAAAATATAATTTTAAAAATAGAATGCAAAATGTACGTAGATAAAATATGAAAATTCACATTAAAATATTAATAATAGACTTTGATATTAAGCTTTAGTGAAATTAATCGTAACCAATATAAATTATGAACTGTCTAAAATAAGTGAAGAGTAACTGCGAAAATAAATTCACAAAATCTGTGATCGCGTCATTCTCTTTTTATTTCTAAACTTATAATGTAAACATAGAACTCATAAAAAAATTGTGTAAATTATCAAGTAACCATATCTTGAAAATTTAAAATGATAATTGTACTGTCTATTTAACAGAAGATAATATTAGTACTAAATAAATTAAGGTCTAAAAAATGTTTAAAATTTTTCAGTTTTGCATTTCAAATCAAAAATTTAAATATATTTATGTAGGTGTAGCAATAAATGTGACTTTATGCAGTTCTCCTGTTAGAACGTATTTAAGCGCAGGTTATGGACCCGCACTATAAAAAAGACTTTTTAAAAATTTTAATTAAATTGTTTAATATGATTCTCACTCTTAAATAGAACTATGCTGGTCTGTTGCGTACACGAAAACAGTAATTAAATATAAATCCGAAAAAGTAGAAAAACTTGCCTTAAAATACAATATTTGTAGATTAATTTTTAAAAAATTTCCTACAGATCATAAATACGATCCTGTCTGTTACACGGTATTTTAATAATATCATTTCCATATAACACGATTGAAAGATCACATTACCTATAACAGATAATTAATCATTAAATATTTAATCAGTTTAGATACCCAGCGTCTACACCATTATATAAGAGTTTAGGTCGCTTTCTATAATCCTGACCTTAACGAATACATTTTAGTTTAAGATTGTTATATGATCTACAGTAGGATTCCACACCTAAAGTTTTCCGCAAATATATTGAACCGAACTAATTTTCGTTAAAATTTCGTATCAAGTGCTACTATGCGTAATATTTTCAAATTAATTGGATTCACTTTTGAAAAGTTAGAAAGAAATGGGTGCAAAAATGAGAGAATAATTAAACTGAGGATACAAACGGATATAACTAAACAATATTTAGAGTTTCTTGCTTGCTACGGAACCCTAAAAAATGAACATAGAGATCCAAGACAAACAACTAACTTTCAAAATAAAATTATTAATACCTATTAAATATATTTGAACTCGGCGTCTCTTGCATTGAAGTTCATGACATTGCCTTAAATTGTTTTAAATAAACAAAAACACTATCCCCACAATAGAACATAAACATTTTTTCGCCACATTATTCTATAATTAGCAAAAATACTACCAAATAGCTAATTAAGTATACGATTTTCTCCTAAATTTTATATTTAACTTTCCTCTAAAAAAACTTTCAACGTGATGTTCAACAGCCATGAAAATTGAAAAAGGTGCGAAAACAAAAAAGTCATATGATCAAAAAAAAAAAGAAAACAGACAGGTGTAATGAATTTGGCTCCAGTTTCAACACACTAACTTAAATGCCGCGCGGCAAATAGCAAATGAATTACAAAAACGAATTGTACAATTTCTCGATTAGAAACTTACGTAGGTATAATTATATTAAAATTGCTAGTGTGTAAAATATCTAAAATTAATGTTTGTATTGAAACAAACGTAGCTAAACGGTTTATTATGGTGGTGTGATAAAGATATGCCACAAAATGTATTAATTGATTTCATTTTTATTGCTGCTTTTTATTTTTTTGTAATTAAGTCTGACGTAACCAAGTTAATAGAGATCAAATTATTTTTAGAAAAGTCAAGTGAAAAACTACAGGGTATTTAAAACAGTTCTACATGTAGATACTTAAGGGCAGGGTAAGGTATTAAAATAATTTTTTTTAATTTTTTTTTATTTTTTTAACTAAATGCATAATATCTCAAGAATATTGTCTCAAAATTTCAAGTTGATTGGAGCAAAATTGACGAAGTTATAAGCATTTTTGTTGTTACCTGGCAGATGTTTCTCTCTCTATAAATATATCTCTCTCTCAGTTATATTATAGAAATTTTAATGGAAGTACTAACGTGTTTATACCTGTACTTTATATTTTGTCAGTGTTGGGTACAAAATTTAGTTTAGCAGTAAGTATTCTATATCAGTTTTATACAAGAATTTTTAAGTGTTCAAAACTTGAAAGCGTTTTCCCCACAGCTCACGTTTTCAAAGTCGGTGCCCCTCATAACTTCAAAACTACAGCACCGATCCATTTGAAATTTTGAACACTATTTCTGTACATAATTTACGAGGTAACGCTGGAGAGTTTTTTTCAAATTTGTTAATAATTTTTATTTTACAATAACAAATTAGCCAATTTTTTTCGCAAAAGTCGTGTTTTTCCGTTCTAAGTGTTCCAAAAAAGTGAAAAATTGAAATTTCGAAAAACCCTCCCAGCGTTATCTGAGGAAAACTATTATCTAACGAATGAACTTTAATTTTTTTTATTTCGGATGATCCAGCACCAAGTTATGAGGGGCACCGTAATTCTACTTTTTTCCGAGACACGTTCGAATAATTGCTGCCATTACTGTATTTTGTAATATTTCTTCATTAAAATTTTATACAATATTTTTCAAATGTTATACTTTAATATACCACTGGTTTTAATAAAGAGATTTTAACTGTATCGTCACAAAAAATAACAAAAACCTGCCTTTTTTGTGCGAATTAACCTTACCCTCTCCTTAAATTATCAGGACCTGTGTACAATGGATTAAAACTGTAATTCTAAGGACGCTGGAATTTTTTCCTTTTTTCCCTTTTTTTCATTTACAAATCGATAGACTGCCTAATCAATTTTGTTAGAAGTTTCCATATACATATATAGCAATTTTTCCTAACCCTTCTACTTAACGTTCTAATCTAGTGGAATGAAACACAAAATATTGAATTTTAACTAAACGCCTCGGAATTCCTCTTTGGAACTAACACTATGGAATCATTGCCTTAGCCAAAAAAATCATATTCAACAAACAAAAAAGGACATAAAAATGTTATTTTGGGTGTCTATACAACGTGGTCAATACATGACAGTTACTGCACAGGCGCCCGTTACCAGTTTATTATTGTTACAGATATCTCTTACCAGGGCCGTGGAGAGAAATGGCGGGCCCGGGGAATAAATTGCAATTTTTTAAATTTCTTCGCAAAAAAATAAGTGGTGAGCAAAAATAAACTTAATTTTTTTCCTGGACCCTCCATCGACGGCTACGGGCCCCCATTTCAAACAGAGGCCCCAGAACTGCAACCCCGACTACCCCACCCTCTCGTCAAGTCTATCTCTTACTGTTTTATACAATTTTTGTTAAACTGTCACTCTAGAAAATGAAAATCTTTATTTAAAGACTTTCTATTTTTTTTCAATTCTCGATCCGTCTATCAGACAAAGTTGCAGTTTTGACTGTGCGCTAAACATTCCAACTATTAGGAGACAACGCAATGATTCCATAGTGTCAGTTTCAAAGCGGGATTCCTAAATGTTTAATAGAAATTCAACGTTTTCTGTTTCATTTCATGTCAAATTACTGCGTGGCAAGTTTTAATAAAATTGAGGAGATCTATCGATTTGTAAATGAAGAACAGTGAAACAAAAATTCCAGTGTCTAAAATTTTTATATCAGTGTCTATTTTAAAACGATTTCTTGAAATTAGCACCATCTTGACTTCATCAACAAGTTCTACTAACAAGAAAACGTATCCAGTTTCTCTATTGTTTTCAGGGCTGGGAAAAATAGTTCATAGAAACCATTTAAAATAGAAAATGGAAAATGGTTTCCAAAAATGCATTTAAAATACAAAATGGAAAATGGTTTTGCTAAACATATTTAAAATAGAAAATGGAAAATAGCTATTTAAAATGGATTATAAAATGCAAAATGCTTTTTTTTTTTACTTTAAATTTATTCTATAAATTTTTATATTAATAAAAAAAAAAAAAAGTTAAGAAAATGTCAAACGTACTAAAATCAAATAAGGCCAGTCCTTTGAGAAAATTTTATAAAGTTTGCATGATTAGAAAACGAAATTTAACTTGAAATATTGTTACTCAAAAATATTGTAAAATTTAATTCAGCTTTAATATATTCAAACCTTGAGTACGCTACAACTGCGACTTCTAAATTACATACAACAATCATCTACTCGAAATACCAAAACATTTCTTATCGACGTGTCTTAAAAATAATACCACAGAACTTGAGTCCGAAAAATTTGACTTGAGAGAATTGCAGCTCTAGTAATAAATTTAACTTAAGTGACATTGCAACTCAAGTTATAGAAAATTTGAGTCAATTGAATCAACTTATATTTTATTTACAATTTGTTAGACTACGTTCGACTCGAGTTCTATGATTAATATGAATCATAAGTGTCATAAATACACACATAAATTTGTGTATGCATGCATTTTCATTTTAAATGTAAAATGGATTCAAATTTTCATTTCAAATACAAAATGGAAAATGGTTTAAATGAACTTATTTAAAATAGAAAATGCAAAATGTCATTTTATAAATAATAAACAAATATTTTACTTCGCAAAAATACCACTTTTATTTTGAAATTGTGACAATATTGTTTCGAACGTTCAGTTCATTTTCATTTCAGATTCTGTTTGAAAATGAACTGACACGACGGTTCGAAACAATATTGTCACAGTTTCAAAATAAAAGTGGTATTTTTGTGAAGTAAAATATTTGTTTATTATTTACAAATATGGAATACCATAAAGTAACGCTCAAATCTATTAATGTCATTTTATATTTTAAATACATATTTAAAATGAAATCATTTTAAATAGTTCCCAGCCCTGATTGTTATAACAAGAAAAGCCTTCCTACTACGACCTTCTGGTTTTGTTTATTTAAAATTGTTTCCGTAGTACCAACACACTCAAAATATTTTTTTCAAATAAATCTAAATTTGGACACAATTTTACAAAACCAAACCACAATGGATTGTTTTAGAAACTCTGTTGTCTTCTAATACGTGAAATTGTTTGGCCTATCGCCATTTCAAACGAACATACATCTAGATACGTAATAGCAATTATATTGCACTATATACACTTTAGAGAAGGTGCTTCAGATATTTTTCCTATGACTTATTTAATTCGTAGTACAATATTAATTATATTCATAAATTTTGTACATTTTCAACATAAATACATTTCGATCAGCAACAAAACAAATGTATTTGTATTTTACATACATCAAACGCGAAACGCGAAACGCGTGTCCTTGAACTTCTAGACAAAATTAACTCAAAAATTTTCAATCCAAATGTCGCTCAAATGTCGTACAGTAATTATTTAATTGTAGTGACGTACAAACATTTCCTTACAAAGATTAATTACATGTAAATGTAAGCCAATTCTATATTTTCTTGTTTTATAGGTGGACGGGGATTAGAATTATTAATTGTTTACCACAATCAAAAAATTTGTTTACTTTCTCAGTAAACATATTCGTAAATCTGAAAATCTGATTCTCTTTTGAAAAGTAAACAATGATTTTACAATCTGATTGGGTAATTAAAACATTTCAAATAATAATTAACTATATCGCACTTTCCAAGAATATTTTTGAGTAAATTTAACAGATTTTGGCATTACTTTACGGTATTCCGTATTTGCTGCTTTGCAAAGAATAACATTTTTACAACGGTATTTTTAAAAAAGTGTAAATGTTATCTGTTAATAGTTTTCAAATAATTTATGTCCAATTCTAGCTTAATTTTTATTAACGTTTAAAACGTTTATGAGGACTTTTTTCAAATTTCAAATGTAATCATAATGTTAGCAGTGGCGTAGCAAGGGGGGTGCAAGGGGTACTATCATAACCCGGGCGCCACTTTTTCAGAGGAGCGGCAAAAGCTAATAAGAGGAGCGTCAAAAGCTAATAGGAGGGGCACTATTACTTGTTTATAATACACGTGTTTGTTATTAGAATTTGTTTAGGTGAAAGTGTAGAGAAATTACGAAATCACTTCCAGGTTATGACTCCAATTACATAGACGCAAATATATAGACACACAAACAAAACACTGGCGAACAAAAAAAAATGTCGTTAAGGCAACTATTAGGGACAAATTTAAAATACAAATTTACGAGAAAGAATTTTTTCCAAAATTTTAAATACACCATCCCACTACCTAAAATGTAAGTCTTCACTTAAAGGAATTTAAAAAAATTTCTGATTAAAATATTTTCATTATTCATATACTTCTTACACAATTTTTATGGCTCCGAAGAACCGACATCTTCGGAGACATTATGAATTTAGTCTGTGTGTCAGCTTTTTCTTTATTTGAAAATGCATATGTATATGTGCAAATACATATATGAATGTGTGTATCGACTTAATTAATATAAATAATACAATAGTAACACAAATTAGTTAAAAAATTTAGTTAAAAAGAACACAAATATTTTCATTAATTGTGTCCTTTTTATGCAATTTTATAAAAATGTATAGCTGTGTGTGAAAATACTTACATAAATGTGTATACATTTAAAATAATTATATTATCTTTGAATTTCAACTTGAACTTACTTGAAATTGAAAATATTGAAATTATTTGAATAAAAAATATTACATACCTACTTTGAGTGCAAGATGTATTCAAATAGTTTAAACAATTTTAATCAAAGGTAAATACATTCATCTTTTTCAACAATTTGTTTTTCGGAAATATTCCTGTTGGTGTTAATACCTACATAATATGGCAAGTAGTTATAATTCTACATTATACACATGACATGCATCTTGGACACGCATCACCAAATTTCTTGATGCATTGTTTTGACACACCAAATGCAAAAATGAACTTTTGATTTTTCATTGTGATGTGTCTGATGCATTTTTGAACTTTTGACTCTGCCTCATGCAAGCAGTGATGCATTTTTGAAGTTAGTCGTAATCATATTGTTAGGGTACTTCTACTAATGCCAGAAATTTAAAATTTGCTATGAGTGTTGTAAGTCTTGACTTAAAGGAATTTAAAAAAAATTTTTGATTAAAATATTCTCATTATTCATATACTTCTTATACAATTTTTATGGCTCCGAAGAACTGACATCTTCGGAGACATTGTGAATTTAGTCTGTGTGTCAGCTTTTTCCTTACTTAAAAATGCATATTTATGTGTGCAAATACATATATTAATGTGTGTATGTACTTAATATAAATAATACTATTGTAACACAAATTAGTTTAAAAATTTAGTTAAAAAGGACACAAATATTTTCGTTAATTGTGTCCTATTTATGCAATTTTATAAAAATGTATCTGTGTGTGAAAATACTTACATAAATGTGTATACATTTAAAATAATTGGGTACCACAGGCATAGTATCATAGGTGGAATAAGAAATAATAAAGAAATCCATACACAAAATGTTAACTTTAAACTTTAAATAACTCCAAAACGTTTTCAACGTTAACTGTCGGTTCCAGGGAGCCGCATTTTTTATATATCTTTGTTCTTTTTAAGAAATTGTGTTATTAAAACCCGAGAGTTCTTGGTTAAGATTAAATCAAATATGGGTAACTATGCATTTCATTTTACACTATATTACAATTTTTATTTCTAAAAAAATTTTAAAGATGTTAAAAAAATTATACTAATTTTTCAGTTTATATAATTTGCAAGGCTATTAAACAAGAAACAATTTCATATTTTCAAAAAAAAAAGAGGTAAAATCAATTTTCCACATCAAAAAATTGCATTTTCACATTAGTACATTTTGTGTCTAGTGTGTAGGTAATTAAATTAATTAGAAAAAAAATTTTTTTTGAATCGCAGCCAAATAGGTTTTGAGTTCTAGGTGCTTATCGAATGTTTCATTTATTATCAATATGTCAATACAAATTTCACAAGTGATATTTTGATTTCTTTTCGTATTTGGTACACTAACTGTAAGTCAAAATAAGTTTTGTATGCAATTTTATTTTATTAAAATTTTTTAATAAAATAATTTGTAGTAATTTTACTTGTAATAGAAGTAATGTTTTTAAAATGCTAATCTATTTATTGCTGGAAATTCTTTAGGCATGCATTTGTTAAAGAATAAAAGAGTAGGTATTCGTATTCATGACAAATACCTACTAAAATAATTTAAGAGCCGACTTTCGATATTTAAATCATCATCAGACAGTGCTGCCAGAATATTCCTCCAGAGACTACTAGTGTCAACTTTGAAACTACTAACAAACTACAAGGCATGAAAAATGAATAGCGTTTAGCACAACAAGATAAACAAGCCAAAAATATTTAAAAAATCTAAAAAACGTAAAAAACTATACACTAAAACAAAATTTCTCTCACAAAGGGAAGATCAGACTCATTAGTTCTCATATTTTCAAATATCAAAATCGGTATTTTATTGTCGTTTATACCTCCACTTAAATATAATTTATGGAAATAAGTATTGCAGATTTTTTCGGTTTAAAATTTTTCTCAAAAAACTACATCATTTTTTAATTCTTTGATGATCTTTATCTAATTCAATAAAAATATTTAAAGAATATATTTTAAAAATACACCACTTCCTTTAACCATATTCAAAATGTAAAGTTAAACCATAAAAAACACATTTTTAAATCTTGAAAAACATATATCTTATAACCTTTTTATAAGATACTTTCATAGATTTATGGTATCCTTTGGTAAAAAAGGAAAATATATATTAAAATATTGAAAAAATGATATATCAAAATATTGAAGAAATAAATTTTGGAACCCTTGCCGCTTATAACTTCGTCATGTCCCTCTCTCTGTCACACATTTTTATTGTTGCTTTTGTACAAAATTTACTTCAAGTATATTTATCAAAAAAATATATATTAACAATAATCTTACCTTCACATTTTAATCCTTGCCGAAATAAACCATACAACAGTGAACCACAATGATCACAAAATGTTGGCGACATAAACGAATGCATTTTAAATCGATGTGGTAAATCGATTTTAAAACGTTCTCTTAAGTACTGCAACAATTAAAAAAAAAAGTTTTTAAAATTTAAACAATTTCTTTTATATTTAAAAAATTTGTACACAGTACACAAAATTATAAATATTAAATAAACAAAACATATATATTTATCATAAAAATTCCTAAATAATAATTTTTTAATTTATGATTTGCGATAATTATTTTAATTGTTTGTTCTAAATACTTTGAATCAAAAACATTTGAAATAAAAATGATTTATTGTTAATGCAACATAGGCAATAATGAGTTGGTCTAAGTAATCAAAATTACATATATGTATACAGAAATGTGTAAAATACGTTCAAAAATTAGGTCAATTATGTATCAGAAATGGGTAACATTTATTGATATAGAGACAGAGCGTCCCATTTTCACTGATTTTGCAAGTAAAGTATATGAAGGTACGTAGTTAGCTTAGCGCTCGTGTCTGTTTACTGACCAATTATAAAATTTTCTACTTAAAAAAGTAAAGAGTCAATTTCTTTTAATGAAAAAGAGAAACATTAAGTTCAGTTCCTTTTCTTAAGGTGAGAACGAAAACTGAAACTGAGCTAAGAACTGATATCACCGTTTAAAAGTACCTTAAACGGTCATAATATATCTCAATTCACTGTCAGTTTTTCCTACGTGTAAAAATTAAACTCTGAAAGAAGAACTGAAACGGAGACTGAGAACTGACGGGATGGATAGACCTACTTGTTTCATATCAATTCTTATGCGGCCCATACACGGTTCAATTTGTTGTACTACCTAGTTGTACTACAAGTTGAACTGTTTGCCATACACTATTAAACTATTCATTCAACTTGTTGTCCAACTTTAGTTATTCACAATTTTTGAAAAAGAGAACTTCGTTAAAATTATGGATAAAATTCTTCCCTTAACAGTAATTGCAGAAATTAGTAAAGAAAGCTTAAGTGAACGAAAAAAAAGAAAATAGAGCAGAGTGGTTGGGAAAAAAAATTTTCTATTGAAAAACTATTTAAAAAAATTAGTGAATGTGAACCAGACGATTACAAAAATTATATGCGAATGAACGAAGAAATTTTTAATGATATTTTAGTAAAAATAACACCTTTAAAAAGCAAAGAACATACGTTTATGCGTGATGCAATTTCTGCAAAAACACACTTGGAAATTACATTAAGGTTTCTTGCAACGGGAAATTCTTTCAAAAATTTAAAATCAAATATTTAAACTTTCCAATTGTTACCGCTGTAAATATTTTGTTGATTACACTCCTTACAGCATGTATGTACTGGTTTTGTTGTTCAACTACCCCACACACAATACAACATGTTCATAGGCCATTTGTTCCGCCCATTTAAAATCAAAATATTTTGATTTTACTTCAACCGTTTATGCAGCCATCAAAATAGTTGACCGACTGCCCCACACACGATTCAACATGTTGTACAACTCAACCAAGTTGTACAACATGTTGAACCGTGTATGGGCCGCATAATGCGGCCCATACATAAAATTACATAGAATTCCTAAATGTAAACAAGTGCGTCATACCAATTACTCAGTGCAACTCAGACTAGCACTAGACAAAGAACTGAAACGACTGAGCACAGTGAGAACTGAATGGGTCGTGTAATAAAACAAGCCTTCTTCTGAACTCAAATGAAACGAGAACGAAAACTGAAACTGAACTGAAAACTGACATGACCGTTTCAAAGTATCTTTATATTTACTGGCCATCTTATGACGAAATTTCCATTTTTACTATTATAGTTCCAATTTATTCTTAATCTGATTCGCTTACTTGTAGAAATTCGTACGAGTTCAAATGCTTTACATTTCTAAATTTACGTACGATTGTTCGTACGAATTCGTGCGACTTTTTCATCGGACTAATATATTTTGTTTTTTGATATCAGTTCATACGAAAAAAGAAAATGGATACGGAAAAAATAATATTCCGATTGAATTAAAGGAGTCTTTATGAAACCAATAAAGTTTTTGTGCTATTATAAAATCAATTTTTTAACAAAATTTTAAGTACTGAGTCATGTTAATACACATTTAAATAATTTATAATTACACTGACCATTTCTGGGTTTTCAAAGTTCTAAATGAAAATCGTTCATCTAATTGAAATCTTTAAAATTTTTTTTTAATATAAAGTAGTTATTGAAAAATATTACATTTAAATAGATTCTTTATAGTATAGAATGTTTATTTTTTTATTTTTATAAAACAGTCAAAATTTCTTACATATTCTACTTGTATTTGGGTAAAAAAGGTAAAAATACGTAACAATATGAAACATTTGTTACAAGTTTCTATGGTGGCAGCGCCGAAAAACATTATAAACAACAACTGTTTAAAACAACTGTATTTTTAAGCCCGGCTACACACCTAGGAAAAACGACACGAGAGATACGACATGAGCGACACAGACATTTGTCTTAAGACATGACATCTGTGCACATCTACAACTACACTACAACAAGTGGAATTTTTCAATTTGCTGGCAGTAGTTTTTCATGTCAAATTTGTGATATTACTTTTACAATACTGTTTTGGGGCATAATTTCATGAAAATGGGTAATTTTTAACATAATTAACTAAATTAATTGTAAACGATACATTTTTTGGAACGTTTTTGGACTTACCTCCTTGGTAATACACCGTATTTGAATACGGTATTTGACAGTTTTTCAAAAAGTGTTTTAAATTGTCGGTATGCATCTAATATTAACATAAAAAACTATTTTTGGAGAAAATTTATTGATAATTCGCAAAAAAATGCTTTTTTATATAAGTATTAATTTAAAAATTCCCTCTAAAACACATCTTTCCTGGATCATCTTTCCTATTCCCTTACGTGCCGGCATTGTCAAAAATTAGACAAGAGATTCTTAGTGAAACATTCGTAACATTCAGATTTTGTATATTGTTATTTTTGATTATTTTATTGTAATGAAATGATTAATAACGAAAAAAGAAGAGAAATTTTACATTTAATGTTTTGATCAAATTTTATTAAACCGAACCATTTTATTAAATTTAGTTATTAAATCGAATTTTTCATAATACATACTATTTGATTACCATTTCCTTCAAATGGATAATATAATTTTTAAATTTATCTTACATGTCGTTCGACACGAGCGACAGACACGCACGTTGTGTCGCTTAAGACAAATGTCTGTGTCGCTCATGTCGTATCTCCTAGGTGTGCATCAATTTTGTGTTTTCAATGCAATTTAAATGTACTCAAGCGATGCGTGTCTTCAAACGACACATTTCTTGTGTCTCTCATGTCGTATCTCTCGTGTCGTATCGCCTAGGTGTGCAGCCGCGCTAACAATAAGTGTAAAACAAAATTTTAATATGCATAAAATTATTTTAATTACTGTTTCGATGCATTAAAACGTAATTCTACATGCGTTTGTAGCAACTACTAATGACTTTACTAAATTCGTGTAAGCGCCCTAAATCAAATAAATAAATTAGAGCTGAAGTTTGAGAGCTGAACTTTTTCAGTTTATCACCTTTACTGCTTTTAAAAAATTTTCAAAACACATACCTACAACAGGAAAACAGAAAAACATGTTTATATATGAATGTGCCTATATGTAAGTAGCAGAACATTTTTGTACTTAGATTGCCTAAAGTGTAATAATCATCTATAAAATACGAATCAAAAAACGATGCCAAAATATGTTATTAATTTGTCAAATTTAATATAAACAATTCATTTTTTTAATAGCTAGATATGTAGTAGTACTTTATTTAACAAAACAGTAAAGCTGATTTCTTGTCGTAATAAGTATATAATTATTCGAATATTATAAAATAATTAAAAAATTATTACTGAAATATAATTTTTAATTTCCAAATTATTATTTTTTTAATAGTTAGAAAAAATTAGATAATAAAAACTAACGTCAAAAATTTCAAAATCAAAGTATTCATTAATTTTAATTTTGTACTTCTGAAAATATTACAAAAACATTGTGGTCAGTAAACTTCAATAAAATTATATTTATTTATTACTAATTCAACTTGCACAACAAAACAGATTTATAAACATAAAACGATTTTCGAAAAACTTTTTATTTGGATTTAGTGTCAACGTTTATAAGGTAACGGGCCTAGTTTCTGACCTTTTAAGAGTGACGGCTGAGGTTAAACGACAGTAATAAATATAAGTTTCAACTTAAGTGACAATTAATAATTTTATCAACTAGTTTATGGCTTTCAAAATAAAGCCATACAAGTAAAATAATTATTTGAATTGAATTAATAATTTAAATTAATGTTTTAAAAATTGACAAAAAGGACCCAGTTTCTGACCTTCAAAATTTCTCATGTGACAGTTTCTGACCCTGACAGTGGCCTAGTTTCTGATTCTTAAATTTAAAAATACAGTTTTTTAAAATTTAATTTATAAATAATTTTTTATTGATAAAAATGAATGTTTAATGTTATATACGTTATGAAAAATAACAAAAACTAATCGAAGATAACTATAAATAACAAAATAACTAACAAAAACTGGTTAGAATTTAATTGGGCCATACCACTTTAGAAGTGAGCCTAGTAATTGACCCTCATATTTCAATAATAAAAATCATTCTAAGGTATTTTATAAATATTTTAAAATAAATTTTAAACAAATATTAACCTGCTCATATATTTTTAATTAAGTTTTCATACTTACATGATGAATATTGCACAGATCAAAATGAGTACTTTGTAACATAAACTGTTAAGAAACTACCAAAAAAATTGTGTTTACACACATTTTAAACTTAAAAATTTTTTTTTATTTAGTTAATATATTCTAAACTTTTTAAATTGCTGTTCATTAGACACAGAATAGATTACTTTAAATTAAGAATTTATTTTTTTTCTTATTTAAAATATAGTTTTTTTATTAATTTATAACAAAGTTGAAAAGTTCAGAAACTGGGCCAGGGTCAATTACCGGGTCTTTTACCTTATACCTATAATTAATTATTGATGAAAAAATCTTGTTAAAACTAGTTCCAACAAATTTTAGTATACTTATACCTACAACTTTGTAGCAAAAATACTTACAATTGTACTTTCTGAATTAATACCAGATTCCGGACATTTACCTAATAATTTGTCATGACATTTTTTATGTACGGCAGTTTGGCACGCTAAAAAAATATAAAAATTAATTATCTTCAAACAATAATGTATGGTGAAAGATTAGTTAGTACTTATTTGAAAAATTTTATATAAATACCTTGACATTGGTATCCTTGTTTGCCGAACCCCCATAAAAATTCTTTACAAAATGCACAGAATGTTGGCTGACGGAAAAATTTTGCTACAAATTTATGGCCCTTTACCTCGTGTACCCTACAAAAAATTTGTAATGAGTATATTAGTGTATGAATAATCAAAAACACAGGATTTGTAGGATTAAAGTTTTAGAATTGTTTGATTAATTATTTAAATTTTAAAATTTTTAAAAAATGTCAAGTGTGTTTTGAATACGCATTATTCACAGTTTTCGGAATAACGTATTTAAGCAATAATTACATTTTTTACCGTTTATCTAAAAACTGATAAATATATCCGGCATAAGTCTCAGTTTAACTCGCCCATAACTGTTTTGTATAATCGAAAACATAAATTTTAATATTTCGTAAACAAGGCTTAAAAATGAAAAATGATTAAAAAAGCCTCAACTTATTTTTTCTTCAACATCTTTCAAACCATATTCTGCAGTCACGATAGGAGTTTTTTTCAATATTTCCTTTAATGATTTGAACATAAATTTTTGGAGAATATTTTCTAATAGGGTTGACCGGGGTAATTGTGAATTGGGGCAATTGTGAACGGCGCCTATAATTTCTAAAATAACATTAATATTGTTAAAAATCAACTCTTAATATGTTTTTCTGTCTTTTCTTAATATGCTATTAAAATTTCATAACAATTCTCCAAGTATTAGTATCTTTTTTTTTATTTTGAAAAAACCCTTGTAAAATTTTATGTATCTTACTTCGACCAATCCTCAAGAAAAATTTATTTTTTAAATACATTTTCTTTTTTTAAAAGGTAAGAAATGGTTAAAAGTACTTTTAAAGAAGTGGTCTAAGCCCTGAGAGGGTTCCTTATTAATTGCTAAAAAATTGGACAATTTATCACCAATTCACAATTACCCCATGATTTTCAATTTGTGGGGTAATTGTGAACGTCATTCACAAATGCCCCCATTCGGTCAAAAATTTCAGTAGTGTTCTTTTCAGAGTTGAAAATGTTGATGAAGGTGCTGGTGACCTTATTGTACAAGTTTCCGTTGTACAACCAATACAAAAAAAATTGTTTTTTATTCATGTAAACTAAATGTATTTCCTTGAAAAAGTCTTATTTTCCTTGTTTTTGTGTGAATACATGGAATTTTTTGATTTTTTATATGATAAAATGACAAAATATCATCAAAATATCATTTTTAGCTTGTAATAAATTTGTTCCTACAATTTTTGTTATTTTTCTTTAACCTTGATTTTTTGTAGAAATTTGAGGTATGCGTAACTTGCATTAAACAAAGAGAAATTGTGACCGCTAAAGTATGATGAAAAATTTGAAGGTGGAGTAAATGTGAAGAATTTGAGCTGGGCTTTACTCTGACGTACCACACTTCTCTTGTAATCCATTCTAATAATTTTTCTGATGGCATTCACTTTTACCCCGAAATTCATAAGATTTGCAAAACCGCATCGGGGAAATGTGAATGGCTTATAAAATTTTTGTTTTTCATACGAATTTGTTCAAAATTTGTGTGGTGCATCCTGAATAATGTAGAATTAAAACTAAATCAACCATAATGTGATATATAAAATAAAAAATACTTAAAACAACGCTTTTATCTCAACTCATGAAAAACCATTCACAATTACCCCGGTCAACCCTACAGAAACATATCTCGATGAAAAAATGTCATTTATTGGGAACTTGCGAATTTTCGAAAATTGGCTTGCCTATATCTGCGACCCAACTTACAATTAGCCGATATAATTTCAATTTAGTGCTTTTAGCAAGTACTAGTACCTGTAATTATTTTTTTATTTTTTTGAATTTTTTGTCTCAACACTTTTTCGCCAGTTTGAAGTTTAGTATTTCATAATTTTTTTACGAGCCCTTTCTAACAATATCCTACACGATGTGGCACGTGGAAAGAATTTTCATTCCCATTTTCCAATCAGACAGACGGACAGATTTAACAAAACTATAAAAATTTCGAGATGCTTTTTCGGAACCCCAAAAAGACATCCTTGAAATTAATACACAATCGTACCTATAATGCTTGATGGCGCCACGTCGCCTAGTAATTTTCCGACCACGTGACGTCTGTATAAGATCGTCGGAACTCGCGGTGCCATCGCTCGAGTCCAACGTTGACATGGAGGATTTGAGTAACGATGTGGTGGACGTTGCCGATATGCCATCATCATCACTACGGGCGCGATTATTACGATACGCTGCAAATATTGCTGTTGACGGATTCGTATTTCGCGTAACTGGCGCCCCCGGTGATCTGTTCGTTGGACGTGCTTTCACCTAAATCAAAAATTTATACATAAAATAAACAAACAGAACATTATAAATGTTTGTACATATATATTATAGGTACAGTGAATGTAAAAAGTTTGAAAACATTCAAAATTTTTGAATAGCATTTTAAAAATTCAAAGTGGGTTGAAATAATTACATTTTATATCAAGTTTCATATTTTATTTTTTTTTTTTGCTTTTTTTTTTCTTTTGTTAAAATGGGATTAAGGTTCTGGCACTTGATTGATTAATTGCAGTTCTCAATTTTTAATTAAGGCATTTTTAAAAACGCCCGAGTTTTAATTTCGCTATATTTAAAAAGTATAATTTCTATTCTAATATATATGATTTTATATTCAAAATTCATTAAAAAATATTTTTTATAACACCCACTTCTAAAGTTCAATGTTCGAGCGTTGTGTAGTGGGCGTAAAGAACAGTTTTCATATCATTATAAAACAAACGACAGTAACTGTGCGTGAAAGTACAACTGTGCGTGAAAGTAGCTAAAACTATGCAAGAAAATAAATAACGATATTCATTTGTCAATGATAATCATAATTCATATTCAAATTAAATATGGAAACGATCAACAAATTAATAAATTAAAGTAAAAAAAAAATGTTTTTTAAGAAAAAGCTTTTATTTAAAAATGGGCTAAAAAAATAAAATAAATTTAAAGTGAGGTTTGAAGCAATATGCGACATAATTTATAAAAGCTTGAGGCGTTATCATTAATTATTTCTGTTTTCGATGTTTTGAATATAAGTGTAGCTATTTTACTTTTCAGTAGTTACCAAACTTAATTAAACGCCTCAAGCTTTTATTAGTACAGTACAAAATAAAATTGTATTGTACAGTAATTATAATCACGCGAAACGCAGAACTGCCTACAAACCCAGTACATAGAACAGCAGTGCTTGCTGTTAACTTCTTAGAGAAGCTATAGGGAGTCTCAAATTCATTACATTTTAAACGGTCGCTCAATGGTCCGGCTTTTTCGTAAATCCGGCCTACCAGTCGCCCATTTCAGCCGGATTATTGAGGTCTTACTGTACATGCAATACCTACCTTTCAAGGACGTTTGCTATCCCTTTGTATACTTTATACAGAATTTAAATAATTCTCAAAAGAAAAGAAAAATATAGCTGCAAAAATAATATATATATCGAGCGTTGGCTGTCTCTACCTCGTATATCAAAAGCTACATGTTTTAGGACACACAAAAAACATATTAAATACTGTATTTACATATATACTTATCTATATACATATATATAAATATATATATATATATATATATATATATATATATATATATATATATATATATATGGGTAGCCAACATCAAAGGGTGTAATTAGCATAAATCTTAAGCTCATAGTGATGAAAACACGGATTTAAAATATGTTTTTTTTTGTGTCCAAAAATTGGGAGTTTTCAGATACGAGGTTGAGACAGAGTACGCGCGATATGCTATACTAAAAGTAACGTCATTTTCATTAAAATACCCTTAAAAAATAAAGAAGGAAAAAAGCGGAAGATTTCCACAAGTAAACTTTTTACTTTTGAGCATAAGAAATTCAAAAAATCCGAAACCATTCAAATCCATCCATTATAATTGGATTCCGAGGTATAAACCTAATTGCACTGGACTATTAATATTGTAATGAATATTGAATGATTAATAATAAAGAAAACTTATTCAATCAATTTTATTGTTGTTTCATTAGAATTTAAGAAAATTTTATGGTAATTGATAAAAAAGCCTTGCTTTACTTTTAAAAAAATAGTCGTGTTATACTAAGACTAAAAAATGTCCGGCTAAACTGACTGCTGTGTCCGGCTTTTCGGTTTTAAGATCTGGCAACCATACATATGAATAATGAATATGCGTTTTTTCATTGTAATTGTAACTTTATAATATAAATAACGAGAAAAACCATATTAAAACGAAAACACATTATACTGGTAGCTTTGTTGAGCAGCCGCAGTCCCATAAAGATCTACCATTTGTTCAGAATTGATAAATTGTTTTTATGTACAGTAAAACCGTCTAGACCCGGACACTTTTTTACATTTTTTGGTATAATTTTATGTTTATACATGTTTCCTTCATAGATATCACCAATAGAAGTATTACCATTAGAAAGAGCGTATATTATTTGTTATATCCCTGACCCATTTGTTTCATTATAAGTAAAAGTAAAAAAAAAAAAAAAATAATTAGTAAGTGTCCGGGTCTACACTCTAAATCCGTCTTGAACCGGACACTTACTTAAATAATGTAATAACATGCAAACTAACCTTTCCCGTCGGGGTTAGGACAGTGTTTTATATCGTCTGATGTCTTTGAACCTGTCAAAGGCTTCAAAACATTTTGTGGGAAGCGATAGGGGTCAATACATAGTATGCCTCTCTATGAAGTAAACATGCGATACAACACCAGAAGGAGGCATAAACCGCGTAATTCTGGCGGGAATATAACGTATGGATAATGGAAGTTACAGCCAATGCGAATCGCGACTATAGTGCAGTAAACTGATGTGTCCGGGTCAAAACGGATATATGTATATAGCATGTATTTTTTTATATATACATCGAATATAACTTCAAACATCATTAAATGATGCGCGATAAAATTCTGAACACATACATATCAAAATTAAAACAATATGACAATTATGACGAAAATTACATGTCTAAGTTAGACACACATTTTATTTCTTTGAAAAACTGGAGAATAGTAATCCTGTAAAATGAGATAGTAAAAGTTGAAATCCGTAGTTTTTATTGGTACGGCTGTTTAAAGGATGTTTTTCTCTCTCTAATGACGTCAAGAACAAATGTTTATTGTAGCAGGTGAATGTAGAAACTACTTACTTTGAAGATTGGTGCAAAGTGTCCGGGTCTAGACCGCCTGTCCGGGTCTAGACGGTTTTACGGTAGGTCATTTTATCCCTGGCTGTACGAATTTGTACAATGTAAAAGTAGCAAAAAATTCTCAGGAAGAAGTCTAATTTTCAGTCCGTAAGTGGTCCATTAACTTTCACACGCACTGTACATATGTATCTAGATATACATAACATTTAAGTAACAACATAAGTAATGTGTTAAAAGGGGCATCTGTTACATTTAATTTACGAAAATACATAATACAACATACTAAACACATACAGCCATACCAAAAAGCAAAAAGAAAAAAAAAGCATTCACTTTGCAAATCTAAATATTATTTTATAAATTGATTACTTCTCGCAGAAAATGTAAATAACTATGTATATTTGTAATATTTACATTTTGCATTCATATTCCGTGGGACATTTCTTAACATAATATGACCTCATGTGTCAAGAATTTCAAAAATTTATATTTTAATGTTTTTTAGTTTTACGTATAGAAAATGTTTTTTTTTTTTGTAATTGTATCCAAACCAATTTTTTTTCCATTCAACTAAAAATTTTCTTCTTCGAAATAATAAAACACGTGATAATATTAATATATCAGAGACACATAGAAGTGAAATTATTCGACTAATTTTGATTTTGAATTATCGTATAAAGATCGTTATAGAGACGTTATGGGTACATTTAAAATAGATAGTAATAACCATATTATTATTTTGACAGAAAAATACTTATTCAAAGAGAAAGTAGTATATTGTGCAATAAATGCGGGAAATTGTCGATTGCCCACGAAAGCGAAGTTGAGCGCACTCACTACGTTCGTGCGCTCATTCGCTTGAGTGGGCAATCGACAATCCCGCACGAGTTGCACATACTATTTTTTATAACGAATTTGACATACTTTTTTCTATTATTATTACTATTTTTGACATTTTTATTACTTTTTAAAATAATATTTTTAAGTGTTCGTCTTTTTTTCTGAATTAATTATTATTTAAATTACTTTGTTGGTGGCTTGGAGTAATGGAGACACAGCAACTATTTCTATCATGAAATCTGCAGTGTGCATTTTTGTGTACCTTAGGCTCGTAGGTAGTCAGTGCCTCACTGGCATTCACCCAGTGTAGGTCAGTCAAACAACAATAGATTTGATTGTTGTTAGCACTGTAGAACCCCCACACGCAGCGTTTTGGTATCACACATATGTATGCGAAGAAGGGTCACGTGACTGCCACCTCTATTTCGATTACGCACACATACACAGTGTAGCGCGCCAATACAAAGTAAACACCGTGCACGTATAACATATTTTCTATCTCTTACTGGTTACACCACAGAACAAATAGAACGAATATAACTATCTCTTTTCTGCAATCACTTATGTGCAAGTATGTGCATCTTAGGCTGCTTAGTGTCAGTTGCTCAGTACCCGTCGCTCAGTGTAAGTCAGTCAAACAACAATAAATTTGATTGTTGAACCGGCACAAGTAGCGTTGTGGTACCACACACACCACACACATTTATGCGAACCAAGGTCACGTGACGGCTATCACCACTCACACTAACAGAGTTTACCGCACAAATACAAAGTAAACACCGTGCACGTATACAACATATTTTCTATCTCAAGTGGTTACACTGGTTCCAGTAGTGGAGAGATACGTATTGTACCTCTGTCCTCTGTGGTTGGTGGTTTCTATAGAAATAATTATGAAATATTTATTAAATGAAAAATCAAGAGGCGGCTTTGCGTGTTTTATTGTCAACTAGCCGTACCCGTGACGTTGTTCACGGGAAACGTTGAGTAGTTTCTTTTTCCAATTTGTAGTTTCTTGCAACACAAAATGCATTAAATTGTCTCCAAATTGACAATTGTGTATGTATTGTATTTTTCGGTACACAATTAGCAACATTTTTTTTATTTAAAATTCAGAAAAATTTCCAAACTACAAAATTTATTTACAATTTTTGTTACTATAGTTATGAAATTTTTTATGAAATATGTAAATTGGCGTAATGTGTGTAGATGCTCAAAATAGTTTTTCCATTTTTCCGTGGGAATGAGACATTTTCCCGGAATAAAAAGTATCTTAGATGTTGACCCAGGTAATAAGTTATCATCACACCAAATTTCATTAAAATCCGTCCAGTAGTTTTTACGTGATGCGTGAACAGACAGACAGACAGACAGAGACAGATTACAGTTTTATTATATGTATAGATTTGCGTGTGGAAAGTTACTTTCCGCACGCAAAAAAGTGTGTGGGAAGAGTACAGTGGGCAAATAGCTATTTTGCGTGCAGAAATGTGTGCGGCAAATTAGTACTTCTCCCGCATGAGTAATAAAAGATAATATTATGTAACATTCTTCAATAATAATAATTCGATGACACAAGAAGTTCTACAATTTCTAATAAAAACAAAACTCAGTTTTAACGAGGACCATGTTATTTATGTGGACACAGATACAGAATCTGAGGTTGAAAGCTGAGGATTCTTAAGTATCCATCACCACAAAAATAAACTTGCAGGCCAAGTACGAATAAGTTACAACCAAAGAAAAAAATGCTAAGCAAATTTAAAAAAAAAAAAAATGGATAAAAAATAATAAAGTCGATTCAAAATGTAATTTTAAGAAAACTGAATAGTAAGCGTCTACAAGTAACTATTTCTATAGAGAAATCTATTTACTAATTGACGGTAAGCAGATTACTTACGTTCTTAGAAAGGTAAGTAAAATTTTATGACCTGTTATTTTTTATAACTATAGTAATTAGAAAACATAATAGGAAATGTTGCTTACCCTCAAGTTACCTGCTATGTAAACATGAACTTGTGATTCAAATGGCTAAAAAATATTTTTTTTACAATTTATCTACCCTAAAGCAGTACTATCCCCTAGGTACAGTAGGCACTCTAGACCTACGAAATTGAAAAAATAATTCTTTTGCGTTTCATTTATTTATATTTAAATTTTTTTTTCCAAAAGTGCCTAGGGTCTACAATGTCCTTAAAACGGCTCTGACTCACCCATTTAAAATTACTTCCATTCATAAAATTGAATCAAATCTTAAAATCAGCGGAAATACACATAGTAAATACGCAAAGTATCTAAATTATAAAATTTTGATAAAAATTCACTTGCATACTTCCAAATTCAATTTAGTATGTCCACAAGTAATTGCACATAATATGGCATGCAGTAGGAGTAAATATTTCCTGTACACTAAATTTTGCCAAAATTTTATCGAAACGATCAAATTTGTATTTATAAATAAAATAAGTACTAACATTAACATATAAGAATACAAAAACAAAATTTTCAAATAATCTTCCTGCCGAAGAAAATAACAAAAATTATTTCCTATTCAATTTTCAGTTTGCTTAAATAAAATTTTGGATGAAGTGTAACCTAAAATTTATTATAAATATATAGTTTAATGAACAAGTATTTTCAACCGTTTTTTCTACATTAATCAACGTTTTTCTCTCATTTACAGATTAACCAGTTAGAAAATTTAATTACATTAAAAAAACGTACAAAAAGCAATAGTAACTTAATGGTAAAGTTTTGACAAGGTTTTGGAGATGTTTGTATTGTACCGGAAAGAAGTTAGCGCCGAAAGTTGAAAAATCTTTTTGTTTTTTATATGGTTAAATTGCTCCCAAATTGCTCCTTCGAAATCAGTAATTGCTCCACCTGAAACTTAATTATTTAATTAGTTATTTATAAAGAAAAAAAATTTTTTCCGTTATTTAAGTTATCAAAATCTCCCAAAATAATACTTTTTTATATAATTTCTTTACGTCAATAAATTGCTCCCAGTTTGCTCTATTTAATTTAAAAGCTAAATCTTAATTTTTTTGAATAATTATTAAAATATTTTGTTTTTTTATGTTATTTAACTTGTCAAAATTCAATTATCCTTAAATATAGGCAAACGACTTAAAGGTATAATGGATTGCCTATACGTTTTAATAATACATAACCTAATTCATAATATTTTTTATTTTAATATAAGGTAACGGGCCTAGTTTCTGACCTTTTAAGAGTGACGGCTGAGGTTAAACGACAGTAATAAATATAAGTTTAAACTTAAGAGACAATTAATAATTTTATCAACTAGTTTATGGCTTTCAAAATAAAGTCATACAAGTAAAATAATTATTTGAATTGAATTAATAATTTAAATTAATGTTTTAAAAATTCGCAAAAAGGACCCAGTTTCTGACTCTCAAAATTTCTCATGTGACAGTTTCTGACCCTGACAGTGGCCTAGTTTCTGATTCTTAAATTTAAAAATACAGTTTTTTAAAATTTAATTTATAAATAATTTTTTATTGATAAAAATGAATGTTTAATGTTATATACGTTATGAAAAATAACAAAAACTAATCGAAGATAACTATAAATAACAAAATAACTAACAAAAACTGGTTAGAATTTAATTGGGCCATACCACTTTAGAAGTGAGCCTAGTAATTGACCCTCATATTTCAATAATAAAAATCATTCTAAGGTATTTTATAAATATTTTAAAATAAATTTTAAACAAATATTAACCTGCTCATATATTTTTAATTAAGTTTTCATACTTACATGATGAATATTCCACAAATCAAAATGAGTACTTTGTAACATAAACTGTTAAGAAACTACCAAAAAAATAGTTTTTACACACATTTTAAACTTAAAAATTTTTTTTTATTTAGTTAATATATTCTAAACTTTTTAAATTGCTATTCATTAGACACAGAATAGATTACTTTAAATTAAGAATTTATTTTTTTTCTTATTTAAAATATAGTTTTTTTATTAATTTATAACAAAGTTGAAAAGTTCAGAAACTGGGCCAGGGTCAATTACCGGGTCTTTTACCTTATTTTAATTATTATTCAGAGAAATTAATAACTAACTTTTAAATTAGATGGAACAAATTGGGAGCAATTTTTTGATATAAAGTAATTGTATAAAAATACATTATTTGACAAGATTTTGATAATAGAAATAGTCAAACAAAAAAGCTTTTTGTTTGTAAATAACTAATTAACTAATTAAGTTCCAGGTGGAGCAATTACTGATTCCAAAGGAGCAATTTGGAAGCAATTTAGCCATATAAAAAACAGAAAGATTTTCCAACTTTCGGCGCCAACTTCTTTCCGGTTTGTATTGTACTGTTAATGGCTTTATAATAAAAATAAAAAATTTGGGGGACAGGTCTACCCACACTGTCAACTTCCCATTGGGTGTCCTTTAAGACTAGAGACTACTTACTGTACATAAATAATTCTTTTTCCATTTCAGGCAACTTCTCCCCTGGGCCCCCGATAGAGGCTTTGCCCCTTGCACCATACCGGGGGCTTCGCCTTCTGTACCTAAGGGTGGGGGCTCCACCCTTATCAAACAAATGATAACATCATTTGTTCTCGATATGCGAGACAAAATATATTTCAAAAACAGTTTATTTCAATTTTTTTTTTTAAATTTTATAAATAATATACTGGCGTTTTTAACATCAAGGAAGGTTCTTCCATTATATAATAATGTTATGGTAAAAAATCCATATAATCTATGTTATCTTAATAAAGTTGATTCTGTTTTTTTACCACAAAAAACAAACCGCTAATCCGAATTTGCTGAAAACTTTATCCGATCTTTATTTTTTGATTACGCATCTAATGAAATTAGTCTGGAGTTGATATCATCATTTGTTCTCGAGATATGCGAGACGAAAAAAAATTCACGAACGAACGAACTAACGAACGCACGCACAGACATCACGCTAAAAACGATGGATTCGGATTCTAGTGACCTTGAAACGTGGAGATATGTCAAAATTAGCGATTCGTAAAATCGGACCCATTACAATAACTTCCTATGGGAAGTTACAAATATACAATAATCGAAATTACCTTCCTGTTTTGTCTTTATATTCTTTTATATTCTTTTATATTTTTGCTTTTTTTACTTAGAATATATATCTAATCTATTAGGTTACTTCTTTTAATTTCCATAAAAGTATACAGTATTTGATAATAATCTTTAGCCTTATTCTACATCAGTGGCTCCCGTACGTTCCACGAGCAGTCTCCAAGTTTTGGCGAAACATTTTTTTTAAAATTGGCATCCGTGACAAGCGTAGATTCAAGAAGGTGGTCTTGGAGTTATGACCGCTTCCTGAACTAAAATTTTTAAATCTACCATTCCTTTCAATATCTAAAAGATCATAAATAAAATAATGGAATGCTGAGAAGTCGAGCAAAAATGAAAAACTCACACTCAAATTATCCTAATTCAATAAATCACTCTAATCCAAATCGCTTCGATAAAACTTGATTTGAAAAAAAATTTTAATTGATGACGTCATAAGGTTTACTAAAATTTCTCAATGTTTTAAAACTTAAAACCATAAATAAAATGATAAAACTGGAAGCGAATTACATATTTTCGAAGTTATTCTTTGCATTTTTGTCAAAATTAAGCATTTCGAATCATCAGAAAAAGACTTTTGTCGAACCAGTCATATTTCTTAAAGGACTTCTTCCATCATTTTTTTAAAATAAATTTTTTAATTGATGGTGTCATTAAATTTACTAAAATTTTTCACTGGCTTAAAAACCGTAAAAAAAAATGATAGAATAATGAAACTGGAAGAAAATTATAGGTTTTTGATATCGATCTTTTCATTTTTGCCAAAACTGGGCCTGTAGGACCAAGGGTAATGTACGCAATTTAAGAGAGTGACTCACCCCCTCTCCAATGTTGCTCAAACTGAATTTTGAATTCGAGAATTTCATTTCTACGTTATTCTAATTGCCTTAAACTATTTTCCATGAAGAAGAACTTCTTGAACTACCCAAGTAGTACGACTATTAGACACAGACACCCCCTAGTTAACTACCGCAAGACTTAATATTAGGACATTAAGTAAAAACAGGTCAATTAGATTTTTTGATGTAGATTTCAAATTTGTAAACAGAATTTTTATATTATTTATTTTTCACCCCATTTTTGCAAAATCAACCCCCGAATTTTAACCACTAAACACCCATGTTAACGTAATTTGAATAAATTGCATATCAATAGATAGCTCTTTAAAAAAGAGCAATATCGCCAATTTAAACTTTTGCTCTATCTTTTACTGTTTTCGAGATATTTGAAAAATTAAATTTTTACCCCAGTTTTTGAAGGGCGATTTCACCCCTTCAAACCGTTTTTCCGCAGATAAAAAAAAATACGTGTCCCTTAGTTTTTAGTGTTCTACAACATATTTAAGTTAAGTAAGAGGTGTTTTTTTTTTCTTTTCTTTTTTGTTTTGCTCGCCAACTCGATTTGAAGTAGTGTTACATATCATTTTAACAGCTTAAAAAGTGTTTTGTGATCAAAAAAGTTTTTGGGAAACACTGTTCTACATAAATTGAAGCTGAGATACCAATGACCCAAAACTCAAAATTAATTTTTGTCTAAAGTTTTTGAAGGTTTTCATTTACATAATAGTTGCTTCAACTTGAAACATCAAATTTTTTTTATAATTATTTAAAAGGAAATTGCAATTAGGATGTCAGCTAATAACGAAAGAACATTAAATTTTTAATTTTCACTAATTATAAATAAATGTCAAAGAGAATTAGGACTAATAAAAGAAGAAATATATGGAAATTATAGTAAATTAATCTGTATGAAATGCGTTTGGAAAGAATATTGACTTTAGTTATTTATGTAAAAAAATGTTCAATGCCATTATTAATTGATCTCTTGCTTGGTAACGATCGCTTTTTACGTATACTACTTTATTAATAAATATTGTGATGGGCGGCAAATCAATGAAGACAATCATATTATAAAATCTCTGTCTATTAATCATTCAACAACAACGAATTGTGTCGATTAATTACGAAACGTTGGCGTGCATGATACAAATTGTTTTTAATTATCAGTGTAATACCTCGTTAATTTTATAAATAATTATAGGTTTCCTGGAAATCACATATTAACAATTCTGATTTTAAAAGTGTCCATAATAATTAAACTAATATTTATTAAAAATTTATATTACGCTTATAATATCCTTATTATAATACTGGTGTGAGCGCTGGGAACATTATAATAACATTTTTGCAGTTTTCCATTTAGCTATGCATAACAAATGTATAAAATCCAACAGACCGTGGAAGCGCTGTGTATAACGTTAAAACGTTGTGTACCTACAACGCTTTTTAAAATATTTTACGAAATATACCCAATTTCAAATACAATTGAGCATAAGTCATCTTTAAAGAATTAAATAATTCTTTTATTCGAAACAAATCAATCTTCTATTATTTTCTAAAAACAAACTGCAAGTTTAAAATTTACGCAAGTTCAATAATGAAAGAGATAAAGCTAAGAAAAAGGAAATTCTTTAAATTCATAAGTGATGAATTATGGTTAAATTTAAATAAAATGGATTACCCTTTACAATTTTCATTTTATAAGATTTTTGTCAGTATGGTCGAAAAATATTTATAAATAATAAACAAATATGGAATACCATAAAGTAACCCTCAAATCTATTAATATGAAAAATATTTAATTTACAGCAAATTCTTCATACTTTATTTTGCTATAGGTTTGCCTTTCTTTAACTATAGGACTGCTACTCATTCCCTTTATTTTTCATACTATCTATAAAAAATCGTTCGGACACCTAATTATTTAAAAATTTTTGTTTTGGGGGCAGTTAACTTTCTCAATCTTAGTTTTTCAGTTATTTTACTCTGTTTATTATCACTTAAGACTACATTGCTAATGTCCTCAATTTTATACAAGGTGGTTATAAAAAAATAGTTTTTAAAAACTTGTTTTTTCTATCACCATTTTTTAAATGTAAATTTAAATTTCTATCATCATTTTTTTAAATTATTATTAATAGAATGATTATTTTTCAATTTAAATTCACCTCGCATTTAATGTTTCCTTACTTAATTAAAGAAATACATATACATATTAAACAATTTTTGTTGAATACAGTATTTTGATCCTTTATTTACGTCTGATACTTAAACCATTCAATGCTTCTTACTTTAACGTCTAGATGTCATTCTATTTGTCATATTAATCATATTATACGTCTGTTTGTATATCGGTGTCCAACTTCTAGTGTCATTAATATTTCTCTGTTTGGATATAGATGTCGACATTTTGTAAAAGAAAAACATTAATAAATAAAAATTTTTGGGTTGTATTTTTTTAAAAACATATTCATTGAAATAAAAAAACTTTCTTTCATGCTTATTAAAAAAAAAAAAAAAAAGATGTTTAATTTAATTGTCAATTTTTATAAGCTAGTTTAATTACACACCTAAAAATAGTGTTCCGGTATAGGGGCTCTTACGTTATATACCAAAAAAATTTCAAATTTGGGACACCATATTAATAAATCCAAGTAAAAGATTTCTTAGATAAATTTTACAAAATTACACAATGTGAACTATATTTTACAAAATTATAAAAATTTATAATTTCCTATTACAATTAGAAAGAAACAATATTACATTATTAAAAGATATATGTATTAATTTGATTTAATTTAAAACATATGTTTTAATAAATTTTTTAACTTTTCAAACATAGTTATTTTCATTTAGATTTTGATTTGATGATTTAATATTTAGAGCACATAATTTTTTTTTCTTTATTAAATTAAACGATTTTATATTCATGCTCATGGAAATACATAACGAAATATAATTTTAATAAACGTTTAAAAATATGAGAGTCGCGCAGACTTAATAGAATTTATTCAACAAAGTGTTATGTATATGCATATTTTACAATGATAATAATTACAATTCACTTCACAATTCAAGATAAAATCGTTTCACTAAAAATTAAATTGAATACATTTTAACGTTTTTAATGAGACGTAAATAATCGAAAATATTTAAAGAATCAAACAGTGAGCCCACATAAAATTAGTTCTTGCACTAAAAGTACGAATAACAAAACATTAATTAATTAATGCATTGAATTCAAGAGTGGATACGCGGAGAAGGGTCATGACTCCCCTCCCTAAATAGGGATTAATTCAAATTTTATTAAAATTTTTAGTCATATTTAAAAACTGTATACATAAAGTTGGAAACGAGTTATAGGTTTTGGAAATCGTTCTTTTCATTCATACCAAAATTAGGCACGTAAAACCACTAATTGTAAGAGAAAAACTTCTACCGGATCAGTCACATTTATAATAGTGCTCGGGACATTTTAGCATTAAAAATGAAAAGTTTACACACAAATTACTCTAATTCAATCAATCACCCTAATTCAAATAAGGTTTGCTTTGAGAAAAGGGAATTTTTTAATTTAGTGACGTCATCAAGTTTACTAAAATTTTTTGAATGCCTTAAAAACTGGCAAATTATACGTTTTCGACATCGTTCTGTTCATTTTGACGTAAATTAGGCACGTAAAGTTAACACAAAAAGACTTCCGTTGAATCAGTCATATTTCTAAAAGGAATTTTGTCATTTTGATAGTAAAAATGAATAGTTTACACTAGTGATGTCGAGTGGAGATGCAGTTAGTCGATTAATCGACTAAAGTTGTTTTTCCGACAAAATTAGTCATTAGTCGAAAATATCGAGCATAGATTAGTCGATTAATCGACTAAATTTTTAGTCGAATTCATGAATAGAGTAACCTATGTAACTCTTTCCAAAACAATGTTTTGAATTTAATTATTGACTTTTATTTTTATTTTTTTTTTTTTTTTTAAAATAAAAAATAAAATAAAATAAAATTACATATTACAATGTATTATTCACATAAAAGTAAAAAATCATACAAACAATCATACAAATTTTTAGTTTTAATTTCTTCGAGACTAATAAATAATGCAGAAACTGTTAAATTAATCGTTTTCAGTCATTAAAAAAAATATTAATCATTTTAGTCATTTAGTCGAGGGTAAAATAGTCGATTAAAAAATGACTAAATTTAAACAAAATTAGTCGACTAAACCGATTAATCGATTAATCATCCGACATCACTAGTTTACACCCAAATTACCGTAATTCGGCCACTTATCCGAATTCAAATCACTTTAGTGAAACTTCACATTTGTCAACTTGATGACGTGATAAAGTTTACGAAAATTTTTTAGTGCCTTAAAGACGTTCGTGCGCTCCACAAAACACTACAGAATAATGTTATGTAGCTACCACAAAACACTATACCTGTATGTTATGCATACAGAGCTTATGCTTGTTCATGTGTCATGATGTGTCGTGAATATGGGTGATTGCTATACGTACCATCTATGTATTGATCTCTGATTTCAATGCATACACAGTTGTTGATTGAAATTTAGTAGTCTGATTTGACCTTGTATGTATATTATGTACGTGTACACATCAAAATCTACCCGAATATTAATTTCAATAATTAATATATATTTCATTTTAACGTTCGTCAACACGATGTTTTTTGGGCAATTATATAAACTGCATATTTCAAAGAATATTTTTAAACGTTTTTTATTATGGTATCTACTCTTATAATATACTTACTATAATTTTTAAAATGAAAAAATGCTGTTTAGAATATTTTTTCGTAATGGCTCTGTGTTAAAAATTTGATTTTTAATCGTCAATTACTTTAATAAATGATCTATGAAGGCCTTAAAATTTTTGAGGGAAGATAACTATGTAATTGAACTTGTAAATTCACTAAAATTAAAATTTTTATCTACTATTAGGTTTGACGCACGATCGTCCTTAAAAACTGTAAACTAGTTCTTTTGAAAGTAGTTCTTTGTATGATAACTCTAGTTTCCTTATTTTGCAATGTCAGCGAGAGCACTATGAAGCCTTTGAAAGCTGGATCCGCCCCTGGATGTGGGAATGTTGCGAAAAAGAAAGTTAAAGCAAACAGAGCTCCAATGGAACTTCTGAAAACATAGAGCGGCATTACTTGTAGAATTCGTTGTTTAAAACTAAATAAAATTAAACTTTCAATTGTACTCTATTAACCTTCAAAGTTAGGGATAATTTCTTGAACATGTTGTGTTATGTTTATCGAACTTATTTACACATTAATTAGATAGAAATATAGACATCAGAAAATATCTAGGCCTACAGTCCATGTGTGAACCAGTCCAAGTATTGACCATCTTAACACTTTCAGTCCCATGGCTTCGGCATCCGAAACCAAACAAAACATCCCCAGAGGCCGATCGCGATCAATGATTAACTTATTGATTAGTTGATTACGCATTATGTGTGCGATGTTTATCATTATTCATCACACGGATGTGTTCCTACTCACACAAACACATACCAACACACACTACTCTTTTGGTTTCTATGTATAAAAAATTTTAAGATAAACAAAAAATACATAAAAAATATAATTCATATTTTTAAATAAATTGATTTGAATGTCAGTGTACATGTAGTATATACGTATCACGTACGTATGTTTACAGTTTTACACATACATGTTGAACTGTGCTGAAACTGTGTTTGAATCATTTTATTTTATGTATTTGTTTATATAAAGTTTTTTTTTTTTAAATATTGCCGGCTTCCGGAAGTTTACTATGAAAGTGCTCGGGCCTCATAGTGTTAACAAAGTTTCAAAAAAATGACTGCACTTTTGTTTTGATTTATTTTATCAAATACATTATACGAACGAAAAACAGGAAGTAAAAATACTATACTTAACTATAAGAATATATACTTTATAAATGACACACTCATGATTCACTCCTAATTCATTAATCATAACTCATGTGAATCGTGCAAGATAATCATAAGTGATCGTTACCCATGACTAAACATTACTGCTCCAACTTAACGTTACAGATTAGTCTAGTATATATTTTAAAGTTTCAATAATAATTACCATCCATTTCTAATCTACACAATACAGTAATGTATGTTACAAATAAATTCAAATACAAATACAAATGTATATTATAATGTATAAAGAAAAGACTGCATTCATTATCGAATTATATACATGCCAAAAATAAATTTATAAATATTAACAACAGGCCACTTATTGCAAAAATTCGTAGTAAAATAATTTAGGGAAGAAATAGAACAAATACATAATGCTATGCAATGAAGTGTAGACTATTTGAAACAATTTATCAATATGAAACATAAATTTTCAGTTTACATATTTTTATTTTATTTTATACATATTAAAAATATATAAAAGCCATACATAAATATATGTTATTTTCAAGTTATGAAATATTTTTTTTATATAGTGATCAATAATAAATGGTTCAAAGAATTATAACATTTTTAAAAATAGCGAAAAAAATAATAAAATTTGTTTTTGTACAAAAAAACGTGATATTTTCTGTTTGAATTTTCGAATATCAAACGAAATTTTTAAAGAATTCATTTAAATATTATTTTAAAATGTATCTGCGCAAGTTCCTGTGCACCCATAATTTTTTTTCGAAATATTTCCTTGAAATTGTTACAGACCTAAATATATTAATACGAAAACAAAATTATTATAATATAGAATTTTATAATTGTTATAGTTAAAAAAAAATCAACAAAAATATTGACGACCTAATTTATTAAAATCCGAAGGTACCAATAAGTTTTGAATCAAAAATTACGAAGCTTCGAAAGTTAAGAAGCTTTTTAAGCCGAAAAAAATTTTAATTAAATATTTTAAAAAGTGCTAGTAACGTAAAAGCCCCTATATCGGAACGCGATCATATGTCCGAACAGTTTTGACATTTATATATTAATGAAGTTATTTCTGAAAGAAGCCTGTGATAACAAAAATTATTATTAATAGAATGATTATTTTTCAATTTAAATTCACCTCGCATTTAATGTTTCCTTACTGAATTAAAGAAACATATATATATATATATATATATATATATATATATATATATATATATATATATATATATATATATATATATATATATATTAAACAATTTGTGTTAAATACAGTATTTTGATCCTTTAATTACGTCTGATACTTAAACCATTCTATGTTTCGTACTTTAACGTCTAAATGTCACTCTATGTGTCATATTACTCATATTACACGTCTGTTTGTATATCGGTTCCCAACTCCTAGTGTCATCAATATTTCTTTGTTTGGATATAGATGTCGACATTTTGTAAAAGAAAAACATTAATAAATAAAAATTTTTGGGTTGTATTTTTTTAAAAACATATTCATTGGATTAAAAAAACTTGCTTTTATGCTTATTAAGAAAAAAAAATGGGTGTTTAATTTATTTGTCAATTTTTATAAGCCAGCTTAATTACACACCTAAAAATAATATTCCGGTATAGGGGCTTTTACGTTATCTACAATTTTTTCAACTATTTTCCACCACTTTGAAGCTTAGTATTTCGTAAAAAGGGCTTAAAAATGAAAAATGGTAAAAGGAATCTCAACTTCATTTTACGAACCTTTAAAAAGCTCCCATTCCCAATATGGGCAAGTACCTCAAAAAATTGTATAAATAAAATGCTATAACTGTCTATTCGACGGAACTAGTTCGTGCAGAAGTTGTTATTATAGCTTATATTATCAAAAAGGAGTTAAAAAGGAAAGAAAAGCAAAAATAAGTGATAAAAAATTGTGGATAAAACCATGGAAAAAGACGTGAGAATACTCCAAAAAGTTGAACAAATAAAAGAAAAAACAATATTATGTTTACAATCCGTTATTTAAAACTCGTTAACTAGTTGTCTTCCGAGCGAGTGAAAAGTTTTTTGTATCATCATTACTATCGCACTAGCTGACTCGCCAACTTCTAAACTCACCGGCTTGTAGCTTGTAAACTCGCTCACAAGGAAAAGTATCCAACTGTATTTTTTAAAAATTTTTGAAACTTTGGTGGATTGTAGATCTTACTAAAAGTATAATCACGAACCATATTTCGTTCGTGCCCATAAGCGGTTTAAGGGGGTGAAATTCACCCCTGTAAGTGTCAATTTTTTTAAATTTAAACTATGTACTTTAAAGTATATCGTAAGTTTATAACAATTCATTACCAAAATACGAGATTTTTTGACCATATTTTTGCTCATTTATAAATCAGAAAGTTAAAATTTTTTCCAATTTAATATTAGCAAAGGGTGTATTTCTGTAAAAAGAAATAAACTGGTATGTAAGGTATATTAATTAAAAATTTTTTATTTACAATTTTCTTATTTACACGTATTGGGGGTGGGGCATGAAACCCCAATGATCTTACAACTTTAATTTTGCTATCATAATAAAGATCTTAAAGTGCCATTTACAAATATATATAGTTTTCCTACCAAAGCTCTTACCATTTCCAAGATATTTAAGAAAATTGAAAAAAACTCAAATTTTCAGGGGTGAATTTTACCCACTTAAACCGCGTATAGGCACGAATGAAATATGGCTCGTGATTACTTTTAGTAAGATCTACAATCCACCAAAGTTTCAAAAAGTTTTGAGAAATACAGTTGGATACCTATCCTTATCAGTGTCATCGAGGCTTAACATTAATTGCAGTATTTAACTACATAATCAAGTCTACTCAGCGCTACCACCGTTATAAATCATTTCTCTTTTTCCTTACTAAAACTTAAAAATATAAAACATAGAATGTTTTAAGTATCAGACGTAAATAAAGGATCAAAATACTGTATTCAACAAAAATTGTTTAATAAAAATATGTATTTCTTTAATTAAGTAAGGAAACATTAAATGCGAGGTGAATTTAAATTGAAAAATAATCATTCTATTAATAACAATTTTTGTTATCAGAGGTTTCATTCAGAAATAACTTCATTAATATATAAATGTCAAAACTGTTCGAACATATGATCGCGTTCCGGTATAGAGGCTTTTACGTTATGTGTATGTAAGTATATAGATAAATACCCCTGTCGCAGCATCCTGCATAACATAGCGAATTTCCATTTACAAAAGTACTACGTTTTTCTCGGAAACTAGTTGATATAGAGTAATTGTAAATAAAAAATTAATTATAAATTTTTTTCACAAATTAATTGTAAATTTTTTTCACGAAAAATTTCATTTCACGAAAAAAATTTGTCTAACGGTTTGGGTCTTCCAATATTTTCACCAAATTTCGTAAAGCTAGGACATTTCGTTCGAGAGTTATCGTGCGGACACATATACATATATACATATATATATATATATATATATATATATATATATATATATATATATATTATATATATTATATATATATATATATATATATATATATATATATATATATTAGTGAATATTATTTTCGGTTTCTAGGGACCTCAAAACATATTTCTGCCATAGTCCCGGACTAAAGTCGCATCATGACAGTGCCTGTAATAACTGAATTCCATTCTGGAATTTCGCTAATAATAAATTCAGTTTATATAAATTATAGAACAATAAGGTTCAGTTAGGTTAGAAAAAATTTTGTTGAGTTCGGTTACGTTACAAAAAATTTCCTTAGGTTCGGTTAGGTTTGAGACCAAATTTTCTTAGGTTCGGTTAGGTTAGATCAAGTTCCGTTAGGTTCAGTTAGATTAGAAAAAATTTTCGTTCACATTATTCCACCCACCGCCGGAGGTTTCTAGAACCGCCCCGGTAGGGGATTTTCTTATTTCCTTATTTTCTCAAAAACTAGCTAACCTAGAATAATAGTTCAAAAACCTTTTTTATGTGATTTTTTTCCGTCTTTGCAATGGTGTAAAAAAATGTGGCAAAAACTTTTAAATTATAGCAAATTTTGGCAAAAGACTAATTTTTTGCAAGAACAAAAACCATGTTCCTGGCATCCGACGTGTCTGGCTGAAGAACTCATCCAAGATTTTTAGATTTCCAACGTTCTCATCAAATTTGGTAAACCTAGGACATTTCGTTCGAGAGTTATCGTGCTGATACATAAATACATACACATATATATATATATATATATATATATATATATATATATATATATATATATATATATATATATATATATATAAATTTTAGTAAATATTATTTTTGGTTTCTAGGGACCTCAAAACAAATTTCTGCCATATTCCCGGGCTCAAGTCGTGTCATGAGACCTACTGGAATAGCTGAATTTCTGGAAATTCGCTAATTTCAGTAAAAATAGATTTTTGAAACTGATATAGGAGACCGCCTAAAAACAAAGCAACTGCAAAGTAGATTGTATTCACAGAAGTAGAAAATATATTATTGCTATGTTATATATATTTGAAATAGAAAATTAAAATAAAACTATTCTTAAAAATTAGGTTGATATTTTTTAAGATTTTTTTTTTTTATTTAAATTTAAATAATTGAATGAAAAATAATCTATAGAAATAATGGAATAAAATTATCGAATAATAATCGAATGATTTTTCGATATCTCGAAATATTTTAATGATCGAATGATCAATTAATTATTGTTCATTCGATTATGCCCGAACAGTTTATGCCCGAACATTCGATTATGCCCATCTACTAAGGCCCGATTTACACTAACACTCTGCTCTCACTCCGATATCACTACGCTCCCGATTCGATATAATCTTGTTGTGTTCACATTACACTGCTGATATCATACTGGTACCTATTCGTTCTCTATTCACATTATAATGCTGCTCTGGGTACACTCCCAGTTCGGTCTCAATTCGATACAAATATCTTTTCATAACAACTGAATGCAAGCGGAGTGGAGTGGAATCAAAAATGTGTTTACACTATAGGTACAAGCCATAACAAGTCTGATATCGCTCCGATAAAATATTACCTGAGTGGTATTGATACTGGAGTGACATTGGAGCGAGAGCCAAACGTGACTGATATCGGACCGATATCAGAGCGATGATGTGAATACACTCATTGTTTATTGTGTAAGAATATTTTATCGAAGCTGGAGCGGAGTGATATCGGAATGAGAGCAGAGCGTTAATGTAAATCGGGCCTAATTCATAACATTTCCAATAATACATAATTATTTCTGGAATGATAAAAAAACATTATTCATACAGAACAAAATTCATACTTCAAAAATAATATAATATTTACGTATATTGTAAATATGTAGGTGTTAAAATTTTGCGTGTAATAATACATACCGACCGCTATGATGAATAGCAATGCATAACTTAATGATTTTTTACACGGTCTATATAAATATGTCCGATGATAAAAATAACACCAGACTAAAAGTCTATCTGAAAATTTTCTCAAACGATTTTTCACGATTTATGCATTTAACTTTTCTAACAACACACATCAATTGGAATATAAACAAAAAAAAACAAACACCACATAGCATTCGAATTTTAAAAATGATTTCAATGATTTGTTTATTCGAAATAAAATCAAAATAATGGCTATTGATAAATAATAGAAAAATTTGTTAGATAATTTAACGGGCGAGGTCACTATTGTTATGTTTTCTTCAAAATGAGCTTAAAAATCCGTATATGGAATGCATTCAGAAAAAAAAATAAAAATTCTTAATGTATTAGCCTAATATAGGCTACAACCTATGAGCTTGCGCCACAACCAAAGAGCCCCCAGTACAAAAAAATTTTAATTTCAATTAAATTTTGAAAATAAAAAAAAATGTCTCTTTTTTACTACACTTGTGGTGCGGCCAGTTTTCTGACCATAAAAGAATACCACGTCCTTATTCTGTTTAAGGATGTTTGGGAGGTACAATCGGAGATAAAAGTACATGAAATTAGAAATTCGTGAATAATTGCGTTGTATAACAAACTATGAGGTAAATAAATAGTTATCTTTGTTAAATAATAGCTATCACTACAACTGATTGTACAATACATCAAACTATAGCTCTCAGCTGAGTACAAGAGCTGAGGACGTTCTGAGGATTTTTCGGAGAATTTCAAAATGCTACGAGACGATTGAAAATTTAGTAGAATGTTCCTCATTAAATACTAAGGCCCCTGTGACAATTTCAAACCGATTCACTAAGCCGTTAAAAAGTTATTAAAAAAAAAAATCAAACTAATTTTACACGTACTCTTATGGAAATTCGAAAACAGAACAGATTAAATAACTTTTTAACGGCGTAGTGAATCGGTTTGAAATTTTCACAGGGGCCTTAGTATTTAATGAGGAACATTCTACTAAATTTTCAATCGTCTCGTAGCATTTTAAAATTCCTCCGAAAAATCTTCAGAATGTACTCAGCTCTTGTAGTCAGCTGAGAGCTACAGTTTGATGTATTGTACAATTAGTTGTAGTGATAGCTATTATTTAACAAAGATAACTATTTATTTACCTCATAGTTTATTATACAACGCAATTATTCACGAATTTCTAATTTCATATACTTTTATCTCCGATTGTACCTCCCAAACATCCTTAAATTAGTTCAGCTGAACTCTTTATATTGTCAAGCTCGCATCAATTGAGTCGAAAATAACTGTAAGATTATTAACAGATCCTTGTCTATTGTTGCAAATATAAAGATATAAATTAAATAGAAATCGAAAAAATGAAAAAAAGTAGAAAAGTTTGCCTTAAAATTGCATTTTTGTAGGCTAATAATTTTCAGCAAAATTCCCTTCGTTAGGACCCGCATCATAAGTTCAGCTTTAAAGTCTAAAAATCGTAAATACAAAAAATGAACCTCATGATAAGTAATTTTTCTTTAATTAAGTAGTTACTGTAAATATTATATCGAGTTTAGGTTGCCATGGTATGGAAAAGACATAATTATTTGCAGCAAAAGTTTAATAGATATTTCTTTAAGTTTAGTTTCGATAACTACAGTGTAGCACCGATAATGGAAACATCAGTTTTGGAAATTTTTTGAGAGCATCAAATTAGTCAACATCCCTGTTGGAAAGTTGCATCAAAAATGTCAAGTATATAAATCTTAAATCCATGTGCAATAGACCATGACGCATGATTTTATCAAAAGAAACAAATAAATATACCGGTAATGATTTAATGAAAGTGACAAACAACAACAGACCTCAAAGCGTGGGAATGTGGATTTTAATTATTTATTGTAAATAGAATGTTTATCTATAATTAATATAATTATGTATTCTGTTCTGTGGCGGTTTTTATCATACGTAAAATGTAAACAAAATCATTTCAAAGCAAATTAATAAGACGACAAATGAAAAAATATTTTCTGAGATAAATAATTTTTAATTTTT